>CM070657.1:12082102-13307801 GCA_036346575.1 Dendrocalamus sinicus
TGTAGCCATGGCTGCTTGACATTATTATAGATTGATAATCTGGCAGTATATAACATTATAGCCCTTTAGGCCTTTATAGCGGTAGGATCAAACCGACTGTCCAAGCTATTCATTTCAAGTGAAGTGAGGATGAAAGCTAAGCCAGTTTTGTAGCATTTCTCTTGGTGCCTGCGACGAGTGAGTGGACTGAATGCTCGATGTACTCCTGCACGTACCCTTCATTTTCGTCATGTAAAAATAGAGAAGCTTATATTTGGCACCCCTTGATGTTTCACTCTTAATATACGGGGATAATTAGGTCAGTAGCATTGCAAAAAGTCAAAATTAGAGAAGTAACATAGCAAAGAAACTTTGCTGCTAAATAACATCAAAGTACTAGGGCAAAAACATCATTTGTTACACCGATACCTCTACTTATACGCGGTAGCTCCCAGATTGAATCATAGTTTGTGAGATATAGTACAAGCGTGCAAAATATCAAGAACTAAATAGATAAATCTCGCAGAGATAACCAAAATAATGGCGTCAAAGTAACCACGATGAGAGAGAGAATATTTGGTGAAACCGACCGTAAATTCTTTGAACACAATCTAAAAAGAATACAAGAGATTGTTGCTCTCTCGAACCTTTTAAAACACTTGGATCTTTACCCTATATAAGAATCTAATGTTAAAAAATATCCTAACCCCTAATCCTCTCGTGCGCTATATGCTATGAATGAGTAGACTTGATTGCCTCTTTACTTGGGTTGGATTCTCTATGGCCACTCCTTATGGGTTTTATATAGTTCCCCTAATTTTTCTCCAAAGCGAATAGGCAATCATACTCTGAAAGAAAGTAGCAATCCTGATCATAATCCTATTAGAATTTATCTAGAAATCTATGTAGCATACATCTCTAAGCCCTATAGGATTAGGAAATGAGTCATCTTATCTCAACAATCTCCACGTTGACTCTTATCAATTGAAGTCACGTGCTCCTCCAAGAACTCATTCTAAATCGGTTCTACTTTTTTTCCTCTTTTTTTTTTTTTTCCTCCTATCTTTGGGAGTGCCCAACCACAGGGGCTCACACACATCACAACATTGTGTGTGTATCACCGTTCAGGCTTGGTCGCCCGAACCCTCCACCTAAGAACTCTTTCGTTGTATAGTTTGATTAACTATACGCCTCTGAGCTCCATCTACTATCAGTACTACGTGGTTGGTCCCACCATGTATTCCTTCTTCCAATAGCTCGCACTTTCACTTGCGCCTAGTAGGGTTTGCAACCATCTCTGCCCTTTTTGGGACTCTTGGATTCTTGCCCTATACAAGAATCTAGTGTTAAAGAGTATTCTAGCCTCTAATCCGCTCGTGCGCCCTCTGCTTTGGATAAGTAGGTTTAATTACTTTTTTGTTTGGATTGGATTCTTTATGACCACCTCTTATGGATTTATATAGGGTCTATTCTTTTTCAGCTTTTGGCTTTTCTACGGTAACTAGTTTTTTTAAATGGAGTATCTTTTCAAGATGTGATCTACTAGTTAATTGTAATATATACTATACCGACTTTATTTATATCGACAAAAACCGCACGTGAGTTTCAGTTACTCTGTAATCTTTCACACGAATAGCCTAAAAGCCACAAGCCGCAGCCAAAAAGAACAGGCCCATAGTCTCCTTAGTTCTCCTCTAAAGGAAATAGAAAATTTTACTCTAAAAAAATAATAATTCTAATTCTATTGAGATTCATCTAGATTTTTCCTACAACACACCTCGTATATTACATCATTTTCTCCGTGGACTGCCATTTCTAGAATTTGGTGTTTGTGGTGTCACAAGACAGTTGGGTGCTATGACCTAATTTTTCCTGCTATCTCCCCCTCCGTCAAATTTCTAGCTCTATCCCCGTATCGCAAGGCTTTGTGCATACTAAGTTACCAACTAATATTTATTCTTGGAACTGGTATAAGTCGGTTAAATAAGGTAAAAAACGGTTTTTTATAGGCGAGTATACTTAATTATTCGCACGTACAAATGGCATGAACGTTCTGCTCACATCCATTCACTGATGGGCCGTGTGCAAAGGATATGTGGGAGTCGTGCTTTGCCGATGTGAAATAATGCTTCGTGGCAGAACATTCTCCTGGATCTTCTCCCCTCATATGCTTGCTAGTTCTTAGCTAAGCTAGGAAGCGATCCTCCGACACCTGAAGTCAGACTCAAGAGCATCTAGTTAAAGCGGAGAGCTGTTGGGTCTTTGAAGGGCTGCATAACATGGGAACTTATCCTGTGCACATAGGGTGGTTGGTGTACGCATGCACACGATGTTTCTGGTCGAGACGATCTCCGTCCAAGACACTGGGTCTATCGTCAGGAGATCGGACTTCGACTTATGGGCCAAAGTATCAAGATTAAGGGAGAGAATATTGGAATTAATTTTGATGCTTGTCAATACCGTGGGCACTGCTCGGATGACCACCGTGGCCGGAGTGGCCATGGTCGAAGTGACTGTGGTCAGAGTGACCATGGTTAGAGTGATTGTGGTCGGAGTGGTCGTGGTCAGAGTGACCATGGTCACAGTAACCGTGGTCGGAGTGGCTGTGATCGAAGTGACCGTGGTCGTAGCGGCCATGGTCATGGCTCTTGTGAGTGGTCGGTTACAACCACGTTGTGTGTAGTCGTATAGTCGTAATGACCAGCGTCGTGGCGCTTACGTGAGTGGTCGGTTACAACCAGTGTGGTCATGGATGACTAGTCTGTATGAAGTCGTAGACGACCACGGTGTGTGTGGTCGGTTACGACCAGGTTATGCGTGGTCGTTACGATCATGCTGTGTGTGGTTGTAACGACCAGTGAGGTAGTCGTACGCGATGGGTTATGGCGCCTGTGTCTGCAGTAGTCATAACTGCAGTGCTACAGTCGAAGACAAGCTCAGATCAAAGAAGCATTCAAGGAACAACCAAAGTTGAAGCCGGTGGTTGAGGTCGTGCGGCCAATGTCTCGAGCAGTCAGCGCAGTTGGTAGTAACTGTAGCAAGCGTCAGCACGGATCATCGTGGGTGATGCAGGTCATACCGTGGTCGGTGAACTAACTGATCCCAGTAGCAGTCGGCAGCTGATCGAAATGGCATGGGCAGGCGACTGGTCGCTGTAGCAGTCGTGGGCGGCTGAGCAAAACAGCATGGGCAAACAACGAATTAGTTGAGTGCTCTAAGGCCCGATTGTATATATATACCATGTAATCGGTAAGAGCTGAGTAAGTCAATGAGCAGAGAAAGAAGAAAAGCGACGCAAGTTGTCTTCGCGTCAGAAAATTTCTTTCGTGTCTGTTCGTTCGACTTCCTCATGTAGTGTGTGTCCACAGGTAACTTGAGCAACTCTTCTCCATGTAGTGTGTGTCTACGGATAACTTGAGCGGCTCTTCCCCGTGTAGTGTGTGTCCACGGGTAACTCGAGTCTGCATTGTTTGCCATCCGACAACTGAGTGGTTGAGAGCGAGCTGTTCTTCCTATCCTCTGTTTTCACCATAGTCGTAGGAACGACCGGAGCAGTCGTATTGAGTTTGGGCGTATAGATCCGGTGTCGTTTCTCCAACAGTAAGCAGGAGAAGAGGGATGCTATTAAACAAGTGGGAGTTACAAATGAAGCTGTGGCTGAGAGATATCTCGGTCTTCCTACAGATGTGGGGAGCAATAAAGAAGGAAAGTTTAAATATCTGAAGGATTGTGTTTGGAAGCAAGTGCAAGGTTGGATGGAGAAAACTTTTTCAGTTGGTGGCAAGGAGATCCTTATTAAGTTCAGTGGTTCCAAGCTATCCCTATATATTCAATGGAGTTTTTTTTTACCATCCATGAGAGGTACCACGAGCTAATAGTATCTCCTATCTCTTGAAAAGGTACTAATCAGATCTATTCATTGATTTAGTATGGACAAGATTGGTATTTTCTTGATTTTGATCTAATTTCCCTTTGTCTTGTCGTCCTCTGTTCATTTCTCCTATCAAATCGAACACAACAACAACTCTAATAGCCTAAACTTGGTCACCTCTAATCTGTTAATTTCTGATCTTGATGATTAAGCCCGTGTGTAGCTGGCCGGAGGGAGATATAATAGAGGAGCGTAGACGCCAAGCGATCAAAGCCGCCGATTGCCAAACTGATCAGGGTTTGCATTGCCATGTTCGATGTAAGGCAAGATTAGAAAACATATAGATTGATTTCACGGTGATCTTGGTATTAATTGAAGAGAGAGAAGCAAACATGCTTTCATGTATCTAGGCAGCGCTGAGCCAATTAACTTTCATAGTAGGAAAAATTGCAGACTTGCAGGTGCTCCTCGATCCTTTGTTAATAGCTTCTAGCATTCGAATGACAAGGTTTGGGGTGATTCGATGTGGATTAATTTGCAAGAGAAGATGCAATCGAGCAACAGTCTGTAGCAAAGATCACAAATGTGTTTGGGTTGAGAACTTAAGATATGAAGATTTCACATAGCAATGAAATGTAGAATGATTACTTCTATGCCCTCCTGCAGTTAGTACCTTCTTAAATAAGTTGGTACCGGACAAACTTACCTTCAGGTACTATAGCATCTCAACCGTTAAATTATCTACCATTGGACGGTGTAGAAAGTTCCCAAGGACCGTAAAATACCTCTATTCAATGGGGTGCTTTCGACTTCCTGCTGGACTGTGTAAACACATCAATTCTTGGTGAGGCAGTTCCGGTGGGGAAGGAAGTAAGCGAGGAAAAACTCATTGGGTTGCATGGGACATGCTGACTAAGCTGAAATTTTTGGGCGGCTTAGGTTTCAGGGATATTAATTTGTTTAATCTTGCTCTGTTGGCAAGGCAAGGTTTGCCTCTGACACAAAATCCTAATTCTCTGGCAGCTAGAATTTTGAAGGCTGTCTACTACCCTCATGGTGATTTTCTTAATGCTGAGTTGGGGCACACACCCTTGCAAACGTGGAGGGCCATACTGGATGGAAGATAGGTGTTGAAGAAAGGAATTATCAGATGCATTGGTAATGGTGTGGGCACCAAAATATGGGAACATAATTGGTTGCCAAGAGATTGGCTGCTGCGGTCTATTTGTGCAAAGGAGCCATTGGCGCCAGAGAGAGTCAGTGAATAAATTGACACATCGTCTAACGCTTGGCGTCGAGATGTGTTAGACAAGTTTCTTCTTGGACATGGATAAGGAGGTAATCTTGAACATTCCTATTTGTTCATCAGAACAGTCTGATTCTTGGGCGTGGCATTATGAACGCAACGGGAACTTCTCAGTTCGGTCGGCGTATCGCATTATTGTTCCAGTGAAAGCGCAGCGGGAGAACTGGCTGAGGGGAGAGCTGAAAACTCAGACCAAGAGTATGCGGCAAAATCATGGAAGGTATTTTGGGGTATTAAACTCCCGTCGAAGATTAAGATCTTTGCTTGGCGGCTATCGAAAACTATATCCCAATGGAGAAGATTCGCAAACAGAGCAAAATGAGCATTGTTGAACATTGCAAATTGTGTGGCGCTGCTGAAGATACTTGGGATCATGCCCTTCTTCACTGTACTATGGCCCAGTGTGTATGGCCATTGCTGGATGAGGATCTGATGAGCCTGATAGCATCTACTTCTATAGAAGATCCAAAGGAGTGGTTATTCTTCATGTTACAGAGCTTGTCTATGGAGGATATGAGAATTGCTGGTAGCTTGTTGGGCTATTTGGCATGCTAGAAGGAAGGCTGTATGTGAACAATTCCAGAGCTCATTGTCGACTTTTGTCTTCATCAAGTCATACTTAGAAGAGATGGAAGCTGTGATGCTCCCTTCACCTGCCCCAGTGAGAGATGCAGCTTCGCGCCCTCGCCGACTCGATGGTTGCCACCACCAAACTCTTTTTTAAAGATTAATGTCGACGCGGCTGTTTCGCGGACAGGAAAACGGGGTTGTGTGGGAGCGATTTGCCGAGATGATGAAGGTATATTTGTAGCAGCTAGCGCTATGGTCTGGGATGGAATTTCTGATCCTACGACTTTGGAGGGACTGGGTTGTGATGAAGCTTTGTGTCTGGCCGCGGATTGCTATTTGACCAAGGTTTATGTGGCTTCGGATTGCTTGGAAGTGGTCAAGAACATTGAGGAGAGGCCAAGATGCAGATATACTGCCGTCTTACAAAGCATTGAAGCTAGGAGACGACAGTTTGCGAATGTGATATTTCGCCGTGAAGGTCGCAACTCAAATGTTGATGCTCACAACTTAGCAAAATATGCTTGTGCACTAGATGTAGGCCGCCATGTTTGGCTGCTGGAACCTCCCTGTATTGTTGATGTTCATGTAAGTGCACCTTCTGAATAAATATCCCGCCTTCCTCACAAAAAAAAATAAAGGACTGTAATGGAACAAGGGGAAGCAAATTTGGCTTGACTTGGGAACGAATAGAAAAATAAGATGGGAAAAATTGTATACTGGCACTGTATTTTGAAAACTAGAAGATTCATAATAGATCATGATGATGAATTGGTGATGATGGCAAAACAACTCTGATATTCAACAGCAATGTATGCCAGACCGTGTGATTGTGCGAAAGAGTATATCCGTATATAGATTTCGTTCAAGAGATCAAGGGAGATGTAGCAGCAGGACCAATATCAATAACTATTTCTTGGTCTATTTTTGAAGTGAAAAAAACTTAGAAGATGGTTTCAATATAAACAAATTCCCTTGCAAGTCACATGGACTCAATTGATAACTTCTTAATTTGCTTCAAAATCATCGAAGATCGATTATCGCAACGGCGTGACCTTTTTTAGTGCATTTTCTCACGGCAAGTGGCTGTTGGCTGGTACTTCGCACCAGTCCGGCCGGCACCTAAGGCTCCACACGCTAGCATTTTATATGGAGTTCAGATCCCATAATCTCCCTGCTTATGTCAGTGATTTGCCATCGCCACCAGTGAAGTCAACGTCTCCTGTCTCTCGCAGCGATCCGCGACAAGTTCATCGAGAAAGTTGCATTCCCCCGACGAGTGGTGTGATGCTTACTTTTCGGCTGCACTGTACTTAGCTAAAATTAGCTTCTCCCCGGCCTCCATCGCTTCGCTGCTTGCATGATTTCAACGGCAGGGCAAGCTCGCAACTGGCTGCTCAACTGGGAGGACGTGCATATGGGACCTGCAGACATTTAACTACGCAGACCTCGCCCGCCCTCAATCATCCATCAGATGGTAGTGAGCAGTGACATCCAAATCATCGATCATTATCGTCTTTTCGTTTAAGCTGCGCCTCAGCTTGTCGCCCATACTGCCCGTCTCGCAGCATCTTTTGATATCTTCAGCGTACTTAATGAAGTTATGGGTCATAGGCCGTGGGTCAGTAGAGCTCATCATTCTCAAATCCGCAAGGAGCGATGTATACACGAATTTGACGAAATTTTGGTGATGCCTTCGATGACACACAACACAAGTTGCAATTTGATGAGTGTATATATGAAAATCCGTGTTCCCAAATTATACGCGCTGGACTGCAAGTTTCTACGATCCGCGCAAAGAAAAAACGACAGCGGTTCGTTTGCGAAGTAGGAATTAGCAGGAAATAGAGCAATTTGTCTAAGGTTCTGTTCATATTGGTTTCTATATTGATTACCTATCTTTCAAACAGAGTATCTTTTTAAGAAGGATTCTACTAGTCGATCGTAGTACACACTACAGCGACTTCATTTATATCGGCCAAAATCGCACGCGGATATCTCTCTATAAGCTATTACTATTATAAGCTAAAACCAAAAAACTATATGAACTGGCAATAAGATTCTTATGAAAATCCTCTGTTCCAAAAAGAGCGTCTATTTGCAGATGAAGCATTGGTTGTGGACTATGATAATACACATCTCTTGGCACCTTCCACACTACCGACGCCCCCCCTAAAAGTCAGGTATCTTGTAGACTTTCCTTCTTTCTATGAATAAATAACAAAGCTCGTGTCTTTTCTTATAAAAACTAGATGAGTGGATGTGCCCTACTACGAATAAAAAAGTTCATATTATCCTAATATGTCGAGTTAATATTATCAGAATTGGCCTGCTCATCCCAAGCCGTCTGCTCCGCCTCCGTGCTGAGTCGTGTCGTGCCTCCACACCCTAGTGAAGGGTCATGTGAGAAGGTCCAGGTTAGTGTTGTGATGAATCATTGCAATATTTGTAGAATGGTCAAGTGAGTTTGCGAAGATCACTCTTTGTCTGGATTGGTTTTGGGCAGAAGTTGAGGATTTTGCGATTTGAGTGATGGTTTGAGTTAGAATGACCTGGGTCATTGGATTAATGTTACATGATGCATGTCTTGACTAATGTGGGTCAAGTTGTGAAAAACTTGTGCTTGGAAATAATTTATTTGTCTTGGATATGCAGGGTCACTTGGAGTTAACCGTGGTCAACAGCAAGGATCGATGCTAGGCTCAAGGAGAAGCTGAGGCCCAAAACAATTGAGGATGCCGGGTGAGACGATGAGCTCAAGCATGGCACGAGAAAGGCGGGAAGTGTTGAAAGCGAGTTCGAACAGCGGGATGGCATCATATGGCTTGCACAGGCTAAATTAGTCGTGATTTGGTGGAACCGAGATGGGAGAGACTTGGCGATGCATTGCAAACTAGTGGTGTACCTACATGTGGTAAGCATGGCGATTGCTTGCAAAGGTTAGTGAAAACCGGGTCAACAGAGGGTATTTTGGTAGTTTGACCAAAATACTAAAAACCACCTTGGATCAAAACCGCGGGGCATGGGCAATGCGTTGGAGAGCGGTTTAGGTCATGGTGGAGCTGGATTGATTAAGGCGGATCAAGGCTAAGAATTTAGCGGATACACACTTATGCGCTTTGAAAAGCATGTATAAGTAAACTTATATGAGTAAAACCCGTGTGTGTAGAGTTAATGGATTCCCCAATTGCAATAGTAGATAGGATCCATTAAGAGGTGTAGGTGGCTAGTTTCCCACCTATAAAAGAGGTTGGGATGGAGACATGCCGGGTTAACCATGCAACCTCTCTCTCTCATGTGTGCTCTCTTGTTTAGGGTTGGGTTTGAGAGTAGAGCACTTAGTATGCCCTTTGTCCTCCAATATGGAGTGACTGTAAAATCAACCTTCTCAAGTAAGCAATACATCAATCTTGTATATTTCCATAGATCCATCTTGATATAATTGATTTGCTCTTGATTTGGCATCAAAATGTGATTTTTGATCCGAGTGTATTTGAGTTGATTTCTTTGGTGTTCTAACTTACTGTGACATGTGAAATACATCTAGACCTATCTTGGTCATCATCCACCTACGAGCAAGTTGTATTCACCTATTTTGATTTTGACTCGGTTTTGGTGGAACCTTCCAACAAACTGAAAAAGGTCCTAACTTTCGCCATGATTTCTATAATCGTTTATTGGAATAGGTTCACAATACCCTAGAGAAGATCACTGCAAAGGTTCATATCATTTGGATATATAGATTAAAAGTTTCATCAATCTTTCATGGTGAAACTGTACTGTAATTCAGACTACTCTTCTGTCTCCTTGAATTTTTGACCACTCAAAGCTTTCAACAAGTTTCGACCACGATCGTTTCAACCGCTCACTGGTCGTCAACCTTACTGACAGTGCTTCAACGACTTGTACCACTTCAATTTCGACCGCTCACTGGTCGTCGACCTTCCTGGTTATATTTTGACTTGTTTTGAACATGTAAGGTTTCAACCACTCTGGTTTTCGACCACTCAATGGTCGTCGATCACTTTGGTCAGATTTGTACTTCCTTCGAACACTCAAGCTTGCAATCTCTCTCAAGTCATCGACCATGTCAGTTTTAGACCACCTATTGGCTTAGGACCACGTTGGTTGTCGACCGCTCTCTGACCGTCGACCACTAGAGTCAATTTCTAACCACATTGAATTTCCAGCTGGTAGTCAATTTTTGACCACGTGCAAGTTTTTGACCACGTTGTCAGAATGTCGACCACATTGGTTTCTCTACTAATTGTGCTCAGCTCTGAGAATCTCTGGTTAGACAAGTATTTCATCAACCACCTTCTTTAATGGGGTTGACTATCCCTTTTGGAAGAGCAGGATGGAGTTATACATTTAGGCTTAAGGCTATGCAATCTAGAGAAAGGTTAAGACTCATTTTGTTGTGTTGTACCGATGAGCACATCACAGCGATGAATACGCCAGATGTGAAGGCAAATGCTAAGGCAAGGAACATCATCATCCAAGGTCTTAGTCAGAGTGAGTTTGATCGCATCTCTCATCTCACGTCGGCATACGACATATAGATGACCCTTAATGCATACCATGAGGGCACCACCCAAATCAAGACTGTTCGACATGACCAATACAAGCGTGAATGCAACAAAATTGAGATGCTTACTAGTGAGTCCTTGGATGAGTGCTTTGCAGGTTTCACAAGATTCTGAGCAACCTCTGAACTGTTGGTCTCACATACCCAAACCCGGACAATGCTCGTTAGATGCTTTCTGCCTTGAACCTTAGGGTTTAGGAGATGAAAGTGACCACCATCAAGGAAATGACTGATTTGTCGACCTTGACTCTTGATGTGTTGTACTCACGCCTCAAGATTTATGAGATCAACATCATCTCTCACAAGAAAAAGTCATAGACGATGGCTTTGGTCATTGATCCTACTTCTACTTTTGGAATATCTTCTGACGGTGTTTCGAGTTTCTTTTTGGCCGCTTTGTGTGAGATGAGTGATGACTAATTTGATCCAGAGAGTGAGTTAGCCTTGTTAGCTAGAAAATTCTCACACACATATAAGAGGGTTAGAGAGAGGAAGAGAGGAGGTCTGATGATTTGCTTCGAGTATGGTAGCCCCAACCACATTCGAGCGAACAACCCCACGCTGGAGAAGGGCAAGAATGACTATAGCAGCGTGAGCAAGAATGAATACATCAGCGTGAGCAAGAATGAATACATCAGCATGAGCAAGAACGACTACAGCAGCAAGAACCATAACAAGAAGCCCCCAACTCGTGATCAAGGCAAAGAAGAAGTATCACAACCTTGGCAAGACCAAGAAGTTCTTCCACTACATTCTCACCACCTTCGACAACTCGACTTCAGCGACATGGAGGGCTGGAACAACAACAATGGCAAGGATGATCCGCAGAAGGACACCAAGGATGGCAACGACTTCACAGGCATGTGCTTCATGGCTGACGAGAACGCCATCAGTGATGATGATCTCTACGGTGACTCTGATTAGATATGTCACTCCTATGACCAACTCAATGATGCTTTTCTCAAGTTAGAAATGTCTTATACTAGGTGTAGAACTAGGTGTGGTGAGTTAGAGAAGGAGGTGTGGCCAGACATACATTGTACCGTATGTCTGTGCACTCAATTTCAGGCTTCTCCTCACGTCTGTCACCGTTAGACGAAGAAGCGCATCTTTAGGTACCTTCGAACTTCTCTAGACTATGGTATCTGGTACTCTTCTACTTCCTATCTTTCCCTTAGAGCCTACTCTAAGGCAAACTTTGCTGGTTGTAGAATAGATAGGAAGAGTACTTCTGGCACTTACCAATTTATTGGTACTTCTCTTGTTTCTTGGTCTTCTAGAAAGCAGTCTAGTGTTGCATAGTCCACCACAGAGGCCGATTATATTGCAGCCACTAGTTGCTATAGTCAGGTGCTTTGGATGGTTTCGACCTTACGGCACTTTGGGTTAGCCATAGATAGTGTTCCTATCTTCTATGATAACACTTCTGCCATTAACATTGCTAACAACCCAGTGCAGTACTCCAGAACCAAGTACATAGACATCTGATATAATTTTCGTAGAGACCATGTAGAGAAGGGTGACATAGTATTTCAGTTCGTGGAGAGTGACCACCAGTTGACTGACATCTTCACAAGCCTTTAGATAGCTCGAGGCTCATGACCTTGCAGGGAGAGCTTTGGGTGGTCTGTTCTTATGGGTTAATCTGAGAGGGAGCATCATGTACTTTCTGTATTATATTGTTTATATGCTTCTTTTTCATTCTGTTGCACTTTGTTTATTGGATGTGTTTGGGTTAGTCTTTCTACCATAGACTAAAGTGGTTCTAATTCTCAGTTGTTTAGACTTCTTTCTCTCATCTTGTGATCCTAGAATGCTGCTTATTAGTTGCTTTTCTTCTCACTAGGTTGAGTTCACTCACTTCTTTTAGGTCTAGCGAGGGTTGGGCCCACTTGAATAGACAGGGAACATGTTTACTCCTTAGTGTTTTATATGACTAGCTGATAGTCCTAGAGTCATGTGGAGCAGATGAGAGCAATTATGAGCTATAGTATTTCTTCTATCTTGTCTATGTTGTAAGGACTATCATTTCTTCCTTCTATGCAAACTTCTTCCCTCCTGCTTATTGCTTTGGTTCAAGGGAGTTTATTTGAGATTTTCTGAAGCTTAATGATGATATAACTCAATTTGAACCAAATTATTTCTAAAATTAACTCAATTGTTGAGGAGCTGGGATTTTTATTGCATCATATTTAATTTCAGTAATATGCATTGTAATATAAATATATGGAGTTCTGATTATTATCCTTGTGTGACATCATAAAACTGCTTTACATCTTGCCATAACTTATGTTAGATTGATAGATTTATCATGACTTTCTATGTATAGTTTAGCTTTTGTCATGATAGCTTCTTTAAATACGAAAAACTTAAACTAAATCATATCTTGCTTTCTATTATGATTCATGTCATGTCAAATCCTCTAAGTTGAATCTTGAACTTAAATTGAGTTTTAGATTGAGCTATGCTAGTTCTTTATCGAAACATGAGTTAGTATTAGCTCTTTATTCTTGAACTAAGTTAAGAAAATATAAAATGACTTCTTTTGTGTGAAAAAACTGATCTCACCAATATTTTCTCATGAGACGGCTTGTCATTGCACTCGACATGAACTCAGAGAGAGTTTTGGATGACCAAGATCACTCTCTTAAGCTTCTTGCTTGGAGTGGTCACATAAGGCTTGAGATCTAGCACATGGCCAAGAAAATAAAATTTTATAAAAAAATTGGTTGAAGCTCGGCTATAACCAAAAATGAACTTAACAAAAAGCGCCAAATGTGCTAAATTTACTCAATTACAAATGTTATCAAGTGTTTGAACAAAATATTTCAATATTGAACTTGTAGCACTCTCAAATGACTCAATTAAAGCTTCTTAGCTCTATTTAATCTATTCACATGGCTTGGCTCATTTTTGGATGAGTTGACATGGCTTGGCTTATTTCTGGCTCCATTTCAGCTTCGCTATACATGTGTTGCCATAATTTAGATAGCACTTTCACTTTTTATGGCTTGGTGTAATACTTACAAGGTCATTTTGGATAATTTTCATGACTCCTAATGCTCAAAATGAATAAAATATAGCTACTTCATTTCATTCATGCTCTATCTTCTTCCATGCAACTTAATGACTCCATTATCAAAGGAGGACAAATATTGGTAAAAATACATATCTAGAGCATGCTTTGAGCTTTGTGCAAAATTTTGCTAATTTAGGAGATTTTGATCTCATCTCACCATGATCAAGGTCTAATCAAACAATTTTTCTTTTATATAGAACTAGAGTGGATTTCCTAACTTACTTGGTGGATTTGAAGCCTTTTGTGAAAAAATTTGTTATTTTCAATGTCTTCACTATGTTTCTTCTTGATATGGTCATTTTCAGTGTCCATTTTGGTGCTCTCTTTGTAAACTTCTTCTTCTTCTAAAACCACCTTCAATTTACATTTTGAGTATTGCCAATGGGTTCATCAATGGGGAGATTGAAGGACCATGTGAAAAAGGTCCAGGTTAGTATTGTGATGAATCACTGCAATGTTTGTAGAGCAGTCAAGTGAGTTTGCAAAGGTTGCTCTTTGTTTGGATTGGTTTTTGGCATAAGTTGAGGATTTTACGATTTAAGTGATGGTTTGAGTTAGGATGACATGGGTCATTGGATTAAGATTGCATGATGCATGTCTTGGCTAATATGGGTCAAATTGTGAAGAATTTATACCTGAAAATAATTTCTTTGTCTTTGGATGTGCAGGGTCGCTTGAAGTCAACCGTGATCAATGGCGAGGATTAGGGTTAGGCTCAGGGAGGAGCTGAGGCCCAGAATGATCAAGGATGTCGGGTGAGATAATGAGCTTAAGCATGGTATGAGAAAGACAGGAAGTGTTGAAGGCGAGTTTGAACGGTGGGATAGTGCCATATGGCTTGCACGGGCCAAGTTAGCTGTGGTTCAATGGAACTGAGACAGAGTTAACTTGGCGACGCATGGCAAGTTAGTGGTGCACCTACATGTGGCAAGCATAGCGATTGCTTGCAAAGATTGGTGAAGACTAGGTCAACGGAGTGTATTTTGGTAGTTTGGCTAAAATACCAGAAACCACCTTAGATCAAAACCGCGGCACATGGGCGATGCATTGGAGAGCGGTTTAGGTCATGGTGGAGCTGGTTTGATCAAGGTAGATCAAGACTAAGGATTTAACGGATACATACTTATGTGCTTTGAAAAGCGTACATAAGTGAACTTGTATGAGTAAAACCCGTGTGTTTGAGGTTAACGGGTTTTTCCCATTATAATAGTGGATAGAATCCATTAAGAGGTGTAGGTGGTTGGCTGCCCAGCTATGAAAGGGGTTGGGATCGAGACGTTTAGGGTTAACCATCGAACCCCTCTCTCTCATGTATGCTCTCTTGTTTAGGGTTAGTGTTTGAGAGTGGAGCACTTGGTGTACTCTTTATCCTCTAAGGTGGAGTCGCTATAAAATCAACCTTCTCAAGTAAGCAATACATCAGTCTTTGCGTATTTCCATATATCCATCTTGATTTGATTGATTTGCTCTTAATTTGGCCTCAAAGTGTGATTTCTTGATCCGAGGGTATTTGAGTTGATTTCTTTGGTGTTCTAAGTTACTGTAACATGCGGGAATACATCTAGACCCACCTTGGTCATCATCCACCCACGAGCAAGTTGTATTCACCGATTTTGATTTTGACTCAAATTTAGTGGAACCTTTCAACAAACTGAAAAAGGTCACAACTTTGGCCATGATTTTCATGATCATTAATTGGAATAGGTTCACAACACCCTAAAGAAGATCTCTGCAAAGTTTCATATCATTTTGATCTACGGACCAAAAGTTTCATCGATTTTTCATTGTGAAACTGTGCTAAAATTCAGACTGCTCTTTTGTCTCTCTGATTTTTGACTACTCAGAAGTTTTTGACCACTCACAAGTTTTGACCACATCTATTTCGACTGTTCATTGGCCGCCAACCTTACTAGCAGTACTTCGACGAGTTTCAACTACTTCAGTTTTGACCGCTCACTGGTGATCGACCTTTTGATCGTATTTTGACTTGTCTTGATCATGTAAGGTTTCGACCACTCAATGGTCGTTGATCACTCTGGTCAGATTTCGACTTCCTTCGGACACTCAGGCTTGCAATCTCTCTCAAGTCATCAACCACATCAGTTTTAGACCATCTATTGGCTTACGACCACATTGGTTGTTGACCGCTTTCTAACTATCGACCACTAGAGCCAATTTCTGACCACGTTGAATTTCTGACTGGTAGTCGATTTTTGACCACATGTAAGTTTTCATCCATGTTGTCAGAATTTCAACCACATTGTTTTCTCTACTGATTGTGCTCAGCTCTGAGAATATCTGGTCTTCCAGTGGGATTGCTATCCTAATCTTAATAGCTTTATAGCTATTGGAGTAAAAGATAAATGAATATTTGGGGAAAAATTTTAAAGCACCATTGACCGCCTCTATTGCCTATCCGGTCCTACACCTAGGCTCTACCGCATACCCATTAGAGCTTTATTTTTTATTAGAGAATTTTAGAGTGGTGGAATTTATTTTTTAATCGACTATTTTTTCTGTTTTTGCTGTAGATTTTTTTTACAGAGATGCAAAAGGGAGTTGAAAGGGGTAAATGAATCACCACCAACTTCTTCTTTCAAGTAGTAGAGATATGCACATAATTCTGTCTAATCTTCTGCCTACTTTTTTCCCTATAGTCATCTGTGGATAAAGAATATTGTTTTGTCATTTTTCCAATTATTTTCCCTCTTCATTTTTCGTATATAGAAAAAAACATTGTGAATCTTTAGTAGATGATGATATATATATGAGGCATTTGTGGGTCAGCATAGATATTCTCTTGAAACATCATTGCAGATGATTTTCACGTCAGAAGATGACACCAAATTTTGACGATACTCAACTCTGAATATGACGGAAATATTGAAACCCGATGGGTAGCTACATGTATCATGCGTTATCAGATTGTTTAATAAAAAACCTAATAACAGAGCCAGCCATTGATCAGAGAAGACTCCGTTAATAGCTCGGAAACCAACATTTATATGCCTATTTTAGAGCACCAAAAACTGGATAATTGGATATGCATTTTAGTACAAATGGACATGTTATGTCTTTTTTTCGTTATGTCCTGAGACCACGGGGCACACGTATTGAACCGGACTATTTTTTTGAAGGTGTCAGAAAAATCAGACGTACCGTAGTTATAAACGCAGTAGTACCGTAAGATAGTAGTTTCATTCCGAGTTGCAGTTTGTTTTTTCCAAAGAGCTCCAGTGCGGATTTACAAGGTGCGAAAGTACCGCTTTGGAAAGCGGTAGTACCGTAGTGTAGTATTACCAGCGTGTTAAGAGCAGTACTACCAAGCAGGACATTTGGGGGTTTGGTCATGGTTTGACCTGGGTGTTATTGCTTGTGTGTAAATGGGTTTATTGTTTGGTTCTAGATTTAGGATTAGTATTTTGGTGCATACATTTTGTATTAAGCATTGTTTGGATGAATTGCGTAATTGATGACTTTGTATGTTGCGCGGTGCTACGTGATGATTTGCTTGTTGTTGTGGATTGTAGGACTTCGGAGCTAGGTCATGGTGAGGTGTAAGAGGAACGGGACTAGGCATAGGGTGGTGTTGAGGTCCAGAATGGTCAGAGAGACGTCGAAGATGACTGAGACTTGTGGGGTGGTTGGAAGCCAGGACAACGAAGAACCGGAGCGGGAGCTATTAGTGGTGATCATGATAGGCAACGGTAAGTTGGACAGAGACTGGGCTCAGGGGGAGTCGAGGTCCAGATGGTCAAGGAAGCTAGGTGCCATCATGTGCGAGAAGAAGCATATGGTGCATCAACTAACTTGAGTCATTTGCAAGCGAGGACGGTTCGGTGAGATCCGAATGTGTGAGAAGCTTGGCAGCAAGTCATTGGGTCCACACGAAAGATGGCGAAGCATGGGTGATGCTTCATAGCAAAGGAAGCGGGAAGCTTTAAGGAAGACGGTAGAGGGGCATTTTGTAAACTACCTAATACCAGAAGAGTGACGATATGTGAAACATGGCGTTGGCCTAAGTGGTTTAGGTCTTGTATGTGCTAAAAATGTGAAGTGGATCAAGTGTTGATTTGCTAATGGGTTAACGGTTGTAAGCCGCTTTAAGGCATGTGTGAGTAAAACCCGTTGTTAGGTGAGGTTAACGGGTTATCCCCTGTTTGGCCTAATGGGGGATCCATTAGGTTTTGGGTTCAGGTTGTGAGCCTATATAAGGGGAGGAGAGGCAAGGCTAGGGTTTGAGTATTTTGACAAAGTCTTTATGGTGGCTAGCTCTTCCTCCCTCCCATGTAAGATTAGGGTTCTTTGGGTTAGAGCCTTGTATGTGTATGCTCTAGGCTTAGAGCTCTGCTATCCTAAGGAATTGGTTGTAATAGCATTCCTCTCCAAGTGAAATGGACATCCAAACTTTGACCAAGTGAGTTGTGCCATGAATCCCCTCATGCGCTTTTGATTTTTTTGGCTTTCTTATTTGGATTTCTCTTCTCTTGAGTTTTTCTGGTGCCAAGGACATGCAAGAGATGTAGATGTCTCTTGGAGACAAGATCCTATCTATCTAGGCACGATCTAGAGGAAGTTCTTGAGGAAACTGGGTTTTTTGCTTGATTAGGGTTAAAAGTGTGATTTCTTGATCTGAGGGTTTTTGAGTTGATTTCTTTGGTGATCTAACTTGCTGTGACATGTGAAAATACGTCTAGACCCATTTTGGTCATTATTTACCCACGAGCAAGTTGTATTCACTAACTTGATTTTGACTCAGTTTTGGGGAAACCTTCCAACAAACTAAAAATGTCTCAACTTTGGCCATGATTCTCATTATCATTTGTTAGAATAGGTTCACAATACCCTAGAGAAGATCTGTGCAAAGTTTCATATCATTTGGATCTACGGATTAAAAGTTCCATTTATTTTCATTTTGAATCTCAGTTGAAAACAGACAACTCTCTGTTTATCCTCAGTTCCCTGATTTTTTTTACTAGGTTCAGGCTTTCGACCACATTGTCTCTTTTCGACCGCGTTGAGTTTTCGATCGCTCACAGGTCATTGATCTCACTAGTCGTATTTCGACCTGATTCGACCACAACGGTTACTCCTCTTCTCTGTTCTTTGATTTTTCGACCATTTGAAGGCCTTTGATCACTTGAATTTTTGACCACTCACTAGTCGTCGACCTTTTTGGTCGTATTTCGATGCGTTCCGACCACTCAGGTTTTTGACCACTTTGGTTTTCAACCACTCACTAGTCGTCGACCACGGTGATCGAAGTTCAAATTCCCCATGTTCTTAATTGTCGAATCTTAATTCTTCTCAATATTTGCTCATGTTGTCATCAATTACCAAAAAGGGGGAGATTGAAAGCATCTAGGCCCCTAAGAATTTTGGTTTTGGTAATTAATGACATTATGTGATCATGGGACTAATATGTGCGTTAAGTGTTTGAAAGGATAAGTCCAAATGGCGAAGAAAGAGGGTCATAAAATATTTCACAAAGATTCAAAGAGTTCCAAGGTGACAAGGTAAATAGTTTAGGGCTAATTTAATTTTACTGGTCTTGGAGAAAGGGTGAAAGACCGGATTATAGGATAGATGCCGTACTATTAAGAGGGATCATGGTAAAAGGCTAGATCACATGCAAATATGTCTCTTGGATCAATTTAGGATCATGCATACATTTAGAAATTAAAATTGAATCAAAATCATGCAGTGTAAGAATTTTCGGAAGTACCGGCGTTCAAAGCGCGGAACTTCCGATCGGGCGGAAGTACCGGGCGCCCGGACGGAACGTTTTTTCCAGAGAGCGCCCGGAGTTTAAGTTAGTCTCTCGGAAATTGGAAGTACCGCAGGGTGAACGGCGGAACTACCGCAAGCGCGGAAGTTCCGGCCTCCCGAGCGGAACTTTAATTCCATAGAGCGCCCGGAGTAGAACTTAACCTCTCGAAAAATGGAAGTACTGCGGGTTGAACTGCGGAACTACCGCAAACCCGGTAGTTCCGGGCATTAGAGCGAAACTTTATTTCCAGAGAGCGCCCAGAGTTAAACTTGAACTCGCTGAGATCGGAAGTACCGGAGAAATATCGGAACTTCCGGGATTCCGGAAGTACCGCGATTTTTTCCGCATCGCACTCATTGACCAACGGTTACTTTTGACTCTCTGACATAGCCGTTCTGACTAGGCGGCAGAAATCCGGAAGTACCGCCCATATAACTACGGTAGTTCCGATTTCCTTGATTTTTTCAGGGAATGTTTAATGTAACGGCTAATTGAGGTTGGTGGGGGTATAAATTCAACCCCACCAGCACAAGGACATGTGGTTGAACCCCCATTGAACATCTTTGAGCTTAGAGCAACCTCTCACACCTCTTTTCTCTCTTGTGCATTAACTTGAGGTAGTTGAGCGATTTCTAGTGCATAGTTTGATCCATTTGGCACTTGTGTGTGATCAAGCCGCTGTGGTTCATTACTCTTGGTGCTTGCCGGCACCTAGACGGCTTGGCGGAGTTTTCGGTGATCTTCTCAAGAAGGTTGTGAGAAGGCCCGGAAGATTGTGAAGGCTTGGAGCTCGCCTACCCGGAGAGGGAAAGGGCTACCGATAGTGATCGACATGATTAGGCTCAATTCGTGGAGCCGGTCCGATTCGTTCGGGCTTACCTCAACGTGGACTAGGGGAGACCGGCAAGTCTCCGAACACCACGGTAAAAAGTGATTGTGTCAATTGTGGTTTGCTCTCTTGTGCCTTCTTTCATTCAAGCAATATTACTTAATTTGAATTATTTGATTGCTTGTTTAGTTAGAGTAGCAAACTTTGACCTAGGTTAATTGAAATTGCTCTTAGTCAATTACTTGTGCTAGAAATCTCTTGAGCCATTCTAGTTTGATTTAGTAGATACATTGTTTACTCGATTTAAGAAATTGTTAAAATTAAAATTGTTAGCCTAAGTTAGAAGAAAATTTTAAACCGCCTATTCACCCCCCTTTAGTCGGCCTCCTCGATCTTACAGTGAGTCGACCCACTTTCAATTGGAGCCAAAATTTTAGGGGTAGGCCAACGGGACAGTGGGCTGACCTTCCCCCTTGCACCCCTAGGTAGGAAGTTGATGACCGTGGTGGCATCACCGGAGGCTATAAGGAGGCACACGGTAACCACTCTGGATGGCAGCAATAACTGTGACATGACGGTAGCCAACATTGGCACTACGAGGGAGGGGGTTAGGGTTAATGGGTTATAGGTTTTTGGGCTATGGCTAGTGGTTTTTCTGTGCTTTTTGAGATGGCAGTGGGCGGTAGAAACGCCGATATGGATGACGTGCATGGTTTTGGACTCAGCAAACCATTTGAAGAATCTGTTTGAAGAAACCAATCTATTTATTTTGACTTTCAGATAAACCAAAAGACCAAAAGAACTTGACCATAGTGGGTGGAGGGAGATGGGTATGCATAGCGCTTAGGAAGATTCATTGGACGCTGATCCATGGGTTAAAAATCCAAGCAATTTTTCGGGAAAAAAGTTAATAGTCACGTAAATACCAAGAAAATAACGATGTGGATATTGTGGTGTTAGCTCGATTCCTCCCTTGCAACACGAGTTCTCGTTCACTCTTATTTTCACGCATCCCGTTATTAGTATGCACTCAATACACTACTATGATTTTCACGGATCTATGTTGGTCTTGTTCTGATCTCAATTTACTATATATAGTTGGGAGGGGCAGTTCAGTAGTTACATAGATGATAACAATTGGCCAACACCGCAGAAGCTTAAGACTTGGTGATATGTTATCCCTTTTCTCTTCATCTTAGCTATGAATCCACTATAAAAGATCCTCAACATCACAATGGAACTCCATCTCCTACAACCTTTGGGAGGTCATGTAGCCACTCTTAGTCTCTTAGAACCTCCCTTTATGCGAATGATGCTGCCATCTTCTTGGTGCCACAGCAAGATGACATCTGCACTCTAGTCTGGATCTTGCACAACTTTGGTGAAACGACGGGTTTGCACACCAACCTTCAGAAAAGCCAAGTGGCACCGATTAGCTACTACCACATTGACCTGCAGGAAGTACTGCATGAACTACTGGCCCAGCGTGCATCCTTCCCTTCAAGGTACATTGGCTTACCGCTTTTGATCAAAAGACTTCGTCGGGTTAACTTCTAGACACTTGAAGACAAGTATACGAGCTGCTTAGCAGGTTGGCATGGGAAGCTGCTGACACTTGCAAGTCGAAAGATCCTTGTGAAATCTGGCTTGACAGCCCAGTCGACCAACTTCCTGATGGCCATCAGGGCACCAAAAGGTGTTCTCAAAACTCTCATCAAGTGCACAAGATGATTCCTTTGGGCCAGGTCAAAACTGCTAACAGGTGGTAAGTGTAAGGTCAATTGGGGCAGAGTATGCAGACCCACAAACCTAGGGGGCTTGACCTCTTGGACCTAGAGCACTTTGTCAAGGCCCTAAGGCTTAGATAGATATGGCATGAATGGGGACCGCAAACCAAATCTTGGTGAGGAATGGAAACCCCGTGCAATGACCAAGATCGGCTTCTCTTTGCTGCGGCCACCTCCATAGCGATTGGCGGTGGAGCAGAGACATCTTTTTGGTGTTCCGCTTGGGTGGCAAGAAACATACTGTGTGATATTGCACCGACTATCCTCAGGGCCTCTAGGAGAAAGAACTGCACCCTACGAGCAGCGATAATAGGGAGTACCTAGCTGCAAGACATCAATTGGGCAACCAACGTAACACCACAGCTCATTCACGAGCTCGTTGCTATTTGGGGACATATTTCGATGGTCAACCTACAAGAGAGATTGGAGGACAGCATCATATGGAAGCTAACTCCCAATGGGGAATATATTACGACATTGGCTTACAAGGCACAATTTTTTAGAGTGATAAACACCACCATGAATCCTACAGTTTGAAAAACTTGGGCACCTAAAAAATGCAAAGTTTTCGCCTGGCTGGTCATACAGAGCATGCTATAGACGATGGATCGCCTCTACATGAGAGGGTGGCCAAACAAATTCACTTGTCCCTTATGCAGACAGGTGCCAGAGTCCGCCATCCACCTATTGATCGAATGCTGCTACAAGACAAGAGTTTAGACCTCAATTGCGCAGTAGACTGCTTGCGATTCCATTAATCTCACTGCCTAGCAAAACTTCGCCTCGGTCTAAGACTGGTTGGAGTTAGTGGTGCTAACGCGTGGAGCATTGAGAAAAGCAATGGAAACGCTAGTAATATTTATCACATGACAGTTATGAAAAGAAAAGAAGTTCAAATTTTTCAGGCAATGGTGACTGCCCCAATACACCTCATCGCCATTGTTACTATAAAAGAGATGGCTAAAGCCTAGATCCAAACAGGGGCCAAGAGCTTAGTGGGACTCTCATTTATCCCTATAACATTTTAAACGTTTCTCTTGTTGTGGTCGTCCACCGGTCTCCCTTCCCTCTCTCCTCTCTCTCTCTCAGCAAACAGGTAACCGAACAGACTTTTGTACCTTTCTCCCTGTGAATTAATATAGAGCAGTTTTTTTGCCCCGTTTAGTAAAAACAATTGGCCAACTGTTAGTTATACGTACTCTAGGGGCAGCTGGGGTCCGGCTCGTACCGTGCGTTCGCCGGAAACATGGATGACTCAGCCTGAAAGCAACCGCCGCCTGGTCCTCCTCGGCCAAGTCGCTCCATTATCATCAAAACGACATGGATGGTTTGGTTTTGAGCTTGCGTCTCGTCCATTTTCAGTTGGTGCCTGCCTGACATGGATTCTTTGTACTCCGTGGAATGCACCATGCCCATTTTATGAACCTTGATGTAATACCGACGTTACCCTCTCGCATACAGTTTTGTCTATTTTGTTACTGGTAAAATCTACACCTAGCAATTTCCTCCCTCCAGACACAAAAAAACAGTGACGTTTTGTGATACATACAGTTAAACACTATAATCTTTGGCTATCAATATCTTTATTAATATTTAACTTAGACACATGAATATGATATAAGTAGTTTTGTCACCTAGTAATTTTCTCCCTCTAGTCAAAAAAAGTATCGTTTTGTTATATCAAATACTATAATCTTTGGCTATGATATCTTTATTAATATTTGAATTGGACACATGAACATGATCTCTACCCCTCTATAATACACCAAAATTTTCTTTACTAAATCCACCCCCCTCAACCACCCCCATAGTCATGCCTAATCTAAGTCCACCCAGATTTGTATACCAAAGTAATCCAACTTCATACAAATGAATGGTCTGGATCTCTCCTCAAGCCTTCTTCTCTTACTCATTGAAGATCCTAAGGCCAAAATCATCTCTACCCCTCTATAATACACCAAAATTTTCTTTACTAAATCCACCCCCCTCAACCACCCCCATAGTCATGCCTAATCTAAGTCCACCCAGATTTGTATACCAAAGTAATCCAACTTCATACAAATGAATGGTCTGGATCTCTCCTCAAGCCTTCTTCTCTTACTCATTGAAGATCCTAAGGCCAAAATCATCCGGATCATGCATTGAACCCAGAACCCCACCCCACGCCCACGCACACGCCCCCGATGCAGCCGTTGTGCTCGACGTCGCTGGGATGGCCTCCTCGACCCGCTAGACCAGAACCTCCGCCGCGAGCTCGTCCGATACGGCGACTTCGTGCAGGCCGCGTACACGGCGTTCCACTCCATGCCGTTGTCGGCCAAGCACAGCCAGCACCGCACGCTCATGCTCCCGGACAGGTCGTCCCTGTCCATCCCGCCGTGGGCGCAGCGGCGGTCGGCGCCCATGTGGCTCACGCAGTGATCCAGCTTCATCGGGTACGTCGCCGTCTGCGACAATGAGCGCGAGATCCGGCGCATGGGCCGCCGCGACATCTCCATCGTCCTGCGCAGCACCGCCACGTGCCCCGAGTGGGCCGAGAACCTCCGCGCCGACCTCGTGCCGGTATCGGACGACGACGCGTCAGTGCAGCACACGCCGAAGGTGGCCAAGGGGTTCTTGAGCTTGTACAAGACGACCGGCGACCACGTGCCCAGCCTCTCGGACGCCACAGTGGAGGAGGTGAAGCGTCTGATGGAGGTGTACAAGGGGGAGGAGCTCAGCATCACGGTGGTGGGCCACAGCCTCGGCGCCTCGCTAGCCCTCCTCGCCACCGACGAGCTCAGCGCGTGCCTGGCCGCGGAGACAGATAGTACTACCACGGATCATCAGCCGCCGCCCATCGCCGTGGTGTCCTTCGGCGGCCCGAAGACTGGCAACCGCGCGTTCGCGAACAGGCTGCAGCAGGAGCGCGGCGTCAACGTGCTTCGCGTGGTGAACGCCGGCGACGTGGTGACGCGCGTGCCTGGCTCGGCGGCGCCGCCGATCGCGCGCGACGGGTATGTGCACGTGGGGCCGCGACTCGCCGTGCCTGCGGCTGGACGCGGGACCAACATGCTGCCACGACCTGGAGGCGTACCTGCACCTGCTGGACGGGTTCATCAGCTCCAGCCGGCTATTCCGCGCGGACGCGAGCCGCAGCGTGGCGCGGTTGCTGACGTACCAGCGCCCCAACGTGAAGCGCGCCTACGTGGAGCGCGCGAGGGTGCTCGGGTTCGAGCTGGCCACGCCGAGAACCACCACGGCCAACGGCGCCATCGCCGACGGTCAGTTCGGCCACTTGGGCAGCCCCACATGACCTTGATCACACGCACTGTATAGCATGCATCTGCATGCATTTTCTTGTGTACTTTTGCTTGGTGATTCCAGAGTTAACACAAGTGTTAACTACCATGTATCTGCACATGTTTCTTGATGGGCTAAGCTTGTGTATTGATGAACCAGTCTACATATCTATTTCTGTTTGGCCATCATGCATGCAGCATGTACGATCGAGATGAATGATCTCTTGCATGATCCTAGCTCGTTCTGTCTTGTTAATTCGACCATGCATGGATCAATGGAGTCAGTCAACGTTGAGCTTTTTGATGCATGTAGTATTTTCTTTGGTGCACATCACAATTCACACGCTTTCTCTTAACAAATTAAGGAGACAAAAATATCGAGCTTTTTAAGGGCTGGTTCTGGATCTCACGAATCGCGATCGCGCATTAAAAAAATCATTGAATGTACGGTGCGAGGAGCTGCATCATTCCAGAATAACACTCCTACGTATACATCGTTGTGCATAATATGTAATCTCTACCCCTCTATAATACACCAAAATTTTATTTACTAAATCCACCCCCCTCAACCACCCCCACAGTCATGCCTAATCTAAGTCCACCCAGATTTGTGTGCCAAAGTAATCCAACTTCATACAAATGAATGGCCTGGATCTCTCCTCAAGCCTTCTTCTCTTACTCATTGAAGATCCTAAGGCCAAAATCATCCGGATCATGCATTGAACCCAGAACCCCACCCCGCGCCCACGCACACTCACACGCCCCCGACGCCGCCTCCACCCCGCGATACCCGTCTCCACCCGAGCGCGCCCTCCGCGCCCAATCCCGCGCCTCTCAGCCAGATGCCACCTCTCCTCCTGATTTCTCTTCAATTAATCCCGTCTAATATCTCGCACGCAGAAGTTACTCTTCCGTTTTGTTTTCTTTCCATCTCGGGCGTCACGGAATAATCTCGAAGGCGGGGAGCCCGGTGTGCGTGCATGCATCCATGCAGATCTTAGAAGGCGCTGAAAGTTGCGTGAGGATAGGTGTAACTCCCAACTGCATGTATCCTTGCAAATCGGGGCACTAATTGTGGATCACGATCATGACTTTCTTTTCTTGAACAACCGATCGAGACGTCACGTGCGCAAACAAAGGCGGCGACATTGATGATTCAGGGCCTCGACTCCTCGTCGCCTCTACGTCCGCCCGTCCACGCCGAGGCAGGCAAGGGCAACTGGCCGCTAGGCGCTAGTGACCGACGGATAGTTTGCTTCCATGTTTAAGATTAATCTTCTTCTATTTCTAAAATTTTTGTACTTAAATACTCTTATTTAGTTATTTATGAGTGATTTATTTTTGTGTTTTAAGGAGACTAATGAGATCATTAGATTCATATATGAAACTCAAGTTTTAGAAGTCGTACGCAAGTTTTGGAAGTGATCAAATCCAAAACAAGGAAGAAATCCGAAGTCGAAACGTAGTAGAAGTTGCAGTCAGAAAAAGTAGAATTGGAGTCAGAGTCGGAGTTGGTTTTGTACTCATAGTTGAACTCGTGTTGAAGTCGAACAACCGGGTATAAAAGGGGGTGTAGTCCTGTAACTTTGATGTACCAAAAATGCCGAAGAGTATCAAGCAATTGCGAGTAAAGAAGAAGTGAAAAGCAATCCCTGAGTGTTCTGTGCGATCTCGTAGGCGTGGGCGAAGTCGACTTACGGTCACGGCAAACGTAGTCGTAAGGACTTACGACCATGGCAAAGCTACAGTAGATTTACAACCACGGCAAATCTACTGTAGACAAGGTCGAAAGGCGTTCGACCACGGCGAAATTGGAAGACGGTGAGGTCAAGAAGCGATACGACCACATCCGAGAGAAGTCGAAGGTGATCCGAAGGCGTCTGCGACAAAGTTTGAACGTGGTCGTAAGGAGGCTACGACCACGTTGAAGAGCTACGACCACGGTAATCTTAATGAAACGTGAATCTTAATGAATCTGATTGTTCATTTTATTTTTTACAAATTTTATCTTGTTTTGTATTTTACCGTAGCGTTAGCACAGGCACACTACTAGTGTAAGTAAATTTGTCATGAAAAATACTTTCATAATATTATAACTTTAAGATTTTATAATTATATTATAATAAAATTTAGAGATTAAATTATATTTTGAGGAGCGTATGGACGTCCGAATCATAACTCTGAGGGAGTAGTAATTAACTACGTAGCAAAGTAGTCCATTTATTGCAAAAATAGGTGAGGAAATAAGGTGGTGATATTGCTTCATCAGTTCTATAAGACATATTTTTTAAATAGTTTTATCCATAAATATAGAGAATATTTCAGATTTTAATGTAAAATTAATGTGATATTTTCTATATAGCTCTAATAAATATTCCGCTTTATTTCATGTTATCTACATGCATGCATTGAATATAATATTTAAAGATAATAATTAGGGGTGATCTAATCATCTTTAGTATTTTCTTAATCTATATATCAAGAAAAATACATTTAATAAATTTGGACGAAGAAGGTACCTCAGAACTAAAGACACGAACCCTGTTCGTTACTTAGCTTGACATTGATCGGTCACACGAGCAATGCAGTGCCTCCGCTCAACCACGCCCCCGAAGGGCCCACCAGGATCACCACATCTGTGCGCTTCGCCTCGGCCTTTTTGCGTCGCTCTTCGGCCCCTCTTCTCGCTTGCTTGATGCCGTGCTGTCGTGGGATTCGCCGCGGCTACTGCTTGACGGTTTCTATTTCCAACGCCACGTTCTTCGTCCTCCCAGGTGAAAAAGTCTTTCGAATCTCGAGTAGAAGAATGGAAGATCGAACTGGAAGCTGGGGGTTTTGAGCTGAGAAATCCAAAAGCACCGTCGAAAGCTTCGTACGCGGACCGACGTCCCCCCTTTCGCATCCGAACAAAAACGGCGGAGACGGCAAAAGCACGTGCGTGCGCAGCACCTGCACGTCTACACGCACAACTGGGACACCTGTACCAAATGATACGTACAACCAGGAACGGTTCCAATCCACGTGACGTAATTACAACGGAAACATTTCGTACATGGCACAGCAACATGCATCAGCAGCCATGCCAGCATACGTATGCAAAACTGTATAATAATACTTGTAGTAGAGTATATAATACCTGTACGGAACGGCCAAGCAATCAAGCATCACCCGCAAGTAGAATCTTTCTGTTAAAAAATCTAGATCTGGACCTGCAAGCCCAGTCTATTAGTGGACACTTTCCACTAATCTATAAATAGAGAATGCTATTGCCATATTTATATCTTATAGAAAGAGAATGCAATAAATAATTTACAGGAATTCTTCCTCTATCTTTTATATTTTTAATCTATTAACTATATGATCTATATTTAATTAATTATTTTTACATACAAGAAAATTAATCGAACTAAACTCGTCGTCATTGGCGGTTGCTCAATACTTTCTACGCCCGCACACGCTGAGTCGCTGACGCGGCCAGACCTCCCTTTCCCCGTGTGTGTAATGTTACCGTGTAATAATAACACGTAGCCCCGCCCCGGTCGACACGGGCTAGGCTAGACCGGGCTATTGTATAAAACCCGCCAGCCGCCGCGCCCAAACGCCACAACCAATCCCGGCGCGAAGCCCAGCGCGCACACCTTTTCTTCCTCTATCCCTGAATGGAGCGGCCGCGCGAGGCGGCGGTGGCGGCGGCGGAGGAGGCCATCGCGCTGTTCGACGCCTCCTGGTTCCACCGCCTCGTGCTCCTCTCGTGCTCCCATCCTGCGCCCACACCGGCGTCTCCGCCTCGGCGGGAGGAGCAGCAGCAGCAGCCGGAGCTGCAGGCACCGGTCGAGAGCAAGAGGGAGCTGCAGCGGGCTCCGTCCGGGCTGCGGCACCGCCGGTCGCGGAGCGACGAGGCCGCGGCTGCCGCGTTCGAGGGCCTGGAGCCGCTCAAGATCCCCAACAGCCACCGCGCGAGGCTCGAGACCATCCTCTCCGGGAAGGACGGGCTGGCCGCGCCGCTGCCGGAGCGGAGGAGGCCGGAGGTGCGGATGCCGGGGGGGAGGAGGCGGCGGCGGCGGCGCGGGCGGAGCCTGTCCGAGCTGGAGTTCGAGGAGGTGAAGGGGCTGCGGGACCTCGGGTTCACCTTCTCCGACGCCGAGGTCGACGCCGAGCTCGCGTCCATCGTTCCGGGGCTCCGGAGGCGGCGGTCGGAGGAGGAGGCCAAGAAAGCTATGGCGGCGGCGTCCGCCGAGGAGGAAGCTTGTAGCGACACGGTGGCGGCGGCGGCGCCGAGGAGGCCGTACTTGTCGGAGGCCTGGGAGGACGAGGAGGAGGAGGTGAGGATGATGCTGAGGAACTGGAGGATCCCGGTGGCCCGCGACGGCTCCGAACTCAAGGAGCACCTCCGGCTCTGGGCACACACCGTGGCCTCTGCTGTCCAGTGATGGTTTTGACCCAGAACTTACCTTAAGAGTTGGTGACAAGATCAAGTGTAAATATTCTGCGATTTGCATGTACATCTCTTCAAGTTTGATTAATTAGCTGGTTTTGGTTTAGTTTTCGAGAATGTTTGTATGTATTCATCACAAATCTGGTTTTGGAACGCTAGTCATCAATCCGTGCACTGCACGGACTACTATCCATATATTATACAGAAATAGCTTATTTTATTTTTAACAGCTCAAATTTTATTTGACATATGGCTAAAACCCCCCTTCCAGTCATATACACTGCACTGCGCACCTTGTTTTCCTCCTTGCCAAAGGCGCTTTGCTTTTGAACTGTAAATGCGAAGCACTATTCATAAGTTTCGTCTTTTTCTGAATTTTTGACTTTTTGTTGAGCTTTTTTATTGGTTTTTTTTCCGTATTCGTTTGTATTAGACATAATGGGCTAACATAATTTTTATATTTTTAATTTTTTTAAATTTAATTATGGTAAATAAGCCTCACATTCTGATCTTTTTTCACCAAATTCAGATGTTTTACCATAAGCCACGAGCTTTTAAGCCAAAACGATCACCACCATATTAGCTTATACTTCTGATTTTATTTTTAAAAAATGTATCTTTGAGGCATCGAACCAATTGCTGCTTAATTATTTACTTCATTCAATGGACGTGTTTATATTAGCTTATACTTCTGATTTTATTTTTAAAAAATCAAAAAACAATATAAATATTTATTTTTCGAAGCGGCTTTTCCACTACCCTCATTCTATCTTATTTCGAGGATAAATCAAGAGTCATAGACATATCACACACCCTACCCCTTCCTCTCACTTCCATCTCACGTACGTATCTCGCCTCTTATCTATTGTTCATTTTCTCTTTTTAAAAACCACTTTTTTAGCCACTATTATTCTTTTTTAGTTAAAAATTATTAACTGTAGTTAAAAGACATTAGCTATAGCTAATATGAATATGTCAATATATCTCTTTCCTATGTTTTAATTTCTCACGCCAGGCCCTTTGGGGCGCCAATTTATACCACAGGAATTGCTAATGTCCATATACCGATGGAAAGCATTTTTATTTTTTTCCCTACGAACAATGGAATATGGGTATTTTCGCTATAGCTTACGATTACGACTTATAATTATTAGGTTGTTTGTGATAAATAGTACGGAGTAAGAAAATTTGCGTGTGGTTTTGGCCGATATAAATGAAATCGCTATTATATACTATAATCAGCTTGTAAATTTTGTCTTGAAAATGTATTCTATTTAAAAATTAGTTATTATAAAAATAAAAAATAGTTTTTAGAACTGAAAAGAAAAGATTATGCCTTCTTATAATGACTTGAGTGGCGGACGCGGTGTGGATTTTGATCAATCACCACCGTGTGTGAAGTCTACCTCTGTTTTGCTTGCTGCCTCTTTTATGTGGGCCATTTGATGGCCTACTCTTCAATCCCGTGCCAAAATTACTGATTTGTACAGGTGATTAGTGCAGCAGCCACGCTATCAAGCAAGTAACTGTCTTAATTGGTTGACACCTTGTGAAACTTCTAGTACATTCATTGTAGGCCGGGACTCCCTCTCTATCTCTGTGTGTCTGTCGTAACGGGTGAAATCAAATTGCAACTAAAGGTCTTCATATGCCATAGCGGTAGAACTTTCCGATCAAATATCCATACGGACTTCGTCTTCCTGGACTATTTTTTGTAGAGAATGCGTCTGTATGCATACCGTTACTTCTTCAGGAAGAAATATTGCATGCTCAAAACCAAAATATCTCTTTCTATTATATAAATTGAAAAAAAGAACATCGATCTAAAGAAGAGAAGGATCAACGGTTGTATATGGCCTATTCAAATCATGCCCATGTTAGAAAGGCTTGAGAAAAGGGCATGGGACTGCATCTACGTATATAGATGTACGTTGATTATTTTCTGCATCCTCTGGACATCATACAGACGCATAGCTATTTCCCAGTCAAACTTTTTATAACCTATTCTATTACATAACATCAGGTAGATCTTAAAAAATCCAAGTTGAATTAAATTACGAATGATGTCTTCTTCTTTGCATGCATATGGAGATCATATGGTTTCTTTTCTGTCTAGTTACGTTTAATAACCGATCAAGCAGACTTGTGACTTTGAATCGAACTTGAATTTTGCAAGAATCAATACGTCTCAATAAGTGTCCAAGCAAAGAACAGCAGGAGTATTTGACTTGGACATGCCCTCCGAAAGAATCTTACAGGCCGCTTATTTGGGCTGAAATTTAATAATTTGTGGCTGAAATTACGTTGTAGTTGGCTAAAATTGTACTATAGCTGATAATGGCTTATTTGATATAATTAAAATTAAAAAAATTAAAAATATAAAAATAGATTAGCTCATCACGTATAATGCAAATGAATATAGAAAAAAAATCGGCAAAAAGCTAAAAAACTGAAAAGCCAGAAAAAGACAAAATTTAGGAATAGTAAAAAATAAACCAGAAGCCAGAAGCTTAAGCCGAAATAAGCAGGGCTACTTGAAGTCAAATTCTATCTGTCTAATTCATCCAAGCCGCACATAACAACTTCGTAGTCAAAACCAATGGTCGAGAAGCGCTCTTTTTTCAGATTAATATAGGAATTCATAGCTATTTTCTGAATAATATGCGAATTTGCTGTTTACCCTCCTAAAATTAACGTGAAGCTTCCGTAGAAACCTCCAATTAGTAAAGACAAAGAGAACTGGAAACTTTCTGCAACCAACAAAAAGGAAATGCGAAAGGAGGAGGAGATTTGATTTGAGGCACAGGCTGAGATCTGGTCATTGTTTTCGTGTCTATGCCAAGAAAGCATTTCGGTTGCTTTGAAGCTAAGGATTCCATAATGCCATGAATCATGAGCACGTTGACATGGTGTCTTTGGGACGAACAATCTAGATTTAGGGCTGGCTGTTGATTTGTCAAAATCTGGTACAGGGACAGAAAGTCTACTAGCCAGCTGCTTTGATTTGAGAAATGAAATGATTCCATTATTAATGGGCCATCGATCGATGGCACCATATGGGAAATTTGGATTACGTAACTTCCTAACGCCTATACGTCACTCGTCAGTTTTTCTTCGAAATATGTTACTGTCAAGTAAAGTTGATTTGAGAATATCGTTATAGAGGATTACAACTTATTTTCTACAAATACGCAGCCATATCTCCCTCTGTATTTTTGTCCTGGAAGTCTGATCGGGTTGTGTCCAGCTGACCAGCAAGAGACGAGGGTAATTTGGTCCATACGAAAATATAGAGGGAGATATGGGCTGTGTATTTGGGAAAATAGCTTATAATCCCACATAACAGCGTTCCTCGAAACAACTTTATGTGTTAGTAATATATTTAAAAAGACAACCGAAGAGTAAGTTATATCTAATACAGGCACTAAGCAATAGTGTATATCCAAATTTCCCAGTTTGTTTATGTGCGAGCGGCCAGCACGTTTTCCTGGAGCCCTAAACTATTCCGCGGACATTTATAACGTGTGAACTGCAAATGCACGCAACGGATATTCTCTGTAGGTGCTCCCAAGTGTCAGCAGTCAGGTCCTACTTGGCAAAGGGAGCTCTGTAGCAAAATTAACAGTTTCATAGTTCCAGTGGATCAGCCTTCTGGTGCTTCCTTCTAAACAAAAGAGCTGTTTCAATGCTAGCTTTCTTTTCCAGAGACAACATTGATTACAATCGAACAGTACTTGTTGTAGAGTACATGTATGACATGAGCAATACATCGCGACATTACGCTTTGTTGACGTATTTCTTGGCGGAAGGTGGAGGGTGTCGTGAAATGTCTCACCCATCTGGGCTCGAACCCGGATGCTTACCTTGTTGAGTGAACGCAGCGCTTCTGACCAAATTTTTTTTAAAAAAAGATTGGCCAAATCGAGTTCACTGTTGAAATTTACGGGACAAATAAGAAACTATAGGATATAGAAGCACGCATGACCATGACCAAGGGACAATCAAGATCCAAGTATTTATTGAGCTACGGTAGATTTTTTTGGCTTTTGTAAAATATACGATTTTGATCGGTATAGCTAAAATTGATACAGTATATACTAAAATTAACTTATAGATTGTACTTTAAAAAATACATCATTTAAAAACTAATTACTATAACAAAAATTAAAAATCATAAAAGAACTAGCTATATATAATTGCTGGGCTCGATCGATGAGATGAATGAGACGGTGCAGCGCACCTATTTGGCCACCTGCAGGGACAGCATAAACGAACACACAGCGGCGATGCCAAAGCAAACTAATGAAAGGGAGACGGAGATATATATATATATTATTCTCTTTGTGTGGCCCTGAAACATGCTACGAGATGCCCTCTCTGCCTCATCAGCACTGCGTTGGATAAGACCAGCTGGCTTGTCTTTTCCTGCTCCTTGCTTGTTTCCAGGTGGCAGATTAAGTTATTCCAAGCATGACATGATCCCCGCCACCATCTGCACAAAAGCATTGCTGCCAACTGGGTTGATGCCGCATTGTTTTAAGACGACCTGCATCACTAGTTAAAAAAATGGCTGGGGATTCGTAAAGATGAGCTCATAGGAAGGTGGTGAAATTTGGTGTATGATTGAGCTGGGCACGAACGGTTTTAGCGGTTTGGTGGTGCTCGGCTGGTTTTGGTTATGTTTTTGTGTTTTAGCTAAAATTATACTCTAATATGTATTAGATTTTTAAAAAAATTACGAAAAATTGAAAAAAATATTATATCATCACGAATAATGTATAGGAATAAAAGAATAAAAATAAAAAATTAAACTAAAAAATCAAATTAAATTAAAATTAGAAACCGATGTATTCCAAGTGGCTGCTTGTTTAAATAAGTTGAAAGAAAAAAAGAAACTGCAGCCGTTTAGAGAGAGACCCGGGTGTGATTTTGATATGCGAGCTCATAGAGGATTTGACGAGCCATCGTGGACATTTTCTGACGAGGCATGGTGGGAATTGACGTGGAAATTATCTACCACCTACCTCTGTGGTGTCACACTTGGAAATGCATCCTAGTCCCATACATTTTGGGTATTTTTGGTCCCATGATGACACAAAAATACCAAACATAGCCCTAGAGCGTCGCAATGCTATTTCTAGCTCCTTCTCCGAGCGCAGGACTCCAGCTAGTCGATGTGTGCGCAGTCCTGTGCCCCGGCATCGCAGCACTGCAATCGTGCGGTCTCGAAGCGTAGGACAGCGAGACATGCGGTCCCGAGCTGCATGATTCCGGTGAGACATGCGGTCCTAGACACATGATTAGCCATCGCATCGCCCCGCCGAAAGTGCCGATCGGCCTCATGATAAATTGGTTCTTTGCATGCCCGGACGTCCTTTTGCATGCACCGGGTGCCACACACCGTATGCTGTGTGCATGCTGGTATGATGCCCCCACCTATGATCAGCTGTCGTCCCGTGCAGTCCTGCAATAAATTTGTTTGGATGGCATGTGTTTCCTAGCAAAGAATAGCCTCGTTTGCGGTTGGAGCCAGGACAGAGCGAGAGAGGCAGTGAAGGGAAGGAAGAAAGGCGTGTAAACATGGATTTTTGAGTTGTTTTCATTTCGAATCAAAAGTTTTTGTAATTGCGGAAGTTGTAGATCGCCTCATAAGCTTCAAGAAAGGTAATTATCATCCTCGTACGACTATAGTTTTATCAACGTAATGAGCCAAACCGTCTTTTATGAATATTGTCGTATGTCAATATTTGATACAAGGTTTATGTGTGCGAAACCTTCCATACATCAAGCATGGTGTATTATGGTGTAGAAAACATGCTATAGTTTGTTTTTTATAAATACATTTAGTTGTACTATTGAGAACTGCAGGTTGTGTAGGCGTCTAAAAATTAAGTATTTATGTGTAAGCATTTGTAGGTGACAACAAGAGTAGCCGGATTTGTATGAGTAGAAAGGCTAGGTCCCGTTGTGCAAATGGTTGGGCATATTTGGGCCATTGTGCAACCGCAATGCCAAAAGTAGCTCCCTGAAAGCAGAAATCCCTCGTAGGTTGATATTTTTTTTGTACATTTTATTTATGTCGTGTACATTGGCTTGCAAACTTTGTACTCTGGTGAATTCATCGTAGGGTGATATTTTTGTGTATATTTTCTTTATGTCTTATTACGTTGGACCATGGTACGTAGGATGTCTTCTCGTTTGGTATGTTTCGCTATCGTTATGTTTGTTGTACATCCTTTTGTCATTCCCGACTAACTCGTTTTCCTTCATCAGTAGGAGATGGCATACAAGTTACTAGACCCCTGTTGGGATGAGCAGCACCGATGCCTAACGTGGTTGTCGGGTGCCGACCTTCCGAGCTTGGTCCTTACGTGCCCCCAAAAGCACTGACCTCAAGACCAGCAGTACGTCTCACTACTACAGGACACCAAGCTACTACCCATTGCCTACATGTTGGATCTACCGCACGCGTTCCAGTTTGATGCAGTGTTGCTGTCCCCACTCGTTGATCATTGGAAACCAGAGACTCACACCTTCCACTTTCGATGGGGCAAGATGACGATTACTCTTCAGGATGTGTCCATGCTTACAGCTCTACTGCTGCACGGTGTCGTAATAGTGCCACCCCGAAGCGACCAGACTGGAAGGTCCGTCTGGGTGATCGGTTTGGTCACCCAATCCCAAACAACATATATGGTGTGCAACATTCATGGCTACGACGCTACATGACTTGCCCTGTGGACGCGCCTCAGTAGACAATGCAGACGCACTCCCTCACGTACCTCTTATTTCTATTCGGTGGATCCTGTTTCCTACCACCTAGAGAGACTCTGTTCACTGTAGCTACATCCACCTTGCAGAGTCCTTGGCAGACGTCTAGCCCGATGAAGTGTCACAGTACAGCTGGAGATCTACAGTCATTAGTGCCACGTACTAAGGCATATGTGATGCCTCACAGCATAGCACGACCAGCAAGCCGATCCTCACGGTGTGCTACATCCTCCTTCAGCTGTGGTCTTAGGAGCACTTCCTGGTTGGTAGGTCGTACATCGTGGTGCCATGCACCCTTTTAGTTTAACCCAGAGTTGTATGACCAGGGTGATGGCGACGACCCCGTTCATAGGCCCATAGTGGGTACACATTAGACACGTGCTCAACTACGTTAGGCCAAGGAGAGACTGAGGCATGCATATCTGAAGTTCCATAAGCAGTTTGAGACTCTTCACGACAACGAGATCATCTGGTGGTTATGGGCTCCACAGTTCATTACAAAACATGGCCCCTTATAGCTTGTCAGTTGTCATCTCAATGAAACCAAGACCATATGTACTGGTTGATGACCTACCACCTGGTCTTCTCCCACTTCATCGAGCCGTACAACCCAAAGTGAGTCATGAGGCAATTCGAACTGTACCAGCAGGTGCCACCCCCACAAGAATGACCTCTTGCAGTACAAGCCCATGGGTATGTTGTTACATGGTAACTTCACTTAATATATTACTGTGTACTCCTATCGATTGTCCAACGTCTAAATTAACTTGCAGGCAAACGAGGAGAGGGCGATAGAGTGATGACTGGAGGGGCACATAGCAACCATAGATGAACATGTCGCACGACAGGGGGACGATGGACCTTGTGGACCGCCTCGAGACGTATACTACGTACTTGGCGTGGTACATTCCACGCACTAGGAGCAGGCTTACTGGGCCAGTGCCACAGCGTCTAGTAGAGGTCATGCACGACACCATTGTACAGGCAGGTTCGGACTATCACCGAGTGACACGGCATGACAAGACTGTACAAGATTATTCCTAGTTTTTCCTGTATGATAGCACAGTGTAACTTGTTCTTTGTTTCATTATAGTACGACTGCCTGCATCGTTCTCATGATGAGGCTGCTGAGGCTCTCTAGCGTGGGAGGGTAAACTCGATTGACCACCTGCTTTGTGCGATGCGCGCCATCTATAACGACATGAGGGCCGCGATCAGGACCATAAGTTGTAGTCGCCACAGAGATGATGCTATTGTACGACGCGGTCATGGAGGGCAGCGTCCACCACTACCGCCATCAGCACCTCCGTCCATACCTCCTCGGCACCGCCCTCTACATGTTCATCGCAGTATAGCAGTCGGCCCAGCTACAGTCGCTCATCCTCCATGCGCCTCAGCCCAGCGGCATGGTAGTTGTGAGCTGTTTGTTCATGCACTCGATTGCAATGTATCTCTCACTACCACTTTTTGTTGCAGCACTTGCGATGGGATAACAGCTTGCTACAGCTGTTGTCATCACGGAGGGAGACCCAGGACCGGACATCCTCGCTCGGACAATGAGAGCCGACTTTTGACAGTGACCCTGACTGACCCCAACGTCTGGAGGCTGCATTGCCCATGTTCACGGATGGTGTTTAGTCAGGCCTGCATGAGTACCACAAGTGGTTCGGCCAGACGTACCAAGGATACACCGTGTAGCAGTACATAGGCAATTGCTCTAAAGGATCGTTGTTCACACAACCACATACACTGGTACGTTGTAACGTACTAAATAGAACAAGTGTGTATACCACAATGCACTAACACATCACATAAAATCTGTAGGTCCACATAGAGCAACTCGGACACAAAGGCCAAGGTCTGTCGTTCGCACTTCTGACATCCCAGGTGTAGGCCTTCTAACAGTACTACACACTATAAATGTCACAACGTCTAGCCTACCCCAGCTGTATCATCTGAGTAGGATGTGGACCCCACTCCCACCGAGTGGTTGAGTTCTATGTTTGGCCCTCCATTGCAAACCTACATGGAGTTGTCTGCAACCCCGCCTCCGACGCAGCCCTCATAGTACGAGCTCCAAGACACACCCTACTCCCCTATCATATTCATCTTCTCGGAGGATCACCTACGCTGTCCAAGAAAGTGGTGGCCGGATGCACAATGAGTTCATGTATAGCGTCTTCGGTAGCGTTGCGTTGTTATGTACACCACTTTGTATGATGTACGTATGTATAATGCATATCCACGCCACCTTATGTAAATAACATTATTCTCATTGGAATATGCTTCTCAAAATCTTTTCACTTACTTTATTTTTGAAATGTTGAAATGCTTTACTTTATTTTGCTTTATTGCTCCTCATGCCATATTTGAAAAAAGCCTATTGTACAAAAAAAAATTGATTTTTGATGAGCGCTTCCTGGCCACACGACGTTGGCAATCACGGGGTGGCTGGAGCAGGCAAAATCATGCACTCTCAGACCACATGACTCGAGGTCATGTGCTCTCGGACCGTATGACTCGGCGTTGCGGTGCTGGGGCGTGGGACTGCGCACGCGTCGGCCATGGCTCTGCTACTGAAAAAACTAGTTCGATAGCACTAAAGATCACAAAAGCATTTGGTACACTTTAGTACACCTAAATATCTATAACACCCCAAAAATCTAACTGCTAAATTAAATAATGTTTAAATCATCATTTTCTGCATTTTGGTGAATTTTCAAAAATTTTCAGCATCTATTAAAATTTTTCTCCAATTTTCAGCAGCTAAAAAATTCTAAAATCTATTAAAATATTAAAAGATGCTAAAATAATTTAATTGCATTCTAAATATTCTAAATTTTTTATCCAAAATTTTCATATTTTTATAGTTGGTTAGCTAATTTTAAAAAATCAAACTCAATTTCTGCAATTAAATCAATTAGAAAACGAATTCAAAATCTAATTCCGTATGTGGGTTGAATTCTCTCCCCTCAGCTAACCTAGCACTGTTTTGGCCCAACTATAGCCCACGCACCATCCTCCATTCATGTCATTTCCTTTTTCCCGTTTTCTCCATTTCGCCTTCTCTCTTGCCTCCTCTTTCTCTCTCCCTATCTTGTGGGTTTGGGACCCACTTGTCAGCTCCCTTCTTCTAGCTCGTGCCTGTGCCATGGCTGACCTCCTGTGAGTTCTACTCCGCGCTGCAACAAAGCCGCAATGTCTGCTGAGTGCCTTGCCCTCCCTTTCCCATGTGCTCCGCTGCACCCCTTCTGTTTCCTTGAGTCGTCCCATCACCAACGAAGCCATGAGCACCTTCTCCTCGTTGTGGCCTAGGAAGAACCACCAAGCCAAACCATGCCATCATCCCTTCTTAAGCCTGCTCGAGCACGCATTCTCTTCCCCAAAGCATACCGTCTCCATTTCGCCATTTGGCCGAGCCTTTCTTTCTCTAGTTTGTCTGGAATATGCTCATCGTTTTCAACTCCGGTGCATGTGCTCCACCGTGCCTCACTATGCCATCGTCATTTCCGATGAGCCCTACCCATGACACTCACATTGATTTGCGTCAGTTGGTCCCTATTTCTAAACCCTCACTCTATTGGTGTTTCATCCAACAAAGCACTAGATCAGCACCGTCTTCCTCACCTTCGGCCGCCACCATCGCCTAAGCAATTCCCTCTCTCCAGTGAGCTCCATCCCTTGCCATGGCCACTGCCAGCATTCTCTCACCTCCCTGAATTCTTTGCCTTCCTCAATTTTAGCTAGACTTCACCGTAGGGTGCCACCGCTGTGTGCACCATCACCACCGTAGTTCACTACCACCCGTCACCTTGGACCTCCTCCGGTGTTGCCGATTGAACCGCCTTGATCCTAGTGAGCCGTTGATCCTTATGCGCGTCTCGCCTTAGCTTCTCTCCTCCCCTCCTGAATTGGCATCGTTTTCCTCTTTTCTTTGATCTTCAACGCTGCCGAACTTTTCTCACCAAAATGCGAGGAGATGAGCCATGCCATCATCACTACGACCCTCGCCGAGACCCTTCTGACATCGTTCCCTGCTTCTTTGCCCCTACTGCCACAAGGGCTTTATCACAGGCGAAGGCCTAATCTGCACTACCGTCGTCCACCGTTGTCCTCTCTCGAGCCCCACGGCTAGTGTGTAAGCTTGACCAGCACCTCCTCTCTCAATCCCATACCTCATCGTCCTCCACCGTGCTGTGTAGTGCCGATGACCATTGACCCCCATGCGCCACCGTTGCCATCAAACCACGTGGCAGCCACATCGCCGCCATGTCAATAGGTCTGAGCCGCATCAGCGTCCACATGTCAACTTACGTGGCACTACTTCATCAGTGATTAGCCCAGTCCACCGTGAACCATGCACCTTTTCCATGGACCTAGTCCATAGACATGGGCCCCATATGTTAGTGACCCAAAATCTTTTCTTTTGGAGAAATAATAAAATCCTAACGAGTGCACCCCACCTGTCAGCCCCTCAACACAATAAATTCAGGTTTTTTTCTTTAGAAAGAAAAATAGAATTTAAAACAAGAAATCATGTACAATCTTTTCTCTCTATTTTCTAGGATTTTCTCTCTCGGCAAAACTTCAAAAGCCTGTAACTTTTGCATACGCACCCTACATTAAGTGATTTTTGTCTCTAAAATTTTCTAAAATCATACTCTTTAATAATATGCAAAAATATTTGACTTTTGCCTCTGTATGATTTTATTTGGTATTTATTTGTGTTATTTGGGTTATACAGTAGATATCGACGTACCGAAGATACTTCGAAATTAATCCAGAGCAAGACACAAATGTTCACCAACAAGTCAAGCACCTCCTTTGACCATATTGATCATATATTTCACTGTTATATATTTTGTTTGGTCAAATTACTATGCATGTGCATATTTTCAGTAAAATCTCTATGTTGGTACGGTGAATAGCTAGGCCAATTTGTTTTATTGATCCCTCCTTGAAAAACCAACATACTCACTGTTGTCACTCTAGTAATGATATCTACGATTGGTATAATTAATTGTAAAATTTTAGAATAAGTATAGGATATAATTGTTTAGCCCTGTATAGTTGTTTGTATACTAGACGTCGGTTGGTTACACTTTCAAACACATAGGATGTATATGTTATTGGAGCAATGTGATCACTTTTGATATTTTATTTAGAAAAATAAAACTAAAAACTATGATTTTGATTTGAATGAGATATTTATATAATTTATGGTGAGAGATGAAAAATTATGATATAACTTATGGTGAAAAGGAAACTCGCATGTGATTGGACAGGTCTGAAATATAGCTCGCCATCCCCTTTCCGTTTTGCCCCATCACCGCCACCGATGAGCTCCTTCCTCCACCGCTGCCAGAGAGCTCCTTCATCCGTCGTCATTCCCAAATCCAGCACCTCGCGACGCACTTTGCTCCCTCATTCCCCTGTTCAAACACACACATCTCAATTTTAGTATGAACTGCATGCTTTCTACGATTCCATCTGTTGATGTTGGCGTTGTGAGGTCAGCTGAGAAGAAGCTCAGGTCTCTTCTTTTTAGTTTCTAAAAACTACTTTTCGATTTTTTTAGTAATTAGCTTTTAAACGAAGTTTTTTTATAGGATCTACTAGTTAATTGTAGTACATATTTTACTGACTTCATTTATATCGGCAAAAACCGCATATGAATTTCTATTACTCTATAATCTTTCGTACAAACAGTTCAAAAGTCATAAGCCGTAGCAAAAAAGAATAGGCCCTCAATTTCTTGGAGGTCTTTGAATGAAGTTATGTGTTGTTGCTGAGATGCATCTCTTTGGTGACAAGCTAATTCTTTGATGCAGTTCACAGCGTTCAGAAGATCGTGTGGATTTTAGATGAGAAGTGGCTCTCCGATTCCGGAATGTTTTAGCTGACCCACCAACCTTCCATGCCGACTCGAGTACTCGTCCATGTTGCCCTCGCCCTCTGCACTATTCACCATCGACAAGCGCCTGGCACGCAGTGGTCTCTCCTCGCCCTAGTCGAGGTCCACGAGGCGGGCTAGTTCTGCCGTGGCTCCAAGAAGCAGCTACTCCAGATCTGGCCCATGCGGAGGACATTGCAGAGCTTTGCCTCGTCACCGTCGAGACGGAGGAAACTTTCTTGCCGGCGGTGGCATCGGCTTTGTGGCCGCCGCGCGGAGATGCCAACGAGATCCCACCACCGCGCACCCATTGCCTGCCTACGCAGATGGTCAACGGCTCAACGCCAGTGCCGAACAACAGGGGCGAGAGGGATCCAGATGTCAGACCAAATACGATTCAAGCTGACGGAGTCGGAAAAAACCTAAGGGCGACGTGTTTAGGTGGTATTAAAGTGCATTTACTCAACAGTGACGATCTTGCGATGCTATAGAAGCAATATTCCTTTTTTTTATTAAAAAAAATGAGAGACGAGAGCTCTGCCAATCCATGCCAAATTGCCAATTCATTAAAGCATCAGAGGAGGCCTACAACCCGAAAGAGAACAACTATTAAGTTTGTAGCAAAACCGGCAAAAAGGAAGAAAAACAACATTAAACAAGGTAAGCAACAGACTACTAATAGCCTGTTCTTTTTGGCTGTGGTTTATGATTTTTGACTGAAATTTTTGAATTTTAGCTGTTTACGGTACAGATTACGAAGAGACAGATACTCACTTGCGATTTTGGCTGGTACAGTGTTAGGCTTTTAATGTGTAGATCGTTTAACTTGTAGACCCCGTCTTGAAAAAATACTCTGTTTGAAAGTTAGGTATTATAATAAAAACTGAAAACCATTAGCTTTTGACTTAAAAGAACATACCCTAAAACGTGAGAGCGAATAACTAAGATCCCCACATGACACCAAGGAAAACACGCTGGATGCTGAGAATGGACAGCATCTTCTATAGAAAGGTCTTGTGGTTTGTATTAGTCACACGAGAAAAAGTACACAAGTAATCAAAATTTACATTAAAGCCTATAGGTTAGCAGCATGTCATCATCAAGTCCTTGAGTTTGTGAACACATTACACTTCTTTATCTTCCTTGCTGGAGACTCTAGACATTACGACGACAGCATGAGCATGGGCACCAAAGATTTTGGCGGGGGGAAGAACATAGATAAGGATCTCCATGGATGTGTGGAAAGAAAAACTAGAGGATATTTATTTTCACCTAACTCGGTTTGGTGCCAATCTCCATCGTACACATCTCCATTGTTATTCAGGTTCAGGTAGGGGTGAAAGTGAATTGAACAGTGGTCATACCATATATATATATATATATATATATATATATATATATATATATATATATATATATATATATATATATATATATATATATATATATATATATATATATATATATATATATATATATATATATATATATATATATATATATATATATATATATATATATATATATATATATATATATATATATATATATATATATATATATATATATATATTTTATGAATGAATAGAAATGCAAATGAAAACATGCTCTAATATGAATAGCATGTGTACTGCCTTGTCGAATTCAAATATAAATACGAAGAGTATGGATAATATAATATTTCAAATAAAAAACCTAAACCCTATTTGTATCCATATTTTTTTTGTTGCGAGTACGAACATGAATTTGAACAGGGGAGAACTATTAGTCACATGGAAAACTCCTATCAAATACGGGTTTTTTGAGTAACATAGATATCAAGGTGAGTCGGTTCGATAGAATCCGTCACAGAAAAAGAAAATCTAGCAAATGACCAGGGCCCAGTGTCGGCCTATAGTATTTGTAGCCAGGGCTGGGCCATTGTTGAGGCCGTCCTTACTTCCTAGTTAAGACCGGCTTTTGCTAGGGCCTACTTTTAACTAGGCCTCCATTTAAGGCAAGTCCTGGCCTTCTTCATGCTCAGGTCAGTTGCAACGTTGGAACTTTGCATGGCCACGGCCTAAATTCCTTCCTAACTTGCTGGGCCAACAGGCGAAGCCCATAGTCGCTCAATTTGCCGGCCCACACAGACGTCCAAGAACTCCCCCCTCTCTAGGGTTCCCCTCTTTTAATCCCCCGCCGCCTCCCTCGCCGCCCGATCCTCCCCTCTCCCTCCCTCGCCGCCGGCGCAGAAGATCCCGTCGTCGCTCTTGCTACCTCCTCCATGGTCAGGCTCTCTCAGCTTCCCTCCTCTCCCAGGCTTACGCTCCCCAATCCCCATGAAGCTAACCTGTGTTGTGCGCCGCGCCGGCGTGCCCAAGCGTGCTCTTGCAGGCGTCGGAGAAGAAGCAGTCGAACCCGATGAGGGAGATCAAGGTGCAGAAGCTGGTGCTCAACATCTCCGTCGGAGAGAGCGGAGATCGCCTCACCCGTGCCTCCAAGGTTGGGTCCGTATCCGTTCTTGCGTTTCAGACCCTTGCGCGAACCAGATGTTTAGGCTGTTACAGTTTGTCTATGTAGCACGTGAGCTTTGTTTGGCAGCAACCTCATGCACTATTAGGTAGTTTGTGATCGTGGTTTGATTGTATGATCTTTCTAGTGGCGTGAGCTCAGAGTTGTGTATGTTAGTAACCGTTGATATGTTCAAAGTAAGCGATTCTTGGCAGTACAAGGATGGAGTTGGCAAGAGGATTTTGAAATTAAGGTGCCGTTCTTTTTGTTGTCACGGCAACTAAACGGATTAAGTATACGGCTAGCTACTTAATTGTCAGTAGTCAATTGTTCGGACTTCAGACAAGTTCCCTGACGTATAGTACTAGGATAATTTATTGATAATTTTGGTGGGAATATGGATCATTGACTGTAGAATGATAATTCAAAGCTGCATATTATGTAATTGCAGTTTATAAAAGGCTTTTGCTATCTACCAAATATGAGATACATAGTTATGGCATGAAATCTAGACAACAACCATATTCAGACAACAAAATGACAAACCTGAGTTCGGGTTCCGGCGTTGATGAGCAATGGCAGTGGCCGGAGTTAAGAGTTAATGTTCACCCAATTAGGATGGGGTTTGCCAATCCCCCCGACTATAGATCCTGTGGCAGTTAGGACCTGCAGTGGGTGGCAGGGCAGTGAGGACACCGCTGGCAGTGGGTTTGCCGATGGGCGGTGGGCAGGGTTGGGCAGCGGCGACAAGCCCGACGATCAGTTAGGGTAGGCAGGGTGGGTTGGCAGGTGGTGGCGAAAAGGTGGCGACGTGTAAGGCGGTGATGGCGTCGCCGGCCAGGCGACCACGGGTGGTGGCCGGTGGGGACGGGGGCGGGGGTGGTGGTGGAAGCACATGGAGCTCACCGGAGAGGAGGAAGAAGGTGTTGGTGGTGGAGCAAGAGTGGGGTGTGGGCAGGTCTGTGGGGGAGAGCTCGCCGGGCGGATCGGGAGGAAGACGAAGAACTCTGGGAACGAGTGGTTGTGTCTGGATCGGGATGAGGAAGCGAGTGGATAAGATTAGTTTAAAGTTTAAGTGTGGGCCTCCTCCTTAGTTGGATAGTGATGGGCTGAAGGTTCGGTCCATAGAAGCGTCCTTTATAATATTCGTAAGACAAGGACATTCTTATGCTGTGTATACATCAAAGCTTGTCTGTTGTTCTAGTGTAAATCACAGTTGTTGAAGCTGGATAGTGGTTACTGGCTGTTTTCCCTTTTCATGGTTCTGTCACAAAAGGAAAGTAGTGCCTTTTTTAAGGATGTCGTATAGATCATCCTAGGTTGGTCTGCCCAGAATGGATTGAGCCGTTTGCTTTAATCGCATTTATAGCCTAAAGCCTAATTGTGAACCACATTTTTAATTTGCATAGGCTGAAAGGTCAAGCATGCATCATAGTGTTTTAGATTTTGGTTACTGTAGTTGATGCCATTACTCTTACTTACCTTAAGCTAGTGCCAGTAAATCCATTTTCCTTCCACACTTGTAGGTCTTGGAGCAACTGAGTGGACAGTCACCAGTGTTCTCTAAGGGTATATTTACCTTTCTCTTCTACCTGTTTTGTTTTCTCTTCCCTTGTTTTACATTTTGTCATTGTCCACATTCTTCAGCTAGATACACTGTCCGCTCCTTTGGTATCAGGCGTAATGAGAAGATTGCCTGCTATGTAACTGTAAGGGGTGAGAAGGCAATGCAACTTCTTGAGAGTGGACTAAAGGTGAAGGAATATGAACTGCTGAGAAGAAACTTCAGTGATACAGGGTGCTTTGGTTTTGGGATCCAGGAGCACATTGATCTTGGCATCAAGTAAGATCTTCAACCTGTTTTTCATAATTGATTGAAAGTTACAGGAATCGTCATGGGAATATAACTTCAAGGAAGGCTTAGCTTTGTTGTCTTTGATTGGCAATATGAGATTGTTGTTTCCGCCATTCTGCTAGAACCTAAATAGTTCAGTCATATTTTCCTTTGTTATACATGGTTTTCACATGATACTATTTCATGTATCTTGGAAAGTAAATGTGCCATTGACTAAATGATATCATTTTTCGCAACTTGTTGCTGCTTATACTATGTACCTTCATATAGTTGCAGCTTATTTTAACAGTTATATTGGGCCAATGACTTGAATTAATTGTCCGTACCATCTGAAGCCTAGCATTTGCTGGTCTATTGATGCACCTTTTAACTCTGAGGCCTAAATACTGTTTCTCATTTATAGTTCTTTCTGTGGTGTCAGTATTTTAGGTATTGGGCATTCAGCTGACCGCAATGCCCAAACTCTAAAAGTATTGTTCACAAAGTCAATGGTTGGTTTGTAATAATCTCTTTTCTAGACTGAGCGTGATGGTAGTTCTTGCCCTTGGCTACTATGGTTTGGTGCATTCAACATTTCAAATTCACTGAACAATATAAACATCATTCTATGTGTTTAACAACCGTTGTTTTTTGTAATATGGAAATGATTTAATGTAAACATCACATTGAAAGCAAGACATGCTTGTTTTTGTGATATTCCTATACTGCAAATTTTCATTTGAAGCATAGGGAAGGGAACTAGTAGGTGATATTTCCATATTGCTTTTTTTTGCTTTGGACCTGTTTTCGTATGACAGGATTGAACTTGTTTATCTTCTGCAGGTATGATCCATCAACAGGTATTTATGGTATGGACTTCTATGTTGTCCTTGAGCGTGCTGGGTATCGTGTTGCCCGCCGTCGCAGGTGCAAGTCCCGTGTTGGAATTCAGCACAGGGTGACCAAGGAGGATGCCATGAAGTGGTTCCAGGTCAAGTACGAAGGTGTTATTCTCAACAAGGCCCAGGCTAATACTTCTTAGAACCTGATGTGTAGGCTCAGCCGTTAGACATGTTGTGGCCACTGATGAGTTCATCACTTTGCAAGGTTTAATCCACTTTGTGCAATGTTGGAGCAGATTATTTTGCTTAGTTTTATCGCTTCAGTCAGTTTTGGACCAAAGATCTTATGATCTGTGGATTACTTGGAAGCTAAAATCATGGGTACACTTTTTGTTTAGTCTACTTTGTCGTCGTGGCTTTCACATCAAAGTGATATCCCAGGTCTGTTTAGTCTACTTTGTCTTCCGTGGCTTTAACATCAAAGTGATATCCCAGGTCTATCTCTAACCTATCGAAATTTCTCATTTATACTGCAATCTCATCTATGGTTGGAACAGACCGGTTGGAATAAGGCAGCCATCTGCGTTTGCATGACTCGTGTTCATTCATGCTTCGAGTATTGAGGTGAGATTCCATGAGTTTTTTTGGGCTGAATTGGCAGTTTTGGGGTCGTATTTATAGGAATGGCACCTGTCGTGTGGAAATGGCAAAAATAGTGTTCCCACCGTACGGCCATCGTGTGGTAGAGGCTGACATGTCAAGGGACCGTACAGTCACCGTGCGACTAGGGGCTACTGCATGGCCATCGTGTGGTGGTGTTTGGTGCAGCGCGGTGGATGTACCGTGGAGATAGTTGCCACGCGGTGCCCAATTAGCACGGTAGTTAATTAGGGAATTTATTTTTATGCATTGTTTTTAGGAATTTTTAGATATAGTAAATAGGCTAAAACATTTATGAAATTTTTTATGAAGCCTCCGAATATAGCGTAATTGATTGTGTAATGTTTTTTCATAATTTTATGCGTTGTGAATTTTACTCGAAAATTCATTGAATTATGTCTCATCTCTACCATTTCCCTACCCCATCATAGCTTCCTCTTCCAGAACAATACCATGCCAAGTGCTCATTTCATTTTCCCACACTCAGAATCGGCAATTGTTGGGACTATTCTGAAATTCAATCAACAAAAAAAGGTTTCCTCACATCTCAAGAATGATTGAAAGCAACCTAAACCAAACTGACTCACCGTATAAACGGGCATTTGTAGTAGTGGCGTCCAGGATTCTTGGCTGTCTTGAGGTCTTTCGTTTTACAAGCATGTTACATTTTGGACAAAACATTAGGATGCTGATGAGGAGGTGCCCACTTGGCTCATCTCGATGTCTAGGGGAGCGTTAGAACAAATAACACAAAATAGACGGTCTCCCTTTGGTCACTCTCTCAATCTCTCAGACTGCCTCTCGCGTGTTTGAACAAATGGATGTGGCCTCAGCTGCCTCCTAGGATTATTTTATTGCAAACTGTGTGCATGGAGGGCGTGCCAGCGCACAGGGGGCTAGCCACACCCGTGCGAGGTGCCAGGTGGCCAAGCTTCCCACACACCGCCAAAAACGCCTATCATTTCATATGTCTCGAGCAAAAACGCTTGTCATTTCACACGCGTGAGTGTCATTTCATACGCGTGGGTGTCATTTCATGCACATGGTTGGGGAAATAGGATTCCTGCTTAATGCGGTCGGGGGCGTACCGAATCTTCCCATGTGGGTGGGGCCACGCACTTTGTGTGGTTGGGGAGTGCGGGTGGTGGAAAGTTCACGTGCACGGGCGTCACGGGAATTGGCTAGGTACTTCCTACCCCTGGCATCACAGTGGCCAAAGGGGAATGGTATCGACGGTGCAACAGAAGTGTGGATGAGGGAGGTCAGGCGGTGGGAAAGATGGCCACCGCACAGTGGTCGTGCTGATTTTATGGCACCTTGAGAGAGAGTCCGAGAGAGTTAAAAGAGGAATAAATGAGCACTGCATGCCGCTAATTAGGATCAAATTAACATGACTTAGCATGACTAATCAGATGGATATATTTGAGCATGTAAAACTCTGAAAAATCCACAATCAAGTCCATCATGTAAGGATCCTTAAAAAAATCATAATTTTCGGAGCTCATTTGCTATATTAAAAAATTTCTACAAACACTATTTAAATGAATTCTTGAGTAAAATTCAAAATAGATAAAATTATGAAAAAAATTACACAATCAAGTACGTTACACCGGGAGGCTCCATATAAAATCTTGTAATTTTTAGAACTTATCTGCTATATATAAAAATTCGTATAAGTGGTGCACCTAAATGAACCCTTAATTACCTAATTACCCTCGCTAATTACCTAACTAAACGGCCACCGCACGGTAGCCATGCAGACGTGCAAGCAACCGCACGGTGGCCACGCAGTCTTCACGCCGGTGTACGGCACCGCCCACATGTTGCCCCTAGGGCTTCTATGTGGTGGTCATGCGGTGGAGATGCTATTTTTGCTAGTTTTGTGCAACAGGTTCTATTCTTGCTATACGAGTTCAAAATGTGCTAATGCAGCCAAAAAGTCAAATTCAATATGGTTACCCCATGTTGCCATTACGTATACAAGTTTATTCATACTAGAATCAAAGCCAGTTATGGCACTGTTTCACACCGTATTTACAAAAATAGCAGTATAGGAGACGTATTGACAAAATATCGTTTTTGCCGTCCGCGGGCCGGGCGGCAGCGTCGGCGAGGCGACGGGTGGCGCTGCCGCTGCCGGCAGGCACCTGCTGCCCCCTCACTGGATGGCAGGCAGCCTGCCACCCGGGGGCCAGACGGCAGCATGCCTGCCGCCTAGGGAGGAGGCACCAGGTAATTAACCGGCCTAATTACTTGCTCTAATTTTTTTATTTAGTATTTATTTGAATTTTAAATATATCAAATGAGATCCAAAAATTACGAAAAGTTATGTATAGCCTCCAGACACAATGTATCTCACAGTGTAATTTTTGGGTAATTTTATCCATTATGAATGTTGCTAAACAATTGTACAATTTCGATAATTTTACAAGTTTTTACACATAGCAAATGAGCTCAACAAATTACAAAATTTTATGTGAAGCCTCACGATATAGTAATAGTTATTGCTCAATTTTTTAGGAATTTTATGTGCTCCAAATTTGCCACATTTATTCATGATAATTTTATCGTACTTATCTACCCGTTGGTGCTATCGTTTCATGTGACCTCTGTCCTTCACACATATATTGGCATGTTGCTGCTATCTTTTCTTTTAAACTACGTGCTTCGCACAAATGCCACTCTGCCCGTGTCGTCCTGCCTCGCGCGCCGCCTCATCCACACTGATGTTGTTATGTCCGTGTCGTCCACCCTCATCCGCTCCCTCGTCTCCACATTTGTCAGTGTTGCCATGCCATCCCCCCTCGCTGAAAGTGCTGCGCATCGATAAGGAGTCCTTAATTTGCGGGTTGAGTGCACCAGATTCGCTTTGTGCTCAGCTATAAATACGAACATGTCATAGTTGGTCATCGGTCATCTCAGTCGCTCATTGCTCACAGAAAGACTGGTAATTTTTTTGGATTGGTAGTCAAATTGTCAGTAATTAATGAACTATTCGTATGTAGTTACACGCATGTAATTATGTTTGTTGTAACGCTTACTATGGATCTGGTTGTTGTGGTTTCAGGTAGTCACAGATATGGAACACTTGATAATATTCTACGGCGATGGTCATGTATGGGCCGGACCCAATGGGTTGGACCTATCAACATGCCAATACAAAGTGCTCCAGACCGAGAGACTCGGCATCATAAATATTCATGAGTTACGAAGCTGCATCCGAAGAGAGTTTGCCACGAAGGCAATGGCAACGAAGTTTGCCATCGAGGGGATCACCTGCACCAATGGTGTGTAACATCTCAAAAATTTGCTTTCTGAAAAATTTAAATTCAAATTAATTATTTTAAAATATTTGAGTTTTATTGGATTTGCCCTGAATTTCTGTTTTTGAAAAAACTGGATTTGAAAAGTATTTTAAGTAAAACCTAAAAAAATTATTAAATAAAAATATATTTTAAATTTCTATAAAAATCCTAATTCAAATTAATTATTTGGAGTTATTTGGCTTTTATTTGGTTTCCTGGATTTTCTGGAGTTTAAAACCTATTTTTGAAAATAAAAAGTATTTCAGGTATGAAAATTAAATACCAACATTAGTTGGAAGTATTTTTTATTAAGTCCAAAACTTATCCAGGAACTTCTGTGAATTGTTCTGGAATTTTTGGAATTTATTTCATATTTTTCTGAGCTTTATTGGATTTTCTGGGCCTTTTCTGAAAAATCAAAAACAAGTTTTAAAATTTAAATCCCTCTCCCCTCCCCTCTGGCTGCCACGTGGACGACCAGATGCCGCCCACGTCCCTTCTCTTCGGCCCATCACCGCCACCCACTCCATCCCGCCTCAATCCCCTCCCCGGCTGCCACGTGGTCGAGCCCGATGCGGCCACGCCGCCCCTCGCTCCCATCTGCCCCGTCCGCCCTCGCTTCTCCCTCCGCCGCCCGATCCTGCCCTTGGCCACGCGACCAAATCCCCGCCACCCGCGCCCCCGCTTCTCTCTCTCCTCACCCCGGCCCACCTGTTGGTGCGCCTCTCCTCCGCCTCCGTCTCTCTGCCCGCGGGCCCCGCCGTCGCCGCCTCCTCCTCTCCGCTGCCGCCGCCCGCTGCCTGTCGCCTCCCGCTCTTCTTCCTGCGCCTTCTTCCTCCTCCCGCTCGGCCGCGCAATCGCCGCCGCCATTTCCGCCGCCTCCTCGGTCGCCCGATCTCCTTCCTTTCTCCCCCTCTCTTCTTCCCCGACCCGACCCCGCCATCCCCGCGCCCGATTCCCCCTTCCCCGTGCCGCTTTCCCCTTTTTCTCCCCGCAATCGCCGCCGGCCACCGAGATCTCCGGCGAGCGATTCCCGCCGGACCTCCCCTCCTCGACCCCTATAAATGCCGCCCCCGGCTCCGCTTCATTCCGCACCGCTTCCCCCTTCGCTCCTCGTTCCTCCTCCGCCACCCGAGAGCGCCCGCGCCGTGCGTCCTCTTCCCGAGCGCTGGCGAAGGCAACGGCGAGCAATCGCCGCCGCCTCGAGCCACTCCGCGCCTCGCCGTCGCCACCTCCGGCTCCACCGCGTCGCCCCGACCCCTCCACCTCGTCCGCCTCCTGCGCCGGAACCTCCTCGCCGCCGACGCCGGCCGTGCGCGCCTCTTCACTCGCCGGCCGCCTCGTCGCCGACGGTAAAGCCCGCGCCACCACTAGACTCCCGTGCACCCTCTCCCGTTTACGCCTCGACGCCACCGCCGCTGCTTTGAGCGCCGGTGAGCTCGCCGTGCCAGAGCGCCGCCTCGGCCGACCGGCCACGCCCGCCCGTCGTGCCCAGGTGGCAGCCATGTGGCGCCACCTCAGCGCCAACACGGCGCCTCCCTGCCCCGTCAGCGCCCCTGGCCACCTCACCCCTTCCCCGGCTCCGTGGACCTGGTCCATGGACCAGGGCCCCACTGCCAGTCGGTCTCCCCGGGGCTGACGTCATAATCTGGGTTTTCCCGTTGGAAAATAAATCAGCTGAAAAAGGAAATTCAGTGCTGACGCAATAATTCCAATTTCCTTTAGAAAAATAATTCCAGAAATCAGTCTTTTTCCTTTTTCCTGATTTTAAACTTCCCGGAGCCCGTTCTTCTTCGTCCTAACTCCGTTTGAGCCCTTTCAAATTTCTAAACTCATCAAAAATTCCAAACTATCCATTTCTTCCATCCTTTCAAATATTTGAAAGTTATTTGATATTTCAAAATTTAAATTTCAAATTCCTATACCTAGTTTAATTTCAAAGCCTCAGTTCCATTCCAAATTTTTGGTGCACTTTCAAAATTCAAATTCAAATCTTGCAAAATCTCCATAAAATCCATTCTATCTTTCTTGGTCCAAATATTGTCTCAGTAATTTCTTTTCCCAACCGATCTTCCAGATATTCGTTCTCCCTCGTGTGAACCCCAAATCCGCTGAACCTTTCTCCTAAATTCGTCTAAAATCATAATCTATCCAAATATGGTCTCTATTTGAATTTTTGAGTTTATTTGAATTTTGTTTGTATTTATTTGTTTTGTGGCTCTGTCTTTTCTCGCGTAGAATCCAACGTTGTTGAAGATCTCTTCACTCCGCAGCAGGAAGACATTGAGAGCGTGCAAGAAGGCAAGTCTCCTTTGATCATCTTGAACCTATGATTTTGAAATATTTTAATTATTTTAAATTATGTGCATTGCTATTTACATAAAACATTAGTTCAAATATTAAGGTATTAGTTAATCCAACTTTGTTATGCCCTCAATTGAGTTGACTGCCATGTACCTTTGTCACCCTAGAATTTCCTTTGTCTCAATAATGAGAGTATTATAATCTTTTGCGAATAATAGAATGGTAGTATAATGCTTAGTCATGCTATGTAATACCCTTGAAATTTTGAAATTGGGAAATTATGAATTGTTGTAATAACTTGTGTTTCTAAAGTCTAGTGGTGATTGGAGTTGCCACTAATCCTTTAAAATAAAATAAAAATTTGGAAATTGGTTTAGATTAGGATGAATGGTTGGTTTGGATTGGTGCAGGAAGCACGAGATCTTGTAAAGTGTATGTTCCACCCTAGTCAATTAAGGACCGACGCTTGTGTTTGTCCAGACTGAGCACTACCGTACAACCACAAGTCTATATGGGTACGACCTAGCCGACTAACTTATGATAGTCTAGTTTAGGTGCCACCAGTGGAAAGTGGGTGCCAGGGATGGACTGGTTATTCACAGTGAGGGACAGGGATTTACTGTACTTATATGGCGCAAGAGGGGCTTGGTTGGGCGGTTAGCCTACTGCGGTGAAACCTCGTGGTGGTATCTAGCTAGATTAGAGTAAGGTAAAGACTTTGTGATATTTTATCTGGGTCTCATGCCAAAGGAAGCGTGTTGACTTTTAGGATAATTTATCTCTTGTGGGTAAAATTGTACAATCTCTGCAGAGTGTAAAACTATTCGAATAGCCGTGCCCACGGTCAAGGGCGGGCAAGGAATGCTTTCACATGGTAGATTTTTGGTTTTGGTTTTAAAATCAAAGTTTTTGTATTCGGAGAGTGGAGGGAACTCTCGGAAGGGTATCCTGGCGGTTGGAGCCAGAAAGGGTGGATGGAACCCGCAGTTTAAACTTGACCAATTGTAATTGGTTAGCTAGTGTTGGTAGATGGAACCTTCACTAGAGAGTTAATGATAGTTCTGTTAAAAAGTTTACTTTATTAAATTGATGCCTTCGAAAGTAATTAGTAGTAAGTGAAATCAAAACATTGCTTAAAAGAACCATATAGCCTTCCTTTGTCAAGCCTTGCATCTATTGCATTTTTCCCAAGACTTGCGGAGTACTTTATGTACTCACATGCTACACTCAAACATAAAAAGCAGAGGAATACGAAGCCCAAGAAGGAGACTACGACTACTTCGCTGGTGGCTTCGACGAAGGATTCCAGGAGTTCTAGGTCGCGTTTCCCCAGTCAATTGCCTGTGGCGTATTGATGGGTCTTCATCGAGTTTATCTTTTGCTTCCGCTTTATTTCATGTGTGCGAGGTCTTGAAACCTCAACTGTAATAATGAGACTTTTCGGTCTGTACTCTCAATTATTGTAATAACACGATGCTGGTGATGTATTCATTTCTGTTTAACTGTGTGCACTAGCTTTGATCTGGAACTAGTGCAGTAATACACAGAGGGTCCGGGTTCGGACATCCGGGGTCCCGACATGGTGTGTGGGAGCTCGTGAAGGTGAATGGCACTACAGCATGGAGGCAGTACATGCAAATTGCCTCCCAGCCTGAGGCGACCATTTACGGGAGGACGATGGTGTACCTAAGTTTCACGTACCAGGAGACTAGAAACGTTGATGAGCCCAGCCCCTCGACACCCATGGAACCACAAGCGAAGCTTCAAGATTATACCACTCAATGTGTTGTATTGGAGGGTCAGTCGCCCCTGATTCGTGAGGAATGAGGGGTCGAGCATGTGGTGGTCAGCTCGAATTGACTACCACGAGTATCTACCGAAGCAACCACTTGGGTTGGAGTCCGACGAGGACACTGACCCAGGCTCTGACAATAGCGAGGATGACAGACATCAGACGACCGGTCCACCTAGGGGAAATGTGTCATTGGAGGTGCCCTATGTGTCCTCCAGGCACAATGATGTTATGGTACGTTCCCTCGTAATACTGCATGAAGAAGGGTCCCAGTAGGGGTTTTAAGCTGACACCCTCCTAGTTGGACAGCGCTTCCCTTGCAAGGAAGCTGTGCAACAAGCTATTGCACGGTATACCTTGCTATCAACCGTGTGTATCAAGTGTACCGGTCCACCCACCCAATTACACTGTGAAGTGCTTAGTGGAAGGCAGCTCCACAAAGGCCAGGGCTTAACGAGCCAAGATTTTTGGCTTGGCCTTCTCGATCAAGACGACGATCGACTACACATACGTGCTCAGCGAGCCCCTATGCCATCATCGGAACGTGACTTCCGCATATGTGGCAAGCATCATTAGCCACCTAGTTGTGGCGGACGTTTTCGTCTCCCCGAAGATGCTCATGTTAGAAGTCACCAATGTGGTTGGCTATCTAGTCTGCTACAGTAAGGTCTGACGAGCCAAGCACAAGGTCATCGAGTCCATGTATTGGATGTACGAAGAGGCGTACAACCTTGCGCTGAGATTGCTTCACCAGATAGCTGAGTTAAACACTGGCACGTTCATAAATAAGCTTGAGTATCCAAATGCTGATGGAGGGCCCAACTGCTTCATACTGGACCGGCTATTCTGGGCTTTCACCCAGGCCATTGAGGGCTTCAAGTTTTATCATCCTGTGCTCACGATGGATGGCACTTTGCTCATAGGGAGTTACAAAGGAACCATTCTCACCGCAGTGGCGGCCGATGTGAATGACTAGCTTCTCCAAGTGACATTTGCCATTGTGAAAAGCGAGAACACGTCCAGTTGGCTCTAGTTACTGGCAAACGTGAAGCAAGTGGTGGTTGGCAATTAACCCAATGTTTGCATCATCATGGATCGCAATGTTGGGTTGATGGCCGCGCTGAACACCATGCAGCAGGGGATCGAACCCCCTCACTAGTGGAACGACATGCGAACCTGATGGTGCATGAGACATCTTGCATCTAACTTGTTCATACAGCTCCGTAGCCAGGAAGTTGTGAAGATGTTTAAGGCATTGTGTCTCCAAAACCAGAGACGGAAGTTCGAATCCATCTGGACAGAGCTAGAAAGGCGAACTACGGAGGGAGAGAAACCCCACGGTGCCATAAGTTTCTTCGAGTGGATTCGTTAGCACTCTCCTGAATTACAGAAATGGTCCCTTCTCTATGACATGGTAGGAAGAAGAAGAACCTTCTGCGTTATGCAGTAACATAGCATGGCAGACATTGAGGGGCCAGTAACTACCACTTGAGGCCAAACAGGGGGGGCTCAACTGGTATGGCCGAAATGCAGACACAGGGAGGACACAGTCGTGCAGGTCATCGATGGCCATTTCGATGGCGGGCGATGTTTCTTTCGATGCCCACACTTTGGGGTACAATTAAACAATAGTTTATTTTGTCTTACTGGTAATAGCGCTTTCATGTTAACCCTCTTTTTATGCAGATGAAAAAATACGACTTTGTCCGCTGGATCGATCCTCCCCATGAACATTATGTTGCGAGGTACGTGGATACAATGTGGGAGTGAATCTTAGAGATGGAGGTGCAGATTGACAGTCTCAATGAGGAGAACGATGACCTCCGGCAATAGATGCAGTATGAAAGGGGCAGCGAGGAGGTCATCAATATAGGAAGTTCATATGATCCCACATACTGTTGCGCAATCCCTAGCTGGATATGTGTGTACCACTACAACGATGGCCAGCTACGTTTGAGGCGTCCCCATAGCAACACTCTATGTGGGTACCATGAGGCACCTTCTATTAGTAGGCTTGCACCAGAGAAGGTTATAGCATGTAGCTCGTGGTTACGTTCAATGTTGCAAGGCATGTAACTGAATGCTGTATGCACCATTGCGGTTGCTATTTTTTGAGTAGACTTTTGAAATGTTGTGTCATGTGCATTAAGCTAGAGGGGTCGATATGCATTGAACAAACATTATGAAATACATCTCAAATGGGTACAAATATGAATTAATGCAATACAGTAAAAGATACATGAGATTATGACGCTGAGTGGCGTCCAGATGAGCTCGGTCTGTTGGGGCAATCCTTCAATGAGTGTCTGAAGGTCTTACATATTTGGCATTTTACTATGCAGGAAATGCTGGTACATTGGCTCACATCCTGTAACATCTCAATTTTTGCTTTATTTGGAAGAAATAATTTTAAATTAATTATCTCAAGTTATTTTCTGTTAAAAAAATAAAAATTTAATATCAAAATAGGTTGGAAATATTTTTCATATATTCAAAACATTATCAGTGAATTATGTGAATTTTTTTGCAATTTTTGCAATTTATTTTGTATTTTTCGACTATTTTAAAGCCTCCTACTGATTTAAAATATATAAAAAAATTTTTATATCAAAACCCTTCCTCCGCCGCCACATGTCAGCCATACATCCGTCCATCTCCGCCGGACCGATCCCGCCGTCGCGCCATCCCGCCTCCCTCCTCTCCGTGCGCCACGTGTCGTACATCCGCCGCTTCCCAGACTAATCCTCAAAGGGATTACCTACCCTTATTGGGTAGGCAATGCCTCCCGCCCGGTTTACACCGCCGCTCTCTTCCTCCCGCTCCTCGGCGCGTTCGAGCCCGCTCGCGCGCGAGGTTGAGTTTCTTTTGTTTTTGCGCGACAAGCGAGCCCCACTGTCGAGACCGCCGGTCTGCGTGAGGTCACCGCCGTGGGTCCCACTGTCGAGCCTTCGTCCCCAGCGACCGTTCCTTCTCTCGCGCCGTCGTCGCCATTATCGCGCGCGCCAAGCTCGCGTTCGTCTCTCGGCCGTTACTTCTTCGCCTTTAATGAGCCGGGCGTCGCTCGTCGCCGCCGTTAATCGCGCCCGTTTTCATCCGAGGAGATGCCGTTTCCGCCGCTGGCGTCGGTAACCGTCGCGATTACGCCGGCGAGGGCGTCGTCGGTTTTGCTCCGTCGCGTATAAAGCGAGCCCGGCCACCCTCTCACCTTCACACTCTCCTCTCTCTTCCGCTCTTCGCGTGCGTTGTCGCCGCCGTGTTTGCCGTCGTCGTCGAGCGTCTCCGTCGCCGTCGGTGAGTCTCGCGCACCCTCGGTCGCCGCGCCCCTCGGTTCGCGCGCCCACCACGCGCCCGCCGCGCCGCTCCTCGGTCCGCGCGCGCGTCGCGCCGCGCGCGGCGCGGCTGGCGTCGCGCGACGCCGGAGACGCCCGTCCCACGCGTCGGCGATCGGCGAGTCCCGCCTCCACCCGTCTCATCTCCGCGGCCATTCTCCGACGGCCGGGATGTGTCCACGCGTCCTCATCGCGGCCGTCCAACTTCGTGCGTCGCGCGCGCGTTCGCGTCGCGCAGCGACGCCGCGCGGCGGCCGAGCCACGCGTTGGCCATCGCGCGGCACCACGCGTCTCCGCCGCCTCATCACCGCCGCTCATCTGGATCTGAGCCAACGCTCGGGATCGAGCCACGCGTTCGAAATCCCAGCCGTCCGATCCACCTCGCCGCCGATACCGCGCACGCCGCGTCGGCTCGCCACCTCAGCCTCCACGTCAGTCCTATCCGACGTGTTATGCCACGTGGCAGACACGTGTCCGCCACGTCAGCGCCACGTCAGCCGAAAACCGCCGCCCGTGCCACGTCAGCACTGCCACGTCAGCATGCCATGTGTCGCTTTGATGCGCCATGTCGGCAATTTTGTGGGTCCGTGGACTTGGTCCACCGTGGTGGCCCACATGTCGACCTCGTAATTTATTTTTAATTCCCTTGCTGACGTCATAATTAGAATTTACTTTTGTAAAATAATTCCAAGAAAATCCATGCTGACGTCATAATTCATTTTCAGTTAAAAGATAATTCCAGAAATTATCTTTTTCCATTTTCTCTGATTTCAAACTTCCAACAGCCATAACTTGCTCATTTTAAATCCAAATTGATCCATTCAAATTTCTAAATTCATCTAAAATTCTAATCTTTCAATTGGTATATTTAGTTTCAATTTTTGAATTTTTATTTTATTTTATTTATTTGGATTTCTTGATTTACGTGTAGAGACCGATTTGTCGAGGAACTTCAAGAGCAAGCCCGGAAAATTTCAACCCAGCACAGGAAGGCAAGTCTCCTTTGATCATTTTGATCCTATGTTTTGCAAGTTTTCTTTGATCAACTTGCTCAAATGATTTATAAAATGATTAGGTAGTTATTTTAAATTATTGCATGCTTATGTTATATCAAGTGATAATTTGATTTAGAAAATTTAGTTAAATACCCAATTTGTTATACCTTCCATTGAAAATTATTTTAACTTGTACCATTGTCAACTTAGGATATCCTTTGACTCAATAATGAGTTAGTATTACATCATGGAATTTGTAAATACTAGCAAATGCTTAGCGTAGCAAATCAATGTAATAATGCTCAAATGAGTAGCATGTTTACTAAATGTTTTGATGAATGATTTGTTTGAACATTGGTAATGGATGTTACCATTGTTAAATGATCTGTTTGAAAAGTGGTAATGGATGTTACCACATTAATTTGAAAATAAAAATGAAGTTCAAAGGAAAAGTTGACAAGGGTGGATGGAAGGTTTGGTGGTGCGTTAGCACGAGAATTTTGGAATTGTGAATGAACCACCACAGTCGTTTAAGGACCGACGCTTGTGTTTGTCCAAACCGAGCAAAACAGTGCAACCACAAGTCTATATGGGTGCGACCTAGCTAACTAACCTATTAAGGTGTAGTTTAGATATCACCAGTGGTGTATTGAGTGCCGGGTGTCTTGGTTACTCATAGTGAGGGACAGGGTTTACTGTACTCATACGGCGCAAGAGGGGGCTCCGACTCGTGGATTCGAGTTGTGGTGAAACCTTAGCGGGTGGTATCTAGCTATATTGGAGTAGGTGAAAGGCTTTGTGATATTTTATCTGGGTCTCATGCCAAAGAAAGCATGTTGACTATTAAGATAATTTATCTCTTGTGGGTAAAGTGTACAAACTCTGCAGAGTAATAAACTATTCGAATAGCCGTGCCCACGGTCAAGGGCGGGCAAGGAATGCATTCACATGGTAGAAGTTTGATTTTGATTTCAAAATAAAATGGTTTGTCAAACTTGGGAGTGGTATAACTCTCGTGATTTAAATCTGGTGGTGTAACCAGATCAGGTGGTTTAACCTGAGTTTTTTTAAAGTTGGCAAATAGCCTGAGATCTTAGTGTTGGTGGTTTAACCTTCACTAAGTTATTTATCTAATTTCATTTATGAAAAACAAAGATGTTTATCAAATGGCTTTTGAAGTAATTATGTAGATTTGAAATAAATTGCTGATTTTTGCAAAAGAACCATATAGCCTTCCTTTGTGAAGCCTTGCATCTATGCACCTTTCCCAAGACTTGCGGAGTACAATTTTGTACTCACATGTTGCTTTACAAATACATTAGCAGAGGATGAAGAAGCTCAAGCTGGAGAATTCGACTTCTGTGCCGAGTGTGGATACGGTGGATTCTTCCCGGATGCTTAGGACTCGTTTCCCCAGTCAGTTGCCTGTGGCAGATTGATGGGTCGATTAATTTACTTTTTGCTTCCGCTGTGTTTATTTTCGTTTTAAGGTTCTGTGAACCTTTGTAAGGCAATGACCAATGTAAACTTCAGTTATTATTGTATTAAATCGTGGATGACAATGTACCGTTTTATTCTGGTTATCTGTGTGTACTAGCTTTGATCTGGGACTAGTACGGTAATGCACAGGGGGGTCCGGAAGTATCTACTCCGGGTCCCACACATCCATATTGTTCTAGAAGCGTCGTGTTTGCCGACGTCCCTTAGTTATCTTCAACTCCTTGTTCGGGGGCCTATTGCAGCATGTCCGGCCAAAGATCCCTGTAATTTATGTTCAAGCCGTATGGGTGAAACTCTGCACTCTATGTACTGAAAAGGTGTTGCATATCATAGTACTCTGAGGTATATGGCTCGGATATCTACCTCATTTGCGCACATGCCTTATACACATGGGAGCATGGCTTGTGCAGGAGCGTCAACTTGTTGCAGGTGCATGTTGCCACATCACCCAGGATGCATACCTGTTTCATTTCACCCCTGGCATGACTGTTCACATATTTTTACTGAAGCCTTATCTCGTAGTTCCTCTGGAGGCCATCGATTACCTGGATGTCGTGTATTCAGACTTTCTCCATCTTCAGTTGCATATGTCTCTGCATGTTCTCAGACCATTTCTTGCCTTCGTTTATTTGATGCCTAGCTACAGCGGCTCTATTGATGAAATAACCAACAGTGCGAGTTCATGTCTCCTGGATGATCGTGGTGATAGGGAGGCACCGCACGCTTTTAGGATACTATTGTACACCTCGGACATATTGGTAGCCATAATCCCATAACTCGCACCATCCATGTCATAGAGAAGGGACCATTTCTGTAATTCGGGAGTGTGCTGACGAATCCACTCGGAGAAACTTATGGCATCGCGGGGTTGCTCTCCCTCCGTAGTTTGCCTTTCTAGCTCTGTCCAGATGGATTCGAACTTCTGCCTCTAGTTTTGGAGACACAATGCCTTGAATATCTTCACAACTTCCTAGCTGTGGAACCGTGCAAACACGTTAGATGCAAGATGTCTCATGCACCATCGGGTTCGCACATCATTCCACTGGTGAGGGGGTTAGATCCCCTGCTGCATGGTGTTCAGCGTGGCCATCAACCCAGCATCGCGATCTGTGATGACGCAAATGTTGGGTCGATTGCCAATCACCGCTTGCTTCACATTCGCCAGGACCTAGAGCCAACTGGACATGTTCTCGCTTTCCACAATGGCAAATACCACTGGGAGAAGTTGGTCATTCACTTCGGCTGCCACTATGGTGAGAATGGTTCCCTTGTAACTCCCTGTGAGAGAAGTGCCATCCATCCTGAGCACAGGACGACAAAACTTGAAGCCCTCAATGGCTTGGGCGAAAGCCCAGAATAGCCGGTCCAGTATGAAGCAGTTGGGCCCTTCATCAGCATTTGGACGCTCAAGCTTGTTTATGTGCGTGCCAGTGTTTGACTCGGCTATCTGGTGAAGCAATCTCGGCGCAAGGTTGTATGCCTCTTCGTACATCCAATACATGGACTCGATGACCTTGTGCTTGGCTCGTCAGACCTTACTGTAGCTGACTGGATAGCCAACCACATTGGCGACTTCTGACATGAGCATCTTAGGGGAGACGGAAACGTCCGCCGCAACTAGGTGGCTAATGATGCTTGCCACATATGCTGAAGTCACATTCGATGATGGCGTAGGGATTCGTGAGCACACAATGTGGTCGATCATCGTCTTGATTGAGAAGGTCGAGCCAAAAATCTTGGCTCGTTGAATGCTAACCTTTGCGGAGCATCCTTTTACTATGCACTTTACAACGTAATTGGCCGGGTTGGACCGGTGTACTCAGTACACATGGTTGATAGACAAGGCGTACCGTGCAATAGCTTGTTGCACAACTGCCTTACTAGGGAAGTGCTGCCCAACTAGGAGGGTGTCAGCTTGAACCCCCCACTGGGACCCTTCTTCATACGGCAGTACGAGGGAACGTACCACAACATCATCGTGCTTGGAGAACACACAGGGCACCTCCGATGACACAATTCCCTTGGGTGGACCAGCCGTTTGCTGTCCGTCATCCTCGCTTTTATCAGAGCCTGGTCAGTGTCCTCGTCAGACTCCAACCCAAGTGGCTGCTTCGGTAGAAACTCGTGGTAGTCAATTTGAGTTGACCACCACATGCCTGACACCTCATTCCTCACGAAATTAGAGGCGACTGTACCCTCTGATACAACACATTGAGTGGTATCATCTTGAAGCTCCGCTTTATGGTTCCCTGGGTGTCGAGGGGCCGGGCTCATCAATGTTTCCAGACTCCCAGTGCGTGAAACTTAGGTACACCATCGCCTCCTGTAAATGGCCGCCTTAGGCTGGGAGGCAATTTGTATGTACTGCCTCCATACTGTAGTGCCATTCACCTTCATGAGCTCCCACACGCCATTGGTGCAGGTGATCCCCTCGGTGGCAAGTTTCATCGCCATTGCCTCCGTGGCGAACTCTCTTCGGATGCAGCTTCGTAGTTCATGAATATTCATGATGCCGAGTCTCTTGGTCTATAGCACTTTGTATTGGCATGTTAATAGATCCAACCCATTGGGTCTAGCCTGTACAAGACCGTCGCTGTAGAACATTATCAAGTGTTCCATGTCTGCGACTACCTGAAGCCAGAACAACCAGATCCGTAGTAAGCATTACAACAAACAAACTACATACGAATAATTCATTAATTACTGACAATTTGACTACCAATCCGAAAAAATTACTAGTCTTTTTGCGAGCGATGAGCGACTGAGATGACTGACGACCAACTATGACATGTTTGTATTTATAGCTGAGCGCAAAGCGAACCCGGTGCACTCAACCCGCAAATTAAGGATGTCCTTGTCGATGCACAGCACTTTCGGCGAGGGGGGTTGGCATGGCAACATTGACAAATGTGGAGATGAGGGAGCGGACGAGGGTGGACGGCACGGACATAATGACATCAGTGCAGACGAGGCAGCGCGTGAGGCGGGATGACACGGGCAGAGTGACATTTGTGCGAAGCACGCAGTGCAAAAGGAAAGATAGTAGCAACGGACCAACATATGTGCGAAGGACAGAGGTCACGCACTTCAAAGGAGGACTGAATTAACATGAAACGATAGCACCAACGGGCAGATAATTATGATAAAATTATCATGAATAAACGTGGCAAATTTGGAGTACATAAAATTCCCCAAAAATTACGTAATAACTACTACTGTATCGGGAGGCTTCACATAAAATTTTATAATTTTTAGAGCTCGTTTGCTATATGTAAAAACTCATAAAATTATTTAAAATTTACAAATTTTTGAGCAACATTCACAATGGATAAAATTACCCAAAAATTGCATTGTGAGAACGTTATGTCGGAAGGCTTTACAAAATTTTTTGTAATTTTTGGAGCTCATTTGATATATTTAAAAATTCAAACAAACACCAAACGAAAAAATTAGGGCAGGTAATTAGACCGGCTAATTAGCCAGCCTAATTACCTGCCGCCTCCTCCCAGATCGGCAGGCAGGCCTGCCATCTGGCCCTCAGGCAGCAGGCTGCCTGCCGCCCATGAGGGGGTGGTAGGCGGTTGCGCCACGTATCGTCTCGTCGATGCTGCCACTCAGCCAGCGAATGACAAAAATAATATTTTTGTTATTTTTATAAATACAATATGAAATAGTGTCATAATTGGCTTCAATTCTTCATACTGCTATGTTGCCGTATATACGATCGTTATACAAGTTGATTTGATTTCTCGGGGGTTACCCATGTTGCCATTTATTCCGTTTTGACTTCTTTGATCCAATCGTCCAAACTCCAAACAGTATCAGTGACCGGTAGCTTCGTGCAGCCATTGTAGTGCTGTTCCATGTTGTCGTTTAGTTCATCTAAAATAAGCTAGTTTATATTTTTACATTGTAATTAATTTATTTTATACTATAACTACTGATGGTTTTTTGTGTAATTAAATTAAAAAATTAAAAAAAAAGTAGATTAGCTCATCATGGACAATACAAACGAATACAGAAAAAAGAAAAAAGGCAAAAAAAAAACTCTAAAAAATAAAAAACTAGAAAAAAATAAAATTAAAGAATAATAAGCTAGAAGTCAGAAGTTAAAGTCAAAACTAACGGCCAAGATCTTTCGTTCCTGTTGCTTCTTTCTATTGGCTTAGCAGCCACACACAAAAGTCTAAAGAAAGCTTACACCATAAAGACGTAACCATACCGGACAGTTCCAAGCTCTTTTTTTTTTGAAGCGGGTGACTACACATGACTCTAGCAAAAAAAATATTTGTTTTCAGTTTTCTTCCAACCGTTGGATGCAAATCTTAAGACTCAGATCCACCCTCACTCCTCAAAACCAACCCACCCCTAACCCTTTCCCCACCAACCGCCGCTCCTCCCCTTCCCAGCCGCTACCGCCGTCTCCACCACTCCCTTGCACGCCCCTGCCCCCCACCTTGTTGGTGCGAGTGTCGGTGAGCTGCCGCTACCTTCTTAACTGCTCTACCACTAGTCGTCCCCTTTCTTCCTCGTCTCTAGTAGCTCAATGCGGCCCCGATCGCCTCTCGTCGCCCCTATTCGTTCAAGCTCGTCGACCTGTCCGCCGACACTATCCACCACTAGCCATCGGGCCCACGGTTGGCAACGCCACCACCGCCTTGCCGACCTTGTCTCTCTCTAAGTTCGGGGGTTTTGTTGAACCCTAACCCCAATCCAATGAAGCACCACCCTAATTCGTTGCCATCATCACCAGAGAAGATAGAACCTCGCGCGATCGAACACAAATATTCAAGCCCATCCAACGGATAAATGAAATCCTAAAAGTTTTTTTTACTGAGTGTTGTATAGAAATTCAGTTTTTGAAAACCAGACAGTTCCAAGCTCTCTCTTTTTTGGGAATATCTTTTTTGAGACTTTTGTAATAAATTTACCTTGAATTTGTCTCTCGTCTCAGTAGCTTTTGTAGTTCATACGCAAAGGACAAAACACAGATAGTTGTAAATAAAACCGTCTGTGATAGTTTCATAGACGGTTCTAATTAAAAACCGTCTGTTATAATACGTATGTCATAGACGGCTTTTAAACCCAAATCCCATGCGTGATAGTTTTAGAGATGGTTTTATACATGAACCGTCTGTAATAATCAAAGTACAGACGGCTCCACATGAACCATCTATGGTGAGACATCCAGTATAACTTATTTTGTAGTAGTGTGTGTATTTTGGCTCAAATCCGATTTCCTGGAGTGCAAGTAAACAAGCAATAGTTTCAAGGTCTAGCACGGAAGCCGAGTACAAGGCAATGGCTAATGCTACTACATAAGTTATCTGGGTGCAATCTCTTCTTGGAGAATTGGGAATTTCTCAACCGAAGCTGGCTTGTTTATGGTGTGATAATCTTGGTGCAACATATTTGTCAGCAAACCTAGTCTTTCATGCAAGAACAAAACATATAAAAGTTGATTTTCATTTTGTTCATGAAAGAGTAGCAAGGAAGGCACTGGATATCAGGTTCATCTCTTCTGAAGATCAAGCCGCCGATGGGTTTACAAAACCACTCACAGCAAAGAGAATGAAATGTTTTCAGCGCAATCTCAACCTGCTCGGTTCAGATTGAGGGGACTGTTGGAAAGAGATAAATTCAAATTGTTCCTTTCTATCTTTAGCCTGGTAGCTGTAAACTGATTGTATATCTTGAGAATAGTTTGTTTCCTTGTATAGAAGATAAGATGTATCAAATCCGATTAGAATCGGCAATTATAATCTGCCCTGTACACATCCAACTGTTAGGAAACTGGGCCCACAGCTAGAGTCCTGACATATTTGGGCACCCCACCGTAGACTATAAATAGGGACCTATACCCCCTCATTATGTACACCTGAGGCAATCTAAAGCAATAAAGAAAAATCAGGAGTTCTCTCTATCTCTCTATGTTCAATCTATTGTTCTGTGATTCTGTGATTGATTCGTTCTTGTTCTAAGTAGAGAAATCGATCGGATGGTGCGCGGCGGCGGTTCCTCAACACGTTATCGGCGACTTCGCTCTAGTGAGCGAGGTAATCATCGAAGCGCAGTTGAATTTTCTAGATCGCTTTTGAATCGTATTTTCTTTTCGCGTTCTAGATTGAATCTCTACGGTGCAAATCCGCCTAATCTACGCGGCGGACTTGAAGTCGCGGCACAATGCCGATCGGTGATTGTGAAGCGGGTAGATCTTGATTGCATCAGTAGATTAGAACGATGCAAATCCGCCTCAAATCTACCGCGAGCAGATCTGAAATCACCGGCACAATGTCGATCGGTAGATCCTGAAAAAGGAGTAGATGTTGATTGCATCGCAGATTAATTTTATGCATTGTTTTCCTGTTTAGTTTCTGCACAGCCATTGCATGAAAAAAGGAGAAAATATTTTGCATGAATTTGCACGGCCTCTACAGAGGGAGATTGGGCACTGCCGCCGCGCCTGCATGCGCGCCGCCGGCCGCCGGCCAGCAGCAGGCGAGTGCGAGAGCACCGCTCGGCGTGCCTGGCGCCGCATGCGCCGCTGAAGACGGCTGAAGATTGGCGCAGGCCGGCCCATGGATCGCGCCGAATCGCGCGCGCCATCGTCTCCCACGTCCGTCGGCGCCGCATGGCGCCCCGCACGCCGACGACCTCGGCTTCTTACCGGCTGGTGCATCTTGCTGGCGAACCGCACCACCCGGTCTTGGCAGCGCGCCGCCACACGGGGAGCTACGCCGGCAGCGCGCCGCCCGCAAGGCTGGCGCCCATTGGCTCCCGGCACGAGTCGCCGGCGCCGCCCCACAAGGCGGCTGCCCTTCGGCTTCGGTCGAGCTCGGACGCGCTCGCCTCGATCGACGAAAAGCGGCGACCCGCAACCACCTCGGCCCGCGCCTAGCCGCTTGGCCCGCCACCTAGCCGCTTGCGTCGCCTGCATGGCATGCGCGCGCGCCGCTTTGGCTTCGCGCGTGCGCGCGCCGCCACCGCTTCGAACCTCGCGGCTGGTTGCCGCGCTTCGGGGCCCGCTGCGCCACCTCGCGTGTTGCTCCGGCGCGCGCGCGTCAAGCACGCCACGCCGCCGCAAGCCATGCCCAAAGCCATCATGCGCCGCCCCGGTCCAGCCGCCGGCCTCGGCTGCTGCCGCGCCCGCCACCGGCCTCGCCGCCGCGCACCTCCCGCCAGCGGCGCCTCCGGCCGCGTCGTGCCTTGTCCCGCCATTGCCACCACAGGTGTTGGGGGTAGGGGAAACCCTACCCCGCCCCTTTTGGGTTTGCCTGGTGGGTTAGCCGGGGAGATGGGCCCAAGCAGGCCAAAAGACACGAGCCGGACTGAGAAAAGAAAAAAGGGAGCCCGGCCGGAAGGGGCGGCAGATTTGCGAAAAAGCCCTCCAGTTCTTAACAAATTACCAATCGGCCCTTAATTATTTGATTTGAGTCCCAAATTTTGCAGGAAAGGCCTCGTAGTTCTGAAAATTATGAATAAGCCCTGAAATTTACTGGCGGGTCCAGAATTTTGCAGAAAACCCTTAGTAAATCAGAAAATTGCACGAATTTTCTCAGGCGAAAATTTGTGTATAAACCCTCTGGAATTGTAGAATTTGCTGAAATTTCATATTCTTGAATAAAAGGACCTCGAATTCGAATTTTGCATTGTTTTGTGCATTGAAGCTTATTTATTTATGTCATTATTATTTTCTGTATTTATTTCTGTTTTGGTTAATTGTAATTGTTTAAATTGCTTTTAATCACTGAATTAGCAGTACAATCTATAGAAAATGCATAGAAAATTCTAAAACATTGCGAACGTTTTGTACCATTTATTTACCCGTAGTAAATTATTAGTGCATGTTTACCAAGATAAACCTATACACATGTAGATGACTGGCATCACGAACCGGGAGTTCGAGGAGCTGGCCCAGCATGGCCAAAACTATCTGACATGGGCATCCGATGTTGAGATTGTGCTTGGAGCCAAGAAGCTCCACGCGGCTATTGGGATTGGCGGACTGAATGACGCCCAACCCACACCTGAGGAGAATGATCAGGCACTTCATTTTCTTAGTGTAACATCCCAAAAATGTGAGTTTGAAAATGTGAAGCTTTAGAATTATTTTTGCAATATATTTTATTGGAATTTGGATTTTATGGTGTTTTTCTGAATTTGCTTGAGATTCCAAAAAAATGAATAAATTCATAAAAGATAAAGGCAAACATTAGTAAGGCCATAATGGAATATGCAAATAATAGAAAACTAAAATTATAAATACGAATCTGAAAAGATGATCCAGCATAAAGAGGGAGAAACCTGAGTTAAAAAATAAAATCCCATTTTGGAAATCATGACATAAATAGCAATAAAAAGTGAATGAATAAAATACAAACACATATACATATACACACACACATATAACCTAAATAATAGTAACAATAAAAACTCTCATCTAATTGTTGAAAATTTAAAACTTGAACTCTAAATGCCACCCAAAAATCTGTAAATTCTAATTCAAGTTAAAAGTTCAAAATCAAGAGTCCAAAGTCCAGGAAATGATTAAGCCTATCTCTCCTTCCCTTCATTTTTCCCCTACTCTCTATGACATATGGGGCCAACCTTTTCTCCTCCCTCTTGTCTTATTTCCCCTGCCCGAGTAGCGCCACCCGCCTTGTACTCATCGGTGCACGCCCCACCTCTTTTTCTCGCCCGCGCGCGCTGCGCCTCTCCTGCCTCCGCCTCTGCTGCTGCGACTCGCTCCGTCGCCTCGCACAGTCGCGCCAAGTCACCTCGGCGCGAGCACTCATACATGTCTCTTCCGCGTGCCCGCAATTCCGCTGCGCCGCACACCGTGCCTGCGCCCGCCGCCCCATGCATGCTGCGCTCTGCGCTCCCATCGCCGGTCATTTCGCCCCTTATAAGAATGCGCGCCCTCTCTAGTTCCTCACCACACCTTGACACCCTCCCGCGGCGGTGCCCTCCCACGCAGCATAGGCGCCGGCGCCTCCTTCTTCTTCGCCTCGGCCGTCGGGTGACCGGCCGAATGGGGCCGTTCGGCCAATTCCGCCAAACCGGAGCGCCCTCAAGGCATCGCGAAGTCGCCTCCATCTTCGGCTGAGCTTCTCCCCAGCTCATCTTCACCGGCGCCGTGCGCTCCCTCTACTCGCTTCCGCCGCACGATGCCAGGCCGCCACGGGCCCTCCCCGACTCGATTGACTTCACGGTTGTCACATCCCAAAATCTGCTTTCTAAAAATTTTAATTTTAAATTAATTATTTTAATGTATTCGGATTTTATTTGGATTTATCGGGATTTATTCGGATTTATTTGGAGTTTATTTAAAATTTTAAAGCAACAAAATGTATTTAAAATATTTTGTTAAAGCCAAAAAGAGTTTATTTTATTTTTCCTAGCCTTCCTTAAATTTTTAAGTAATTTTAGAGAATTTTCTGGAATTTAAAATCAATTTTCAAAGTTAAAAAGTATTTTATAAAATTATAAAAACATAAATATGAAACTAAAAATATTTTTTAATAAGTCTAAAATATTTCCAGGAATATTTTATGATTTTTCTGGAATTTTTAGACATTAAATATTAATTTTCCAAGCTTTTATAAAGTTTCTAGTAATTGCTGAAATTTATTCCGAAAATAAAAATCAAATTAAATCCTAGCCCGCCACGTGTCGCTCTCAGATTAAATCCACCTCTCTCCACATTTTAATCCTAGCCATCCACCACAACTTACCCCTTCATAAAATCCAAAGCCTCATACACTCACTTGCCACGTGTCGCGAATCCGACGGCCCGTACCCCTTCACTAACTCTCACTCTCTATGACACATGGGACCCATATGTCATATCCTTCTTCAACCTCACCTTCTTCCTCCTCCCACCCTCTCTCTCCACCTCCATTAACCCGAAAATAAAGCTTTGATTGCAGCCGTTTTCGTCGCTTTAAATCTCGATTAAATGGTGGAAACGGAAGCCCCATCAATCCCCTATAATCCGGCGACCGTTTCCCCTCTTTTTAATCCCCCTAATCGCGTTGTGCATTAACTCCGGCGAGCCCCTTCCTTTTTCCGGCCGCCCCCTCCCCTTGCCTATAAATATAGCCCTCCCCTCGGCCTCCTTCACCCCGCCTCACACCGCGCCTCCTCCTCCCCCTTTCGGCCGCCTCCCGGCACCTCACCGCCGCCCCCATCAAAAGCCGCCGGCCACCCTCACCGCCGCCGCCTCCTAGCGCGCCGCCGCCGCCGCCTCCGCCGCCGCCGCGCGTGCGCCGCCGCCTCCCCACTCGCCGCCCTCCGCGGCCGCGGCCACCGGCAAGGCCGCCGGCCGCCATCTCCGTCTTGGCGCCGCGTGGCGGCCTCGCCGCGTGGCCGCCACCTCGCGCCCGCGTGGCGCCATGTGGCCGGCGCGCCACGTCGGCAAGGCCCATGGTCCGTGGATCCGGTCCACGGTAGACCGGACCCACCCGTCATTCAAATAACTTTCCCGCTCAAGAAATTCGAAATCTGCTGACGTCATAAATGGCATTTTCCAATACAAAAATAATTCCCGAAATCCGGTTTTTCCTTTTTCCCTCCTATTTAATCTTTCGGAAGCCATAACTTTCTCGTTTTAACTCCGATTTGAGCCGTTCAAATTTCTAAATTTTTCTAAAATCATAAACTATCCAAATATGCACTCTTTTTGAATTTTTGAATTTTATTTAAAGTTTGGTTGAATTTATTTGTTTTGTTTGTCAGTCTTTTCGCGTAGATTCCGTGCGTCGCGAGGAACTCGTCAGTCGCAGCAAGAAGACCCAACCAGCGTCCAAGAAGGCAAGTCTCCTTTGATCATTTTGAACCCATGATTATGAAATGTTTTTAAATATTTTAAATTTATGTGCATCGCTATTTACATAGAACCCTAATTTTGTCGTAGCAAATTAGTTAAACCAAATATTGCTATACCCTCAATTGAATTTGAATATCATGTACCTTTGTAACATACCCTTGTCTCAATAACGAGATTATTATTTAATCTTTGCTAATATAAGAACGGTAGTATAATGCTTAGCCTTGCTATTTAATCTTGTTATAACTTTGAAATGGGAAATTATGATTTATTGTAGAACCTGGTGTTTATAAATGTAGTGGTAATTGGAGTTGCCGCTGTTATTTTAAAAATAAAATAAAAATGTGAAAGTTGGTTTAGATTAGGGTGGATGGTTGGTTTGGTTTGGTGCAGCAAGCACGAGAACTTGTAAAGTGTATGTTCCACCTAGTCAATTAAGGACCGACGCTTGTGTTTGTCCGACTAAGCATTAACCGTACAACCACAAGTCTATATGGGTGCGACCTAGCTGAATAACTTATGATAGTCTAGTTTAGGTGCCACCGATGGAAAGTGGGTGCCAGGATGGGTGGTTATTCACAAGTGAGGACAGAGGATTTCTTGTACTCATATGGCGCAAGAGGGCTTGGTTGGGCGGTTAGCCTACTGCGGTGAAACCTCGTGGTGGTATCTAGCTAGATTAGAGTAAGGTAAAGGCTTTGTGATATTTTATCCGGGTCTCATGCCAAAGGAAGCGTGTTGACTTTTAAGATAATTTATCTCTTGTGGGTAAAGTTGTACAACCTCTGCAGAGTGTAAAACTATTCGAATAGCCGTGCCCACGGTCAAGGGCGGGCAAGGAATGCATTCACTTGGTAGACTTCTGGTTTTGGTTTTAAAAATTAAAGTTTTGTATTCCGAGAGTGGAGGAACTCTCGGAAGGGTATCTGGCGGATGGAGCAGAGAGGGTGGATGTAACCCGATGATAAACGTGTTCAAGTTGTTAGCTAGTGTTGGTAGACGGAACCTTCACTAGAGAATTAATGATAGTTCTGTTAAAATAATTAATTGGTTAAAATGTTGCCTTGAAAATAATTAGTAGTAATTGAATTTTAAAATGTTGCTTTGTGCAAAAGAACCATATAGCCTTCCTTTGTTAAGCCTTGCATCTATGCATTTTTTCCCAAGACTTGCGGAGTACTTTATGTACTCACATGCTACACTTAAAATAAACCTCAGAGGAACATGAAGCCCAAGAAGGTGATTACAACTACGCTTCGTGCAGGGTCGTGACGGATTCTTCCGGAGGACTAGGTCGCGCTTCTATCAATCAGCTGCTGTGGCATATTGATGGAGTGCGCTTTGAGTTTTCTTTGCTTCATTGTGTTTGGATTGTGCGAGGTCTTGAAACCTCCATTGTAATAATGAGACACGGTGGTCGATACTCTTTATAATTGTAATAAATACGTTGTTGGTCATGAATCATTTACGTATAGCGTGTGCACTAGCCGTGATGCGGGACTAGTGCGATAATACACGAGGGTCCGGGTTTGTAATCCGGGTCCGGCAACGGTGAGCATTGCTCTACCCTCTACACGCTTGAACACCCGCCAATTTCTCCCCTTTCCTTCCCGGTCGCGGCGCCCCAATCCGTCCCCGCCTCTGGCCGCTCGCACCGACGCCGACCTCCCCTAGCGCCACCCCGGGCCACGGCACCTCCCCCATCAGTCTCCCCACCTCTGGAGGAACACACTTTCCAGTTTCTCCAGCCTTCCCCGGTCGCCGCCTGTTGCCGGTGAAGCCAGCCCGAGCGCCATCGGCATTGCTCTGTTTCAAGCCGACCCCGGGCACACACCTCTTAACCAACCCCGCTACTTCTCATTTGTATGAGGGCATCAACCCAGCTGGCTAGCCGCTCGTGTCCGAAAGTACCCTGGCTTGAGGTCTGCGGTTCGAATACAGAGGGCTGCACCTTTTCTTCTTTTTCTCATTTCTGACTTTTATTAACCCATTTTAATTAAGAAAATCAAGGATAAATCGTGGATAATTTAGAAAAGCTAATAAATTTTATTAGACCGTAAATAACCTTATTTAGGACTTAATAATTACGTTAATAATCATGTATGAATAATTAATGTGCCTCTAGTATATATTCTAAATCTGAAAATTTAAGTTGGTTCTTTTTGTATAAATGTTTAAATATCACAAGAACCTTAATTAAACAAAAATAATCGGAGGAAGGTGGATGATATGTACGCAGTCCATTAGTAAACATATTAGTAAATATTTTTGCATTCACCTTGAACCCCATTAGAAGGGTAGACATCAGCATTGCCACACCACCGATCATAAAATCTTAAATGACAGCCTTAAACTAGTAACGATGATGAAATATAATCCTATGTAACATGCTTCATCGGCCATAAATAAGTTAAGATTAACATATGACAAATGCTAAGTGATAAAATATCAGTACCAGAAAAATTCCATAGCACCTCCAGATCAAAAGGTCATATTAATATACAGTTACTAAAATATAATAGCCCTAGGCCATCATACATAAACACTCTAGCGTAAATGTTTAACTAATAATACGGTTAATTAAGGTCACATAAGATTCTACATATTAAATTACTAGTAATATGAGTTAATCCGATAAGATAAAATTTGTATGCATCGCATATATAGCATATGCCCGGAATATTAACGCTCGACAAAAGCAAAGCTCAGCTAAATCGAATCATAGGTCTAACCTAACTCATGGAACTTCCTTGATAAATACAAAAAAAGGTTATTAATAAAAAGATCGAGTCATCGTAATCTACTTCCGATCTTGCCTCAAAGCACCCAAATCACCCATTAACTTATAATAAAACTAAATTGAGTTTATTTGGATTTATGTGGGTCTTTTGAGTTATTTGCCTTTATTTGTGTTCAGTTATTTAGCACGTAATTAGAAATTGGAGTCCTGAAGAATCAAGGGATCAAGCGTGATCGGAGCAAAGTGAAGATAAAGAACAGAAGCTCAAGAGAAAGCATTGTGTGAGCTCGAGACCGCAGTAAACCGCGAAGGCGAGTCAATACTTTGATCATGTTGAACCTATATTTTCTGCAAATTACTTTGATTTAAATTATCAAATTGCATGCTGTTATTTTGTATGCAAATACATGATAAATTCAATATTCTAGTTATATGCCCATTGTTTGCCTTGAATAATATTACACTCCCTTTGGAATATTTGAATTTGTGAACCTTGTCACCCTAGCAAAAATTATAATAGTAACCTTTCGAAAATAAGTCCGTAATTATATGCCATGCTTAGTTTTGCTTAGATACTCATGGGCGCAAGAGCGCCCAAGCATCACTTTTAATCCTGAGAAAAATTGGTTGGGCAGCCATGGTGGTAATGATGGTGTATGTTGGATATGGTTATTTTATATTCTCAAAAATCTCAAATTGCTTATTTATCTGGGCGGATGGTTCGGGGGTATGGTGCAGGGGTGCACGAGAGTGTGATTTGTGGTAGAACTGCCCAGATACCACTAAGGACTGAATCTTATTATGACCTCATATGTAAAACAGTACAACCACAAGTTTGTAAAATACAACTTGGTTTAGTAGATTTACCGGGCCTTGAAAGTCATCCTTCCAGGAGGAGGTGTGGGGTAGTTCAAGCGGCAGTCTGTGTGACGGCTTGAATGGGACACTCGCAGAGGGTGAAGTTCTGCTGTGGCGGGCTAGCAGGGGACGTAGCCAGCTGCTAGACGTTCAGAAGAACATCCCGCACAACGTATGGGACCCACCGCAAGTGGGAGCGACCCATAGGGTGAAATGATGGAAGGCGAGTACTTTGAAAAGTCACCGTGATGGTCCGCTCAACCACATGACTAAGGAATCGTGTGGGACGAGTTGATTGTCTCTTGTGGTAAAGTGTACAAACTCTGCGAGTCAAAACTATTCGAATAGCCGTGCTTACGGTCAAGGCGGACATGGGAACCTAACTAGATATAGTTCTATTTCAAAAACTTTGTGGGTGGTAATGGAAAAGTGGAGGGCGTTGGAAAACCACGATTTGAATTGTCCCGGTGTCGTCCCCAGTGGTAAGTTAAGCGGCTATAACGTTGAAAGATGCTATATGGTGCGGATGCCATGCAGCGGTGGATGGAATTTGGATCGCTATTATTATTGCATTTTCTTGAACATTATGTTTTTGTTCAAAACTGCTAGGTCTCGTGAAATTTTTATGTATCATATTGCAAAAGTAAAATGTTTTCTCTTCTATTAAGTAAAATATATGAGGAAATAAGTAAAGTCGTGAGTAAAGGAGATGGATATTTGTGGTAAAAACATAAAGATATTGGCGGACTCATGTCGATCATAAAAGAAAACGATAGTGTAGATTCTGGTAGAAATAAATTGGTGGAGTCTAAATAAGTGTATAGGTTAGATAGATGATTTAAATGATGTTTGGAGAATTAGGGAGTGTGAAAGTAATTATTGGATTAAAACACTGATAACTAATATAAATTCCTAGAAGATGATGGCAATAATGGGATTAATAGGATTTGATCAAATACTAGATGGACGAATTGAATTCCTGGAAATAATGGAGGAATGATAACAATTATTGGATTATAAAATTGATCAATGATATTATTGGTGGATGTATACTAGTGAGTCGTAGATTTGATCATCGAAATTCTTGGTGGATGTTTACTAGTGAATTAGAAAGTAAAATTGATTATTGGAAGAGCAAATTATGATTGTGGATCAATAACGAAAGGATTGGATTGTTAGTATTGAGATTATAGAAGATATTGGTGGATCAGTTAAATGATAATAGATAAGTGATGACACTAGCTGTTCGGAGTTTTAGGCAGCAATTGATTGGTGGATTGTATAATTGATGTTATCCGCTGTTTGGAGTTTTAGACAGCATTGAATATAGAAAGGGTGAGTTTGGTGGATTAAGTCAATTATAGTAGTCGCTAGGTAGAGTTTAGACAGCAATAATAACACTATGATTAAATGATAATAATGCTACCAAAAGCAATTTTTGCAAATAAAATAGCCCGAGCCTCTCCTTGATAAGCCATGCATACTATTTATTTGCATTCTGTGTATTGGCTCGCGGAGCACGGGGTTGGAGTGCTCACACTCGCTTTTGCGACAAAATTCAGAATCAGGAATCAAATCACCTCGCCTCAGCAACAAGATTGGATAAGCTGGCAGAGAAGATGAAGATGTCAAGGGCTAGGTCGCGAACCTCCAGTTGGCTGCCTGTGAGCATGTCCTGAAGGTCCCACCTGTGTGCTTCGTTCTTCCGCTGCTGCAATTTATTGATTTCGGCCTAATCGGCCCATGAGTAAGTTTACTTACGCTTCCGTATGATATGTACTTTGATATTCAGAACTGTAATCTGTGAGCACTATCTACTGATCCAGGGAATAGTGCGATGGAATCACAGAAGATTCCGAATTGTACAATCTGGGTCTGACACTCAGGCACCACCTCTACCTCACTCTCAAGAATGAGTATATGGCGGAGAAAAGCCGCTAGCACTCTGGACCACACTCAAGAAGCAGTTTGAGAGGCTAAAGTACACCATTCTTCCTCAAGCAGAGCGAGAGTGGATCAGACTTAGGTTTGTCGATGTTAAGACGGTCGGAGAGTACAATTCTGCCATGCACAGGATTTGTACTAGTCTTCAACTCTGTGGCAAGCAAATCACAGATGAGCAGAAGATCGAGAAGACCCTGTCCACGTTTCACCCCAATGCCATACAATCCGCCCGCATCTATCGTCAAGACGGCTACAAGGAGTACGCCGAATTGATTGATATGATGCGAGTTGCGAGGCTTAGGACAAACTTCTCCGCAAGAATTACGTCACTCGGCCACCGAGCAGCTCCGGCGCCATGAAGCCAACGCTGGAGCCACAAGGTGCGAAAGCACTTGATGAAGAAGGGTAAAGTTGTAGCCCGAGAAAGGCAAATCGGGCGCTCCACATAAGAATAAGGCTAGCAAGCCAAAGCGGGATGGTAAAGAGCAGCATGAAGCCCACTTTGCATCGGTTGAGGGGAGAGTTCGAGCACTGTCCGCTGCTGATGGAGGTTGAGACCATCCAACAACAACCCCTCTCGACCTAACAGAGACCAACGCCATGATTTCTCTTGAAGAGAATGTCACCCAGAAAATAGCGAGAGAAGTCTAGTGCACATAATGCAATTAGATTTAATTGCAAATGAATTTGGGTGAATTGTACTCTTTTCCCTTGACGAGTTTTCCATGAAGTTTGTCGACCAAGGTTTTTAATGAGGTAATTCGTGCATCGCAGCATCACATGTATCATGTGCTCTTTCTCCAAAATTTTTCCATTGGGTTTTTATGGAGTTTTAGTGAGGCATGAACATGTTGGGTGAGTGCCCAAGCGGGAGTGTTAGGAAACTGGGCCCACGGCGAGAGTCCTGACATATTTGGGTACCCCACCGTAGACTATAAATAGGGACCTATACCCCCTCATTATATACACCTGAGGCAATCTAAAGCAATAAAGAAAGACCAGGAGTTCTCTCTACCTCTCTGTGTTCAATCTATTGTTCTGTGATTCTGTGATTGATTCGTTCTTGTTCTAAGCAGAGAATCGATCGGATGGTCGCCAGACGGTTCCTCAACACCGACAATATGAAACATCTCCTGCGCTGGCTGCCTTTGGAGTGCTGTGCAGAATGAAATCAATCTTCTTCATCCCCTTCTACTTTTTTTACACGGCTACGAGATGTCATTTTTGCTAATCATGCTTGAAAATTTGCCATTTCGATCAAATACTCCAGCTCCTCAGATAGACACTGGCGCAAGCTATCTATTTAGACCGACTTAATTGCACGTTGGACTTTGCCCAGCCAATCAAAGTTGACCATGAATTTTCGTTGTTGGTAGCTGGAGAAGATACTGTTTGTAGTTGACATGATCATCTAAGATCCAAGAAAAAAAGATAATAGTTGGCACGTGTGTGAAGTCGCACTCGTAGGCTATATGTAGAGCTCGATGCCATGCAAACACTACATCGTTGCAACAAGCAAAGATCAGTGCAGGAAGCAAAGATGGCCATGTCTCGAAGCTTAGCAATAGCGATCATCTTTAGCTTCTTCTCTTGCTATGCTTCCGTCTCTTCCTAGCTTCCTCCGATGATTTCCTCCAATGCCTCTCGGCGGCCATACCCAGCCAGCTCTTGTACACGCAGAGCTCGCCGTCGTTCACGTCGGTCTTGGTGTCCTCCATCAGGAACCCCAAGTTCTTTACGCCCAGCACGGTGAGGCCGCTATGCATCATCACGCCGACGAATGCTTCCACGTCCAGGCCGCTGTTGTCTGTGGCCGCCAGCATGACGTGCACCTCCGCGTGCGCAGCGGCGGGCACGACTACGAGGGCCTGTCGTACAGGTCGGTGCGCCCCGAGATGTTCGCTGTGGTCGACCTCGACAAACTCCGCGCCATTAGTATTAACCAGCAGGCCGCCACCGCGTGGGTGGACTCCGGCGCGACGATCGGGGAGCTGTACTACGCCATTGGAAAGGCGAGCAAACAACTCGCCTTCCCGGCCGGCCTGTGCCCTACCATCGGCGTGGGCGGCCATTTCAGTGGAGGCGGCTTTGGCATGTTGCTGCGCAAGTACGGCGTCGCCATCGACAACATCCTCGACGCCACGCTGGTCGATGCCAAAGGAAGGCTCCTGGACAAGAACGCCATGGGGGACGACGTCTTCTGGGCCATCATGGGTGGCGGAGGCGAGAGCTTCGGCATCGTGCTGTCGTGGCAGGTCAAGCTCGTTCCTGTCCCACCGACGGTTACAGTGTTCAGCGTCCCAAAGTCCGTCGACCAGGGCGCCATAGACATCCTGACCAAATGGCAGGATGTCGCGCCTGCTCTCCCCGAGGACCTATTCATTAGGGTGCTCGTCCAGAATCAGGTGGCCAACTTCCAGTCCCTGTACCTCGGCACGTGCGACGCGCTCCTACCGGTGATGCGCGGCCGCTTACCGGAGCTCGGCATGAACCGAACGCACTGCAAGGAGATGACCTGGATCCAGTCCGTGCCCTACATCTACCTCGGCAGCAGCGCGACCGTGGAAGACATCCTGAACCGGACCACCTCCTTGGACACCTTCAGCAAGGCCACCTCGGACTACGTCCGGCAGGCCATCACGAAGGACGTGTGGTCGAAGATCTTCACCTGGCTCACGAAGCCCGACGCCGGGCTGATGATCCTGGACCCTACGGCGCGAAGATCAGCAGCATCCCGGAGTCGGCGACGCCGTTCCCGCACCGCGGCGGCGTGCTGTACAATATCCAGTACATGAATTTCTGGAAGGCCGACGGAACGGCGCAAACGAAGTGGATCAAAGACTTCTACGCGTTCATGGAGCCGTACGTGAGTAAGAACCCGAGGGAGGCGTACGTGAACTACAGGGACCTTGACCTCGGCGAGAATGTCGTCGTGGGCAATGTCACGAGTTATCAGGCCAGTAAGGTTTGGGGCGAGAAGTACTTCAAGGATAACTTCAAGAAGCTCGCGATGGCGAAGGGTGAGATTGATCCTGATGACTACTTCAGGAACGAGCAGAGCATCCCGCCACTTGTGCCGAGCAAGTGACGAGAAAAAAAATGGCGTGCGGTCAAACTACGAGCAAACAATAGATTTATAAAATCTAATAAAACTATATTCTTATGAAAGTTCTTTTTAAGACAAATTCATATATATTATTTTTATATGTTTAATCTAAATATTGAAAAAGATATGGACAACCAAAGTGTAAAGAAATTGATGGTACGTGCTCCAAAATAACATTATTTTGTGACCATAGGAATTACTTTGTTTCCTAGCTTCCAATCATCGCTTTGTGAAGGGCCTTGTCTAGGATGTCATGGAATAGGGGAAGAATCTCCTATCGCCAGTTGTCAATGATAGTCGCCGATCTTATGAAAATGTAGAAAGGAGACTAAATTCCTTAATAATTCATATGAGAATGGTGATGATCTTTATCACTATGAACTGATTACAATATGTTCTCGCTAAGATATTACAGATGATGTAACTAGCCCTAATCTCTATAATCTTCCCACTAATTGGAAGATCTTGGTTGTCTTTCCCGGTGTTCATCTAGTTCTGATTTTGATTCCAATTGTTGGAGTTTTTTGGACTTGTTGCCCTTTGTTTGTGTCTTTTCTTGTCAACCCTTAAATAGCGTTGAATGGGTGTCATTTATCCACATGAGGAGATGCCTTGTTGAATCGTCCTGTTTGGTCAAGGGGGTGGTTGCTATCAGAGAGAGATCTGATAATAATTGGTCTTCAGTTATTATCAGTGGGAGATAATAGTGGAGACAACTACATGACGGTTGTTGTCAGATATGCAGGGACAAATCGTCATGCCGTTTGGAGCAAATAAAGCACGTGCTTATACCAGTTCATGGAATCTCTAAGTGGTCTGTTGGTCAGGTAAAATGTACAGAGAGTTTCCGACCAGGGATACTCGGGCAATTGCTTTTGGAAGCTTACGACCATATGGGTCTTAGGGCTTTAATTAATTAATAAAGCTGCATTTAAGAGATTATTTAATCCCTGTCAGCTAGCCCCTAAACTGTAAGTGAATTTATAACTCGTATTTTCTCTGGTTGGAATTCAAGTCAGAGAATATTCCTTTAATAAGAGTAAAGAGGAAGTTTTGATTTACTTAAGGTTGAGAAAATCATCTAGAAAAACTATAAGGTTTTACTCGTTTGGGCTTCAAATCTAGCAACTACTATTTTTGTAGTTGGAAGAACCCTTATAAAAAACCGGTGTGGTACCTGTTGGCTTCATGTTTTCTAGAGAAAACCTTTCATCTTCTTCGATTTCCTATGCCTCTCCACCTTAGTGCCCTCCAACGTAGTTTGAATCCTTTCAATCCATGTTTAGGTCATTAGCCATCACAACAAAAATGTCTAATTTGATCATCGATTGGTCGATATCTGAACTAGGATCAAAGAGCTTTAAGGCCATGGAAGATGTGGGAATTATCCTCGATAAGGTTCTAATCCCCAAAGGTCGGCGATAGGAAAAAATTTTCCAAGCGGGAATGACGGTGAAATTCCAATTTTTTGGGCATATGTAGAATGTGGATTTAGGCTGCTAGCTAATCCCTTCTTATCAGAGGTTCTAGAGTTCTATGGGATTGAGTTGGTGAACCTGGCCCCCAACTCAATCGTTAATCTTAGTATCTTTGTCCACCTGTGTGAGGTGTATCTGGGATTTTGGTGAACTTGGAACTCTTCAGATACTATTACAGGATGATGGGAATGGCTAGAAAAGTGGCGGCATCACCCAAGAATTGCTCCTTGAGGCTTCATGATGGAAAGACAAGGGAGTACATTATGATGTTCTCCAAATCTTCGTAGTCATCATGGAAAAAGTTCTGGTTTTTTATGATGGCTAGCAAACAAGACAACATTTCCTTCGTGGTATGGATAGCAGTGGAGAACCCGAGATGGTGATCTTCTATGAAAGGAAGAAGAAAAGAAGGATAGATAGAGTGATGGGTTGATGCAAATCATCTATCTTAAGGAAAATGGGCTGATATCATGGTACGTGGTGAGAGACTCTCCATGTGCCGAATTAGTCCCTTGAAATCGCGTGATCATATCATGCTATGGTATGAGGGTGCAAAAGATTCAACTAAGGACTCCTCAGAAGGTAAGCCTCGAGAATTTTGATTGGTTGAATCATTTTTTGTTTGGTATACTTTTATGACTTTAAACTTTTCCTTCTGTTATGATTTTATAGCTTTATCCACTTCAACGCAATCTGCGAGGGCGAACCCGAGTAGAAGGAATGAGTTCCTTTGATCATAGCGGTTACCTCTTTGAAGGATAGGATCAAAAGACTTAAGATAACAGAAGATTTTCTTCATTCAAAATTTCTTTTTCTGATCGGCATATCGTAACATTCTTGACATGTTTAGATGGTCGAGTTGGATGGTCTTGAGCCGATGGAGAGTTCGGAGGAAGCTGCTCCGAGCTCCAAGAGACGATGAAGTGTCAAGAAGTTGGGATCTTGTGCTCCTCCGACTGTCCAGGCCCCCAAGAAGTAGACAAAAATCACCTTAGAGGTGAGCTTTTACTATGGCTTTGATAATTTTTCTTAGGAACCCATACTTTCTCTTGTACGAAGAACGAAAAATTACACCAATGGGAATGTGTTTCTTGGATGAAGGGTTTCGCCACCAAACTCATCTCAATTGATGACAAGGCAAAAGAAAGGGAAGAGCCACTAATCGGTGATACCACAACCACAGAACTAATGGTGGCATCAGATCCATGGTCGTGGGCTCTGAAATATCCACCACCGAGAATATAGAAGTCACAGTGGCCACCCCAAGGCTTCTACAATATCGATGGAGACAACAGTTCTGGTGGTCATGGAAGCCAAACCCTCCGAGGGGTGTAGGGGATTGGAGAAGTTATTTCTAGTCACCCCAAAGAGGAGCCCACTAAGGATGAAAGCATCCAGTCAGGAAGCAGAAAGGGTCTGATCAGCCCTACCAAGATACAAAGCACAACCTCTGTGCATCGGTGAGTAGGAGGATGGACAGGGCCGGCAAATGGGATAGAGGTAGGGCATGGGCTATTTGCGGAGGATCAAATACCACAAATAGAGGGGGTGAATGATTGCCTCGATCCATTTTTTGGAAATCTCTTATTGCTCGATGAAGATTTTGACCGCTCGGGCTCAACCGCTCAACTGTCGTAAACTCTTACCAATCGTAAACGTTGACGATGGTTTCTACCGCTCAGCGTTCGACTACTCGAATGATCTCCCTACTAATGCTATTGATGGCGATCGAGTGGATGACTCGGTGAGCGATCAAGTTGACAGAGGAACGCTATCTTGCCATGCACTACTCTGCTCGTAACGAGAACAAGTAAAAAATGAATAGATCTGATCTTTTATTTCTGAATCATGTTCTATGGCTACAAAATACCCTCACGGTACCCCTCAAACCCTAGCATAAAAACTCTAAAATCTTTCTCTCCAAGTCGTGCAAAAGCCTTACCTCAACTTTTAACCTCTCCTGCTTTTATATGCTAGAGCCCCAAATTATGTCCTCATAAACATGGACAAAAATTCTATCGATTTCAAAAATCAAGGGACCCAAAACCCTTCCAAATACATGTTTTCTAAAAACTCTAAACCTTCTAATTATGGACTCCTTCCATAACGTTTTCCAACTTATCACATGTCAAAGCCTCCAGGTGTGCACCTTCCGTAACTTGTCTCGCATTATCCACCTTTGATCTTCATGTGCTCTAGCATGAGCCCAACCACCTCGTGACATCATTGACCACCCGAACCTCGAAATTCCCCATCCTAGTCCCAGTCCTCCTTGTTACCGATCATGACTGTCTTCACGCCCAACCTACATGCAAAGACCAATGAGCGTTTTCTCGGCACAAGTTCTCTCCAACTTGACTCTGTCCCTTCCTCTATTCCTATCTTTGGCGAGGCCTAGCAAGCTCACCAGCCACCACCCTCCTTCACCTCCACCTCCTCTTGGTCACCGCAGCACCAGCTCCTTCCACCACACCTCCTCACTGCACGCCATCAGAGCCGTCGCCCTGCACCGAGCTTCTCCACCGGTGACCACCCCTCTCCTCACCTCTTCATCCCCATCTCGCCACCCCTCTTTCTCACCCGTGTGCCACCATCTTCCTCTCTGCTCCACCAACCGGCCGCAATCTACTTGCTCCCTCTAGCTCACTGGCGGCTACTCCGCACCTATCTCCACCACCTTCCCTTCCTCCACCGCTCTCCTATGCCATTACTTCTTCACCAGCCTCCCTTCACCGCTTTCTTTGTTGCCCCCAAGCGCGCCACCATGCTACCTCTGGCCACCGATTTTCCTCCATCTCCTCTGTGCTCCCACTCTACTGGCTGCCAGCAGCTTCTTCCTTGGCCACTCCTCCACCGCTCCTATCCTTCCCCCCTACATCTCGCTGGTGAGCCGCCCTACTACCATCGATCGCCATCAAGACCGAGCCACCCACAACACCGTCATCAACTACTCCCTCCATGCGCTGCGACCACGACACTGACCCTTGCTTCCTCTTCACTGACCATGGCAACAACTTCTTCTGCCTCCCCTCTGCTACAGCTTTTCCCCCAAGGTTATCTCTAATTCCTCTCCCTTTGTCTAATTATTGTTCTCAAGTATTGTTCAAGTAAGTTGCTATTATTTCCTTGTTAATTGTTTTGTGGATGTAAATTGTAAACTGTTACTCTTTATTGCACCTCGGATGGTCTGCTAGTTATGTCTTGTGCCCTGTGATGTATGAATGTGATCTTTTGATGTTTGTTTAGTAATTGTAGATGTTTGGTGATGTTTAGTGTAGTAGTTAGATGTTAGCTTGTTGTTAGTAATATGTGTTAGTACTTGTCATTTGTGATCTCTTTTAATTCTTAGCAATCATAGTTCATGGTTGATGTGATCCTTTAGATTTGTGATATCGATATGTATATGTGATTGTGAGTAGTTTCTGTGTTTGTCTATGTGCTATCTTGCGAATTAGCTAGCTGGCAACCGTTCTTTTCCCCTCTTTCTTTCTCGACTCCCTTAGTGCTTCTAGATCTTTTAGTGCTTCTCGACTTTCTTCTTCTATCTCGTGGTCGGTAGTTAGTTAGGTGTAAGATCGAGGAGGCCAACTAAAGGGGGTGAATAGGCGGTCTAAAAAAATCTCTTCTAACTAATATTAACAATTCAAAAACCATTTCTATTTGTCTAAACCAAGTAAACAATGCGGAAGCTTAAATCAATTTAGTTTAGCACAAACAATGCCTATATCAATTAAGTTTATCTAAGTGCACCAACAACTTTAGGCTATGTCAAGCAATCAATTTAATTCTATGAAAGTAAATTGCTTGAAAGTAAATTGAGTACCAGAAAACAAACCACAATAGACACAATCTCTTTTTACCGTGGTGATCAGAGACTTGCTGGTCTCCCCTAGTCCATGTTGATGTAAGCTCAAACTAATTGGACCGGCTCCACGAATTAAGCCTTCCACCTCAAATCCACTAGTGGTAGCTCTTTCCCGCTTCGGGTAGGTGAGCTCCAACCTTTATACTTTGCCGGTCTTCTCACAACCTTCTTTGAGAAGATCACCGCAAGACGAAGCCTCCAACGCTGTCTAGAGTCAAGAAACTCTAAGAGTAACAAATCAAGCCCTCGCTTGACTCTCACCACATGCAACGAATGCACAAGCTCAAATGGACACTACCTCTAGATGCAACACATGCAATTTAGATCCCTTCTCCTTACTCACAAAGTACAACACATGCACTATTGAGTGAAGAGCCTTACACTAGCTCAAGAAAATAGAAATGGGTCAAGCAACAACCGCTTAACCGCCACAAGGGGGTATTTATACCGTACACAAGAAAACTAGCCACCGGAGCCAGATCCTTGAAAAATTAGGAAAATCGGAAGCATCGCCACTTAAGGTTGGTACTTCGCCGCCACCAACGGTCGAGAAAACTAGCCGTTGCAGTCAAAATCGGAAATTCTGCCGATGATTGGAAGTACTACACCTCACATGTGAAACTACTGATCTCGCCAGGGATGAGAAGACTCCACATAAGTGTCTCTCTGGAAAAAAAAGTGCCGCAACACAAGCCGGCACTTCCGCTTACCAGTAGTACCGCTCACACAAGTCGTATTTCGCTCGGAGATCGAACCACTTACACGAGCTGATTGGACCGCTCACACAGAGCCAATCGAAAACTCCAATTGTCGACTACCCTGGTTCACAACCACATTGTTCTCTGACCACGTTGTTCGAATCGATCACACAGGCTCTGACTACGCTAGTCTTCGACCACATTGGTTTTGACCACTCAGGTCTCGACCACATCAACCATGTCGATCTTCGATCACATCAATCTTTGATCACATAGATCTTTGACCAACCCATCGATCTCTAACTACGTTGTTTTAATCATGTTGTTTCGACCACGTTGGTTTCCGACCATATTTGTCTTGACCACGTTGGTTTATGACCACACAGGTCTCGACCACGTCAGTTCAACCATGCTGGTTCGACCACGCTGGTTTCGACCACGCTAGTTTACTACCACGTGGTTTATGACCATGCTCATTTATGACCACGTCGATTTCAACCACGCTGGATTACGACATTGAAGGCCTATGACCATGTCGATTTCGACCACACTAGTTTTGATCACATAGATCTCGATCACGTCATTTGTTTTCAGTTTTCTTCCAACCGTTGGATGCAAATCTTAAGACTCAGATCCACCCTCACTCCTCAAAACCAACCCACCCCTAACCCTTTCCCCACCAACCGCCGCTCCTCCCCTTCCCAGCCGCTACCGCCGTCTCCACCACTCCCTTGCACGCCCCTGCCCCCCACCTTGTTGGTGCGAGTGTCGGTGAGCTGCCGCTACCTTCTTAAGCGCTCTACCACTAGTCGCCCCTTTCTTCCTCGTCTCTAGTAGCTCAATGCGGCCCCGATCGCCTCTCGTCGCCCCTATTCGTTCAAGCTCGTCGACCTGTCCGCCGACACTATCCACCACTAGCCATCGGGCCCACGGTTGGCAACGCCACCACCGCCTTGCCGACCTTGTCTCTCTCTAAGTTCGGGGGTTTTGTTGAACCCTAACCCCAATCCAATGAAGCACCACCCTAATTCGTTGCCATCATCACCAGAGAAGATAGAACCTCGCCAGTCGGAACACAAATATTCAAGCCCATCCAACGGATAAATGAAATCCTAAAAGTTTTTTTTACTGAGTGTTGTATAGAAATTCAGTTTTTGAAAACCAGACAGTTCCAAGCTCTCTCTTTTTTGGGAATATCTTTTTTGAGACTTTTGTAATAAATTTACCTTGAATTTGTCTCTCGTCTCAGTAGCTTTTGTAGTTCATACGCAAAGGACAAAACACAGATAGTTGTAAATAAAACCGTCTGTGATAGTTTCATAGACGGTTCTAATTAAAAACCGTCTGTTATAATACGTATGTCATAGACGGCTTTTAAACCCAACTGTCTGTGATAGTTTTAGAGATGGTTTTATACATGAACCGTCTGTAATAATCAAAGTACAGACGGCTCCACATGAACCATCTATGGTGAGACATCCAGTATAACTTATTTTGTAGTAGTGTGTGTATTTTGGCTCAAATCCGATTTCCTGGAGTGCAAGTAAACAAGCAATAGTTTCAAGGTCTAGCACGGAAGCCGAGTACAAGGCAATGGCTAATGCTACTACATAAGTTATCTGGGTGCAATCTCTTCTTGGAGAATTGGGAATTTCTCAACCAAGCTGGCTTGTTTATGGTGTGATAATCTTGGTGCAACATATTTGTCAGCAAACCTAGTCTTTCATGCAAGAACAAAACATATAAAAGTTGATTTTCATTTTGTTCATGAAAGAGTAGCAAGGAAGGCACTGGATATCAGGTTCATCTCTTCTGAAGATCAAGCCGCCGATGGGTTTACAAAACCACTCACAGCAAAGAGAATGAAATGTTTTCAGCGCAATCTCAACCTGCTCGGTTCAGATTGAGGGGACTGTTGGAAAGAGATAAATTCAAATTGTTCCTTTCTATCTTTAGCCTGGTAGCTGTAAACTGATTGTATATCTTGAGAATAGTTTGTTTCCTTGTATAGAAGATAAGATGTATCAAATCCGATTAGAATCGGCAATTATAATCTGCCCTGTACACATCCAACTGTTAGGAAACTGGGCCCACAGCTAGAGTCCTGACATATTTGGGCACCCCACCGTAGACTATAAATAGGGACCTATACCCCCTCATTATGTACACCTGAGGCAATCTAAAGCAATAAAGAAAAATCAGGAGTTCTCTCTATCTCTCTATGTTCAATCTATTGTTCTGTGATTCTGTGATTGATTCGTTCTTGTTCTAAGCAGAGAAATCGATCGGACTGGTCGCCAGCGACGGTTCCTCAACACGTTATCAGCACGACTTCGCTCTAGTGAACGAGGTAATCATCGAAGCACAGATTGAATTTTCTAGATCGCTTTTGAATCTGTATTTTCTTTTCGCGTTCTAGATTGAATCTCTACGGTGCAAATCCGCCCTAATCTACCGCGAGCAGACTTGAAGTCGCCGGCACAATGCCGATCGGTAGATTGTGAAACGGGGTAGATCTTGATTGCACTGTAGATTAGAACGATGCAAATCCGCCTCAAATCTACCGCGAGCAGATCTGAAATCACCGGCACAATGTCGATCGGTAGATCCTGAAAAAGGAGTAGATGTTGATTGCATCGCAGATTAATTTTATGCATTGTTTTCCTGTTTAGTTTCTGCACAGCCATTGCATGAAAAAAGGAGAAAATATTTTGCATGAATTTGCACGGCCTCTACACAGGGAGATTGGGCACTGCCGCCGCGCCTGCATGCGCGCCGCCGGCCGCCGGCCAGCAGCCGGCAGAGGTGCCAGGAGCACCGCTCGGCGTGCACAGCGCCCGCATGCGCACTGCTGAAGACGGCCTGAAGATTGGCCGCAGCCGGCCCATGGATCGCGCCCGAATGCGCGCTGCCATCGTCTCCCACGTCCGTGCGAGCGCCCTGCATGGCGCCCCCGCACACGCCGACAGCCTCGGCTTCTTACCGCTGGCGCATGCTGCTGGCCCGAACCGCACCACCCCGGTCTTGACAGCGCCGCCGCCACACGGGGGAGCTACGCCCGAAGCGCTGCCGCCGCCCCGCAAGGCTGGCCGCCCATTGGCTCCCGAAGCACGAAGTCGCCGGCGCCGCCCCACAAGGCCGGCTGCCCCTTCGCTTCCGGTCCCGAGCTCCAGACCGCGCTCGCCTCGATCGACGAAAAACTGGCAGCCCGCAACCACCTCCCAGCCCGCCGCCTAGCCGCTTGGCCCGCCACCTAGCCGCTTGCCCGTCGCCCTGCATGACGCGTGCCGCCGCCGCTTTGGCTTCGCGTCGCGCACGCGCGCGCCACCGCTTCGGCCTCGCGCTGGTTGCCGCCGCTCGGCCCGCCGCGCCACCTCGCGTGTTGCTCCCGGCCGCCGCCGCGTCAAGCCGCCACGCCGGCGCCGCAAGCCATGCCCAAAGCCATCATGCGCCGCCTCCCCAGCCAGCCGCGGCCTCGGCTGCTGCACGCGCCCGCCACCGGCCTCGCCGCACGCACCTCCCGGCCAGCAGCCGCCTCCCGGCCCGCGTGCGTGCCTTGTCCCGCCGCCGCTGCCACACAGGTGTTGGGGGTAGGGGAAACCCTACCCCGCCCCTTTTGGGTTTGCCTGGTGGGTTAGCCGGGGAGATGGGCCCAAGCAGGCCAAAAGACACGAGCCGGACTGAGAAAAGAAAAAAGGGAGCCCGGCCGGAAGGGGCGGCAGATTTGCGAAAAAGCCCTCCAGTTCTTAACAAATTACCAATCGGCCCTTAATTATTTGATTTGAGTCCCAAATTTTGCAGGAAAGGCCTCGTAGTTCTGAAAATTATGAATAAGCCCTGAAATTTACGAGCGGGTCCAGAATTTTGCAGAAAACCCCTTAGTAAATCAGAAAATTGCACGAATTTTCTCTGAACTGAAAATTTGTGTATAAACCCTCTGGAATTGTAGAATTTGCTGAAATTTCATATTCTTGAATAAAAGGACCTCGGGAATTCGAATTTTGCATTGTTTTGTGCATTGAAGCTTATTTATTTATGTCATTATTATTTTTAGTATTTATTTACTGTTTTTGGTTAATTGTAATTGTTTAAATTGCTTTTAATCACTGAATTAGCAGTACAATCTATAGAAAATGCATAGAAAATTCTAAAACATTGCGAGAACGTTTTGTACCATTTATTTACCCGTAGTAAATTATTCCGCATGTTTACCAAAGATAAACCTATACACATGTAGATGATCGCATCACGAACCGGAGTTCGAGGAGCCGCCCAAAGATGGCCAAAACTATCGACATGGGCATCCGATGTTGAGATTGTGCTTGGAGCCAAGAAGCTCCACGCGGCTATTGGGATTAGCGGACTGAATGACGCCCAACCCACACCTGAGGAGAATGATCAGGCACTTCATTTTCTTAGTGTAACATCCCAAAAATGTGAGTTTGAAAATGTGAAGCTTTAGAATTATTTTTGCAATATATTTTATTGGAATTTGGATTTTATGGTGTTTTTCTGAATTTGCTTGAGATTCCAAAAAAATGAATAAATTCATAAAAGATAAAGGCAAACATTAGTAAGGCCATAATGGAATATGCAAATAATAGAAAACTAAAATTATAAATACGAATCTGAAAAGATGATCCAGCATAAAGAGGGAGAAACCTGAGTTAAAAAATAAAATCCCATTTTGGAAATCATGACATAAATAGCAATAAAAAGTGAATGAATAAAATACAAACACATATACATATACACACACACATATAACCTAAATAATAGTAACAATAAAAACTCTCATCTAATTGTTGAAAATTTAAAACTTGAACTCTAAATGCCACCCAAAAATCTGTAAATTCTAATTCAAGTTAAAAGTTCAAAATCAAGAGTCCAAAGTCCAGGAAATGATTAAGCCTATCTCTCCTTCCCTTCATTTTTCCCCTACTCTCTATGACATATGGGGCCAACCTTTTCTCCTCCCTCTTGTCTTATTTCCCCTGCCCGAGTAGCGCCACCCGCACTGTACTCATCAGTGCACGCCGCCCACCTCTTTTTCTCTGCCCCGCGCACGCCTGCCGCCTCTCCTGCCTCCTGCCTCCTGCTGCGCTGACTCGCTCCCGTCGCCTCGCACACGGTCGCGCCCAAGTCACCTCGACGCAGGCACTCATACATGTCTCTTCCGCGTGCCCGCAATTCCCGCCTGCGCGCCGCACACCCGTGCCCTGCTCCGCCGCCCCATGCATGCTGCGCCTCTGCGCTCCCACATCGCCCGGTCATTTCGCCCCTTATAAGAATGCGCGCGCCCTCTCTAGTTCCTCACCACACCTTCGACACCCCTCCCCTGCGGCGAATTGCCCTCCCACGCAGCATAGAGCGCCGGCCGCCTCCTTCTTCTTCGCCTCCGGCCGTCGGGTGACCGACCGAATGGGGCCGTTCCCAGCCAATTCCGCCAAACCGGAGCGCCCTCAAGGCATCGCGAAGTCGCCTCCATCTTCGGCTGAGCTTCTCCCCAGCTCATCTTCACCGGCGCCGTGCGCTCCCTCTACTAGCTGCCGCCGCACGATGCCAGGCCGCCACGGGCCCTCCCCGACTCGATTGACTTCACGGTTGTCACATCCCAAAAATCTGCTTTCTAAAAATTTTAATTTTAAATTAATTATTTTAATGTATTCGGATTTTATTTGGATTTATCGGGATTTATTCGGATTTATTTGGAGTTTATTTAAAATTTTAAAGCAACAAAATGTATTTAAAATATTTTGTTAAAGCCAAAAAGAGTTTATTTTATTTTTCCTAGCCTTCCTTAAATTTTTAAGTAATTTTAGAGAATTTTCTGGAATTTAAAATCAATTTTCAAAGTTAAAAAGTATTTTATAAAATTATAAAAACATAAATATGAAACTAAAAATATTTTTTAATAAGTCTAAAATATTTCCAGGAATATTTTATGATTTTTCTGGAATTTTTAGACATTAAATATTAATTTTCCAAGCTTTTATAAAGTTTCTAGTAATTGCTGAAATTTATTCCGAAAATAAAAATCAAATTAAATCCTAGCCCGCCACGTGTCGCTCTCAGATTAAATCCACCTCTCTCCACATTTTAATCCTAGCCATCCACCACAACTTACCCCTTCATAAAATCCAAAGCCTCATACACTCACTTGCCACGTGTCGCGAATCCGACGGCCCGTACCCCTTCACTAACTCTCACTCTCTATGACACATGGGACCCATATGTCATATCCTTCTTCAACCTCACCTTCTTCCTCCTCCCACCCTCTCTCTCCACCTCCATTAACCCGAAAATAAAGCTTTGATTGCAGCCGTTTTCGTCGCTTTAAATCTCGATTAAATGGTGGAAACGGAAGCCCCATCAATCCCCTATAATCCGGCGACCGTTTCCCCTCTTTTAATCCCCCTAATCGCGTTGTGCATTAACTCCGGCGAGCCCCTTCCTTTTTCCGGCCGCCCCCTCCCCTTGCCTATAAATATAGCCCTCCCCTCGGCCTCCTTCACCCCGCCTCACACCGCGCCTCCTCCTCCCCCTTTCGCCGCCTCCGGCACCTCACCACCGCCCCATCAAAGCCGCGGCCACCTCACCGCCGCCTCTCTAGCGCGCCGCCGGCCGCCACCTCCGCCGGCGTGCGCGCGCCTCCCTCACTCGCCGCGCCGTTCGCGCCCCGCCGGCCGCCGCCACGGCAGGCCGCCGGCGCCATCTCCGTCTTGCGCGCCGCGTGGCGGCCGCCTCGCCGCGTGGCGCCACCTCGCGCCGCGTGGCGCCATGTGGCCGGCGCGCCACGTCGGCAAGGCCCATGGTCCGTGGATCCGGTCCACGGTAGACCGGACCCACCCGTCATTCAAATAACTTTCCGCTCAAGAAATTCGAAATCTGCTGACGTCATAAATGGCATTTTCCAATACAAAAATAATTCCCGAAATCCGGTTTTCCTTTTTCCTCCTATTTAATCTTTGGAAGCCATAACTTTCGCTTTAACTCCGATTTGAGCCGTTCAAATTTCTAAATTTTCTAAAATCATAAACTATCCAAATATGCACTCTTTTTGAATTTTATTTAAATTTTGGTTGAATTTATTTGTTTTGTTTGTCCGTCTTTTCACGTAGATTCCGCTGTCGCCGAGGAACTCGTCGAGTCGCAGCAAGAAGACCCAACCAGCGTCCAAGAAGGCAAGTCTCCTTTGATCATTTTGAACCCATGATTATGAAATGTTTTTAAATATTTTAAATTTATGTGCATCGCTATTTACATAGAACCCTAATTTTGTCGTAGCAAATTAGTTAAACCAAATATTGTTATACCCTCAATTGAATTTGAATATCATGTACCTTTGTAACATTAGGATTGCCCTTGTCTCAATAACGAGATTATTATTTAATCTTTGCTAATATAAGAACGGTAGTATAATGCTTATGATAGTCTATATGGTGTTTATAAATGTAGTGGTAATTGAGTTGCCTGTTATTTTAAAAATAAAATAAAAATGTGAAAGTTGAATAACTTATGATAGTCTAGTTTAGGTGCCACCAGTCAATTAAGAAAGTGGGTGCGAGGATGGACCTGATAGTTATTCACGGTGAGTGGGTGCCGAGGATGGACCGTTATTCACGAGTGAGGGCGAGTTCTTGTACTCATATGGCGCAAGAGGGCTTCGGTTGGGCGGTTAGCCTACTGCGGTGAAACCTCGTGGGTGGTATCCAGCTAGATTAGAGTAAGGTAAAGGCTTTGTGATATTTTATCTGGGTCTCATGCCAAAGGAAGCATGTTGACTTTTAAGATAATTTATCTCTTGTGGGTAAAGTTGTACAACCTCTGCAGAGTGTAAAACTATTCGAATAGCCGTGCCCACGGTCAAGGGCGGGCAAGGAATGCATTCACATGGTAGACTTCTGGTTTTGGTTTTTAAAAATTAAAGTTTTGTATTCCGAGAGTGGAGGAACTCTCGGAAGGGTATCTGGCGGAGGAGCAGAGAGGGTGGATGTAACCCGATGATTAAACGTGTTCAAGTTGTTAGCTAGTGTTGGTAGACGGAACCTTCACTAGAGAATTAATGATAGTTCTGTTAAAACAATTAATTGGTTAAAATGTTGCCTTCGAAAATAATTAGTAGTAATTGAATTTTAAAATGTTGCTTTGTGCAAAAGAACCATATAGCCTTCCTTTGTTAAGCCTTGCATCTATGCATTTTCCCAAGACTTGGAGTACTTTATGTACTCACATGCTACACTTAAAATAAACCTCGAGAGGAACATGAAGCCCAAGAAGGTGATTACAACTCTTTGCTTAAATGCAGTGGTCGTGACGGATTCTTCCCGAGGACTAGGTCGCGCTTCCCCAATCGCTCGTGGCATATTGATGGGTCTCGCTTTGAGTTTTCTTTGCTTCCATTGTGTTTGGATTGTGCGAGGTCTTGAAACCTCCATTGTAATAATGAGACCGTGGTCGATTACTCTTTATAATTGTAATAAATCGTTGTTGGTCATGAATCATTTCTGTATAACTGTGTGCACTAGCTGTGATCTGGGACTAGTGCAGTAATACACAGAGGGTCCGGGTTTGTAATCCGGGGTCCCGACAGAGGTGGTATCAGAGCCAATTTGACTGTAGGACGTGACCTAGATTAGAAAATGGTAAAACCTTAAGGACTAATATTTTATTAAAAGAGTATATTAAAAATATATAAGTTTCTTTGCTTCTATCCTTTTCTTACTTAGTATCTCGTTCTTGTCTTTATATTCATTCCCTAATTCTTTTTACTAATCTCCTCTATTTCAAACTTTGTAGATGGCCGGTTCGTCATCCGTTGTTCCGTGGGACTATTACTCTCATGGAGAGGATGCTGGAGGGTTTGCTAGCCTCCTTCGTCAGCTGATGCAGTGTTTGGAGTACCGTCAGCCGCCTATTTTTAGGGGGCGGAAGACGAGGATCCTGGATCGAGACTCATGGATAATGGAGGTATTCCTGTATGCACGGGAAGGGGAATTCAAATCCCAAACATACCCCATCCAGCACCCTCGGTCCCGCTGTTATGACGCAGTCTAGGACGCAGCACGCCTTGCTATAGATGAGTTGTGCCATCTGCACAAGGATGCTGTGCACCAGTCTCCCTTCTGCTTCTTCATCAACCCCCGGGCAGGACAGAGGTATCCAGATCCCTTCGAGATTCCAGCAGACGATCCTCGACTGTCGCATCAGGTGCAGCTGACTCAGGCGATGGCAGTCACTTACTCCAGGGCTTTAGAGGAGATCGGACAGTTGCGGATGCTACTCACTTCCAGCTACCAGCATTCGGATACACTTCGCGCACAGCTTCTCCAGAGCCGCGGTGAGTTTGAGTGGGGCGTCTCGGGCGCGGTGACTACACGCCGTCTTCACCAGCACCAGCCGTCGCTCCTAACAACCCAGCACCGGCTCGACTTTCGGGACTCCGCGTCAGGATGACAGCACGCAAGAAGGTGCGACGCCCCAGTCCGCCACCGGTCATCACCCTCAAGAAGCGCAAGCCTTCTCGTTCCCTTACGCGTTCGACTGCTTCCAGTCGTAACTATCCTCGTGCTTCAGCTGCTTGCGATTGTTCCCGGCATCATGTGAACGAGCGCGAGGAGGATCCGGAGGAGGAGCCAGAGGAGGATCCGGAGGAGGACCCCGAGGAGGATCTAGAGGAGCGCATCGTCGTGGAGGATGAGTAGTTAGTTGAGTCAGTAGTACCCAAATAATTGTCCACGTTCTTAGAACGCTTTATTATATTTTGGTGTGTTAGATGGATGTATTAAGCCTATGTGCACTTGTGGTGCAGCCATTCATAAAATTATCTTGATTTCAATAAAGTTTTCCTAAGTGGTTGCTGGTTTCTTCTTGTGTGTTGGCTTGGGATGTTATTTAGTTTCCCTAACCTCTTATCTATGCTAGTTCCTCTTACCTTTGCTAACCACGAAACCGCTTGGATGGTGAACACAAGGAGCAACCCGGGCAGTAGCCGTAACCCCAATGCTCAACCAGAAGACAACATTCCACCCCCTCCTGCTCAAGCGCCCAACTTGGAGCAAATGATGGCCATGCAACTACAGCTTCTTCAAGCTCTAGCCTGCAACCAAATACAAAGAAGCTCAGCACTCAACCAAGCTCCACAGTCTAAGTTGGGAGAATTTATGAGGACCAGACCTCCTACATTTGCTGGATTAGTGGACCCCTTGGAGGCAGATGATTGGGTCAAAGATGTGGAAAGAAAGTTGAATTTGGCTCAGTGCAATGACCACGAGAAGGTGTTGTATGCTGCTCACCAACTCAAAGGAATTGCTGCTAACTGGTGGGAAAATTACTGTGCCGCCCATCAAAATGTACAAACCATCACTTGGGATGAGTTTGTGGAGGCTTTCCGCACTGCACATATTCCTACGGGAATAATGGAAATGAAGAAGAGGGAATTCTACCAACTGCAGCAGGGAAACCTCAGTGTTTCAGAATACCTGAACAAGTTCACCCAACTGTCCAGGTATGCGCCAGAGGATGTCACCTCAGATGCAACCAAGATCTGGAGGTTCATGCAAGGACTTGATCCCAATATCAAGGTGCAACTGGTGTCCAATGACTACCCAACTTTCCAGCACATGGTGAACAAGGCTCTCGTGCAAGAAGATGCCCAACGTCAACTGTACGAGACTCGGAAGAGAAAGTTCCAAGCTCAGCAGGGAGCAAGCAGTTCTCGGTTTCGCCCCAATCTTCCTCAATTCAACAGGCCCTCAATGCCAAGTGTGCCAAGGACACCATCGGCAGGACCTCATCCGCAAGCTCCCAGAACAGGCAATGGTGGCCAACCACAGCAGAATAAGACTTCAGCGGCAGGAGTGCAGTGCTTCAACTGCAAGAACATGGGGCATTATGCCAGCAACTATCCCCAGAAGCGCCCGGCTGTAACTCCAGTTCGTTTCAACCTGGGAACCACGCCAGCAAGAGCTCCAACTGCAGGTCAAGGCCGTGGGGCACCGCAAACTCCAAGGACTCCGCAGACGATGAGCAGAGGACATCTTAACCATGTCATCGCGAGGCAGCCAAGATGCACCGGCGTAGTTCGGTAAGTTCCTTGTTAACTCGGTACCATAGCAATAAAGATTATTTGATTACGAGCTTCGCATTCTTTTGTGTCAAAAGATTTTGTTGAAAGATATAATTGGGATGTGCGTTTGCTTAAGAACCCTATGCTAGTCCAGTCCCCCGGGAAGGAAATGAGGACTAACACAGTCTGCCCTAGCGCAACTGTGGATATAAATGGAGTAAAATTCCTAGCGAATCTTATTATAATAGATTCCAAGAGCCTAGATGTTATACTTGGTATGGATTGGTTAACCCAAAGATATAAGGATGATTGATTGTGCCGATCGTGCTGTCACTATTACCAACTCGGATGGAATTCAAGTAAGGTATACGTCAAACACGTCTTCTCGGAATAAGAGTGGGCTGAACAGTTTGAAGGAAGTAACTTTGGAAAAGGTGCCTATAGTAAGTGAATACCCAGATGTGTTTCCTGAAGATTTACCCTAATGCCGCGACAGTGGAAGTAGAGTTTGTCATCAACCTAGTACAGTACAGCTCAATATCCAAGAGACCTTATCGTATGTCTGCAAATGACTTGGCAGAAGTTAAGAAGCAAATTGAAGAGTTGCAAGATAAAGGTTTTGTAAGACCAAGCTCGTCACCCTGGGGAGCACCAGTACTACTAGTGAAGAAGAAAGATGGCAGTCTTCGCATGTGTGTGGACTACAGATCCTTGAATGATGTGACAATTAAGAACAAGTATCCTTTGCCGAGGATAGATGATTTATTTGATCAATTGAAAGGTTCATGTGTTTTCTCAAAGATCGATCTTCGATCAGGTTATCATCAATTGAAAATAAGACCAGAAGATATACCAAAGACGACTTTTGCTACTCGCTATGGATTGTATGAATATACAGTGATGTCTTTTGGCTTAACCAATGCTCCCGCATATTTCATGAATCTGATGAATAAGGTGTTCATGGAATATTTGGATAAATTTGTGGTGGTATTCATTGATGATATTTTGATATATTCCAAGAATGAGGAAGAGCATGCAGAACATTTGAGGATAGTTTTGGAAAAGCTCAGAGAACACAAGTTGTATGCCAAATTTAGCAAGTGTGAGTTTTGGTTGAAGAAAGTAGCCTTCCTGGGTCATGTAATTTCTGCAGGAGGAGTGTCCGTAGACCCTGATAAAGTTAATGATGTGCTCAATTGGACACAACCTAAGTCGATGTCGAGATCGAAGCTTTTGGGTTTGGCTGGTTACTATCGTCGTTTTATTGAAGGATTCTCCAAGCTTGCAAGACCTCTTACTCAGTTGCTAAAGAAAGAAAAGAAGTTTGAATGGAGTAAAGCATGTGAGGATAGTTTTCAAGAGCTAAAGAAAAGGCTAACTTCTGCACCAGTGCTAACACTCCCGGATATTAGAAAAGATTTTGAAGTCTTCTGTGATGCGTCAAGGCAAGGATTAGGCCGTGTTTTGATGCAAGAAAGAAAGGTAGTAGCTTATGCTTCAAGGCAATTGCGACCCCATGAGGAGAATTATCCCACTCATGATTTAGAGCTAGCGGCCGTAGTGCATGCTTTAAAAATATGGAGGCATTATTTGATCGGTAACCGCTGTGAGATTTACACGGATCACAAAAGTCTAAAGTATATATTTACCCAACCTGATCTCAATATGAGGCAAAGGAGATGGCTTGAGCTAATAAAGGATTATGATATTGGGATACATTATCATCCAGGCAAGGCCAATGTGGTAGCTGATGCCTTAAGCAGAAAGACTTACTGTAACGAATTGTTGATTAAAGACAGCATGCCCGCACTTCAGGAAGAATTCCAGCGGCTCAACTTGGAAGTAGTGGAGGAAGGATTTCTAGCTACTTTGGAAGTTCAGCCAACCTTAGAGGATCAAATTAGGGCTGCTCAAAGGGAGGACAAGTATGTCCAGGAGATCAAAGATAATTTGAAGAAGGGAAAAGCACCAGGATTTTCGGAAGATGAACAATGTCACATCCCAAAATTTGCTTTCTGAAAAAATTTAAATTCAAATAAAGTATTTTTAAAGTAATTGGATTTTATTTGGTTTTCCTGAATTTACTGGAATTTAAAACCTATTTTTAAAAATTAAAAGGTAATTCAAACTATGAAAATAATTTACCAACAGTAGTTGGAAATAATTATGTTTAGTCCAAAATATGTTCAGAAGTTTCTGTGAATTTTTCTGGAATTTTTGGAGGTATTTTCATATTTTTCTGAGGCCTAAATAATTTCCTAGCCTTTTCTGAAATTGTAAAATCAAAATAAAAATCCAACCCCTCCCTTCAGCTGACACTTGGACGGACGGATGTCGTCCACGTCACCGCCTGGTCCATCCCGGCCGCTTCTCTCTTTCCTTTCTCTTCTTTCCGAGAACCCCGGCAATCGAATCCTACTCGAATTCTATCTCTTCATTCGATTCGTTCGGGAATTTGAATTCCGAAGAGATGAGCTCCTTATCTCTTTGATTTTCAAACTCTGCGCCGCTCCGTTGCCTTATTCCCGTGTTAATAGGATCTCAAGCCGTGGTCTTCGGTGAGGAATCCCGCCGCCTCACCCCTTCCCCGAGTCCTATAAATATACCCCCTCAGCCTCCTCTTCCTCCCGCCCATCTCCACGGTTGTCGTGCGCCACCATTCCGACCCGCGTGCCCGTCCGACCTCGCCGTCTTCGTCGTGGTCGTGTGCCCGAGCCCGTCACCGCTTGGACTCGAGTCGCGCCGCCTCTTCTTCGCGTCGCCAAACCCCTCCGACCCGTCTTCGACTTCGACTCTGCATCGGGATCGCGTCTTCGACCATCTCCATTCCCCTCCGACCACCCCGCTGCCAACCAATTTCTGAAGGTAAACCTTCCGTGTGGTCGTAGATCTGTGTAGTCGTAGAGTCTTACGACCGCCCTAGATTGTTTACGATCAAATCCAAACCCTTAGAATCCTGTACGACCATGTTAGAGTCCTTTTCGACCGTCTGCAATACCATACTGTTGGAAATAATCTAGTTTTAGAAGACGCATACAAAGTTTGGAAGTAATCGAAGTCAAGACGGAGGAGAAATTCAAAGTCGAAGTTAGAAAACGAGTCAAAGTCGTAGTTGGAATCCAGTCAAGTCGTATGAGACTCGAGTCGAGTAGGTTGAGAACCCGTGTTAAAGTAGAACAATAGGGTATAAAAAGAGGCTTAGAGCCATGTATTATGTACCAAGCCATTGAGAAAATACCAAAAAGAGGGAATTACACAAAGCATTGTTTTGTTGTGTGGTTGTGCAAGACGTGGTCGGAAGGACTCACGGTCACCGCAAGCATGATCGGGAGGAGTTACGACCACGGCAAAATTCTCGCAGGCGAGTTTCGACTACGCAGGAAGACTACGACCACGGTGAAGGTGGTCGTGAGGAGCAGCGACTACACCGAGAAGATCGATGCGTGAGCAGGCGACTCCGATCACGTTGAAGGAAGTGAACATAGTCGAAAGGGTGTTCGACTACGGTGAACGGTGATCGCCAAGATCATCGCTGCGTGTTCGTAAAGATTTACGATCACGATATTAGGAGAGCGGCCGAGGAAGACAGACTCGATATCGCAGAGTGGTCGTAAGTTGCTACAATAACTTTACGACCACGTTGAAAAAAGATCGGAAGAGATTGAAGCGGTCGGGCGGCGGTAAGTATCCGTAACGGTCGTAAACAATTCTATTCGGTCGTAAACGACTCTAACCGGTCGTAAAAGATCCTGGGAGGTCGTAAGACCTTACAACACATACGACCGCTTAAACTCGTTGTCGATCACTTCGAGTCATGGTCGTAAGACCTGTAGCAGCTCTCGGTTTCAGTCGCTCAATTCACCGTGGTCGTTAGCGTCTGTGTGGTCGTACACGATTGCGTAGTCGTAAATGTCTACGTTGTCGTAAACGACTTCCTAGTCGTAACCCGACTGCGTTGTCGTAGATGGCTTCGTAATCGTAAGTCTTCTTCGAAGTCGTAAGTCTTCTCCGTAGTCGTAGGTTCTCTGTGTAGTCGTAGTCGAGACCGATGCGGGCGTAGTCGTAATTTCCCTGCGTGGTCGTAAATCTTCTGTGTGGTCGTAAGTCGACTACGTGGTCGTAAACCATTCTGCGTGGTCGATGGCTCGACTACGTGGTCTTAGCCCCTTCCGATCACGTTTGCCGTGGTCGTAGCTCTTCCCGATTACGTTTGCCGTGGTCGTAATCTCGACTACGTGGTCGTAAGCCATTCTCTGTGGTCGTAATCGACTTCGTGAACGTAATTTCGGCTACGTGGTCGTAAATTCTACTGCATAGTCGTAAATTTGACCGTGGTCGTAAACAACCGGGTAGTCGTCAGTTCGACTGTGGTCGTAGGCTCGACTACGTAGTCGTAATACCTCTCGGTCGTCTTTCTTCCGATCACGTCTACAGTAGTTGTAACCCTCCCGATTGCGATAGCCGTGGTCGTATCTCCCTCTTGGACCACGTTGATTCCCGAAGACAATCTTTTTCTCCGATTTAAAACTTCCTAAGGTCATAACTTTCTCATTTTAACTCCGATTTCAGCCATTCAAATTTCTAAATTCGTCTAAAATCATAATCTATCCAAATATGGTCTCTTTTGAATTTTTGGATTTTGTTTGAATTTTGTTTGTATTTATTTGCTTTGTTTGCTTCGTCTTTTATCGCGTAGATTCCAACGTTGTCGCGATCACTCCACCCAACAGCAAGAAGACCCAGAGAATCTGCAAGAAGGCAAGTCTCCTTTGATCATCTTGAACCTATGCTTTCGAAATGTTTTAAATATTTTAAATTATGTGCATTGCTATTTACATAAAACCACTAGTTCAAATCTTTAGGAATTAGTTATTCCAACTTTGTTATGCCCTCATTTGACATTGATTGTCATGTACCTTTGTCACCCTAGAACTTCCTTTGTCTCAATAATGAGATTAATATTAATCTTTGTGAATATTAGAATGGTAGTGTAATGCTTAGTCATGCTAATTAAATACCTTTGACATTATGAAAATGGGAAATTATGATTTATGGAAATACCCTTGTGTTTATAAATGAAGTGGTAATTGGAGTTGCCACTGATCTTTTAAAATAAAATAAAATGTCAAAGTTGATTTAGATTAGGGTGGATGGTTGATTTGGCTTGGTGCAGTTAGCACGAGATCTTGTTAAGTGTATGTTCCACCCTAGTCAATTAAGGACCGACGCTTGTGTTTGTCCAGACTGAGCACTACCGTACAACCACAAGTCTATATGGGTACGACCTAGCCGACTAACTTATGATAGTCTAGTTTAGGTGCCACCAGTGGAAAGTGGGTGCCAGGGATGGACTGGTTATCCACAGTGAGGGACAGGGATTTACTGTACTCATATGGCGCAAGAGGGGCTTGGTTGGGCGGTTAGCCTACTGCGGTGAAACCTCGTGGGTGGTATCTAGCTAGATTAGAGTAAGGTAAAGACTTTGTGATATTTTATCTGGGTCTCATGCCAAAGGAAGCGTGTGACTTTTAGGATAATTTATCTCTTGTGGGTAAAGTTGTACAACCTCTGCAGAGTGTAAAACTATTCGAATAGCCGTGCCCACGGTCAAGGGCGGGCAAGGAATGCATTCACATGGTAGATTTCTGGTTTTGGTTTTAAAATCAAAGTTTTGTATTCCGAGAGTGGAGGGAACTCTCGGAAGGGTATCCTGGCGGTTGGAGCCAGAGAGGGTGGATGTAACCCGCAGTATTAAACTTGTTCAAGTTGTTGAAGCTAGTGTTGGTAGATGGAACCTTCACTAGTGAGTTAATGTTAGTTCTGTTAAAACCATTATTTTAATAAATGGATGCCTTTGAAAATAGTTATTGGTAATTGAATTTAAAATATTGCTTTGTGCAAAAGAACCATATGGCCTTCCTTTGTCAAGCCTTGCATCTATTGCATTTTTCCCAAGACTTGCGGAGTACTTTATGTACTCACATGCTGCACTCAAAAATAATACCCAGAGGAACACGAAGCTCAAGAGGGAGACTACGACTACTTCGCCGGTGGCTTCGATGAAGGATTCCAGGAGTTCTAGGTCGCGCTTCCCCAGTCAATTGCCTGTGGCGTATTGATGGGTCTTCACCGAGTTTATCTTTTGCTTCCGCTGTGTTTCGTTTGTGCGAGGTCTTGAAACCTCAATTGTAATAATGAGACCTTTCGGTCTGTACTCTTTACTATTGTAATAAAGCGTTGCTGGTTATGTATTCATTTCTGTTTAACTGTGTGCACTAGCTTTGATCTGGGACTAGTGCAGTAATACACAGAGGGTCCGGGTTCGGAAATCCGGGGTCCCGACAGAGATGGTATCAGAGCCAATTTGACTGTAGGACGTGACCTAGTTAGAATGGTTGTTAGTAAAAGAGCTTCAAAATTTATTTTATAAAATAAAAATTTAATAATGTGCTATCCTTGTCTTTTCTTGTCTTTCTATCCTTACCTTTGTCATGGCATTCTCTCTTATCTATCTACTCATTTCCTTTTTTGGAATGGTAATTGTACCCCTTTCCTTTGTAATTTCTATAGACGGCTCAGTGAGGTTGCGTATGAGAAGCACCTGGAGAAGCGCACGGCATGAAGGAGCGAGGACTAGTTCTTTAGTTGTAGTACCCAAGTAAAGTCTTACGATTTTAGAACGCTTATATATATTACTTGCTTGTGTATTAGGTGGACTGTACCAAGCCTAAGAGCACTGTGGTACAACCATTCTTAAAACTAGGTTGATTTCAATAAAGTTCTTTTGCTAAAAGTTAATTTGCTTGCTTCTTCCTTGTGTGTTGGCTTGGGATGTGACTTAGTCTCCCTCAATCTCTTACCTTTGCTAATTCTCTCTTACCTTATGCTAACCTAAAACCGCTTCAGATGGTGAGCACAAGGAGCAACCCAGGCAGTAGCCGTGATGCCAATACCCAACCAGAGAACAACATTCCACCACCCCCTGCTCAAGCTCCCAGCTTGGAACAGATGATGGCCATGCAACTGCAGCTTCTTCAAGCCCTAGCTCAAAACCAGGTGCAGCAAGCTCCGCAGGCACCCAACCAAGCTCCTCAATCTAAGATGGGAGAATTTATGAGGACAAGGCCTCCTACTTTTGCTGGATCCGTAGATCCCATGGAGGCAGATGATTGGATTAAGGATGTGGAGAGGAAGTTGGTCCTAGCCCAGTGCAATGACAATGAAAAGGTGTTGTATGCGGCTCATCAACTCAAAGGATCGCCGCTAATCGGTGGGAAAATTACCGCGCCGCTCATCAAAATGCACAAGCTATCACATGGGATGAATTTGTGGAGGCATTTCACTTTCTACGCATATTCCTACGGGAATAATGGACATGAAGAAAAGAGAATTCTACCAATCTGCAGCAAGGAAATCTCAGCGTTTCGAATACTGAACAAGTTCACCCGACTGCATGCTGTATGTATCCAAGAGATCACATCGAGGCAACAAAGATTTGGCGGTTCATGTAGGGACTTGAAACCAACCTCAAGGTGCAATTGGTGTCCAAAGATTTTCCGACATTTCAGCACATGATAAATAAGGCCCTTGTCCAGGAAGATGCTCAATATCAATTGCAGGACTCTCGTAAGAGAAAGATGGCTTTTCAGACACAGAGTAATGCAAGCAGTTCAAAGCCTCGAGTAAATCCACCCCAGTTCAACAAAGCTCCAGCAGCAACAGATGCACCAAGAACTCCAGGATCTGTGCCTCGTTCAGAGATGCAAGAACCCCACATCTTTATCGGAGTCCGACCTCAGAAAAGCAACACCTCAGTCTTTGGAGTGCAATGTTTTCGATGTCACGAGATGGGGCATTATGCAAGCAATTGCCCACAGAAGCCTCAGATTAACGCTCCAATTCCTTTCAATTTGGGAAATACACCAGCGCGAACTCCAGTTGTAGGACAAGGACAGGGAGTAACTCCAACCACAGGAAAAGCTCCAAGAATTCCACAATCACAAGGAAGAGGACGAGTTAACCACATCACCACAAAAGGTGCCCCAGGGGCAGCAATCATGCTTGGTAAGTTTCAATTTGGTTCAAAGAAAGAAGCAGATTAAGAGCACAACAAGGAACCAAGAGTTGCGTTTTCCTCTCTTTTCTTTTTCCTAGTCCGTCCGAATCTCGGGGACGAGATTCTTTCTAAGGGGGGTAGATTTGTCACATCCCAAAATTTGCTTTCTGGAAAAATTTAAATTCAAATAAAGTATTTTTAAAGTAATTGGATTTTATTTGGTTTTCCTGAATTTACTGGAATTTAAAACCTATTTTTAAAAATTAAAAGGTAATTCAAACTATGAAAATAATTTACCAACAGTAGTTGGAAATAATTATGTTTAGTCCAAAATATGTTCAGAAGTTTCTGTGAATTTTTCTGGAATTTTTGGAGGTATTTTCATATTTTTATGAGGCCTAAATAATTTCCTAGCCTTTTCTGAAATTGTAAAATCAAAATAAAAATCCAACCCCTCCCTTCAGCTGACACTTGGATGGACGGATGTCGTCCACGTCACCGCCTGGTCCATCCCGGCCGCTTCTCTCTTTCCTTTCTCTTCTTTCCGAGAACCCCGGCAATCGAATCCTACTCGAATTCTATCTCTTCATTCGATTCGTTCGGGAATTTGAATTCCGAAGAGATGAGCTCCTTATCTCTTTGATTTTCAAACTCTGCGCCGCTCCGTTGCCTTATTCCCGTGTTAATAGGATCTCAAGCCGTGGTCTTCGGTGAGAATCCCGCCGCCTCACCCTTCCCGAGTCCTATAAATATACCCCTCGGCCTCCTCTTCCTCCCCCCCATCTCCACGGTTGTCGTGCGCCACCATTCCGACCCCGCGTGCCCGTCGACCTCGCCGCCGTCTTCGTCGTGGTCTTGTGCTCGAGCCCGTCACCGCTTGGACTCGAGTCGCGCCGCCTCTTCTTCTCGTCGCCAAACCCCTCCGACCCGTCTTCGACTTTGACTCTGCATCGGGATCGCGTCTTCGACCATCTCCATTCCCCTCCGACCACCCCGCTGCCAACCAATTTCTGAAGGTAAACCTTCCGTGTGGTCGTAGATCTGTGTAGTCGTAGAGTCTTACGACCGCCCTAGATTGTTTACGATCAAATCCAAACCCTTAGAATCCTGTACGACCATGTTAGAGTCCTTTTCGACCGTCTGCAATACCATACGACCGCTTAAACTCGTTGTCGATCACTTCGAGTCATGGTCGTAAGACCTGTAGCAGCTCTCGGTTTCAGTCGCTCAATTCACCGTGGTCGTTAGCGTCTGTGTGGTCGTACACGATTGCGTAGTCGTAAATGTCTACGTTGTCGTAAACGACTTCCTAGTCGTAACCCGACTGCGTTGTCGTAGATGGCTTCGTAATCGTAAGTCTTCTTCGAAGTCGTAAGTCTTCTCCGTAGTCGTAGGTTCTCTGTGTAGTCGTAGTCGTAGACCAGTCTGTGGCCGTAGTCGTAATTTCCCTGCGTGGTCGTAAATCTTCTGTGTGGTCGTAAGTCGACTCGTGGTCGTAAACCATTCTCGCGTGGTCGATGGCTCGACTCGTGGTCTTAGCCCCTTCCGATCACGTTTGCCGTGGTCGTAGCTCTTCCTGATTCGTTTGCCGTGGTCGTAATCTCGACTCGTGGTCGTAAGCCATTCTCTGTGGTCGTAATCAACTTCGTGAACGTAATTTCGGCTACGTGGTCGTAAATTCTACTGCATAGTCGTAAATTTGACCGTGGTCGTAAACAACCGGGTAGTCGCAGTTCGACTGTGGTCGTAGGCTCGACTACGTAGTCGTAATACCTCTCGGTCGTCTTTCTTCCGATCACGTCTACAGTAGTCGTAACCCTCCCGATTGCGATAGCCGTGGTCGTATCTCCCTCTTGGACCACGTTGATTCCCGAAGACAATCTTTTTCTCCGATTTAAAACTTCCTAAGGTCATAACTTTCTCATTTTAACTCCGATTTCAGCCATTCAAATTTCTAAATTCGTCTAAAATCATAATCTATCCAAATATGGTCTCTTTTGAATTTTTGGATTTTGTTTGAATTTTGTTTGTATTTATTTGCTTTGTTTGCTTCGTCTTTTATCGCGTAGATTCCAACGTTGTCGACGATCACTCCACCCAACAGCAAGAAGACCCAGAGAATCTGCAAGAAGGCAAGTCTCCTTTGATCATCTTGAACCTATGCTTTCGAAATGTTTTAAATATTTTAAATTATGTGCATTGCTATTTACATAAAACCACTAGTTCAAATCTTTAGGAATTAGTTATTCCAACTTTGTTATGCCCTCATTTGACATTGATTGCCATGTACCTTTGTCACCCTAGAACTTCCTTTGTCTCAATAATGAGATTAATATTAATCTTTGTGAATATTAGAATGGTAGTGTAATGCTTAGTCATGCTAATTAAATACCTTTGACATTATGAAAATGGGAAATTATGATTTATGGAAATACCTTTGTGTTTATAAATGAAGTGGTAATTGGAGTTGCCACGATCTTTTAAAATAAAATAAAATGTCAAAGTTGATTTAGATTAGGGTGGATGGTTGATTTGGCTTGGTGCGATTAGCACGAGATCTTGTTAAGTGTATGTTCCACCCTAGTCAATTAAGGACCGACGCTTGTGTTTGTCCGGTCGAGCACTACCGCACAACCACAAGTCTATATGGGTACGACCTAGCCGACTAACTTATGATAGTCTAGTTTAGGTGCCACCAGTGGAAAGTGGGTGCCGTGGATGGACCGGTTATCCACAGTGAGGGACAGGATTTCTCGTACTCATATGGCGCAAGAGGGGCTTGGTTGGGCAGTTAGCCTACTGCGGTGAAACCTCAGCGGTGGTATCTAGCTAGATTAGAGTAAGGTAAAGACTTTGTGATATTTTATCTGGGTCTCATGCCAAAGGAAGCGTGTGACTTTTAGGATAATTTATCTCTTGTGGGTAAAGTTGTACAACCTCTGCAGAGTGTAAAACTATTCGAATAGCCGTGCCCACGGTCAAGGGCGGGCAAGGAATGCATTCACATGGTAGATTTCTGGTTTTGGTTTTAAAATCAAAGTTTTGTATTCCGAGAGTGGAGGAACTCTCGGAAGGGTATCTGGCGGTTGGAGCCAGAGAGGTGGATGTAACCCGCATATTAAACTTGTTCAAGTTGTTGAAGCTAGTGTTGGTAGATGGAACCTTCACTAGTGAGTTAATGTTAGTTCTGTTAAAACCATTATTTTAATAAATGGATGCCTTTGAAAATAGTTATTGGTAATTGAATTTAAAATATTGCTTTGTGCAAAAGAACCATATGGCCTTCCTTTGTCAAGCCTTGCATCTATTGCATTTTCCCAAGACTTGCGGAGTACTTTATGTACTCACATGCTGCACTCAAAAATAATACCCGGAGGAACACGAAGCTCAAGAGGAGACTACGACTACTTCACGGTGGCTTCGATGAAGGATTCCAGAGTTCTAGGTCGCGCTTCCCACCAATTGCACGTGGCGTATTGATGGGTCTTCACCGAAGTTTATCTTTGCTTCCATTGTGTTTCGTTTGTGCGAGGTCTTGAAACCTCAATTGTAATAATGAGACCTTTCGGTCTGTACTCTTTACTATTGTAATAAAGCGTTGCTGGTTATGTATTCATTTCTGTTTAACTATGTGCACTAGCTTTGATCTGGGACTAGTGCAGTAATACACAGAGGGTCCGGCTTATTTATTTATGTCATTATTATTTTCTGTATTTATTTACTGTTTTTGGTTAATTGTAATTGTTTAAATTGCTTTTAATCACTGAATTAGCAGTACAATCTATAGAAAATGCATAGAAAATTCTAAAACATTGCGAGAACGTTTTGTACCATTTATTTACCCGTAGTAAATTATTCCGTGCATGTTTACCAGCAGTAAACCTATACACATGTAGATGACTGGCATCACGAACCGGGAGTTCGAGGAGCTGGCCCAGCATGGCCAAAACTATCTGACATGGGCATCCGATGTTGAGATTGTGCTTGGAGCCAAGAAGCTCCACGCGGCTATTGGGATTGGCGGACTGAATGACGCCCAACCCACACCTGAGGAGAATGATCAGGCACTTCATTTTCTTAGTGTAACATCCCAAAAATGTGAGTTTGAAAATGTGAAGCTTTAGAATTATTTTTGCAATATATTTTATTGGAATTTGGATTTTATGGTGTTTTTCTGAATTTGCTTGAGATTCCAAAAAAATGAATAAATTCATAAAAGATAAAGGCAAACATTAGTAAGGCCATAATGGAATATGCAAATAATAGAAAACTAAAATTATAAATACGAATCTGAAAAGATGATCCAAAGATAAAGAGGAGAAACTGAGTTAAAAATAAAATCCCATTTTGGAAATCATGACATAAATAGCAATAAAAAGTGAATGAATAAAATACAAACACATATACATATACACACACACATATAACCTAAATAATAGTAACAATAAAAACTCTCATCTAATTGTTGAAAATTTAAAACTTGAACTCTAAATGCCACCCAAAAATCTGTAAATTCTAATTCAAGTTAAAAGTTCAAAATCAAGAGTCCAAAGTCCAGGAAATGATTAAGCCTATCTCTCCTTCCCTTCATTTTCCCCTACTCTCTATGACATATGGGGCCAACCTTTTCTCCTCCCTCTTGTCTTATTTCCCCTGCCCGAGTAGCGCCACCCGCACTGTACTCATCAGTGCACGCCGCCCACCTCTTTTTCTCTGCCCCGCGCACGCCTGCCGCCGCTCCTGCCTCCTGCCTCCTGCTGCGCTGACTCGCTCCCGTCGCCTCGCACACGGTCGCGCCCAAGTCACCTCGACGCAGGCACTCATACATGTCTCTTCCGCGTGCCCGCAATTCCCGCCTGCGCGCCGCACACCCGTGCCCTGCTCCGCCGCCCCATGCATGCTGCGCCTCTGCGCTCCCACATCGCCCGGTCATTTCGCCCCTTATAAGAATGCGCGCGCCCTCTCTAGTTCCTCACCACACCTTCGACACCCCTCCCCTGCGGCGAATTGCCCTCCCACGCAGCATAGAGCGCCGGCCGCCTCCTTCTTCTTCGCCTCCGGCCGTCGGGTGACCGGCCGAATGGGGCCGTTCCCAGCCAATTCCGCCAAACCGGAGCGCCCTCAAGGCATCGCGAAGTCGCCTCCATCTTCGGCTGAGCTTCTCCCCAGCTCATCTTCACCGGCGCCGTGCGCTCCCTCTACTCGCTGCCGCCGCACGATGCCAGGCCGCCACGGGCCCTCCCCGACTCGATTGACTTCACGGTTGTCACATCCCAAAAATCTGCTTTCTAAAAATTTTAATTTTAAATTAATTATTTTAATGTATTCGGATTTTATTTGGATTTATCGGGATTTATTCGGATTTATTTGGAGTTTATTTAAAATTTTAAAGCAACAAAATGTATTTAAAATATTTTGTTAAAGCCAAAAAGAGTTTATTTTATTTTTCCTAGCCTTCCTTAAATTTTTAAGTAATTTTAGAGAATTTTCTGGAATTTAAAATCAATTTTCAAAGTTAAAAAGTATTTTATAAAATTATAAAAACATAAATATGAAACTAAAAATATTTTTTAATAAGTCTAAAATATTTCCAGGAATATTTTATGATTTTTCTGGAATTTTTAGACATTAAATATTAATTTTCCAAGCTTTTATAAAGTTTCTAGTAATTGCTGAAATTTATTCCGAAAATAAAAATCAAATTAAATCCTAGCCCGCCACGTGTCGCTCTCAGATTAAATCCACCTCTCTCCACATTTTAATCCTAGCCATCCACCACAACTTACCCTTCATAAAATCCAAAGCCTCATACACTCACTTGCCACGTGTCGCGAATCCGACGGCCGTGCCCTTTCACTAACTCTCACTCTCTATGACACATGGGACCCATATGTCATATCCTTCTTCAACCTCACCTTCTTCCTCCTCCCACCCTCTCTCTCCACCTCCATTAACCCGAAAATAAAGCTTTGATTGCAGCCGTTTTCGTCGCTTTAAATCTCGATTAAATGGTGGAAACGGAAGCCCCATCAATCCCCTATAATCCGGCGACCGTTTCCCCTCTTTAATCCCCCTAATCGCGTTGTGCATTAACTCCGTCGAGCCCCTTCCTTTTTCCGCCGCCTCCTTGCCTATAAATATAGCCTCCTCGGCCTCCTTCACCCGCCTCACACGCGCCTCCTCCTCCCCTTCGGCGCCTCCGGCACCTCACCGCCGCCCATCAAAGCCGCCGCCACCTCACCGCCGCCGCCTCCTAGCGCCGCGCCGCCGCCACACCTCCGCCGCCGCCGCCGTAGCGCCGCCGCCTCCTCACTCGCCTCCCTCCCGCCGCCGCCCGCCGGCCCGGCCGCCATCTCGCGCGCGCGCGCGTGCCCGCCTCGCCGCGTGGCGCCACCTCACGCCGCGTGGCGCCATGTGGCGGCGCGCCACGTCGGCAAGGCCCATGGTCCGTGGATCCGGTCCACGGTAGACCGGACCCACCGTCATTCAAATAACTTTCCGCTCAAGAAATTCGAAATCTGCTGACGTCATAAATGGCATTTTCCAATACAAAAATAATTCCCGAAATCCGGTTTTTCCTTTTCCCTCCTATTTAATCTTTGGAAGCCATAACTTTCTCGTTTAACTCCGATTTGAGCCGTTCAAATTTCTAAATTTTTCTAAAATCATAAACTATCCAAATATGCACTCTTTTTGAATTTTTGAATTTTATTTAAATTTTGGTTGAATTTATTTGTTTTGTTTGTCCGTCTTTTCGCGCGTAGATTCCGCCGTCGCCGAGGAACTCGTCAGTCGCAGCAAGAAGACCCAACCAGCGTCCAAGAAGGCAAGTCTCCTTTGATCATTTTGAACCCATGATTATGAAATGTTTTTAAATATTTTAAATTTATGTGCATCGCTATTTACATAGAACCCTAATTTTGTCGTAGCAAATTAGTTAAACCAAATATTGCTATACCCTCAATTGAATTTGAATATCATGTACCTTTGTAACATTAGGATTGCCCTTGTCTCAATAACGAGATTATTATTTAATCTTTGCTAATATAAGAACGGTAGTATAATGCTTAGCCTTGCTATTTAATCTTGTTATAACTTTGAAATGGGAAATTATGATTTATTGTAGAACCTGGTGTTTATAAATGTAGTGGTAATTGGAGTTGCCGCTGTTATTTTAAAAATAAAATAAAAATGTGAAAGTTGGTTTAGATTAGGGTGGATGGTTGGTTTGGTTTGGTGCAGCAAGCACGAGAACTTGTAAAGTGTATGTTCCACCTAGTCAATTAAGGACCGACGCTTGTGTTTGTCCGACTAAGCATTAACCGTACAACCACAAGTCTTTATGGGTACGACCTAGCTGAATAACTTATGATAGTCTAGTTTAGGTGCCACCAGTGGAAAGTGGGTGCCAGGGATGGACTGGTTATTCACAAGTGAGGGACAGGATTTCTTGTACTCATATGGCGCAAGAGGGGCTTGGTTGGGCGGTTAGCCTACCTGCGGTGAAACCTCAGCGGGTGGTATCTAGCTAGATTAGAGTAAGGTAAAGGCTTTGTGATATTTTATCTGGGTCTCATGCCAAAGGAAGCGTGTTGACTTTTAAGATAATTTATCTCTTGTGGGTAAAGTTGTACAACCTCTGCAGAGTGTAAAACTATTCGAATAGCCGTGCCCACGGTCAAGGGCGGGCAAGGAATGCATTCACTTGGTAGACTTCTGGTTTTGGTTTTTAAAAATTAAAGTTTTGTATTCCGAGAGTGGAGGGAACTCTCGGAAGGGTATCCTGGCGGATGGAGCCAGAGAGGGTGGATGTAACCCGCAGTATTAAACGTGTTCAAGTTGTTAGCTAGTGTTGGTAGACGGAACCTTCACTAGAGAATTAATGATAGTTCTGTTAAAATAATTAATTGGTTAAAATGTTGCCTTCGAAAATAATTAGTAGTAATTGAATTTTAAAATGTTGCTTTGTGCAAAAGAACCATATAGCCTTCCTTTGTTAAGCCTTGCATCTATGCATTTTTCCCAAGACTTGCGGAGTACTTTATGTACTCACATGCTACACTTAAAATAAACCTCAGAGGAACATGAAGCCCAAGAAGGTGATTACAACTCTTTTGCTTAAATGCGTGGTGTGACGGATTCTTCCGGAGGACTAGGTCGCGCTTCCCCAGTCAACTGCCTGTGGCATATTGATGGGTCTGCTTTGAGTTTTCTTTGCTTCCGCTGTGTTTGGATTGTGCGAGGTCTTGAAACCTCCATTGTAATAATGAGACCTGGTGGTCAGTACTCTTTATAATTGTAATAAATACGTTGTTGGTCATGAATCATTTCTGTATAACTGTGTGCACTAGCTGTGATCTGGGACTAGTGCAGTAATACACAGAGGGTCCGGGTTTGTAATCCGGGGTCCCGACAACGGTGAGCATTGCTCTACCCTCTACACGCTTGAACACCCGCCAATTTCTCCCCTTTCCTTCCCGGTCGCCGGCGCCCCAATCCGTCCCCGCCTCTGGCCGCTCGCACCGACGCCGACCTCCCCTAGCGCCACCCCGGGCCACGGCACCTCCCCCATCAGTCTCCCCACCTCTGGAGGAACACACTTTCCAGTTTCTCCAGCCTTCCCCGGTCGCCGCCTGTTGCCGGTGAAGCCAGCCCGAGCGCCATCGGCATTGCTCTGTTTCAAGCCGACCCCGGGCACACACCTCTTAACCAACCCCGCTACTTCTCATTTGTATGAGGGCATCAACCCAGCTGGCTAGCCGCTCGTGTCCGAAAGTACCCTGGCTTGAGGTCTGCGGTTCGAATACAGAGGGCTGCACCTTTTCTTCTTTTTCTCATTTCTGACTTTTATTAACCCATTTTAATTAAGAAAATCAAGGATAAATCGTGGATAATTTAGAAAAGCTAATAAATTTTATTAGACCGTAAATAACCTTATTTAGGACTTAATAATTACGTTAATAATCATGTATGAATAATTAATGTGCCTCTAGTATATATTCTAAATCTGAAAATTTAAGTTGGTTCTTTTTGTATAAATGTTTAAATATCACAAGAACCTTAATTAAACAAAAATAATCGGAGGAAGGTGGATGATATGTACGCAGTCCATTAGTAAACATATTAGTAAATATTTTTGCATTCACCTTGAACCCCATTAGAAGGGTAGACATCAGCATTGCCACACCACCGATCATAAAATCTTAAATGACAGCCTTAAACTAGTAACGATGATGAAATATAATCCTATGTAACATGCTTCATCGGCCATAAATAAGTTAAGATTAACATATGACAAATGCTAAGTGATAAAATATCAGTACCAGAAAAATTCCATAGCACCTCCAGATCAAAAGGTCATATTAATATACAGTTACTAAAATATAATAGCCCTAGGCCATCATACATAAACACTCTGGCGTAAATGTTTAACTAATAATACGGTTAATTAAGGTCACATAAGATTCTACATATTAAATTACTAGTAATATGAGTTAATCCGATAAGATAAAATTTGTATGCATCGCATATATAGCATATGCCCGGAATATTAACGCTCGACAAAAGCAAAGCTCAGCTAAATCGAATCATAGGTCTAACCTAACTCATGGAACTTCCTTGATAAATACAAAAAAAGGTTATTAATAAAAAGATCGAGTCATCGTAATCTACTTCCGATCTTGCCTCAAAGCACCCAAATCACCCATTAACTTATAATAAAACTAAATTGAGTTTATTTGGATTTATGTGGGTCTTTTGAGTTATTTGCCTTTATTTGTGTTCAGTTATTTAGCACGTAATTAGAAATTGGAGTCCTGAAGAATCAAGGGATCAAGCGTGATCGGAGCAAAGTGAAGATAAAGAACAGAAGCTCAAGAGAAAGCATTGTGTGAGCTCGAGACCGCAGTAAACCGCGCAGGCGAGTCAATACTTTGATCATGTTGAACCTATATTTTCTGCAAATTACTTTGATTTAAATTATCAAATTGCATGCTGTTATTTTGTATGCAAATACATGATAAATTCAATATTCTAGTTATATGCCCATTGTTTGCCTTGAATAATATTACACTCCCTTTGGAATATTTGAATTTGTGAACCTTGTCACCCTAGCAAAAATTATAATAGTAACCTTTCGAAAATAAGTCCGTAATTATATGCCATGCTTAGTTTTGCTTAGATACTCATGGGCGCGAGAGCGCCCAAGCATCACTTTTAATCCTGAGAAAAATTGGTTGGGCAGCCATGGTGGTAATGACTGGTGTATGTTGGATATGGTTATTTTATATTCTCAAAAATCTCAAATTGCTTATTTATCTGGGCGGATGGTTCGGGGGTATGGTGCAGGGGTGCACGAGAGTGTGATTTGTGGTAGAACTGCCCAGATACCACTAAGGACTGAATCTTATTATGACCTCATATGTAAAACAGTACAACCACAAGTTTGTAAAATACAACTTGGTTTAGTAGATTTACCGGGCCTTGAAAGTCATCCTTCCAGGAGGAGGTGTGGGGTAGTTCAAGCGGCAGTCTGTGTGACGGCTTGAATGGGACACTCGCAGAGGGTGAAGTTCTGCTGTGGCGGGCTAGCAGGGGACGTAGCCAGCTGCTAGACGTTCAGAAGAACATCCCGCACAACGTATGGGACCCACCGCAAGTGGGAGCGACCCATAGGGTGAAATGATGGAAGGGGCGAGGTACTTTGAAAAGTCACTGTGATGGTCTGCTCAACCACATGACTAAGGAATCGTGTGGGGCAACGAGTTGATTGTCTCTTGTGGTAAAAGTGTACAAACTCTGCAGAGTCAAAACTATTCGAATAGCCGTGCCCACGGTCAAGGGCGGACATGGGAACCTAACTAGATATAGTTCTATTTCAAAAACTTTGTGGGTGGTAATGGAAAAAGTGGAGGGCAGTGGAAAACCCTGATTTGAATTGTCCTGGGTGTCGTCCCAGTGGTAAGTTAAGCGGCTATAACGCTGAAAGATGCTATATGGTGCGGATGCCATGCAACGGTGGATGGAATTTGGATCGCTATTATTATTGCATTTTCTTGAACATTATGTTTTTGTTCAAAACTGCTAGGTCTCAGGAAATTTTTATGTATCATATTGCAAAAGTAAAATGTTTTCTCTTCTCGCAAAGTAAAATATATGAGGAAATAAGTAAAGTCGTGAGTAAAGGAGATGGATATTTGTGGTAAAAACATAAAGATATTGGCGGACTCATGTCGATCATAAAAGAAAACGATAGTGTAGATTCTGGTAGAAATAAATTGGTGGAGTCTAAATAAGTGTATAGGTTAGATAGATGATTTAAATGATGTTTGGAGAATTAGGGAGTGTGAAAGTAATTATTGGATTAAAACACTGATAACTAATATAAATTCCTAGAAGATGATGGCAATAATGGGATTAATAGGATTTGATCAAATACTAGATGGACGAATTGAATTCCTGGAAATAATGGAGGAATGATAACAATTATTGGATTATAAAATTGATCAATGATATTATTGGTGGATGTATACTAGTGAGTCGTAGATTTGATCATCGAAATTCTTGGTGGATGTTTACTAGTGAATTAGAAAGTAAAATTGATTATTGGAAGAGCAAATTATGATTGTGGATCAATAACGAAAGGATTGGATTGTTAGTATTGAGATTATAGAAGATATTGGTGGATCAGTTAAATGATAATAGATAAGTGATGACACTAGCTGTTCGGAGTTTTAGGCAGCAATTGATTGGTGGATTGTATAATTGATGTTATCCGCTGTTTGGAGTTTTAGACAGCATTGAATATAGAAAGGGTGAGTTTGGTGGATTAAGTCAATTATAGTAGTCGCTAGGTAGAGTTTAGACAGCAATAATAACACTATGATTAAATGATAATAATGCTACCAAAAGCAATTTTTGCAAATAAAATAGCCCGAGCCTCTCCTTGATAAGCCATGCATACTATTTATTTGCATTCTGTGTATTGGCTCGCGGAGCACGGGGTTGGAGTGCTCACACTCGCTTTTGCGACAAAATTCAGAATCAGGAATCAAATCACCTCGCCTCAGCAACAAGATTGGATAAGCTGGCAGAGAAGATGAAGATGTCAAGGGCTAGGTCGCGAACCTCCAGTTGGCTGCCTGTGAGCATGTCCTGAAGGTCCCACCTGTGTGCTTCGTTCTTCCGCTGCTGCAATTTATTGATTTCGGCCTAATCGGCCCATGAGTAAGTTTACTTACGCTTCCGTATGATATGTACTTTGATATTCAGAACTGTAATCTGTGAGCACTATCTACTGATCCAGGGAATAGTGCGATGGAATCACAGAAGATTCCGAATTGTACAATCTGGGTCTGACACTCAGGCACCACCTCTACCTCACTCTCAAGAATGAGTATATGGCGGAGAAAAGCCGCTAGCACTCTGGACCACACTCAAGAAGCAGTTTGAGAGGCTAAAGTACACCATTCTTCCTCAAGCAGAGCGAGAGTGGATCAGACTTAGGTTTGTCGATGTTAAGACGGTCGGAGAGTACAATTCTGCCATGCACAGGATTTGTACTAGTCTTCAACTCTGTGGCAAGCAAATCACAGATGAGCAGAAGATCGAGAAGACCCTGTCCACGTTTCACCCCAATGCCATACAATCCGCCCGCATCTATCGTCAAGACGGCTACAAGGAGTACGCCGAATTGATTGATATGATGCAGGTTGCGGAGGCTTAGGACAAACTTCTCCGCAAGAATTACGTCACTCAGCCACCAGGCAGCTCCGCTGGCCATGAAGCCAACGCTGGGAGCCACAAGGTGCGAAAGCACTTGATGAAGAAGGGTAAAGTTGTAGCCCAGAAAGGCAAATCAGACGCTCCACATAAGAATAAGGCTAGCAAGCCAAAACGGGATGGTAAAGAGCAGCATGAAGCCCACTTTGCATCGGTTGAGGGGGAGAGTTCCGAGCAGCTGTCCGCGCTGATGGAGGTTGAGACCATCCAAGCAGCAACACCCCCTCTCGACCTAACAGCAGCCAACGCCATGATTTCTCTTGAAGAGAATGTCACCCCGAGAAAATAGCAGAAGAAGTCTAGTGCACATAATGCAATTAGATTTAATTGCAAATGAATTTGGGTGAATTGTACTCTTTTTCCCTTGACGAGTTTTCCATGAAGTTTGTCGACCAAGGTTTTTAATGAGGTAATTCGTGCATCGCAGCATCACATGTATCATGTGCTCTTTCTCCAAAATTTTTCCATTGGGTTTTTATGGAGTTTTAGTGAGGCATGAACATGTTGGGTGAGTGCCCAAGCGGGAGTGTTAGGAAACTGGGCCCACGGCCAGAGTCCTGACATATTTGGGTACCCCACCGTAGACTATAAATAGGGACCTATACCCCCTCATTATATACACCTGAGGCAATCTAAAGCAATAAAGAAAGACCAGGAGTTCTCTCTACCTCTCTGTGTTCAATCTATTGTTCTGTGATTCTGTGATTGATTCGTTCTTGTTCTAAGCAGAGGAATCGATCGGACTGGTCGCCAGCGACGGTTCCTCAACACCGACAATATGAAACATCTCCTGCGCTGGCTGCCTTTGGAGTGCTGTGCAGAATGAAATCAATCTTCTTCATCCCCTTCTACTTTTTTTACACGGCTACGAGATGTCATTTTTGCTAATCATGCTTGAAAATTTGCCATTTCGATCAAATACTCCAGCTCCTCAGATAGACACTGGCGCAAGCTATCTATTTAGACCGACTTAATTGCACGTTGGACTTTGCCCAGCCAATCAAAGTTGACCATGAATTTTCGTTGTTGGTAGCTGGAGAAGATACTGTTTGTAGTTGACATGATCATCTAAGATCCAAGAAAAAAAGATAATAGTTGGCACGTGTGTGAAGTCGCACTCGTAGGCTATATGTAGAGCTCGATGCCATGCAAACACTACATCGTTGCAACAAGCAAAGATCAGTGCAGGAAGCAAAGATGGCCATGTCTCGAAGCTTAGCAATAGCGATCATCTTTAGCTTCTTCTCTTGCTATGCTTCCGTCTCTTCCCTAGCTTCCTCCGATGATTTCCTCCAATGCCTCTCGGCGGCCATACCCAGCCAGCTCTTGTACACGCAGAGCTCGCCGTCGTTCACGTCGGTCTTGGTGTCCTCCATCAGGAACCCCAAGTTCTTTACGCCCAGCACGGTGAGGCCGCTATGCATCATCACGCCGACGAATGCTTCCCACGTCCAGGCCGCTGTTGTCTGTGGCCGCCAGCATGACGTGCACCTCCGCGTGCGCAGCGGCGGGCACGACTACGAGGGCCTGTCGTACAGGTCGGTGCGCCCCGAGGTGTTCGCTGTGGTCGACCTCGACAAACTCCGCGCCATTAGTATTAACCAGCAGGCCGCCACCGCGTGGGTGGACTCCGGCGCGACGATCGGGGAGCTGTACTACGCCATTGGAAAGGCGAGCAAACAACTCGCCTTCCCGGCCGGCCTGTGCCCTACCATCGGCGTGGGCGGCCATTTCAGTGGAGGCGGCTTTGGCATGTTGCTGCGCAAGTACGGCGTCGCCATCGACAACATCCTCGACGCCACGCTGGTCGATGCCAAAGGAAGGCTCCTGGACAAGAACGCCATGGGGGGCGACGTCTTCTGGGCCATCATGGGTGGCGGAGGCGAGAGCTTCGGCATCGTGCTGTCGTGGCAGGTCAAGCTCGTTCCTGTCCCACCGACGGTTACAGTGTTCAGCGTCCCAAAGTCCGTCGACCAGGGCGCCATAGACATCCTGACCAAATGGCAGGATGTCGCGCCTGCTCTCCCCGAGGACCTATTCATTAGGGTGCTCGTCCAGAATCAGGTGGCCAACTTCCAGTCCCTGTACCTCGGCACGTGCGACGCGCTCCTACCGGTGATGCGCGGCCGCTTACCGGAGCTCGGCATGAACCGAACGCACTGCAAGGAGATGACCTGGATCCAGTCCGTGCCCTACATCTACCTCGGCAGCAGCGCGACCGTGGAAGACATCCTGAACCGGACCACCTCCTTGGACACCTTCAGCAAGGCCACCTCGGACTACGTCCGGCAGGCCATCACGAAGGACGTGTGGTCGAAGATCTTCACCTGGCTCACGAAGCCCGACGCCGGGCTGATGATCCTGGACCCCTACGGCGCGAAGATCAGCAGCATCCCGGAGTCGGCGACGCCGTTCCCGCACCGCGGCGGCGTGCTGTACAATATCCAGTACATGAATTTCTGGAAGGCCGACGGAACGGCGCAAACGAAGTGGATCAAAGACTTCTACGCGTTCATGGAGCCGTACGTGAGTAAGAACCCGAGGGAGGCGTACGTGAACTACAGGGACCTTGACCTCGGCGAGAATGTCGTCGTGGGCAATGTCACGAGTTATCAGGCCAGTAAGGTTTGGGGCGAGAAGTACTTCAAGGATAACTTCAAGAAGCTCGCGATGGCGAAGGGTGAGATTGATCCTGATGACTACTTCAGGAACGAGCAGAGCATCCCGCCACTTGTGCCGAGCAAGTGACGAGAAAAAAAATGGCGTGCGGTCAAACTACGAGCAAACAATAGATTTATAAAATCTAATAAAACTATATTCTTATGAAAGTTCTTTTTAAGACAAATTCATATATATTATTTTTATATGTTTAATCTAAATATTGAAAAAGATATGGACAACCAAAGTGTAAAGAAATTGATGGTACGTGCTCCAAAATAACATTATTTTGTGACCATAGGAATTACTTTGTTTCCTAGCTTCCAATCATCGCTTTGTGAAGGGCCTTGTCTAGGATGTCATGGAATAGGGGAAGAATCTCCTATCGCCAGTTGTCAATGATAGTCGCCGATCTTATGAAAATGTAGAAAGGAGACTAAATTCCTTAATAATTCAGTAACAGAATGGTGATGATCTTTATCACTATGAACTGATTACAATATGTTCTTGCTAAGATATTACAGATGATGTAACTAGCCCTAATCTCTATAATCTTCCCACTAATTGGAAGATCTTGGTTGTCTTTCCCGGTGTTCATCTAGTTCTGATTTTGATTCCAATTGTTGGAGTTTTTTGGACTTGTTGCCCTTTGTTTGTGTCTTTTCTTGTCAACCCTTAAATAGCGTTGAATGGGTGTCATTTATCCACATGAGGAGATGCCTTGTTGAATCGTCCTGTTTGGTCAAGGGGGTGGTTGCTATCAGAGAGAGATCTGATAATAATTGGTCTTCAGTTATTATCAGTGGGAGATAATAGTGGAGACAACTACATGACGGTTGTTGTCGATATGCGAGGACAAATCGTCATGCCGTTTGGAGCAAATAAAGCACGTGCTTATACCAGTTCATGGAATCTCTAAGTGGTCTGTTGGTCAGGTAAAATGTACAGAGAGTTTCCGACCAGGGATACTCGGGCAATTGCTTTTGGAAGCTTACGACCATATGGGTCTTAGGGCTTTAATTAATTAATAAAGCTGCATTTAAGATATTATTTAATCCCTGTCAGCTAGCCCCTAAACTGTAAGTGAATTTATAACTCGTATTTTCTCTGGTTGGAATTCAAGTCAGAGAATATTCCTTTAATAAGAGTAAAGAGGAAGTTTTGATTTACTTAAGGTTGAGAAAATCATCTAGAAAAACTATAAGGTTTTCTGTTCGTTGGGCTTCAAATCTAGCAACTACTATTTTTGTAGTTGGAAGAACCCTTATAAAAAACCGGTGTGGTACCTGTTGGCTTCATGTTTTCTAGAGAAAACCTTTCATCTTCTTCGATTTCCTATGCCTCTCCACCTTAGTGCCCTCCAACTGTAGTTTCGAATCCTTTCAATCCATGTTTAGGTCATTAGCCATCACAACAAAAAATGTCTAATTTGATCATCGATTGGTCGATATCTGAACTAGGATCAAAGAGCTTTAAGGCCATGGAAGATGTGGGAATTATCCTCGATAAGGTTCTAATCCCCCGAAGGTCGGCGATAGGAAAAAATTTTCCAAGCGGGAATGACGGTGAAATTCCAATTTTTTGGGCATATGTAGAATGTGGATTTAGGCTGCTAGCTAATCCCTTCTTATCAGAGGTTCTAGAGTTCTATGGGATTGAGTTGGTGAACCTGGCCCCCAACTCAATCGTTAATCTTAGTATCTTTGTCCACCTGTGTGAGGTGTATCTGGGATTTTGGTGAACTTGGAACTCTTCAGATACTATGACAGGATGATGGGAATGGCTAGAAAAGTGGCGGCATCACCCAAGAATTGCTCCTTGAGGCTTCATGATGGAAAGACAAGGGAGTACATTATGATGTTCTCCAAATCTTCGTAGTCATCATGGAAAAAGTTCTGGTTTTTTATGATGGCTAGCAAACAAGACAACATTTCCTTCGTGGTATGGATAGCAGTGGAGAACCCGAGATGGTGATCTTCTATGAAAGGAAGAAGAAAAGAAGGATAGATAGAGTGATGGGTTGATGCAAATCATCTATCTTAAGGAAAATGGGCTGATATCATGGTACGTGGTGAGAGACTCTCCATGTGCCGAATTAGTCCCTTGAAATCGCGTGATCATATCATGCTATGGTATGAGGTGCAAAAGATTCAACTAAGGACTCCTCGGAAGGTAAGCCTCGAGAATTTTGATTGGTTGAATCATTTTTTGTTTGGTATACTTTTATGACTTTAAACTTTTCCTTCTGTTATGATTTTATAGCTTTATCCACTTCAACGCAATCTGCGAGGGCGAACCCGAGTAGAAGGAATGAGTTCCTTTGATCATAGCGGTTACCTCTTTGAAGGATAGGATCAAAAGACTTAAGATAACAGAAGATTTTCTTCATTCAAAATTTCTTTTTCTGATCGGCATATCGTAACATTCTTGACATGTTTAGATGGTCGAGTTGGATGGTGCAGAGCCAGTGGAGAGTTCGGAGGAAGCTGCTCCGAGCTCCAAGAGACGATGAAGTGTCAAGAAGTTGGGATCTCGTGCTCCTCCGACTGTCCAGGCCCCCAAGAAGTAGACAAAAATCACCTTAGAGGTGAGCTTTTACTATGGCTTTGATAATTTTTCTTAGGAACCCATACTTTCTCTTGTACGAAGAACGAAAAATTACACCAATGGGAATGTGTTTCTTGGATGAAGGGTTTCGCCACCAAACTCATCTCAATTGATGACAAGGCAAAAGAAAGGGAAGAGCCACTAATCGGTGATACCACAACCACAGAACTAATGGTGGCATCAGATCCATGGTCGTGGGCTCTGAAATATCCACCACCGAGAATATAGAAGTCACAGTGGCCACCCCAAGGCTTCTACAATATCGATGGAGACAACAGTTCTGGTGGTCATGGAAGCCAAACCCTCCGAGGGGTGTAGGGGATTGGAGAAGTTATTTCTAGTCACCCCAAAGAGGAGCCCACTAAGGATGAAAGCATCCAGTCAGGAAGCAGAAAGGGTCTGATCAGCCCTACCAGTATTACCAGCACAACCTCTGTGCATCGGTGAGTAGGAGGATGGACAGGGCCGGCAAATGGGATAGAGGTAGGGCATGGGCTATTTGCGGAGGATCAAATACCACAAATAGAGGGGGTGAATGATTGCCTCGATCCATTTTTTGGAAATCTCTTATTGCTCGATGAAGATTTTGACCGCTCGGGCTCAACCGCTCAACTGTCGTAAACTCTTACCAATCGTAAACGTTGACGATGGTTTCTACCGCTCAGCGTTCGACTACTCGAATGATCTCCCTACTAATGCTATTGATGGCGATCGAGTGGATGACTCGGTGAGCGATCAAGTTGACAGAGGAACGCTATCTTGCCATGCACTACTCTGCTCGTAACGAGAACAAGTAAAAAATGAATAGATCTGATCTTTTATTTCTGAATCATGTTCTATGGCTACAAAATACCCTCACGGTACCCCTCAAACCCTAGCATAAAAACTCTAAAATCTTTCTCTCCAAGTCGTGCAAAAGCCTTACCTCAACTTTTAACCTCTCCCTGCTTTTATATGCTAGAGCCCCAAATTATGTCCTCATAAACATGGACAAAAAATTCTATCTGATTTCAAAAATCAAGGGACCCAAAACCCTTCCAAATACATGTTTTCTAAAAACTCTAAACCTTCTAATTATGGACTCCTTCCATAACGTTTTCCAACTTATCACATGTCAAAGCCTCCAGGACTGTACCTTCCGTAACTTGTCTACGCATTATCCACCTTTGATCTTCATGTGCTCTAGCATGAGCCCAACCACCTCGTGACATCATTGACCACCTGAACCTCGAAATTCCCCATCCTAGTCCCAGTCCTCCTTGTTACCGATCATGACTGTCTTCACGCCCAACCTACACATGCAAAGACCAATGAACGTTTTCTCAGCACAAGTTCTCTCCAACTTGACTCCTGTCCCTTCCTCTATTCCTATGCTGGCGAGGCCTAGCAAGCTCACCAGCGGCCACCCTGTCCTTCACCTCCACCTCCTCTTGGTCACCTGCAGCACCAGCTCCCTTCCACCACACCTCCTCACTGCACGCCATCAGAGCCGTCGCCCTGCACCGAGCTTCTCCACCGGTGACCACCCCTCTCCTCACCTCTTCATCCCCATCTCGCCACCCCTCTTTCTCACCCGTGTGCCACCATCTTCCTCTCTGCTCCACCAACCGGCCGCAATCTACTTGCTCCCTCTAGCTCACTGGCGGCTACTCCGCACCTATCTCCACCACCTTCCCTTCCTCCACTGCTCTCCTATGCCATTACTTCTTCACCAGCTGCCTCCCTTCACCGCGCCTGCTGTTGCCCCCAAGGCGCGCCACCATGCTACCTCTGGCCACCGATTTTCCTCCATCTCCTCTGTGCTCCCACTCTACTGGCTGCCAGCAGCTTCTTCCTTGGCCACTCCTCCACCGCTCCTATCCTTCCCCCCTACATCTCGCTGGTGAGCCGCCCTACTACCATCGATCGCCATCAAGACCGAGCCACCCACAACACCGTCATCAACTACTCCCTCCATGCGCTGCGACCACGACACTGACCCTTGCTTCCTCTTCACTGACCATGGCAACAACTTCTTCGCCTCCCTCTGCTCTGACTTTTCCCCCAAGGTTATCTCTAATTCCTCTCCCTTTGTCTAATTATTGTTCTCAAGTATTGTTCAAGTAAGTTGCTATTATTTCCTTGTTAATTGTTTTGTGGATGTAAATTGTAAACTGTTACTCTTTATTGCACCTCGGATGGTCTGCTAGTTATGTCTTGTGCCCTGTGATGTATGAATGTGATCTTTTGATGTTTGTTTAGTAATTGTAGATGTTTGGTGATGTTTAGTGTAGTAGTTAGATGTTAGCTTGTTGTTAGTAATATGTGTTAGTACTTGTCATTTGTGATCTCTTTTAATTCTTAGCAATCATAGTTCATGGTTGATGTGATCCTTTAGATTTGTGATATCGATATGTATATGTGATTGTGAGTAGTTTCTGTGTTTGTCTATGTGCTATCTTGCGAATTAGCTAGCTGGCAACCGTTCTTTTCCCCTCTTTCTTTCTCGACTCCCTTAGTGCTTCTAGATCTTTTAGTGCTTCTCGACTTTCTTCTTCTATCTCGTGGTCGGTAGTTAGTTAGGTGTAAGATCGAGGAGGCCAACTAAAGGGGTGAATAGGCGGTCTAAAAAAATCTCTTCTAACTAATATTAACAATTCAAAAACCATTTCTATTTGTCTAAACCAAGTAAACAATGCGGAAGCTTAAATCAATTTAGTTTAGCACAAACAATGCCTATATCAATTAAGTTTATCTAAGTGCACCAACAACTTTAGGCTATGTCAAGCAATCAATTTAATTCTATGAAAGTAAATTGCTTGAAAGTAAATTGAGTACCAGAAAACAAACCACAATAGACACAATCTCTTTTTACCGTGGTGATCAGAGACTTGCTGGTCTCCCCTAGTCCATGTTGATGTAAGCTCAAACTAATTGGACCGGCTCCACGAATTAAGCCTTCCACCTCAAATCCACTAGTGGTAGCTCTTTCCCGCTTCGGGTAGGTGAGCTCCAACCTTTATACTTTGCCGGGTCTTCTCACAACCTTCTTTGAGAAGATCACCGCGCACGAAGCCTCCAACGCTGTCTAGGAGTCAGCAAACTCTAAGAGTAACAAATCAAGCCCCTCGCTTGACTCTCACCACATGCAACGAATGCACAAGCTCAAATGGACACTACCTCTAGATGCAACACATGCAATTTAGATCCCTTCTCCTTACTCACAAAGTACAACACATGCACTATTGAGTGAAGAGCCTTACACTAGCTCAAGAAAATAGAAATGGGTCAAGCAACAACCGTTTAACCGGCCACAAGGGGGTATTTATACCGTACACAAGAAAACTAGCCACTGGAGCCAGATCCTTGAAAAATTAGGAAAATCGGAAGCATCGCCAGCTTAAGGTTGGTACTTCTGCTCGCCTCACCAACGGTCAGAAAACTAGCCGTTGCAGTCAAAATCGGAAATTCTGCCGATGATTGGAAGTACTACACCTCACATGTGAAACTACTGATCTCGCCAGGGATGAGAAGACTCCACATAAGTGTCTCTCTGGAAAAAAAAGTGCCGCAACACAAGCTGGCACTTCCGCTTACCGGTAGTACCGCTCACACAAGTCAGTATTTCTGCTCGGAGATCGAACCACTTACACAGAGCTGATTGGACCGCTCACACAGAGCCAATCGAAAACTCCAATTGTCGACTACCCTGGTTCACAACCACATTGTTCTCTGACCACGTTGTTCGAATCGATCACACAGGCTCTGACTACGCTAGTCTTCCACCACATTGGTTTTGACCACTCAGGTCTCGACCACATCAACCATGTCGATCTTCGATCACATCAATCTTTGATCACATAGATCTTTGACCAACCCATCGATCTCTAACTACGTTGTTTTAATCATGTTGTTTCGACCACGTTGGTTTCCGACCATATTTGTCTTGACCACGTTGGTTTATGACCACACAGGTCTCGACCACGTCAGTTCAACCATGCTGGTTCGACCACGCTGGTTTCGACCACGCTAGTTTACTACCACGTGGTTTATGACCATGCTCATTTATGACCACGTCGATTTCAACCACGCTGGATTACGACATTGAAGGCCTATGACCATGTCGATTTCGACCACACTAGTTTTGATCACATAGATCTCGATCACGTCATTTTCGACCATGTTGGTTCGACCAAGTCAGTTCGACCACTTGGGCTCGACTACTTTGGTCTTCGACCACATAGGTCTTCGACCACCTAGACTCGACCATTTTGGTTCTTGACCACTTGATCTTTGAGCAAACAAGTCTTCGACCATCAACACATGCGATAGTTCCATAATTTCAACGCCGGTAGTTTCGGTTTGTGGTAGTACCGCAGGTTACACTGCGGTAGTTCCAATTATTTTGAGGAATGCAGATACTTCACTAGATTTTGTAAAACACCTTTGCAAACTTTAGTATCATGCATACAGGTTCCAAACATGATTCTCAACAAATTGCAAAACACATTTGCACACTTTTTGGAATCATGACACAAGGATTAAATATGAGCTTCAACCATTTGCAAAACATATTTGCTAATATAAGCCTCATATCACAAAGAATGGAAACATGAACTTCAAGCATTTGCAAAACATGTTTGCAATGCATAGTTCCATGTTACAAGGATTCAATACATGAGCTTTAGTTATTTGCAAAACACATTTTCAAATATAAGCCTCATGCCAAGATGAGCTATAACAGGTTAGGTTGAGCTATCAACACATGATGAGACTTAAACTACTAGACATAACCCCTTTTAATAATATGGCAACCTATACTAGTAATCTGGTCTTTCAACCAAACACCAAGACCAGTAAAAGACTAGAAACACATCCTTAGCCCCTAGCTAGTCATACCTTTGCCTTAGGTCATCGTCTTGATACGCATCAACTCATGATGTATCCTTTTCTTCAACTCCATCAACACATGATGGTCTTCATTTAACTTGATGATTAACACATGATCATCTCCTCTTGGACATGCATCAGCTAATGATGCATCTTTCTCTTAATGGTCTTCAACACATGAAGCTATCTTCCATCTAGATCATTTAGTCCATTCGATTGTTTTCGATAGTTAGTTTGTTTAGTCAATCGATAGTCATTTTAGGTTTAGTTTCCACTTTATCTCCCATTTCGATTGACCTAGATTTAGTTGTGCACCGTTAGCCTTAGTCTAGTCCCTATGGAGAATATGACACTCGCCGCTATTTCAGTGGCAACCTGTGTACTTGCATGTGTGCTATTTTTGCATGATCATAAAGCAACATGCATGGGGTTAGTCATAAGTGTTAAAGATGGAAATTTATCAATCTTAGATGGCAAAGCTTCTATGTCATAGGTTTTCAATCTAAAATAAAGATCATCCATGGTTAAAGTATCTAGATCGGTAGTTTGATTGATAGTTGTGATAACCATCAACTACTTAGAATCTAAAGATGTTAAAATTTTACTTGCATTATCTTCATCAGCAAGAATAACATTAACACCACGTAAATTACTCAATATCTTTTCAAAACAAGCAAAAAGATTATCAATTGATTCATCAGGCTTCGTAGCAAAATCAAAATATTCTTTTGATAAAGATTTTTAACGCACTTTCTTAATTTTAGTAGTTCCATCATGATAATCGTAAAGAGTTTATCATATTAAGTGGGCAGAATTTATATGAGCCATACGATCAAATTCTTTGTGAGAAATCCTTCAAATAGCAAATTATGAGCTTGAGCATTTAAATCAATATCTATTTTATTTAGAGTAGTTACAGAAATAGGAGTCTCATAGGATGTAGAAACTTTTTTTTTCAAAGATCACTACCCTGAGCTTCGATGTACGCTTGCATCCGACACTTCCAAAAAGCAAAATCAGTACCATCTACCATGTGGGGACAGTTCACATACCTCTCTGACACCATAGCAACCTGCTCTGATACCACTTGTAGGATCGAATACCATAATCAGAGGGGGTGAATGATTGCCTCCGATTTTTGGAATTTCTTAGTTCTCGATGAAGATTTCGACCGCTTGGCGCTCAACCGCTCAGCTGTCATAAACTCTTACTAGTTGTAAACTTTGACAATGGTTTCGACTACTTAGCGTTCAATTGCTCGCTTGATCTGACTATTGATACTGTTGATGATGATCGAGTGGACAACTTGGTGAGTGATCAAGTCGATGGAGGAATGCTATCTCGCAACACACTACTCTCCTCGTAACGAGAATAAGTAAAAAATGATGCCAAGAAAACACGTCGTGATGCTGACTAACTTTTCTAGCCCCTCAAATCCTAGCATAAAAACTCTCAAAGTTTTCTTTCCTAAGCTGCGCAAAGGCCCTACCTCAACACTTAGCCTCTCCCTGCTTCTATATTTTAGAGCCCTAAACCATGTCCTCATCAACACGAACACAAAATTCTATCTGATTCCAAAAATCAAAGGATTTGCAACCCTTCCAAACACCGGTTTTCCAAAAACTCTAAACCTTTCAGTTATGGACTCCTTCCATAACTCTTTGCAACTCATCACATGTCGAAGTCTCCAGGACTGCACCTCCCGTAGCTTCTCCACGCATTATCTACCTTTGATCTCCATGTGCTCCAGCGTGAGCCCGATCACCTCATGACATCATCGACCGCCTGAACCTCGGATTTCCCATCCTTGTCCCGATCCTCCTCGTCATTGACCATGACCGTCTCCACGCCCAACATGCACATGCATGGACTAAAGAATATTTTCTTAGCACAAATTCTCTCCAACTTGACCAACATCAGTCCACACACGCGTAACACACCCTAGTCCATCTATAAACATGAACCAAATCATCCACGACATCAATAGCCATGTTTTCCAGAAATCAATCTCAGACCAATCAGAAAGACCAGTCTAATTGCCATGCATAGGCCGACCAAACCACCGGCTCAACACGAGAACTCAAAAATTATGACCACCCAAAAAGGCCAGTCTGACCGCCATGCACAGGCCGGTTAGACCGCCGGCCCAATGAGTACTCAAAAACCAGAAGTAGCAACAACCAACGACCAAGCCCTATATCTACGACAACCAAGTATTGTAACTACCAACCACCGATTAGGTACTGTAGCTACCGACCATCGACTACCGATTACCCACTAGGTATTATAGCACCGACTACCGACTAGGTACTGTAGCACCAACTACTGACTACAGTCCAGTTCATTGTAGCTTACGACCAATTCATTGTACCTTCCGAAGGATCTTTGACCCTAAATTCTTCGACTGCTCTCTGACTCCAGGGTCTTCGACTACTATAGTACTCTGGAGACTCTGACTGCTCTTCGATACAAAGGTGCATTGACCAAAACTTTGACAAATGCAAATTTCAACGCAACCCAAATGTCAATTATTCATCATCAATATATTCACGATCTATCCACATAGTCTAACAATTTGCCCAAGAAGCCTTGCACAGGGAGGAAGTGGGGTGCCACAAGGGGAGGTCGGATGAGGGGACGGAGGATCCAGAGGTAGAGCTCGATGGTTGAGTAGGGGAGGCAATTGACTGGATCTAGAGGGGAAGGCGAGCTCGTTGCAAGCGGAGAGGCATGCGGGTAGAGTTGCGCGAGTGGAGTGAGATAAGGTGGCGACAGTGCGAGTAGGAAAGTGTCGGTGTGGTCCCTTATCCATCCAGCTATGACTCACTCGCTTCTACTGCACGCTAGCTCTACCACCATCCTACGACCGAAGCCAAGCCGTTCCAAACCACGTCCGGCTTCCCGAAGTCGGAAGCCCCAAGTGGATGTGGCTTGAAACAGGCCGAAGTGTCCTGTACATAAGTAGCCTCTTTGGTAGGTTGTAAGTTGTGCAAAATTTCAGGTGCTATGTGACCATTGCCACATTTTGCACGTTGGACCAACTCGAGCATCGCGAAGTTGCCCGCACAAATCTCTGCTTCAGCCCTGTTTCCTTCATAAAATGAAATTGTTTAATTTCATTGCATTTCAAAGAGTATTGAGCTGTGGATCGTCACCTCTGGTACCGGACGTATGGATTAACTAGTTGCGAAAGCGCAGCGTGCACGCTGCGCTAACTACCATGTGAATCGAAGTAAAAGTATCGCGGGAAAAGGAGGGGTTTTTGTGAAAAATAAGGATCTATATGTTCAAAATAAGGGCCTACATATAATTCTGAAAAACGGAACTTTTTTTAAAAAAGTGACGTGGCACGGATGTAAGGCAGCATGTTTGCATTGTATCTTGCAACTTGGTTTGAATTTTCACTGTACTTTCGATCCTTCTGTCCAAAGTACAAACCCGTACTTGTGACTATCAAAATTCTATACGTCAATCCTGTACTTCCTCCGATTCCATGCTTCAATCACATCAGCGTAATGCAATTCGGGAAGAGCAACTAGTCATTCACACGCGCAAGCAACCAATCAAACACCGCACACCCGACTCTGCGAGGGCGAGGCAGACAGGCAGCTTCCAAGCGACCCATGGATTCTGTACAGCACAATGAAACGACGACCACCGACACGGTTGACCGTGATTTCGCCACCAACCTAGCACTTACTCCGCACGTTTCCCAAAAGTCGTTGATGCAACCTACACGTTACTACGTCTGTCCCACGGTAGAAGTCTAGCGTGCATATTTAAAAAAACATATTATTTGCATAATATTCAATTGAATTGAACGACACACTATTTCTATAAAAGACAAATATTATTTAATTATGTTAAATATTACTAAAATAATATGCCTCCTCGGCAATATTGTTGAAGTTGCGATCTAGTCATAGAATCATACAATTCTACAATCTTACAAAATTAATCCAACTCAAATCATATCTTGAGTCATACATGGTAGAATCATGGAAGAATCGTGATCATAGTCGTAAAATAGTGTAGAGTCACAATAGAATTATAGTAGAATCATGATAGAATCGTATAGAATCACGCATCATCCTAGATTACGAAAGACTTAGATTTTTTTTGTTGTGTCCTATTCCTTAATTTAAGTTGTATGTTAAGTACTAAGTAGTTAATAGTTTAGACATTAATATTCAGAGGTTTAGATAATTAAAAATTAATTTGATTATTTTTTATTTTTTACATAAAATGGTCATATAATGGTAATATTGATAACATCATTCTTCTGGTCGTAGGTCTTAATATAAAATTAAAACTGTGATTTTAGTCATGAATAAGATAGACATTTATTAATCAAATTAGATGATAAAGGACCAAATAAACACTCATATCACTCTTACAATAAATGATAAATTGAAAAAAAAAGTGTTTTTGGTAAAATCGGGTAGGACATTAGATTCTATGATTCAGTTCTATCAAATTGCCTTCGATCCAATTTAAAATCACAATTCTAACAACCTTGCCTTTAGATATACAAGTTAGACTTACATTAGACGACGAGAGAGTAACACATTGTCTTATACCACAACCTGAGAGCACGTGTCAGTGTAAGCGGCAAAAATGGCCGTGTCCAGGCGTTTTGCACTTGTGCTCACCGTTTGATAAAACTCTGCTGCTACGTGCCCGTCCCGTCCGTTCTGGCGATTTCCTCCAATGCCTCTCAGCGAACATGCCCAGCCAGCTCTTGTTCACGCAGAGCTCGCCGTCGTTCAGGTCGGTCCTGGTGTCGTCCATCAGGAACCCGAAGTTCTTCACGCCGATCACGGTGCGGCCGCTCTGCATCGTCACGCCCACCAACTCCTCCCACGTCTATGGGGTCGCCATGATCTGCAGTCAACGGCACGGCGTCCGCATCCGCGTGTGCATCGGTGGGCACGACTACGAGGGGCTCTCGTACCGGTCCGAGCGTCCGGAGGTGTTTACGGAGGTGTCTAGAGGGTGGGTGTTGTCGTATAAATCTGACTAGACGGTGGTCCTCTATGTGATCAGTTACAATCGGTATGTGTGGTTGTAACGATAGGATCTTTCTGTGATCGTAACAACCAGTGTCTGTGTATGGTCATTACGACTAGTCTGTGTGGTCGTAACAACCGGATCTCTGTGTGGTCGTTACGACCGATGTCTGTGTGGTCGGTTACGACCATGCTATGTGTGATCGTAACGACTAGCGTGATGGTCGTAATCATCGTAGTCGTAGACGCCATGGTCGTACGCGCCGTGTTCGTAGACGTCGCAGTCGTGGCTCTTGCGTGTCTGTGGTTGAAACCATGCTGAGGTTGGAGACAGTGGTCGTGGTCGTGCTGCCAGTCACTATAGTAGTCGGCGATCACTGTAGTAGGCGTTGGCATGAATGGTTGTGGATGACACAGGCCACGCCTTGGTCGGTGAACTGCCTGGTATGGGCAATTGAGACCAGTGTACATGACCTCAATCCGTCGAGTATGCAAAAAAATTGAGTTGTGTGAGAGTCACAGTTGCGAAAAAGAAGGTGAACACGAAAATTGCCCTAAAACACTCTCTCCACTTTAGATCTGCAACTCTGTTCTCTCTTGCTCTCTGTTTTCAGCTGTTTGTCATCTAACAACAGCGTATCCTCCGTTTGATTTGGGCATGTTGATCCAGGTTCCTTCCAACAATTGGTATCAAAGCACGGTGCATGCCCAAATACATACGGCTTGATTCGATGGCAACCAGCGCACAGCAAGCGGCAAAGGAGAGCGGCGGCACGCCCTTTCACCACTCGATGTTGACATCCTCCAACTACACGTGAGCGATTAAGATGGAGGCGCTGATGGATGTCCAAGGAATCTAGGAGGCTATCGAACTGGTGACTGGAGTGGTCATGGAGGCAAAGAAGGACAAGTCGGCGTGAGCTTTCATCTTCCAAGCTATACCCGAAGACATTCTTCTACAAGTGGCCAAGAAGAAAACAGCCAAGGAGGTGTGGGATTCTCTAAAGACTAGATATCTCGGGGCTGATTAGGGGCAAAAAGCGCATCTGCAAACTCTGTAGAACGAGTTTGCGGCATTGCGCATGAAGGAGGGCGAGTCCATCGATGGTTTTCCTAGAAAGCTAAACGAGATGACAAGCAAGTACAACTCACTTGGCTCAACCCTGGAGGATCTGATGCTCGTGAAGAAGCTTCTCGACTTAGTGCCCAACAAATTCCTCCCGATGGTGGCCTCAATCGAGCAATACTCCGATCTGGAAACGTTGTTGTTTGAGGAGGCCATAGGATGGCTGAAGGCGTACGAGGAAAGGATCCGTCATCGAGTTGGCAATTCCAACACCGATGGACAGCCCCTCCTCACTCACACTAAGTGGGTGGAACAGTAGAAAAGCGGTGGCAGGGAGTCATCGGCAAGTAACAAGAGACGAAGCGCATGAAACTCTGATGGACATGGTCGGGGCAGAGGTCGTGGCCAAGGGCGCGGCCGTGGGCACGGCAGAGATGTCCAGCTAGTCTTGGCGGGACGTGAAAGGAAGGTGTTGGAGGTGGTAGAGACAAAAGCCACATCCGGTGCTTTAACTGCGACAACATCGGGCACTATGCCTCTGAATGTCATAGTAAATGCCGAGTGGAGGTGAACCTAACGCAAGGCAAAGAGGAAGAACCAGCCTTGATGCTAACACTATGTGCGGAGGAGCCATGCAATCTAGTACTCCTGAACAAGTAGCTTGTCCTATCGGACTTGCGTGAAGAAGGCGATCAACAAGTTGTAACTTAAGAATGGCAAACGTCTAGATTGTGGTATGTGAACAACGGGGCCAGTAACCACATGACTGGACAACGATCTTTCTTCACCGAGCTCAACGAAAGCATCATAGGGAGAGTGAGTTTCGATGATGGATCAACAGTGTAGATCAAGGGGAAAGGTTCAATCCTATTCGAGTGCAAGAATGGGGAGCAACGATTGTTGACAGGGGTATACTACATTCCTAGCCTCTACAACAATATCATAAGTTTGGGACAATTGACAAAGGCTGGCACCAAGATTGTGCTACTAGAAAACCTGCTTTGGACGTACAGCCGGACTAGGAAACTCTTGATGAAGGTGGAACGCTCAGCAAATAGACTGTACAAGGTATTGCTACACACTTGTGCACCAGTCTGTCTTGTGGTGTGTATGGCCAAACCGGAGTGGTTATGGCATGCTTGGTTGGGGCATCTCAATTTCCAAGCAATGAAGCTGATGGTTGAAAAGGATATGATATAGGGAGTACCCAGGGTTGAACATCCTACACAAATTTGTGAGGGTTGTTTACTGGCTAAGCAATGCCAATTGCTGTTTCCAAGCTAAGTCATGCACCGAGCAGTGAAGCCACTAGAACTCGTATATGCAGATTTATGTGTACCAACCACACCTCAGACACAGGCTGGGAGCAAGTACTTCCTACTACTCGTTGATGACTTCAGTCAAATGATGTGGCTGTACACACTGAAGTCGAAGAGTGAAGCAATCGAAGCCTTTAGGAAGTTTAAGATGCTAGTCAAAAAGGAGTCTGGATATGTCTGAAAGCTCTTGGAACTAACCGGGGAGGTGAGTTCGTGTCGAGCCAGTTTACCCAGCTGTGTGAAGTAGGAGTCTGCCGGTACCACACCGCACCCTACTCACCGCAAAGAACGGGGTGGTGGAGCGGTAGAACCAAACCATGTTGGCGATGACTGGAAGCCTCTTGAAGACCATGGGAGTGCCAAGCGTAATGTGGGGAGAGCAGCACGCCATACCATCTACCTGCTAAACTGGATTCCGACCAAGGCCCTGGTCAGGGTCACTCCATATGAAACCTAGACAAGGAGGAAGCCAAACCTGGTACGTGTAAGGATCTTGGGGTGTACTGCACATGCAAAAATACCTACCGTCTACTTGAAGAAGCTGGACGACAAAAGCAAGACCTTGGTTCATCTTGGTGTGGAAGAAGGAAGCAAGGCGTACCGTCTCTATGATCCTCAAAGGAAGAGAATTATTGCGAGTCGGGATGTGGTATTTGAAGAAGACAGGAAGTGGAATTGAGAAATTCCAGCCAGTGGTAAGATCAGTGAGGCTGCTGAGTTCGCTGTAGTGGAACCTACAACAAAGACTGATGGGCATCTGCTTCAGCAAGACTCAGCAGTGGCAGACTTGCCAGTTCCTAGGCCAGAAGATTGGGTATCCATCTCACAGGCAACGTCAGATGGTCAGTCAGCCTCGGCAGCAGATTCAGCCCCCTCAAGCCCTTCCTCTATAGCAACAAAGGAAGGATTCACAAGATACCGAGCATTCTCTAAGGTCTACGCAGAAACACAATCAGTTGAACTCGATGTAGAGTTACTTGTACTAGCAGCTGAAGAACCATAGTGCTATCAAGAGGCCACCAATTCACCTAAGTGGTAGGATGCCATGAAGAAGGAGATAGAGGCAATAAAGAATAAGACATGGTCTCTCACTGAGTTGTCGGCTGGTCACAAAGCAATTGGTCTCAAGTGGGTATTCAAATTGAAGAAAGACTCAAATAGAAACCTTGTCAAGCACAAAGCACATCTTGTCGCAAAGGGGCACATGTAGAGATAAGGAATAGATTATGAAGAGGTGTTTGCACGGTAGCTAGGATGGAAACTGTAAGGTTACTGTTGGCAGTAGCAGCTCAAGAGAGTTGGGAGGTTCCTCATCTTGATGTCAAGTCAGCATTTCTGAATGGGAGACTCCAAGAGGAGGTTTATGTGAAGCAACCCGAGGGCTTCTCCATTGAGAATCAGGAGCACCTTGTGTACAAATTATTCAAGGCACTCTACAGTTTGCGACAAGCTCTAAGGGCATGGAACATCCATTTGGATAGTACTCTGAAGGAACTTGGCTTTTAGAAATGCCACCAAGACCAAGCTCTCTACAAAAGAAGCATTGGCTCTGAGCTGTTGGTGGTGGGAGTATATGTAGATGATCTGATTGTTACCGGCACAAGTAAAGACCAGATACAGTCTCTCAAGCATCAAATGATGAAAGAATATGAGATGAGTGATCTTGGACTCCTCTCATACTACCTGGGAATAGAGGTAGATTAGAAGAGAGGGCATATTAGCCTGAAGCAGTCAACGTATGCTAAGAAGGTGCTACAAGTGGCCAGTATGTGGGAATGCAATTCGGCAAAGGTTCCGATGGAACCAAAAATGTATTTGAGCAAAGATGAGGGCGGAGTGAGAGTGGATGCTACAGACTTCCATCGCATAATAGGAAGTTTGAGGTATCTCTCTCTCACACACACACAACCGGATCTAAGTTACTCAATGGGCGTGTTGAGCAGATTTATGCAAACTCCCAAGGAGTCGCATCTGCAGACGGTCAAGCAAGTTATGAGATATCTGAAGGGCACCATCAACTTTGGTTTGGAGTATGCGCAAGGAGGTGAAGGACCCTTGATAGGCTACAGCAACAGTGACCTCGCTGGAGATGTAGAAGACAGGAAGATCACGAGTGGTTCTGGCTTTTACCACTCCAGAAGCCTGATCGCATAGAGCTCACAAAAAGAGAGGATAGTCACACTCTCTACGTGCAAAGCAGAGTTCATGGCTTTTATGTGACTATTTGGCTCAGAAATTTGCCGAGCAAGATCACTGGGAGGAAGCCCTAGCCAGTGACATTGCTCGTGGACAACAAGTCAGCGATTGCACTCATGAAAAATTCAGTGTTCCACAGAAGAAGTAAGCATATTTATACTCGATTTCACTTCATCAGAGAATGTGTGGAGCTGGTTCAAATTAGAATGGAGCATATTAGCACAAAGGAGTAGTGAGCCGACATCCTCACCAAGGCCCTTCCCAGAATCAATATGGAGAGATGCGTGAGCTGATCGGTGTCAGAGACCTCACAAACTCGAGTTAGGTTTAGGGGGTGAGTGTTGTTGTATAAACCTGACTGGGCGGTAGTCCCCTGTGTGGTCAGTTATGACCAATGTATAGGTTGTAACGACTAGGTCTTTCTGTGATCGTAACGACCAGTGTTTGTGTGTGGTCATTATCACTGGTTCTCTATAAGGTTGGTTACGATTGATCTGTGTGGTCGTAACAACCAGGTTTCTGTGCGATCGTAACAACCAGTGTCTGTATGGTTATTACGACTAGTGTCTGTGTGGTCGGTTACGACCACGTTGTGCACAATGCGTTACAACCATGTTGTGTGTGATCATAACGACTAGCGTCATGGTCTTAAGAATCGTAGTAAGCATCGTGTTCATAGGCGTCATGGTCGTGGCTCGTGTGTCCATGGTCGAAACCATGCTGAGGTTGGTGCTAGGAGTTGTGGTCATGCGGCCAGTCACTACAGCAGTCGGCGATCACTATAGCAGTTGGTGGTAACTGTAGCAGGCGTCAGCACAGATGGTCATGAATGATGCAGGCCACATCTTGGTTGGCGAATTGCCCGGTATGGGCAGGCGGTAGGGTAGTTAAGATTGGCATACACTACCTCAGTCCTTCGAGTATGTAAATGAGTCTGTAAAAAAAATCAAGTTGGGTGAGAGTCGCAGTTGCAAAAAAGATAGTGAACATGAAAGTTGCCCCAAAACACTCTTTCCACTTGATCTATGTAACTCTGTTCCCTCTTGCTCTCTATTTTTAGCTATTCGTCGTCCGATAACAGCATATCCTTCATTTGATTTGGGCGTGCTGATTTGCGTTCCTCCTAACAGGCAGCATCGGCATGATGATGTGCAAGTACAACCTTTCTATTGACAACATCCTCGACACCAACTGGAGGCTCCTGGACAAGAAGACCATGGGGAGGGACCTCTTCTGGGCCATCTGGGGCGGCAATGGTCGGAGCTTCAGCATCGTGCTATCATGGAAGGTGAGGCTCATGCCGGTCCCACGACGGTGACAGTCTTCAACATCCAAAAGACTAGGGACTGTTGGTCTAGCCCAGGAGTACATACGAATAAATAGAGACGAACACAAGAGAATTTTCTCTGTTGCAACTGTATACCTGAGTTTTCTGAATTTCTTTATTCTCTTGCTCTTACCAAAATTGGTTACAAACCTCTTCATTATATAGTCTCCAACTAACATACTGGGATTTCAAGTTGGTCACAACTTTAACTTGAGAAACACATGAAGAATGACTCTTCTACGTCTCAAAATCTTACTCACACACATAACAACAAGATTATTCTAACATGGAGCAGGGCATGGCTAACGCCATGACCAAATGGCAAATGCTCACGTCGAATTTTGGTAGGCCACATGTTACCATTGTTGCATGTCGATTAGAATTTTATGTGTGTTATATAACGCATGGCAAAAATATGAAACAATGAAGAATAATTAGAAGTATGAGACAAAGATTTAACATGAAAAACCATTGCAAAAAAAAAAGCAAACACACAATCAGCAAAATCACTATATAAGAAAGAAGTAACAGAACGCTCTTAACGTATTATATGGGTAGATAACTTGTGATGTGCGCTTGTGTGTTATCTATCATGAGGCTTATATAGGGTATAAATAGCCTTAGAAACAAGAGTCCCAAATGAGAAAGGAACAAAGTCCAAGTCGGCAATGGAAACATATACCTACCCAGAAACTAAAACAATAACCTGCTCGGACACCGCAAGTACTCAGTTCAGATACAAAACAAAGTATCAGAAAATGACGGTGAAGAGTTATAGTCAGAAGCACTCCAAGTAGTCACACTTGACTTCAGTCAGCATAAACACCTTAGGACACCACGTTTTGTGCAAATTGGGGTAGAGTCCATCAAAAACATGAAAATGATCCCAATCATAATCTCTGACTAGTTCACATTACCTATCAGTCATACTAGTCAGAATATATCATTTGAAGGAAATTTGATCAGATTCTTCAAGTGGTTGGATCCAACTAGATTCATATCACAAAATACAACAATCTTTTCCATGAGCCGAATTCCTCCTATAGCGATAAAGAACCAAAGAACTTCTCAAATAAGTTGTAAAACATTTCTTATGTGTCAATCATCCGAAAGGACTAATTGGTAATACTAACCAAATCTGAGCAGCGCTCAAATTTAGCACTAGGAATTGATTTTGTGATCATATCGACTAGATTATCATGAGTACTGATCTTACAAACTTTTAATTTACCTTGAGAAATAACTCTTTAGATGAAGTGATATCTGATACCAATATGTTTTGTTCTCTCATGGAATATTTAGTTTTTTATAAGACAAATAGCACTCTGACTATCACAGTGGATATGGTGCAATTTATATTTCCACATTACTCGGTGTACAAACCTATTGCCAAAAAACTTCTTTATAGGCTTTTAAAATAGCCATGTACTTGACTTCAGTGATCGAAACAACAAGAGTAGTTTGCAGACAAGCTTTATAACTTACGGTGCGACCTCCAATAGTGAATATATAACTAGTAAGAGATCTCCTCTTATCTAAATCTTCAACAAAATCTAAATTCACATATCTGACCAATCCATTACTAGTTTTTTTCAAACTATAAATAGGCATAGAAGTGCCCCTCAAACATCTAAAGATCCACTGAACTATTCTCCAGTGGTCTTTCTCTGCATTGGTCATATATCTGCTAACAACATTCAAAGAATGAGATAGATTAGGCCGAAAGTAGACAATGGCGTACATAAGTAATTTGATTGTACTTGCATACAGAACACTTGATATGTATTCAACTTGTTCAACTATTTGTAGATTTGATCATCATCGGAACAAATCTGTAGGAGATTATGAAGTTTAAAGAAGAGATGATGAAACTATTCAAAATGTTAGACTTAGGGCTCCTGAGTTACTATCTCGGCATTGAGGTAAAACAAACTGAAAATGGTATTACACTTTGTTAGTCCGCTTATGCTCAGAAGATACTGGAGAAGTGTGGCATGGGAGACTGCAACCCGTGTCAAGTCCCAATGGAAAATCACTTGAAGCTAAGCAAGACAGGCCTAGGATCTCCAGTCGATACCACACAGTACAGGAGTATTGTCGGGAGCCTACAATACCTAGTTCATACCCGTCTAGACATCGCTTTTGTAGTCGGGTATGTGAGTCGTTTCATGGAGAAGCCAACATAAGAACACTTGATGGCTATGAAACATATTCTAAGGTATATAAAAGGTACTCTATGTTTTGGCATCCAGTACAAGAGAGGAGGCAAAGAGAAATTGCAGCTGACCGGCTATAGTGACATGGTGGGAGACATTGATGATTGAAAAAGCACAACAGGGGTAATGTTTGTGCTGGGAGAAAGTCCGGTTAGTTGGCAATCCCAAAAGTAAAGAGTGGTGGCTCTGTCATCCTGCGAAGCAGAGTACATAGCAGTAAGCGCCGCATCTTGCCAGGGAGTCTAGCTTGCTCGTCTGATAAGCGAATTGTCGGAAGAAGAAGCTATGAAAGTCATACTGAAGGTGGACAACAAATCTGCTATTTTGCTGAGCAAGAACCCGGTTCTTCATGATAGAAGCAAACATATAGATACAAGATATTATTTTATTAGAGATTTTGTCGAAGAAGGAAGAATCGCGATCAAGTACACCAGCACAGATGAGCAGAAGGCTGACATACTGATGAAGGCGCTCGGGCGGACCAAGTTCTTGGAGATGAGGAGGAAAATCAGCATGATTGAAGTCATAAAACAAGATTAGGGAGAGAATGCTGTAAATAATCTTGTTTAGAAGTCATGTGCAAAGTATGGTAGTGATCGAAGTCGAATTGTAATCATAATCGAAAGTCAAAAGTCGAAGTCATACTGGAGTCAGAGTCAGAATCGGTTTTGTATGCATAGTCAAAACCCGAGCCAAAGTCTAGAGCCGGGTATAAAAGGGGAGGAGTCTTGTAATCAGTTCCATGCGAGAAATAGAGAAGAGAAGGAAAACACAATCGAGTATCGACTTCATTGTGTTCTCGCAGACGTGGTCATAATCGACTTACGACCACGGCAAAGTATCTGCAAACGTGGTCTTAAGGCATTACGACCACAGCAACCAGAAGTAGACGTGGTCGAAGGGCGATACGACCACGGCAAACAAGGACTGAACGTGGTCAAAAGGTGCTACGACTACGGCAGTGCAAGGTGAACGTGGTCGGAAGAAGTTACGACCACGTTGTAAAGAAGTGAACGTGGTCGGAAGGTGTTACGACCACATTGTGAAGGAGTGAGCGTGGTTGAAAGGGTGTTTCGACCACTGTGAATAGTGATCGGTAGAATCATTGCGTGGTCATAGACTAGGGTAATTTGAGCATGGTCGAAGGAAGACTAGTGCAGCGGCAGAGAAGCGTGGTCGAAACTTTAGCAGTAGTTTACGACTACGTAGTTGGAGTGATCGGAGGGGCTACAACGTGGTCGAAAAGACTGTCTGTGTGGTCGTAAGACCGAAAGAGTGGTCGTAACACAGCGGGAGGTGGTCGTAGCCTCTTGTACGTGGTCGTACGACTACAGGAGGTGGTCGTAGTGGTCGTAAAGTCCTGGGAGCAGTCGTAAAGATTGCTACATAAGGTTGGCGCTCCAGCCCCACCTCCAGCCGTCAGACTCGGGCGTCGTTCTTTTTGGGCGTAGAGGCAGCGCAGCAGCGGTAGAAAGAAGACTCGGGCGGCTGAGGCCAGCGACCGGAGGAAGAAGACGACTAGATGAGTTGTGGCATGCTGATTTCTCGGCCATTGGTGGCTTGGTACCATGTTGGGCCGCTAGGTGTTGGTTGCAGTTACCAGTAGCAGACTTAGAGGCCCAACCGGCTAGCCCAATTGGTGAAATTGGCCCTTGAGAACGGCTTCTCTGTCACTCTCAATTGTCGATCGATTGAACCACGTAGGCAGAGAGGGCGCGCGGTGGCTGCTCCTCAGACAATACTCAGCGAGCCGGGCGACCCACTGCGGCGCCGGGTTGATACAATGATCACAAATAAGGAAAACATTCTTGATATAACTAAAATTTGGAACCCCTTGGACAGAATCGAGATTAGCGAAAATCGAGAATTTTGAATTTTTTGTCCAAAAATTTAAATGCCCCTAACGAATTCAAAAACAAAATCTCGTTCAAATTTATGAAAATTTGAATTTCTCGAACAGTTCTGAATTGGAGAAGTAAATCAAACTGACCAATCTCTCCAAAAATAAGAAAATTGAAGAAGCAAAATCCACAAATCAAAGCATCACTATATGTACACAACTACAGACTAGGGTTACAAATTTCATCCGAAATTTTGCGAAATGGATGAAATTTCATCCCTTTCGGTGTCCAGCGAAATAGGTTTCATTCGGCTAAAATTTATCCAAATTTGGCCCTATTTGAAATTTGTTCAAATTTTATTCAAATTTTGGTTAAATTTCATCAAAAAAATTGATTTCTTTCGTCCAAATTTCAAACTTCATTCATTCATTTCTTTCACCAGCAGCCAAAATTTTTTGCATCTGAAAGATTAAACACTGCTACAAACCAAATCACTATTGGGCCTGTTCTTTTCGGCTGCAGCTTATGGCTTTTGGCTGAAATTTTTGAATTTTGGCTGTTTACGGTATAGATTACGGAGAGACAGATACTCACTTGTGATTTTGGCTGGTACAGATGTTGGGCTTTTAACGTGTAGATCGTTTAACTTGTAGACCCCGTCTTGAAAAAAAAATACTCCGTTTGAAAGTTAGGTATTGTAGCAGAAGCCAAAAGCCGATTTTAAAAGCCCAAAAGAATATGCTCAGTAACTTGTTGGGATCCATCTCTATCTTTACATAAACTCATTGATAGGTAATTGTTCATCAGTTCTTGCACCAACCATTCTTGCACCAACCAATCCAAGATCCAAGTTCCTTCGGTAACTTGCTGCAAGCTTGCATCTCGCCTGCTCAACCTCCATCACTGGGACGTAGCCTGCAGCCGCCGCTCTCCATGCCAAAACCGTTGCCTCCCTGCCCTTCCATACGCCGCCGCCTCTCTCCCCTCCCATGCACTGTAGCCGCACCCTGTCCTAAGTATTTAGTGAATTTTGAGGCCACATCAATATGTTCTTGTCTACTTTAATTTTTGTTTGTGAGTTCAGAGGACGTCATCGATTTGTTCCAGCTCTCTTAGAAGTGCTTGCTTAACTTTTTCTGAAACTACTCCCACAAGTATACTGAGCACGGTGTGAGGGACAGGTACCAGGACTAGGGGTGAAAACGGATCAGATAGTTTCCGACCGATTCGGATGAAAACGAATACATATTGTATCGGATCGGATTTTCTTCGGATAATTCTTGGATCGGAAACAAATACGGATTTTTTTGTCGAAAATGAATACGAATACAGTAGGCCTGATATCCGGCGAATACGGACACGAATACAGATTATCCGGATAATACAGATTCAGATATCCGAGATTTCATCCAATATTGCCCAGCTCAAGTCAGCCTCTCTCATCTCCCCTGCAACTAGCCCATTAGCAAATATTTATGTTTATTAAAAATAAATTTAGTATTATCGGTAGATTAAAATTTGTACCGATTAAATTGATGTACTGCTGTTTAAATCATTCTAATGCAAATTTAAATTATTAATTAATTTATTAGTTACACGTAAATGATAGAAATCCATTAAGAATTATTTAGGACTTTAGAAAAAATTAACTGCCATTTGAAGATTTAAAATTTGTACAATGGTATAACTATTGTGGATAAAAATACTTATGCTTGTTTAGATTTCATTAATGTTTTGACAAGATAAACTATTTATGTGTTTTCATTGATTTTTGATGTATAGTTTAAGGGGGTTTTATGTTTCGATAAATATTCATGACCGTATTTGTTTCGATTCGTATTCGCTCCATATCTGTATTCGATATTATTCGTATTTGTATTCATATCCGAAATATATGTATTTGTATCCGCATTCGAGAAAAAAATATGAAAACAAATATGGTAGAGGCATTATTCGTTCGTATTCGATCCGTTTGCATCCCTAACCAGGATTGAGCGACTTTTGTGAGGGCCAAGGGCAATCTCTTTGACATGACGGTTTGCTCCTCTTGCAACTGCTATGGCAGTTTCCATAAACACGGATGAACTCTACTTAGTCGGAGTCCCCTGAGTAGTTTGTGACATTCAGCATCCGAAAACACATCGGCCCAGGGTGGCTTGCAAGCTTGGGCTCAACGAGATGGTACGATCAACGAGACCGATGACCTCGTGGGCCAGGAGCCCCTTAAGGCTGGGGCGCATTGGAAGTTCAGTGTGGAGCTGGGTGTAGGATCTTGCACTTGACCGACCAGGGGCGGCCTAGCCCCTAGGTGATCGTGATTCGCCTCCGCGCCCCCAACCGAGGTGAGGGCCTCCCTCCGCACTTGGTCGAGTTGCATTCTAAGATCGTTGGCTTCTTAGACTCTAGACGAGGATGGCAAGTTCGCTCGGATGCAGCCTACGGTGATCTCGGTCCGGAGGGCTTTGACCTCGGGCACTTTGGGGTGTGTTGTCCCCCTTGCCAATGCCTTGCTTCATCCAGCTGGTTCCTTCATTCCTTGGCTCCTTGGGCTTTCGCGGATGGTGGGGTTTTTGCCTTGGCTCACGCCCTCTCAAGTTGTACCCCAAGTTCTCCTGCTTGGTGAGCCTCGGTCGTGGACCGTCGAGCCTCGGTTTGCGATTCCCTCAATTGCATTTAGAGGCCCTCGAACTCCCACTCCACCTCCTTACGAGTGTTTGGATGGGTGGCTTCTTAGGAAGCCGCGGTTTCGCCGGTGACCTAGGCCTCCGTGGAAAGGTTTGGCTACATCACTAGGCCTGGAGCCGCGCAGGTTGCGATCTATCTTGACTTCGGCCTCGAAATGGGTTCACACCTCCCACCTCGGTGACCTTTCATGCCTTTCTCTTCTTAGGCGGTATGACTTATCCCCCCGATTCTCTATGGACGGCACCAACTGTCATTGATATAGACTGGACAATAACCTTGTAAGTACCATCGATTGGATTCGAAGACCGCCGAGGACACGGGGGACTCTCTTAGATGCACACACAAATAACCAAGTGTATTTAATATAAGTATCTAGGGTTACAAAATAGCCCCTCCTCATTTATAAGGGGTCCTATTATAGAGGGTGAGGAGAGGCAAGTGAAGTTACAAGTTTACCCTCGAGCCTAGCTAACACCTAAGAGTATCTTCGTCTTTTACGCCACGTGTGTCTCGCTAGGTTTGAGACACTTCGGAGTTTGATTCATGGTTAGCCTCAGACCTCATCTGGGGTTGACTCTGGCACTGAGGTTGACTTGTGGAGTTCACCAGGGTTGGATTGTGGACTTCATCAAGATTGACTTGTGGACTTCATTGGGGTTAAATCGCGGACTTCACCGAGATTGGCTCATGGATTTCGCTAGGTAAGTCCCCGATAGGTGCCACAACACCGGGGTTGTCATGGGCACAAGGTAGACCGAAGACCCTCTTTGAACTAAAATTTGGGACCCCTGACAGAATTGAAATTCACAAAAATTGTAAATTTTAATTTTTTTTTTGTCCAGAAAATTGAAATGCCCCTAACGAATTCACAAACAAAATCGTGTTCAAAATTTATGAAATTTCGAACTTCTCGGACAGTTTGAAAGTGGAGAAGCAAATCAAACTGACCAATCTCTCCAAAAAAAGAAAATTGAAGAAGCAAAATCCACAAATCAAAGCATCCCTCTATGTACACAGCTACAAACCAAATCACTATTGTGTTCAGCTGCATCCTGTAGGGATCCATCTCTATCTTTTACCTTAACTCATTGATTGGTAATTGTTCATCGGTTCTTGCATCAACCAATCCAAGATCCAAGTTCCTCCGGTAACTCGCCGCAAGCCTGCATCTCGCCTGCTCAGCCTCCACCGGGACGTAGCCCCCCGCCGCTGCCCTCCATGCCGGAACTGCCGCCTCCCTGCCCTTCCATACGCCGCCGCCTCTCTCCCCTCCCATGCGCCGCAGCCGCGCCCCAAACTGAACGGAGTGGGGAATGGGGGGAGAGAGCGTGTGGGTTAGGGTAGGGACAGCATTGGGCTCAATGGGCCTTTAGATTCAAAACGGTCCTAAGTATTTCGTAAATTACGGCTCAAAATTGTTTCTCTGATCTCATTCACCACAAACTTTTGTTGTACCACCGGGCCGCATGGGTGCCCTGACAGTTGGTTAGTTGAGATCATAGTTTCACATTCTCCTGTCTTAAGAGAAGTTTCTAGTTTCTACTTTACCCCTTATATACACGCATGAACCATTACAAAATTATGCAGCTATTTTAACCACGCAATAAAATTTCCAAAACTCCTAAACAAATTTCCTGCATCAGTTATCCTGTCCCCGTTCCAATGTACATTACTCCATGGCTTAAGTTCGCTTTTCAATGCTTCTGCAGTTTCACTTCTGCACTTAAAAGGCTTCGCCCGGTTGGGCTGAAAATAGTAGCTTATAGTTGAAATTATACTGTAGCTGGTTGAAATTATACTGTAACTGAAGGTATCTTATTTGGTGTAATTAAATTAAAAAAAATATGTTAGTTTATCACGGACAACGCAAACGAATACGGGAAAAAAGAACCGACAAAAATACTCAAAAAAACCAAAAGTTCAGAAAGAGACGAAATTTATAAATAGTGAAAAATAAGGCAGAAGTCAAAAGCTCAAACCAATATAAGCTGCGTGAAAGTACCATTCTTCCTGCCTAAAGTACCGTTCTTCCGACGGTTTGTCGTTGGACCAAGCATGCACGGCAATGTGAGATTACCAGTTTTCCCATGCACAGCTTTGAAGAACGAAGCAATGAAGAAACCCACCATGCACGCATGGGCCTGTAAAAACGTAGAGACTTTGACTAGTTAACCTTTCTAGATACAGTTCACCAATCGATCCGCACGAGTAGGGGCCGGTGAAACAAATTGCGTATTCGAAGCCTCCTGTATATAGCTCATCACCTGTCCTTGTGACGACCTACGCCAAGAACACGTACCGCAGCTACCATGGCAAGATCTAGGGCGATTGCGTCGGTGCTCCTCTTGTGTGCCCTGTCGTCTTCTTGTCACGTCGCCATTTCCGCCTCGCCGCCGGCCTCCAAGGATGACTTCCTCTCGTGCCTCACCGAGGGCATACCCGTCCGGCTCCTCTACGCGAAGAGCTCACCTTCCTACACCTCCGTCCTGGTGTCCTCCATTAGGAACCTCAGATACTTGTCGCCCAAGACGCTGAAGCCGCTCTACATCGTCACCCCCACCGACGCCTCCCACATCCAGGCGGCCGTGGTCTGCGGACGCCGGCACGGAATGCGCATCCGCGTGCGGAGCGGTGGGCACGACTACGAGGGCCTGTCGTACCGGTCCGAACTGCCGGAGCGGTTCGCCGTCGTCGATCTCTCCAAGATGCGGTCCGTGCGCGTCGACGCCAAGGCCGGCACGGCGTGGGTCGAGTCCGGCGCGCAGCTCGGCGAGCTCTACTACGCGATCTCTAAGGAGAGCCCCAAGCTCGCGTTCCCGGCCGGCGTGTGCCCAACCATCGGCGTCGGTGGCCACTTCAGCGGGGGCGGGTTCGGCATGCTGCTGCGCAAGTACGGCGTCGCCGCCGACAACGTCATCGACGCGAAGCTGGTCGACGCCAACGGGAAGCTGCACGACAAGAAATCCATGGGCGACGACCACTTCTGGGCCATCAGGGGTGGCGGGGGCGAGAGCTTCGGCATCGTGGTCGCATGGCAGGTGAAGCTCGTGACGGTGCCACCCACAGTGACCGTGTTCCAGATCCAAAAGACACTGAAAGAAGGCGCCATAGACCTCATCACGAAATGGCAAGAGCTCGCGCCGGCCTTGCCCGACGACCTAATGATCCGCATCATGGCGCGGAGGAACGAGGCCATGTTCGAGTCCCTGTACCTCGGCACGTGCAGCAACCTGCTGCCGCTGATGCGCAGCCGCTTCCCGGAGCTCGGCGTGAACCGCACGCACTGCAACGAGATGCCCTGGGTCCAGTCCATCTCCTTCATCCACCTCGGCAAGAACGCCACCGTGAAGGACATCCTGAACCGGACGACCACCATGAAAGCCTTCGGCAAGTACAAATCGGACTACGTCAGAAAGGCCATCCCGAAGAGCGTGTGGGAGAAGATCTACGACTGGCTCGCCAAGCCCGGCGCGGGGGTGATGATCATGGACCCCTACGGCGCCACTATCAGCGCCGCCGCGGAGTCGGCGACGCCGTTCCCACACCGGAAGGGCGTCCTGTACAACATCCAGTACGTCAACTACTGGTTCAGCGAGGGGGGCTCTGCGCAGCCGCTGCAGTGGATCAGGGACTTCTACGCGTTCATGCAGCCGTACGTGAGCACGAACCCCAGGGAGGCGTACGTCAACTACAGGGACCTCGACCTCGGCACGAACAAGGTGGTGGGCAACGTCTCCAGCTACAAGAGCGGAAAGGTCTGGGGCGACAAGTACTTCAAGGGCAACTTCGAGAGGCTCGCCAGGACCAAGGGCAAGGTCGATCCGGAGGACTACTTCAGGAACGAGCAGAGCATCCCGCCATTGCTCGAGTGAGCGAGATCCAGCAGTTGATCGATCGACCAGTCAAGTTTTGAGGGGTTAACTGATTAGATGGTTCCTGCATTGCATGCGTTCATAGATGCATTTGCATGGAGATTTTGTGCGTGGTTGGCGTTTCCCATGGCTTTTATTTTTCTGCTCCAGCTAATAAGGATCTACGAGCGCATAGTCGTGTCAAAATCGTTTTCTGCTTTGTATATGTATTGAATTTTAGTCAGCGCGTGTTGCCTCTCTACGTACCACTGCTTGGCCAGCATAAGAGCTGTATTTCGCGATCTTTGACCCTACAACTCCTGTGGTCAATAAACAGCACATATCGGCTATTGCCGCTGCATCATCACAAGGAGTCAAGGACGGAACAAATTCCGTCATGTATGGTATGAAGCGGATGCAGCATTGGCCACTCGGTCGCGTGCATTGAGATTTTTTGTTTTGAGAGGAGCGTGTTTTACAGACTGAAGAGGCCCAACCTCTTCGCACGCTTTTTGAGCGGAAAAGCACCACCCACAAGTAGTCCTAGCAAAAGTTGGACCAATGTTTTAAATAGCGGGCTAAACCCCTTAGCGGCTGCCTCTCCCAAAGGCTAAGAAAGGCTATAGTGGCCTAAATAGCGGGCTATAGCGGACAGCTCCCATCGGTGGGTATCGCGGTGATTTGGGCCTGCGCGTGATTTGGGCCGAGGAAAATGAAAGCCCACGTAGAAACTTGCCCGATAGCGGCGCTAAATGAACCTCCATTTAGCGGCAATAGCGCGCTATTAGCCGCTAATAGCGGAAAAATTCCTGTAGCGCCAAATATGGCATAGCTTAGCGTCTGACCTCTCCAAACGCTATAGCCCGCTAAAGCTGCCGCTAAATCCCGCTATTTAGAACATTGAGTTGGACACACATGGCCCTTCTTAGGCCTGAGATGACGCTCGATTATACTAAAATAAATTGACTTATCACTAAAATTATATTGTAACTGATTGAAATTACTCTATAACTGATGGTAGTTTATTTGATGTAACTAAATTATAAAAAGTTTAAAAATAGAAAAAAACAGATTAGCCCATTATGGACAACGAAAACGAATACAGGAAAAAACCGTCAAAAAAGCTAAAAAAACTAAAAAGTTAGAAAAGGATGAAATTTATAAATAATGAAAAATAAGTCAGAAAGCAGAAGCTCAAACTGAATGGACGAGGCCTAAAAACCTAAAAACACCGGCTAATTTCGGCCTTTCTCCTCGGGCCCAACAATGGTAACCGTGCATCTTTTACGAAGATAATGGATGGAATTTGTCTCCGTATATTTTTGAATGTGAGAAACGTTCTGCTTCATCTACCCAACACCTTAAGCCTTTAGGGTGGTTAGTGAACGCAGAGGTTTTGAGTTTAAAATATGCTCAACACAATTTCAAGAAAAATAATTACAGCCCTACTTTGAGTCCACGTCACATCTTAGACTTGATAGAGTCTAAATGTAAGAAGTGTTAAAATATATTATCCATATTTCTCAACAACTTAAATAGTTGGGGTGATCTAGATGGTACATGAAACTTAATATATCCATCTAGTTGAACTTATCCACGTTAGCTTAAATCTCCTTTCCTCGTTTATGTAAATCTCATTAGTAGCTAAGGTTGCACGCGTAGCAATGTGAGCACAGATTAGCTTATCAGATTAGGCCCTGCTTGTTTTAGTGATGGCTTATTTTTTTTAATTTTGTTTTTTCTGGTTTTTTTATTTTTGGGACTTTTTGCTGGTTTTTTCACGTATTTCTTTGCATTATCCGTGATAGGTTAACCTGTTTTTTTTTATTTTTAATTTTTTAAATTTCATTACACCAAATAAATCATCTTAGCTACAATAAAAAATAAGCCAGGTCCGGTAAAAAAAAGCCATAAGCTATCGCCAATCTTAAAAAAGAATGATGCAGCCTGAATTTACTCACGATTACAAACAGTCACTGTCAAACCAAAAAAAAGGTTTTCTAGAAAGTAAAATGATAGCAACGTGATAGGCCAAGTAGTGTGGGCATTTACATTGTAGGATCATCGATGATAATCAAAGAAGTGTGAATAATTATAATCAGTAGTGAAATTTTTTTTCATAAACCTACTATCTTCTATTTTTTTCAATCTAACAGTGACAGAAAAACAAAAGAAAACAAAGGAGCAAAAGAAGGAAACATTATTTTTTTTCTTAGTTACTGTAGCAAAATGCGGTTTGATGCTACAGCAAATGCTGTTTAGTACGGTAGCAAATAGTGTTTATACTGTAGTGACAGAAGAAAACCAGAGAAATCACTTCCAAATTTTTGCTGCAGCCGGCTTATCTCCTCTTTCTCTCTCTCTCTCTCCACTAATTCTCTGAGACATAGTTTAGAGATTTCTGCTACGGATGGCTAATCTCTCTCTCTCTTTTAATTCTGAGTGGATTTTTTTGGCTGATGGCTTATAGTTTATGGTTTAAATATTTGAATTTTGCTTATTCGTGAGAGACGGTACGTAGAGGGGAATAGTCGTATACGATTTTGGCTTTATAGCTAAACTCAGTACACTTTTCACTACAATTCTTATTGACCCCGCCTTGAAAAAACGTACCGTTTCAAAGTTAGTTACTTTAGATAGTACAAGTATAAGCCACAAATAAGCTAAAACAAACCCAGTCACTTGCGTCCACCAGAGACACCCGCGGTCTCTTGCACGCAACGCAACAGCCGTGGCTTCTTGCGACGTGACACGCTAACATGTCCGCCTAAAGGACGGCACGCCTGGTTGCTGCCTGCTGCATGTGAAGGTGACCTATAACAATTTCTCTAATGTGTTCCCGTAGGGTGCCTGGCTCCGCTACCGTCGCATGGTCGATTCAGCAGAAAAGGCGCACACAGCCACCACAGTTTTTTTTGGAATAGATCTAATTTTTATTGCTAGATCATCATATTTATAGTTACAAAGTGTCATCCTAACATTTCTCAAACTCTAACATAAAAATTGCATCTATCTAGTCCTAGGGCTAGTCTATAACTCTATCTCTATTTATAGTTTAAGGCTCAAACTATGATCTTCTCCCTAAGACTATAAGTTCTTTTATAATTCTAAATAAAGGATCTGAAACCCTTACGTAACACAGGTTTTTCACACTACCCAATTTTGAACACTCCAAAATTGTCACGTGTTGTAGCCTTCGGACCGCACCTCCGTAGCTCCAACACACATCATCCATTTGATCTCCACATACCCCAACTCGAGCACAATCGTCTCATCCTATATCCTTGATGCTCTGGCCCATGACTTTGCATCAAGTCATCTCCCAGTCCTCGCCGTAAACCACGATCGCCTCCGAGTTACCCTACACATGCAAAGATCAAAGCAACATCTTTTTCTGACACAAGTTTATTCTAACTCAACCGACATGAGTCCACACACATGTCACACTTCTAAAATAACATCAATAAGTAACATTGTTAATTATTCATCATCATAAATATTCTAGACTTAACCACATGGTCTAACATACATGTACATTGAAATTCTCAAGAAAGCAAGCTTTGCCTCGTATCTTTGAAGTTCGCTAAACATCTTTTCCTAAATCGGCTAAAAGTAACATATTTAGCATATGCAAGGAACTCATCCATATCCAAACACTTTCTCAAGCACATAAATGCACATCCAGGGTTTTCCTAAGACAAGGTGCTAATCTGATAGTAATAATGAACATAATTTGTAGTTGGTGGCTTGGTGCTTAGCCAATTCAGTTCAAAACTGGCCATACGTTATGATACGGACATAAGTATCCCTATCCTTCGTGGTTCCAGATCAGCAAGCAAATATTCCTCCCCATGACTCCTCACGAGTAGCAAGTAACAACCAAAATAATAAATTCTAGAACTCATGTAGCTTGAATCTTACGATTTTCTATTGGGTTTTGGAATCAATATTGCTCAGTTCTAGAAAACAGCAGTGCTACTCCTTCTTTCCTTCCACGATCATAGTAGAAAAATCAAGACACTTGGCTCGATCTAGCAAATCATAGTAGCTGGCCGAATAGGCATAGAACCAACTAGATAGGAAAACAATGGCACAAGTGCCAACATCAAGTGACTGAAGAGAAGCATGAGAAGAATCCAAATCTGATTCCAAAAAACTAAGATCATCTTTTACAACATCAATCTCAGATTGGAAAGCAACACAAGAGTCATAAGACATGGTGCTCATATCATTGCGCACTCTCTTCAAAGAATCAAGCTCATTCTTCAAGACAATGCAATATGTGCAAGAGTTGAAGATGCATTGATAATGTTCATGGAATACAAAGCATCAACATCATTTAATAAGTTAGCACAATTCTTGCAAGAGAGTAAATCATCGTCCAACAATTTATCATATTTCAAGCACATACTAGGAGAACTAGACTTAATCTCATCAATTTCAGCACTAGCTTTCTCTAATTGCTTAAGACAATTGGAAAAGCTCAAATTCTATTTTTTATTTTTAGCTCTAGCAAGCTCAAGTTGTTCTACACATGTGGAATGAGTCAATTTTAATTTCTCAATTTTAGCAAGCATGCTAGAATAAGAATCATGTTCATTCTTAGCCAATGATCTAAAATTGTCTATTTCTAACTTAGCACAATCAAGCTCATTATGTAAGGCAATACAAAAATTACAAGGCATTGAAGCATTTGATTTAAGCAATTCATTTTCAGATTTCAAGCATGCAAGTGAAATTCTTAATTTATCATTATCTACATGCAAGGCTTCACACGACTCATAGGGCAAAGGAGATTTTAACCTAGCAATTTCATCAAGCAAATCAATTCTGAAAAGTATAGGAGGCGGTCCTTCCAACCTGGTTGCATGCATTGGTCGCCGCTATGAGGTAAGGATTGAGGGAGCACATAGAAACTCGATTCCTTCAAATTTAATTTGTAACGGTTTTGCAAAGGATGATATTGCCAATACTAGAACGTTCACTGTAACTAAAATACATACAAGATCAACATCTAATTCTCAAAAAGAAAAGGTTGCTCCTTTTTATCTCCCCAATCAAACAAATCAATTTTTTGGACAGCCACAGAAGTTCACAACATATGGGACAAACATATTTCTCTATTTGACTATTTCACGATCAGTAAAGGTTTTAAAAGAAAGGCATACCACTTGAAACTCGAGTATTTGCTTTTGGATCGTCCCACGAGTTACTTTACTATTTCATTCCTCCTAACGAAACACATCACTTCTTTCTCATGCTCGCTCGTGGGGTTTCTGCCATTTGTGCGTGGCCAATGAAAACAATAGAAGAAGTACAAGGAAACAACAGCTGATCCTAGTGTGGCTCATCTGGTTATAAAAAATCAGGAATAAAAAATAGGATAAACTAGTGCTCCATACGATAGTTGCAACAAACATACAATGAGGTGCAACATTAATCCTAGGAGCATGTAACAAAATTCCCTGATGTTGCAACAACTAATCACAACACAAAAAATATTGCAACAAACTAACAACCAACTGCAACAACAATAAAAATATTATGCAACAAATATATAATCCAATTGCAAAAAAAATCTTGTGCTATAATGTTCGAAGACACACTGTAACAAAATAAAGTATTACGTGCAACAATTTAGAAAGTTACTGCAACAAATCGAGAAAATACTTACAACAACATACCAAAGGAGGAGTGGTGACCATCACCGATGAGCCAAGCTCCAAGGAGGAGGTGTTGACTGCGCGCCACCCTAGTGTCCGATGCCCTAGCTACAAAGCACGTTGGATGGCAAGCCTCGTCACCGACCGGCATGACTAACCTCATGGTTGGACCTGCCGTTCGATGGATAGTCTTACTCGAGCGCAGAGGGCGGCTACCTCCGAGAGAGGAAACCTTGGCTTTTTGTTCGATAGATAGCCACACTTAAGCATGAAGGGCAGCAACCTTTGGGCAGAGGAGACCTCCACCGTGTAGCTCTAGTTGTGTGTGTGTGAGAGGTAGAGAGATAGATATGGCATAGGTTAATGGAATAAGGCTTTGACTTGGTAGTGACAAGGCTTTGACTAGGAACGAGTGGTGGTGGTGAACTGGGATAATACGGGACAGTTGGGTAGCGTACGATTTTTACCCCTTGCTTCAGATGCACCGAGCATATCAATTCCCATTAGAATTTTATCGTATTTTTAACTGCACCACCTAGCACAGTCCCGGAGTCTTTTCTTAGAGCAAAGTAACATTTAAAAAATCTCTGAACAACAATTTCAAGCTGTCACAAAATTTAAACTGAAAGCTTGAAGTTTGCATCCTACTCAACTGAAAGGGTAATGAGTAATGACCCAACCAATGGAACAGTCACGCTGGATTCACACGTTATGAAATTCAGAGACATCAATATTCCTTAATGAAGAAAAGTCAATGTAGATGGCCCAAAACAAGTAGAATTTACGCATGACTTGTCACAAGATTGCACAGCAACGAAGCATCTATAAAACTTGTGACCACATCAAGTCATCAATAGGTTCCTCTGGATCAAGAAAGCTACTGCCACAAAGGAACCAAATGAATGGGTCAGTTCTTTTTGACTGAAGCTCATAGTTTTTGGCTGCGGTTTGTGACTTTTAGGCTGTTCGTGCGAGAGATTACAGAGTAATAGAAATTCACTTGTGGTTTTTACCCATGTAAATAAAGTCGGTATAGTATGTACTACAATTAACTAGTAGACCTTATCTTCAAAAGATACTCTGTTTAAAAGTTAGGTACTGTAAAAAAATTAAAATTAGCTTTTAAAAGTTAAAAATAACAGGCTTATAACCGATGCTAAGTGTTCATATATGACAACTAAACAGGTGTCCCTGAGAACTCTAATTTGCCATTATCAGAGTATCATGCTATTTTTAACTGCACCAGCTGGCACACTCAGGGGTCCTTTTTTAGAGGAAAACTTCTAGTACTAATAGCAAGTCCAATAATAGAGCCAAGTATTTGGCTATAAATCAAGTTATAAGAGCCAAGTTATACAATAATTTGTCTTCTATTTGTCTACAAAAGGTTTTTTTATTATTATGTGGTACCATGTCTCACATTCTCTTTCCTATTCTTCCTCACATACATTTATTATCTGAGCCCACCACTGCATAGACTCTCGTGCCCAGCTTGTAGCTTGCATGAGAGCCAAGCTCTCATCTCTCTCCTCTCTTCTCTCCTCCATATCAGCAAAAATGCTGACTAGCTTGGCTATAAGATCATTATTGGACTTGCTCTAAAAAACTGTGAGCAAAAACCTCAAGCTGTCACAAAATTTACACCGAAAGTCTTAACTTTGCATCCTACAGATTAGCTGAAAGTGAGCAAGCATGGTGGGTTTCAAGATCGCGAAGTCGACAGGCATCCATACACGCACGTCATTGAAGAAAAAGCCAATTGATATGACAAAATCTGTACAAGATTGCACAACGATGAAGGCCGTAGCGCATGTCCCGCTCGTTTTGACTTCAGCTTCTGCCTTATTTTTTATTATTCATAAATTTCGTCTTTTTCTAAATTTTTAGCTTTTTTGCTGGTTCTTTTTTCCGTATTCATTTGTGTTGTCCGTGATGAGCTAGCATATTTTTTTCTATTTTTAATTTTTTTTAAATTTAATTATACCAAATAAGCTATCTTCAGCTACGGTAAAATTTTAGCCGCTACAGTGCAATTTCAGCCATAAACTATAGCTTTAGCTTTTTAGCAATTTCAGCTATAAGACATAACTTACGTCCACATCAAACCATCAATGGATTCCTCCGGACAAAGGAAACCGCCCCCACGACCGCATCCAAGGAAAAAGGTGGACAGGAGCTCTCACATTGTAGGACGACGTGTAGGAAAATGTGAGAACATGTAGAATTATATTGTAATCAACTATTATAATTTATGAAAGTTACAAATTTAAATTGCAAATTTGTCTATTTTCTGAAAGTCTTCATACCGGTTGCAGTCTTACCGGTCAAACTGGCAAAAAGGGGTAGTCAAACTGCACCCTGTCAGCAGTCTGACCGCCAAAGATTTGTAGTTCAAACCGGTGCTTGTCAGCGGTCTAATCGCTATAGGCATGCAGTCAGACCGACTGACAGTGAAGCTCTTGGCTACTTTTTTGTGTTTTGGGGATTTTGAGTTTTGCGATGAGTTTTGTTGACTTAGGTCAGTGTTTATAAGTTGCATGAGTTATATTACAGCTAACGTGGGTTAAATTATAAAGAACTTATACTTAGAATGACTTTTTTGTCTTTGGATATGTAGGTTGGTTGGAGTCAACCATGGTCAATGGCGGGAATCAGGGTTATGCTCATGGAGAAGCCGAGGCTCAGAATGATCGAGAATGCTATGTGAGATAGCTGAGCTCAAGCATGGTACAAGAAAGGTGGAAAATATTGAAAGGATGTTTGAAGCGGCAGATTGCACCATGTGGTTTGGTCGGTCCAAGTGAGGCGTCGTCCGATGGAACTGAAATGGGAGAGACTTGCCGACGTGTGGTAAGCCAGTAATGCATCTACATGTAGCAAGCATGATGATTGCTTGTAATGGAATGAGAAGACCGGGTCAAGAAAGGGTATTTTAGTAGTTTGATCAAAATACCAAAGGCTATCTTGGATCAAAACCATGACGCTTGGGAGGCCAGTTTAGGTCAAGGAGAAGCTGAGAAGATCAAGTTGGATCAATGCTAAGAACTTAGCGGATTCGGACATATGTGTTTTGAAAAGTATGCTTAAGTATAGTGTGTGAGTTAAAACCTATGTGGGGGGTTATCGAGTTTTCCCCATTTGTGTTAAGTAGATAGTATACACTAAAAATTAGATAGGGCTAGCTCGCCTATCTGTTTAACGGGTTGGAATAGAGATTTACTATTAACATCCAACTATCCACTCATTGTGATCAAGTGTTCTAGGGTTAGGGTTTGAGAGATGTTGAGTGTTGTGGTGTACTCTCTTGTCCTCCATGTGGAGTGGTTGTAAAGCATTCATCCTCAAGTAGTAATATATCACCTTTGTTCATCTCCATAGATCTCTCTTGTGTTGATTAACTTGCTCTTGACTTGGTTGATTTTTGCTCTTCTCTCTCTCTTTCTTGATCTTGCTGTGCCAAGGACGTGTAAGAGATGAAGATGACCACTAAAAATCAATCTCCACCTATCTAGATATTTGACTAGCAAGTTCATGAAGAAATCCAGTTTTTCTTGGATTTGACCATCACTAGTGATTTCTTGATCTAAGGATTTTTGGTTTGATTTCTTATGTGTTCTTGCTTACTGTGACATATAGGAATACATCTAGAGCCATCTTAACCATCTTCTACCTACGAGCAAGTCATATTCACCGCTTTCATAATTTGCCCAGTTTTGGTGCAATATTGCTTAATCCAAAATTTTGACATAGATTTTTGTGATCCTTGGTTCGAATAGGTTTCTAAGACCTTATGCAAAGTGTGTGTGCAAAATTTCATAGAATTTGGACATGTAATTTAGATGTTGCACCAAAAGTGAATCGAGTCAGGTTGTTTAGGATAGTGAGGCCAGTCCAACCACCTCCATCAATCTGACTGGCTTGGAGCCAGCGGTCAGACTGCTAGACCAATTAGATCAGCTCCAGTATGTTGGTCAAACCGCTAGGAGTGTTGCTTGTCTCCAGTTTTTGATTTCTTGAGCATTTGGTTCGGGTTTATGGCTATTGATCCTATTCTCCGTAACTCTGTAGTTATTTGACTTACAGATAAAGAATACATGGGGAAAAAACCATCCACCCTCCGATGTGGCTTTCAGTCCTATAAGTAGTATTAGAGCCTAGTTACCTCTCATTGATTTTAACCGATCTTAGGACCCATGGCGTCAAACAAGTATTCAAGTATTCCACTAAGCCACCTATGTTCAATGGGGTTGATTTCTCTTATTAGAAGTCTCATATACAATCCTACATCAAGGCTTAAGGACATGTAATTTGGATTAAAGTCAAGAATCCTTCTATCATGTCGGCCAATGACAAGAATCCCTCTCTAATTATCATGAATTCTCTACTGTGATCAAGGAAGTGAAATAGAACCAACTGAAGAAAAACTGCTCAAAGATCGAGCAAAAGCCTAGTGAATCTTTGGATGAGTTGTGGGGAAGATTTTCTAATATCATTCATGATTTGCATGCTACTGACCTTGTGTTTTCTGAATTTGAGAATGCACGTTAGCTGTTGGGTGCACTTGATGTGAGAGTTTGGGGGAATAAAGATCACTTCCATAAATAACAATATTGTCATGAATGAGCTACTACAGATAAACTCTACTCAAGGTTGAAGCTGCATGAGATTGACTTTATTTCACATCTCCCTAATGTAGAGTCGATAGCACTTGTGGTTGACCCCTCTTAGAGTAGCTCCTTAGGTTCCTTGAACTTTGGCTCTTTTGGATTTTTCTTGTCCGCCTTGTAATCTTTCAATGATGAGAAGTTAGAGAGGCTCTCTGAGGATGACTTAGCTCTTATATCCATAAAATTCACTATAACCTACAACAACATGAGGAGCAAGAGGAGGGGTGGCCCAGTCACTTGCTTTGGGTGTGGTGAGCCGAACCACTTTCGAACCAAATGCCCCAAGCTGAAGGGCAAGGAGGAGGACCTCCGGAGGCGTCCTCAAGCTCATGATGCAACGGACAAGAAGCCCAACTACCGCAAGTTCATCAACTTGGTCCTTGCTGTACTTGAGAACGTCGACATGAGCGATGTGGACTTGGGGGTGGAGGAGAACGAAGACGATTCCCACGTCAAGAAAAAGGCTGAAGACTTCATTGGCATGTGTTTCATGGCTAAGGGCAACATTGATGTTAAGGGGTGGTGTGGTGGTGGCTCCATGGCGAAGCATTGGGTAAAGTGAGACTTGGAATATGTAGAGGAGATGTTGATGATGGTATAGTAGGAAGAAATCAAAGAATGGCTTACTGGAGATGATGAATTAGCGACTAGAAGTGAAATCAGCCGGTTTTGGAAAAAAAACTTTATTCCTATCAATTGGCTGCATCCAAAGCAAATTAAATTGGTAGATAGGTTGCTAAGATTCTGGAAGACAATGTGACGTGACCAAAAATTGAAAAAGATCACCGGAGCAAAAGATGGCATGGTGGAGGGAGGAGGCTGATGCACGGGGCAGACTGCGGCTTCACTAGACTTTTTCGTGGTGAGAGGGGATGGCTAATGTTTCGCTGAAGGTAGAACATGGGGTGAAGCTCCTATTTATAGAGCAAGATTGAGAGAAACAAGTTAATTCAGCTAAGTGGAGATCAATGGCGGTTGTTAAAGTTTTGAGTGCAAGAAACTGAAAAACGGATGAGTTTAATGGCTAGAAACTAAAAAGGAGTTGATGATTAGCAGTGAATAAAGATGTTTTGCTGCTTTTAATTTCTTTAGTGGGAAAGAATTCGTTTTTAGTTGCATGCATTGCTCACTAACTGTATTCGGCCAAGAGGAAGAAATAGGAGGAGAGAGAGTAGCGGAATTGATTAGCTCAGCTGAAGAAGATGGCCTAGGAGAAGAGAATAAGTAAAAGTGAAGTGGTGTTTAGTTAGAAGAAAGAATTAGGCCAGTTGGTATCTGAATTCACGGGAAATTGATGCTTAAGTGAGCCTGAGCGTGGAGCAAAATTGGATGGGTGACCTTCAGCAATTTTATTATTTTGTGTTATTATTTTTTCCAGAGTAGGAGAGATAGACCAAGAAAATTTTGGTTTGACCAAGAAAAGTAGAACGAATATTTTTCTGGTGATTTGTATTTTTTTAGAGGTTGAGTTTGAATTTTGAATTGAGAATTGGAAATTGAATGGGGAATTCGAATTTAAATGCCTGGATTGTGCAAGGACCAAATGAACTCTAAATATTCAAAGGATGGCAGAAATAGATAGATTGGAATTTTTGATGAATTTGAAATTTGAACAGGCTCAGTCGAAGTTAGAACGAAGGAGAACGGGCTTCTGGAAGTTTGAAATTAGAGAAAAAGAAAAAGGGAATTTTCTGGAATTATTTTTGTGAAGGAAAAGTGATCGGTAGCTATAGTACCAGTCGGTACACAAAGCAACAGTAATTGGTCAGTACTTGAAGGTTGGAGGCTATAAAGATGTAGGAAAACAGGAGAGGTCGGAAGCTTGGCGATCAAAAGCTATATGTGATCGAAGGTACAGAATTTTTCTGTGTGGTCGAAAGATGTGTATGGTAGTGGTCGGAAGTGACAGAGGTTGGAAGCAAGAGTGGTCGGAAGACAGAGAGGTCAGAGGTTTTAGTGTTTTGAGAGTGGTTGGGGGCTTTAGAGTGTTTAGAGTGCTTGGCGGCTTGCACCAGTCGGAGTCCAAGGTCGGAGTTGTCGAAGTGGTCGGAGATGGCAGTGGTCGGGAGCGACTATGGTCGTGGGTGGGTATGGTCGAAAGCGGTAGTGTTTGAAAGCAAAAGCAGCAGAGGTTGGAAGCGGATATGGTCGAGTAAAGTGGTCGAAAACAGCGGTCGATAGCAATGGTCAAAAGGATTAGTCGAAAGGATTGAAGTGGTTGAACGGGCTACCGTGGTCGTGGGACTACACTGGTAGTATATGGTAGTGGCCGTAAGAGACTTTTGTGGTCGTGCGCAGTTGCGGTCGAGAGCGATGGTCAGAAGTAGTGATCAAAAGGATCGGAGGGTTCTAAGTGGTCGAAGCCAAAGGCTACCATATTAGGAGAATTAGAGAGGTTGGGTACCTCGGTGCAAACTTCCGGTGGTCGAAATCAGTCGGTGGTGAAGAAGAAGCGACGAAGGTGGCTCGGTCATCATCGGTGGCGGTGCTCCTGTGGTCGACAAGGTTGGAGCCAGCGGAGATGGTGTTAGTGCCCACTTCGAGACTCAGAAGGGGATCTTTCACTGATAGTTGCTTGCCAGAGGAGCTTGCCGACGCACAAATGAGGTAGAGATGGTGCGGAAGGTACTCAGGCACTAAGAAGTGTGATTGAGAGGGGAGTGAGGTGCGGTGTGCTGAGAAGACGCTCAGGGAGGGTTTATATAGGAGTGGGGAAGGGTGGACGGTCGTTGGTTACTCACCAGAGTTAAGTCCGGTGGTCGTGGGTGCTTAAAGAGGGGATTAATAGGGTTTAAAGAGGGGAAGGCGGAGGGATGCCTTAGTGGGTGATTTAGGGCCACTAATGGCATCAATTACTTGGGATAACAGAAAGAAACGACCGCTTTAATGAGCTTGGCAGGGCAGTAATGGCGACGGCTAGAGGAAGAAGAAGGGGAAGGAAGAACAAGATGCAGGTAGGTTCCGCATGTTGGCAAGAGAGAGAGGAGAAGAGGAGAGAGGTGGCGAGCAAATGGCTGCAACACACCAAGCAATTTAATCCTGATCGTTGGATTGTGGGGAGGGTTAAGTGAAAATGGTCGACCAAGATTAGATCAGTCGTGATGGATATAATTCGGGACTGACACGTGTCAGTCCTGGGAGAGGTTTAGATTTTAATTTTTTTTCTTTTTGATTTTCAGAAAAGCTAGGAAACTCCAAAAAGGCTTAGAAAGTACCAAATAAAGTCTAAAAATTCCAAAATAATTCCTAGAATTTCCTAGAAATATTTTAGACATAGGAAAATTATTTCCATCTTAAAGTTGGTCTTTAGATTTTTTACAAAAATACTTTTTAACTTTGAAATTAATCTTTTTAAAATTGCAAAAAACACATAGAAAATCTAGACAAAAGCCAATGCTTTAAAATAGTTAATTTAAAATAGGATTTTTTACAAAAAAAATTCATAATATCATTTATTTAATAACATTGTTATGTTTTTAATTAAATTACTTTTAAGAAAAAGACTTTATAAAAGCTGAAAACAGGCAAATAAAATCTCCAAAATTCAAACACTTGATTTTTATTTTAAATTAAATTAAAAATTTTCACTGTTATTGTAATAAAGAAAACCTCGGTTGTGATAGGTTCCGTTGGTACCTTGGTCGAGCCAAGGCACCGCCAGAGTCACTGTCGCCGTTCATCGCACCGTTGCCCTTATCACAGCGATCGCCAATCCACCATCTCCGTCTTCCCCTCCCACCGTTGTTGCACTAATGCTTTCCATCACTTCCATCGACCACTGTGTCCGTCGTGCACAACTAACGCCCCAAACCAAGCCATCCTTACCAAAAGATGCCCCATGCTCATGCTGTGCTCATGCACCTAACATTTGCACCAGAGACCACCTAAGCACACCAACGGAAAGTTTTTCTCTTTCCACAGCCGCCGCCCTTGCTTTGTCTTTCCTAGCCATCACTGTCCTTACTGTCCTCCTGCACCACCCAAAATGGGTTCACGTTGCCCGAGAGCACCTCTTGCGCACATCATCGTTGCCATTCCACCATAGTGTCACCATCGTCATCTTCTCTCTCTCTCTATTCTTCTCTACTCAATAGAGAAGAAGAATAGTGTCACTCAGCACTGTGCTCACATGGTCTGATCCAGTCATCTCATGAGCTTGACCTGAGCCGCTTGCACCTGACTGAGCCCAAGCTTAGTGCTATGCACACGCGATCGAGTCATATCACCTTATGCTGAACCAAACCAAACCCAACCGGTTTCAGACTGAGTCAGCCCATTTAGTCCAAGTCCAACCAAATTTAGCCCAATTAAGACTAGTTTAGAACCGATTCATGACTGATTCACCTAGCTCCATACTATTTCTCACCGAGTTAGCACTGTTTGTACAAAAGTAGACAAACCCTAGACCCCTAGAGACAACTCATTTGTCATTGTTCACAATTCATTGCAAATCCAAAATTTTTCAAAGCCGATTCTTCATCGGTTTTCCCTTCCGATTGCTTTTCAGATATGTTTTCCCTTTCCTTTAGCAGTGTTTTATTTGCAAGTGTTGTAGCTCTGCAATAAGCTTATTTAGCTTTGTTCGTGTGTGTGTGTATGCTAGATTACAGAGAAGAATCCCTGATGACAATTGGAACTATAAGGAATGACAATATAGGTTACGAAGGAGTGAGTGATGACTACTAGTCTCAAGGTAACACACGATCGTTAATCATGTTGAATTGCTCTTAGTTGTGTTATATTACGTCTAGGTTAATTTCCATTTATTTATTTGTCAAATGCTAATTGTTATCAGTTACTGTTGAATAATCCTGTTTAATTAGCTAATTCCTTAATTACATTGTTTACTTGCCATCCTTGATAATAATCTGATCTGATTTTCCCATAATGAACTTAGAGTTAGTATATCACACTTTAGATTAAGATAGTAGTGAACATGGACAATAAAGAACTCACTACATTATGGTCCACCGTCATGACTTGATGCATCAGAATTTATGACCATTTTGGTATGATGAATAAAAGTGTTGGATCACTTGCTTACAGTGATATTGCGGGAAATGTTAGCTGAGGATGGATATGGGTATGTGGTTTGGAGTGGCTCTATGCATATGCTACCTGATGGTTGTGTGCACAAGTCTCTATTGGAAAGATGGTTCCATCCAAAGCATATAAGAAATTAACTTGTGCCATGAGATAAACATGATTACCACCCATCTGCAAGATCGATTACTCGAACTTGATTCATTTACTGTATTAGTTTTATTTGTATTACCATGGGTAGGTTCGGTGTTGCTGTGAGGCATGGACTAGTCTATGCCATAGTATGACCTCTAGGAGCAGCGGAGTAGTCACCCGTACCTAGGTCTGGTAAGGGACCCACTGCTAAGAGAAAACTACTATTGCTGAGAGAGAACTACTCTATACTAGGTAGTACAAACATTGTGAATCAAAATGAATCATGTTATTCTGGCTTCGTACAAGTCGTGGATATCGTGTGGGTAAAGTTGGACATTTTTTGCAAAGATTAAACTAAACCATTCGAATGTGCCATGTTTCAGGCTAATGGAGTTGTGTTGAAAGGGGTGATTCCTAAATCAAGGTATAAGAACATTATTAGTTAAAATTGTGGTAACTTGGAAATAATATAACTTATTTGTATACAACCCCTTTGATGAAATCTTCTTTGAGAACTTGTTTTGATTTAAGTCAAATATTAATAAATAAAATTGTAAGGGTCCTAGTGATAATAGGTCCAAAACAAACCCTCCTTGATAAATATCTCCCTTGAAATAATTAAATGCTCTATAAAATTTTACCACCGTGGCTTCTTGAGTGTGAATGTACTCATTCTTATATATTTTGGTTCAAACAATGATCTTTATGAAGAAGATATGCCAATAGATCATGAGTACGATGATTGTGAAGATCATACATTTTAGGTCGACCTTACACTTACGCATTGCCTGTGGTGTGGCCGTCTTTTGTTGTCTTTCATCTATAATATAAGTAAATTAGGCTTGAAAGCCTTAGAACTCTGTAATGGATTGCTATGTTGTACTTTATGTAAAACCTCTATTATGGTATTGTAACGTAAGCATGCTGTTTATCAATCTGTGCATAACTAAAATCCTAGACAGTTGTGTGAATACAACAATTCCTAGTAAATCTAGGGTCCCTACAAATTTTGTATCAAAGCCTAGCTTGACTTTAGGTTGACCTAGAAGGTTAGTAGTCGAATTTTCTCCAAATTTTATTCTCCTAATAAGAAAGTTTTCAAAAGTCATAAGTATTACTACTCTCTATCTCATCTGTGCCTTTCTTCCCATCTTTTCCTACCCTCTATCTTAGTATTGTTAGCCAAAATAGGTTTTCATTTAACTATTTTCAACTGTTAATCTTTCATGACTTCAAAATTTTCTAGTTCCTATCTCTTTATTGTAAAGAAAATAGATTTTTCTTGAATTAGACATTGTGTGATGTCTAAAATAACCAAGTTGTAAGTTAAAAACCTCTAGGATTTTCTCACTACACATTGAGTACACCTATGTTTTTTTGTTTAAGTATTTTTATTTTTCTAGCTATACTTATGCATCATGTCTTACAAATTGTATTTCTTTCTACCCTTTTCCTTATGCTATTATATCCTAACCCCTCTAATTCACTATGGCCTTATCTCACTCTTTGCAAAGCATTGTAGGCTTGGTGATCAGAACTAATTGCTAAGATGCAGGCAATGATAGTAAAGGCAGTAGCAAGCCTAGCTAGTTTGGCTCAAGTCTTGGCAGTTATGGAACAAAATCATCATGAGGTAGCAATGACTATGGAAAGAAACATGATGGAAACAGCTCAAGCACACATAGGATTATTGGAGCAATTAGCAGCTAGGTTGAACATTATTGAGTCTATACCTCCTGGAGGAGCACCAGTTGGATTGAATATATCAGATTTTCAGAAAATTCAGCCGCCAACATTTTTTAGAGCCTTAGAACCCCTTGAAGCTAATGACTAGCTAAGAGATATTGAGAAGAAGTTAGACACAATTTACTGCAATGATCAGAAAAGAGTCTCATTTGCTTATCACCAATTGTAAGGAGCAGCAGCAACCTAGTGGATGAACATTTAGAGCATGCACTAGAACAAAGACAAAATCACTTGTAGGGAGTTTTGTGATGGTTTCCATAATGTTCATATTCCATCCGAGTTGATGAAGGCTAAGCAATGTAAGTTGCGAGCTCCTCGCCAAGGAAACATGATGGTGACAGAGTACTTACATCAATTCAACCACTTAGCAAGATATGCATCAAGAGATGTCAAAACTAAAGAAGATAAGATGGACTTGTTTCATGAAGGACTATAGTAGTCACTACAACTTCATGTTGCCAGTCTCAAGTGTCATGATATGCAGACTCTAGTAAAAAAGGCATTGCTAAAGGAAGAAAAGAGATAAGATCTTGAAGAAACTAGAAAGAGAAAAATAAGAATTCAAGGTGAATCATTGTCAAGAGCACCACAAAGAAGGATGGTACCTAGGCTACCTGCACCAACTTACAGGAGTTAGCATCCTGCCCCGAATCCAGTGCAAGTGAAGTGCTATAATTGCAATGGGATAACTATTAGAAGGATTGCCCATAGAAGGCCCTGCCTTGTTATCACTGTGATCAGGTATGACATATTCGTTTAGGATGCCCATGGAATCATCTTTCTGTAAAAGCAGCAAAAGCTTAGGTCACAACCTGATTCACTGCACCAAGAACAAATTAGAATATTACACCCAACCATGGAGGAATGCTAGTTCGTGGAGGATTCAGAACATGGTGTTCAAACTGGTGGAAGGTTCAACCAAGAAGCACCAAAAGGCCGTGTCAACCACGTCATGGTCAAAGAAGCTAGAGAAGCAACTGATGTGATCCTTGGTAAGTTCTTGATCAATTCCAATCTTGCTTTAATTTTGTTTGATTCTAGAGGTACACATTCATTTGTTTCGAAGAGTTTTGGTTTGAAGACTCAATTGTCTTTGGTTTGTTTAGAAACACCCTGTGTGATTTACTCACCAGGGTGAAATTGTTAGCTTCATTTAAGTGTAGAGTAAAGTTTGAGATCAAAGAAGTGAAGTTTTCAGCAAACCTATTCCCCCTAAACATGTGTGAGTTAGATATTATTCTTGGTATAGATTGGTTGTCAAAACACGAATAAAAGATGGAATGTTAGGAGAAAGTTATTTTAGTGGTAAATTAGAATGGACAGAGAGTACATTTTAGAACTGATCCTAAGATCATTTATGTAACAGCCCAGGTTTTTATTAAAATAAAATAAATAAAAAAAATAAAAAAATCAATTAAAATTAAAAATTAATCTAAAATAAGTGTTTTGTTGCCTAAAGTTTAAATTTGGAGTTGCCTTGAATTTCTGTTTTTGAAAAAGTTGGATTTGAAAAGCATTTTCAGAAAAACCTAAAATTATTATTAAATAAAATGATATTTTGATTTTATATGAAAATCCTAGTTCAAATTAATTATTTGGAGTTATTTGGCTTTTATTTGGTTTCCTGGATTTTCTGGAGTTTAAAAACGTATTTTTGAAATTAAAAAGTATTTTAAGTATGAAAAGTAAATACCAACATTAGTTGGAAGTATTTTTACTAAGTCCAAAATGTCACCAGGAGATTCTGTGAATTTTCCTGGAATTGTTGGAAGTTATTTGGTATTTTTCTGAGACCAATTGAATTTTCTGGGGTTTTCTGAAAAATCAAAATCAAAAAAAACCCTCTCTCCCTCCTCCGGCCGCCACGTGGACGGCCAGATCTCCTCCACGTCGCCGCCATCCTAGCCACCCGCTCCATCCCACCTTCCCCGCTTCCCTGGCCGCCACGTCGCTCCCCGCCTCATCCGAGCCGTCCGCGCCCCCTCTCTCGTTGGCCTCCCAGCCCCACCCGTCGGCAGCCGCCCCACTCCCCCTCTCTTCTCCTTCTCGGCCCCACTCGGCAGCCGCTCCCCTCCGCCTCCGTCTCTCTGTCCGCGGGTCCCACCCGTCAGCGCCTCCCCGTTCCCTCCTCCGCTGCCACCCTGGGCCCGCGTGTCAGCTTCGTCTTCCTCCCATGCCTCCCCCTTCCTTCCGCCGCCGCCCTGACCGCCACTGCCGTCTCCGCCCTAGCTGGCTTCCCCAGCTCTCCCACGCGCGGCCCACCTCCCTTTCTTCCCCCGCAAGTTGCGCACCCGCCTCCTTCCCCAATCCGCGCCGCTGTCCCCCCTAATCCCGCCATTTCCGCCGCCGCCCCCGCGCCATCTCCGGCGAGGAATCCGGCCCGCCTCCGCCCTCCCCGACCCCTATAAATACCGCCCCCGACTTCCCCACTCTTCGCACCACCTCCCCCTCCACTCCCCTCTCCCTCCCGGCTGTCCCATCGCCGCCGCCGCCGCCCTCCTCGCCGCCGGCCTTCTCCCGGCCACTCCGGTGAGCCCGCACCCTCCCCGCATTCCTCCGCGCCTCTCGCTCTCCACCTCGCCGCCGGCAGCCGAGCCGCCGTTCGCTGGCGAGACACCGGAGCCCGAGCTCCTCCGGCCGACCTGCCTCGGTGCCGACGTGGCGTGAGGTGGCCGCCACGTCAGCGCCACCCGGACGCCACGCCAGCGCCCGGCTGCCACGCCACCCCCCTGCCACCTCTGCCTCCGCCCGAGACCTTGGGCTCGGTCTACGTGGACCGGGCCCACCTGTCATAGGGGTCCACCTTAGGGCTTACGTCATGCTGGCGCAATAAAGCCCTTTTTCCATTGAAAAATAATTCAGCCGAAATGAAATTCCTCACTGACGCAATAATCCAGATTTTCCTTTAGAAAAATAATTCCAGAAATTTCCTTTTTCCATTTTCTCTGAATTTAATCTTCCCGGAGCCCGTTCTTCCTCGTCCTAACTCCGATTGAGCCCATTCAAATTTCTAAATTCATCAAAAATTCCCCTCTATCCATTTCTGGCCTCAATTCAAATATTTGAAGTCAATTTGAATTTAATTTGAATTTATTTGAATTTGGTGGGTTATTTTGACGTGTAGACTTCGACGATTCGGGAAATTTCTTCGACGAAGATTCAAGCCAAGTTGAAGAGCAAGGCAAGTCACACTCCTTGACCATGTTGATCCCAAATTGCAAACAAAATTATGTTGATTTAAATTATATTGCATGCATACTTTTATTCAATATATTTCAATTCAGTTTTAACTTTAGTTAATACCTGTTTGTTAATACCTCCTTTGACATTGCAAATCCTTATACCTTGTCACCTTAGAATCAAACTCTAGTTAGTACACTAGTATTGGCTAGAGAATTTTAAATCAAATGCCCCTGCTTAGTCATATAATTTTGTTTTGGGATATCTTTCACATAAAATGATAAGCTTTTGATCTGTATTCTTGACTTCGGTGAGTCAAGAAGGTTTATGAATTACTTTGAAAAAAAATATAAAACTGGTTTAGACTTAGGAAATTGGTTAGAGTGGTGGGTGCAGGCATGCACTGTTGTTCGGAGACACAGTGTTGATTGTCGGGCACAGGGGGTATGTGGTTGGGCCTAAGTCAGATTAAGGACCGGTCTGTGAGCTACTGTTGCAAAGCCCTAACGTACTACCACAAGGCTGGTATGGGACAGCCCTGGCTGAATAATTTGCGGGTCCCAACCTGAGCCATTTCGTAGGCTGAAAGTGAGCGTGGCATAGGCCATGAGAAGTCTCACTCGGCTCAAGAGGGGTCCGATGCCCGTGGATTCTTTCATCGGGTGAAACCTTAGAGTTGGCTTGGCCAGGTTGAAGACTTTGCATTGTAAAGGCCTTGTCACGACTCCTCGCCGCACACCAAAGGAAGTGTGTAAACCGGTGGCAATATGGGATGATCGTGTCTTGTGGGTAATGCTGTACAACCTCTGCAGAGTGTATAACCTATCCTGGATAGCTGTGCCCACGGTCATGGGCATGCTGAGTAAAAGTTTTTTTCATGGATTAGACTTTGTTTTTTTAAAATGTTTTCGAAAACCTTGCGGATGGATGGAATCCGTGAGACATTGAAATCTGGTGAATGGATGGAATTCATCAGAGTTGCGCAGTGAAAGCGTGTGGATGGATGGAATCCATACGTGATCTTTTGGAAAAGATGGTCCGGGTGGGATGCCCGTGGATAGGTTGGTGTTTGGTCGGAGCCTGCACTGACGGTAATATTTTCAATTACAAGTACTGTCTTTACGTATTGTATTAAATTCAGCATTTTCAATCTATTTATTATATTTCATTAAATGTTGTTTTATGCAAATTAACCCTATGAGCCTTCCATTGAAGCCTTTATCATTATATTGCATTTCTCCGTGTGACTTGCGGAGTACAAGTTTGTACTCATTGTTGCTATCTCCACACAGAGGAAGACGACTTCGACTACGGTGAAGACCAGAGCGAGTAGGCCACGTCTTGCAGTTGTTTGCTTGTGGGCAGGCTTGGGCTTCGCCTTTTCAGCTTCGCTTCCGCAGTTTCTTTTGCAGTTATTTTTGCCAATGGGCGATGATGTAAACGCTGGCCATAAGGCCTTACTCTTTTTATTTGGAATAATATTGTCATATTGCTTGATATTTATCTTTGTTATCCGCTGTGTGCACTAGCTGATCCTGGACTAGTGCGATTTACACAGAGGATCCTGGAGTTGTCGCTCCGGGTTCCGATAGAGATGGTATCAGAGCCTTAATGACTCCAAGACGTGACCGTAGGTAGAATAGATTGATCAGACCATAAGGACTTATTTTCAATAATCAGTAGTTTTAAAAAGTTTTGCTTAAATCTTACCTTTCAAATCTTTGCTCATCCTTATCTCTCGATTCTTCCTCACCTTTGTATTATCATTCCAAAAACTTATTCCTAACTTACCTCTTGTTCAAACAATTATAGATGAACACTTATGATGATGCACCCAATGATGGATGGAGTATGGGTCTTTGTCGACTGCTTCGTCGTTTGGGATTTCAACGTCGAGCTATCTACATACATAAACAAGATCGCCATGGAGACCGGATAGTGGGACATCGCTTCACTCTACTCATTACCAAGCAAACTGGACAAGGAAGTCTACGTCTCCGCTTCAAGGGAAATGGATACTCGTTTAACAGAGCCAGACAAGAAGCCGCTCGTAAAGCAGTCCTTCGACTATGCCACCTCTTCAGTCTCCGCATGGAAGGAGCTCGTATTGTGCCTCGACAGCCACGAAGGATGACTCCAAGATGACCCTTAGCCCTTTAGGATAAGTTGTTAAGCTAGTCAATAAAACGTTGTTATGAGCTGTCAAGCTTTCTCCTTTGTCGACAGCCATAACTATTACCTATTAGGAGATTAATAAAAGGTTTTTGTTGAGTTTTGTTGGGTTGTGCAAAATATCCCCTATTCCCCCTTTGCCTTGAGTCTCCTCTCTTCTAACTCTCAAAGCACCCAACAGATGGTTAACACAAGAAGCAACAACAACGACAATGTCCACGACAACAACCCTACTGGCAACCAGGCTGCACCTATCCCTCCACCACCTCCTGTTAATGGACCAGATTGGGCTCAAATGATGGCTAATCAGAATCAGCTTATTCAACTACTAGTGCAGACCATCAACAATCCTGCACAACCTGCTCCACTAGTGCCAGCACAAGTTCCCCAACCAAGCCTGGCTGAATTTATGAGGTTGCGTCCCCCGACCTTCTCCAGCAGCGCTGACCCCATGGATGCAGATGACTGGCTTAGAGTCATAGGCAAAAAGCTGGACATCATCCAAAGCAGTGACCGGGAAAAAGTCTTATTTGCTTCACATCAGTTGAACGGACCAGCGTCAGAATGGTGGGACACCTACACCGCTGCGCATTCCAACGCACAAGCCATAACATGGGATGAGTTTGTGCGGAGTTTCCGCAAAGCTCATATTCCAACCGGCACCATCACTCTCAAGAAAAGGGAATTCCGAACTCTGCGCCAAGGAAGCTACACCGTGAATGAGTATCTACGGAAGTTCAACCAATTGGCACGTTACGCGCCAGAAGACGTTGCTACCGATGAAGCTAAGCAGGAAAGGTTCCTTGAAGGACTCAATGATGACCTGTCGATTCAACTTCTCTCCAACGACTACGCTGACTTTCACCAGCTTGTCAGTAAGGCGATTCGCCAAGAGTCCAAGCACCAAGAAATGGAGAATCGAAAAAGACGTATGAACACCCAGCACATGAACACCAGAAGTTTTCCCAAGATCAGAAGGACTCCACTACAGGCCAACAGATTTCAGTCTTCATCTTCAGCCGAAGAACAAGTCCAAATCAACACTTTCCCCAACAACGAAGACAACAAAGCTTTGGCAATTGACTTCCCAAAGGACTCCAACCCTGCAGCAGGAGTTACCTGTTTCAACTGCCATGAGACAGGGCATTACGCCAACAATGCCCCAAGAAGCAACAGTATCAAGAATGGAACACCGAGCACCAATCGCCAACCACCTTCAAGCAGAAGAAAAAGGCCCGAAGTTCGTGAAAGGATGATCGAATCGATCTCAAAGACAAACCATGCAGAGTAAGATCCAAACCCATTTCTTTGCTAGCCTGTGCGAATCTCGGGGACGAGATTCTTTTAAGGGGGGTAGATTGTAACAGCCCAGATTTTTATTAAAATAAAATAAATAAAGAAATAAATAAAAATCAATTAAAATTAAAATTTAATCTAAAATAAGTGTTTTGTTGCCTAAAGTTTAAATTTGGAGTTGCCTTGAATTTCTGTTTTTGAAAAAGCTGGATTTGAAAAGCATTTTCAGAAAAACCTAAAATTATTATTAAATAAAATGATATTTTGATTTTATATGAAAATCCTAGTTCAAATTAATTATTTAGAGTTATTTGGCTTTTATTTGGTTTCCTGGATTTTCTGGAGTTTAAAAATGTATTTTTGAAATTAAAAAGTATTTTAAGTATGAAAAGTAAATACCAACATTAGTTGGAAGTATTTTTACTAAGTCCAAAATTTCACCAGGAGCTTCTGTGAATTTTCCTGGAATTTTTGGAAGTTATTTGGTATTTTCTGAGGCCAATTGAATTTTCTGGGGTTTTCTGAAAAATCAAAATCAAAAAAAAAATAAAACCCTCCCTCCCTCCTCCGGCCGCCACGTGGACGGCCAGATCTCCTCCACGTCGCCGCCATCCTAGCCACCCGCTCCATCCCACCTTCCCGCTCGCCCGCCACGCCGCTCCCGCCTCATCCGAGCCGCCCGCGCTTCTCTCTCCGCCGCCGGCCTCACCTGGCGGCAGCCGCCCACTCTCCCTCTCTTCTCCTCCTCGGCCCCACTCGGCAGCCGCTCCCCTCCGCCTCCGTCTCTCTGTCCGCGGGTCCCACCCGTCAGCGCCTCCCCGTTCCCTCCTCCGCTGCCACCCTGGGCCCGCGTGTCGCTTCGCCTTCCTCCCGTGCTCGCCTTCCTTCCGCCGCCGCCACGCCGCCATCGCTGCCTCTCGCCTAGCTAGCTTCCCCAGCTCTCCCATGCGCGGCCCACCTCCCTTTCTTCCCCCGCAAGTTGCGCACCCGCCTCCTTCCCCAATCCGCGCCGCTGTCCCCCCTAATCCCGCCATTTCCGCCGCCGCCCCCGCGCCATCTCCGGCGAGGAATACGGCCCGCCTCCGCCCTCCCCGACCCCTATAAATACCGCCCCCGGCTTCCCCACTCTTCGCACCACCTCCCCCTCCACTCCCCTCTCCCTCTCGGTGTCCCATCGCCGCCGCGCCGAAGCTCCCGAGCGCCGCCGCCGCCCTCCTCGCCGCCGGCCTTCTCCCGGCCACTCCGGTGAGCCCGCACCCTTCCCCCGTATTCCCCTCCGCGCCCTCTCACTCCTCCACCCTCGCCGCGGCAGCGAGCCGCTGTCGCGGCGACACCGAGCCCGAGCTCCTCCGGCCGACCGCCTCGGTGCCGACGTGGCGTGAGGTGGCCGCCCGTCGCCGCCACCCGACGCCACGCCGCGCCGACCGCCACGCCACCCCCCTGCCACCTCTGCCTCCGCCCGAGACCATGGACTCGGTCTACGTGGACCGGGCCCACCTGGCATAGGGGTCCACCTCAGGGCTTACGTCTTGCTGGCGCAATAAAGCCCTTTTTCCATTGAAAAATAATTCGACCGAAATGAAATTCCTCGCTGACGCAATAATTCAGATTTTCCTTTAGAAAAATAATTCCAGAAATTTCCTTTTTCTATTTTCTCTGAATTTAATCTTCCCGGAGCCCGTTCTTCCTTGTCCTAACTCCGATTGAGCCCATTCAAATTTCTAAATTCATCAAAAATTCCCCTCTATCCATTTCTGGCCTCAATTCAAATATTTGAAGTCAATTTGAATTTAATTTGAATTTATTTGAATTTGGTGGGTTATTTTGACGTGTAGACTTCGACGATTCGGGAAATTTCTTCGATGAAGATTCAAGCCAAGTTGAAAAGCAAGGCAAGTCACACTCCTTGACCATGTTGATCCCAAATTACAAACAAAATTATGTTGATTTAAATTATATTGTATGCATACTTTTATTCAATATATTTCAATTCAGTTTTAACTTTAGTTAATACCTGTTTGTTAATACCTCCTTTGACATTGCAAATCCTTATACCTTGTCACCTTAGAATCAAACTCTAGTTAGTACACTAGTATTGGCTAGAGAATTTTAAATCAAATGCCCCTGCTTAGTCATATAATTTTGTTTTGGGATATCTTTCACATAAAATGATAAGCTTTTGATCTGTATTCTTGACTTCAGTGAGTCAAGAAGGTTTATGAATTACTTTGAAAACAAATATAAAACTGGTTTAGACTTAGGCAATTGGTTAGAGTGGTGGGTGCAGGCATGCACTGTTGTTCGGAGACACAGTGTTGATTGTCGGGCACAGGGGGTATGTGGTTGGGCCTAAGTCAGATTAAGGACCGGTCTGTGAGCTACTGTTGCAAAGCCCTAACGTATTAAATTCAGCATTTTCAATCTATTTATTATATTTCATTAAATGATGTTTTATGCAAACTAACCCTATGAGCCTTCCATTGAAGCTTTTATCATTATATTGCATTTCTCCGTGTGACTTATGAGTACAAGTTTGTACTCATTGTTGCTATCTCCACACGAGGAAGACGACTTGACTACGGTGAAGACCAGAGCGAGTAGGCCACGCCTTGCGCTTGTTTGCTTGTGGGCGTGCTTGGCTTCGCCTTTTCAGCTTCGCTTCCGCAGTTTCTTTTGCAGTTATTTTTGCCAATGTGCGATGATGTAAACGCTGGCCATAAGGCCTTACTCTTTTTATTTGGAATAATATTGTCATATTGCTTGATATTTATCTTTGTTATCCGCTGTGTGCACTAGCTGATCCTGGACTAGTGCGATTTACATAGAGGATCCTGGAGTTGTCGCTCCGGGTTCCGACAATTTAGGCTAAGAAAGAGAGTTTGCTTGCGATAGTGTCAGGTGGAGTGACGTTAGTACCAGTGACCTGTGAATATCCAGAAGTGTTTCTAGAAGATCTACCAGGAATGTCACCAAACTGAGAAGTTGAGTTCTACAATGAGTTGAAACCAAGAACCAATCTTATTTCAACAGGATCATATAGGATGTCTAGTATTGAACATAATGAGTTGAAGAAACAAAAGGATGAGTTGGAAGCTAAGATTTCATAGAACCAAGTGTGTCAGAATGGTCATTCCCAAGGTTGTTTGCAAAGAAAAAAGATGGAAGTTAGAAGATGTGCATAGAGTATCATGCCTTGAATGAAGTGACTAGCAAGAACAAATACCTATTATCTAGAATTGACAATTTATTTGATAGACTGAAAGGAACAAGTCTTTCCCAAGATTGATCTATGGTCAGGATATCTTCAATTAAAGGTTCGAAAGGAAGACAGACCAAAAACAACACTCACTACAAGATATGGGTTGTATCAATTCACAGTCATGCCTTTTGGAGTCACTAATGCCCCATTAGTGTTCATGTGTTTGATAAATCGGACTTTAATAGATTACCTTGAAAAGTTTGTAGTAGTGCTTGTGAATGACATTTTTATCTACTCACAGAATGAGGAAGAGAATAAAGAGCACATAAGATTAGTTTTAGAAAGGTTAAAAGAGAAACAATTGTATGCCAAGTTCTCTAAGTTTTAGTTTTGGAATAAGGAAGTAGCATTCTTGGGTCACATCATTTCAGCAGGAGTCAAAGTGTATTCTAAGAAAGTAAAGACGATATCAGAATCGGGACAACCAAAGTCAATAACAGAAATAAGAATTTCTTGGGTTTAGCAGAATATTATCATCAATTTATCAAACATTTTTTCAAGATTACAAGACCACTTACATAGTTGTTGAAGAAGGACAAGCCATTTTAGTGGTCTAACAAGTGTGAAAAGAGCTTCCAGAAGTTGACGAGATTGACTTCCAATACTTGTTTTGCCTGACAACCAGAAGGACTTTCAAATATATTGTGATGATTCCCAACAAGGTTTTGGTAGTGTTATAATGCAAGACGGAGGAGTAGTTGCTTATTCTTCAAAACAACTTAGACAACATGAAGAAAATTACCTAACCCATGATATCGAATTAACTGTGGTTGTCTATGCATTGAAGATTTGGAGGCATTGTCTGGTTGGAAACAAATGTGAAGTTTATACAAACCATAAGAGTTTGAAGTACGTTTTCACTCAGCCAAACTTGAACTAGAGGCAACATAGATGGTTAGAGTTGATAAAAGACTATGACTTGGACATACAATATCATCTTGGGAAAGCAAATGTTGTTGCTGATGCATTAAGCAGGAAGGTCTATTGTAACAATGCTATGGTCCAAGAATGTCCAGTATATCCAAGAAGAGAAATACACTAATTGAAATTGGTGTTTGCAGATCAAGGAATGTTAGCAACTTTAGAAGTCAAGCCAACTTTACAAGAACAAGTTTGAGCAGCCTAGATTGAGGATGAGGGAATACAATAGATTTGACAGGATATCAAGAATGAGGAAGTTACAGGTTTCACTGAAGATGACTAATGATTGTCAGATTCAAAGGTCAACTCTATATACCCGACAAGAAGGAAATCAAGGAGTTGATATTGTAAGAAGCCCATGATTCATTGTTTTCTATTCACCTTGGTAGTACAAAGATGTATCAAGATTTGAAAAATACCTTTTGGTGGAAGAATATGAAGAGAGATGTAGCGGAACATGTGAACTTATGCGACATGTTAGAAAATAAAGGCAAACCATAGAAGACCAGTAGGAATATTGCAACCTTTGCCATTGCTAGAGTATCAATGGGATGAGATTGGAATGGATTTCAGAACAGGTTTCTCGAAGACCTAGTTAGGTTATGATGCTATTTGTGTAATTGTGGATAGATTGACTAAGGTGACACATTTTCTTCCAATTAAGCAAACTTATGGTGAAGCACAGTTAGCAAAGTTGTATATGACAAGAGTTATGATTTTACATGGGGTTCCAAAGAAAATAGTATCAGATCGAGAAAGTCTGTTTACTCCAACATTTTGGAAAAGTCTACATGTAGCTATGGGCACACAATTAGCATTTGCTTTAGCTTATCAACCACAAACTGAAGGCCAGACAGAAAGAGTGATGAGGACATCACTTCTTTGGATACACACAACACTCCTCCACTTGACATTCAAGGACCAATCACTAGAGCTCGCGCCCGACAATTGAATTTACAGGTGAGCTCGTTCCTAAGTACTTCTTTTTGTTCATTTGAGAATAGATTGCTACCTAATGATTTAATTATGATTAGAAACCATGGAGAGGACCTGGAAGTAAGAAGGGCTACGGGGCGCACAAGTCCAGCAAGGGCGGTCGAATCAAGTTGGAGGCCCAACTCAAGCCGACTTCGAATCCAATTCGGAGTCCAGAACCAGGCCGCACTAAAACGGACGCCCAGATCGCATCCGGACTCCGTTTTGGATGTTCTACATATGTATGGAAAGCTAAGAAGAAGACCTTTCCAATGGATCTGGTCCCATGTCAAACTTCCTTCTGAGTCAACGGAATCGTCGAAACAAGTGGACATTCAGGATCTGTCAGGGTGCTGCGCCACCGTCTTTTGGGCCGTTCGGCTTTGTATCGTGTTGGAGCCCATTAGGGACACGTCCAGGGGTTTTGCACGCCCCTCACCCCTTTATATCCAGCCACCACCCCACCATTAGGGTTGGGTTTTGCTTAGATTAATTCTGTCTTTTCGAGTGCTAAATCAATACATCTGTAATCCAGTTGTGTTCTTCCTTGTTCTTGCTTGTGTTCTTCGATTCGCAGGCAAGGATTAGCCTTCTTGGCGAGGTCAACCGGCTGCGCACGGTTGATAACCTGAGGAGACGTGGTGCTGCGATTGCGGGTTCGAACGTGTCGCTCGGAAGCCGATCGATTTGTGTCGCGCCTCCACCAAATTGAACATATCCGAACTCGTTGGAAGATCGGGACCCGTCCCCATCAAGTGGTATCGAGCTTCAGGTGTTCCTTCAGGTTCGCGTTACCCTCCTTTGTTGTTTTCGGTTTCATCCTAGAGTCCATGAAAAAGCCCTACAAAAAAATTGTAGTCATAGGTTGTTTCCTGTCCTAGATCTCGTTTAGCCTTTGCACAATTTGATTCCAGAGTCCGTAGTGTTGAGTTCGTGTCCTTAGTCGAGTTGTGTTGCTGGTTTAGATTGTGTTTTATTTCGGGTTGTCTTGCTTCCGTTTCATCCCATACAAACCCTAGCCGTCATCCATCGCGTATTCAACCCTCTGTTTTTGTTTTCCCACCCATATCCAGAACCTGTTGGAAGATCGGGACCCCGTCCCCATCAAAGAGTCAACCAGATCATAGAATACATGCTTAGAGCTTGTGCATTAGCATATGGACCAGCTTGGGACATCTGCTTACCATTCGCTGAACTCACTTACAACAACAGTTATCAGGCTAGTTTGGAGATGGAAACATTTGAAGCCTCATATGTATGAAAATGTAGGACATCATTGAATTAGATTGAAGTTGGAGAAATGCAACTCACAAGAACACAAGTGACAAAGAATGCAGAAGCGCACATTTGACTGAAAATAGCTCAAAATAGATAGAAGAATTATGCAGGTACAAGAAAATGAGATTTAAATTTCAAATTTGGGGATTTTGTGTATTTGAAAGTGACACCACTCAAAGGAGTGTAGAGATTTCAAACAAAAGGCAAATTAGCACCAAGATATATTGGTCCTTACAAGATTCAAGATAGAAGAGGAGAAGGTGCATATCAGTTAGAGCTACAAATGAATGAGGTCATCTAGTTTTTCATGTGTCATAATTAGTAAAGTGTTTGAGGTAACCAACAAATGAATGTCAATGGGAAGGATATTATTGAAACTAGATTTGACTTATAAAGAAGAACCTAAAAGATTTTAGAAATAGCAGATAGGCAACTAAGAAATAGGAGCATCAGATTTTGTCGAGTTCGATTGCTTTTTTACTTCAAGTGGAGCCTCAGAGACAATATCTCTTTGTCATGCACAGTCACCGCATCATCACAAGGTGCACATCATCACATTGTTGCTCTCCATCACCTCCGTCGACCACCATGTATGTCATGCACAATCACCGCCCAGCTTCACCTCATCACTAGCTTTCCTCACTGCACCCCAAGCCCAGCCATCCTCACAAAAGCCTCCCCATGCTCTCGCCATGATCATGCACTTGCCGCTAGCACCGGAGATTGCCAGAGCTCACGTTGATAGTTTTTCCCTTTCCACAGCTGCCACCCTCGCTTTATATTTTCTAACCATTGTGGTCCTCGTCGTCTGTCCAAACCACCCAAAATGGGTTCGCGGTGCCCAGGAGCACCTCTTGCACATGTCACCGTCACTATTCCACCACTGTGTTGCCATCATCTTATCCCTCTATGTTCTCCTCTGCTCAATAGAGTAGAAGAGTATTACTGGTCAGTGCTATGCTCACGCGGTCTGACCTAGCCAGTTCGTGCAACTGACTTGAGCCGCTTGCACCCGACTGAGCCCAAGCTTAGCACTGTGCACATGTGGTCAAGTCAGATCACCTCGCATCGAACCAAACTAAACACAAATTAGTTTCAGACCAAGTCTAGTCCAATTCAGCCTATTCAGTCTGAGTCTAGCCCGATTCCCACTGATTTAGCCAAATTTAGACCAAGTTAGAACCAATTCGTGACCAATTCACCTAGCTTTAGACTGTTTCTCACTGGGTTAGCACCGGTTCTACATAAAAGACTAACCCTAGACCCCTAAAGACCACTCATTTGTCACTATTCACCATTCATTGCAAATCCAAACTTTTCAATCCTGATTCTTCATTGATTTTTCCTTCTGATTACTTTTTGGCTTTGTTTTCCCTTTCCTTTAGTTGTATTTTATTTGCAAGTGTTGTAGCCCTGCAATAGGCTTATTTGGCTTTGTTTGTGTGTATGTATGGTAGATTACAAAAAAGAAGCCATTAGGACAATTGGAACTACAAGTAACCCTGAAGCCTATGAAGTAATGAGTGCCAACTACGTATCGTAAGGCAAGCCACGATACTTGATTATGTTGAGTTCCTATTAGTTGGGTTATATTATATATGGGTTAATTTTTGCATTATTTATTTATCAAATGCTAATTTTTATTAGTTACTTTTGTGCTAATTATTATTAGTTACTGTTGAATGGTCTTGTTTAATTAGCTAATGCTTTAATTATATTGTTTACTTACCATCCTTCATAATAATCTGATATGGTTTAATTGGATGAACTTATAGTTAGTATATCATACTTTAGGTTAACATAGTAGTAAACATAGACAATGATGATTTCATTACATTTTGATTCACCGTCATGAGTTGATGCGTCAGAATTTATGACCATCTTGGTATGATGAATAAAAGTGTTAGATCACTCCCATAGAGTGATATTGTGGGAAGCGTTAGCTGAGGACAGATATGGGTGTGTGGTTTGAAGGTGACTGTGTGCATATGCTACCTAGTGGTTGCGTGCACAAGTCTCTATTGGAAAGATGGTTCTATTCAAAGCATATAAGAAACATAAGAAAAGACATGATAACCATCCATCTATAGGATCGATTACTCAAACTTGATTTAGTTACTATATTAGTTTAATTGGTATTACTACGGGTAGGTTCAATGTTGGAGTGGACCACAAATCAACCTATGCCACAGTATGACCCCTAGGAGCAGCAGTGGAGTCACTCGTACCTTGGCTTGGTATAGGGCCTACTGCTAAGAGGGAACTTCTCTGTACTAGGTAGTACTGACATTATGAATTAGTAATGAATCCTGTTATTCCAGCTCCATACAAGTCATAGATATCGTATGGGTAAAGTTAGGCATTCTATGTAGAGATTAAACTAAATAATTCAAACGTGTTGTACTTTTGGTTAATGGAGCTGTGTCGAAAGGGGTTATTCCTAAATCAAGGCATAAGAACACTATTAGTTAAAATTGTGGTAACATGAAAAATAAGATAAATTGTTGGTATACAAAACAAATCCTCCTTGATAGACATTTCTCTTGAAATCCTTATTTGCACTATTAAACTTTACCACCGCGGCTTGTTGAGTATGAATATACTCATTCTTGCATACTTTGATTTAGACAATGATCTTTATGAAGAAGATATGCCATCAGACGATGAGTACTATGATGGTGAAGATAATACATTTTAGGTCAACCTCACACTCAAGCATTGTTTGTGGTGTGGCTGTCTTTTGTCGTTTTTCATTTGTAATATAAGTAAGTTTGGCCTGAAAGCCTTAGAACTCTGTACTTGACTACTATGTCATACTTTATGTAAAAACCCTGTTATGGCATTGTAATTGTAAGCATGCTATTTATCAATCTGTCTGTAACTGAAATCATGGATAGTTGCACGAATTCGATGATTCTTGTTAAATCCGGTCCCACAGTATGCGATGCATCGGATCCGCAAAAATTTCATTCGGATTAAATTATAGTTGAAGTCTCTTTGGTGAGTTGTGCTCTCAACGGTTGGAGTAATTTTCAATTGTTTGTGAAATAGTTACGCAAAGTTTGTTTCTCTATTATTGCAAATGTTCAAACAAATACAAGTATACAACTATATTAGTAACTATACAAATAATACAATATATATTGAGTATATGTGATGAGGACATCACTAACACACATAAACTTCCAGTGGCACACACACTTGTAGTTGAGTCTACTAAAATTCAAGAGTCGGCTAGTATACAAGGTCCAATAACACGAGCGTGTGCACGTCACCTTGGACAACAGGTGAATTCGTTTCTTGGGCAAATTAATTATTTAATTATAGAACAAATGATATTACCTAATAAATATTCTTTACTTGTTACTACATATGAAGGAATTTTCGGAGAAGTTGTTGATCAAGATTCGGCCAAGGCCTGGCTACGATTGTGAGTGGATGAGTTCATCGATTGCTGATAAATACCTCCAATTTCAGCATCATGAAGGCCAACCTGTAATGTTTCAGCATGCACAATACATATGGATGGAAATATAATTAAGTCTACTATCACCTCCAACAAACGGCTCATCATTTAAACTCCCCAATAAGGAGTTATGACTGTTTTAGTAAGGACTACGTAGAAGACAAAAGGACGCATGAACAGGCTGTTGGATGACCTTTGGGCTGGCTTATCTTCAAGTCTTTTCTCAAGAACTTTCACACCTAGCTTGGAGGGTTGTTCCTAGTATAAAAACCCCTGATGTTTCTACTGGGGGTAGACTTGACTCTTGTTTGCGTGAATGCTACTAGCTACTGTAAAACAATTGGGTCTCATCAATATTTCATCTTCAAGTGAAATTCTTCCACTATTGCTCTTGCATCTTCTCATGGATTTGCTGGAGCCGTTCTTCGTGAACAGGACAATTGTGTTTGACACGGTTGGTAACCAATCGAGGAGCGGTGTAGCGATTGTGAGGTTGTTGGTCACGATCGGATTGTGGTTAGCCTCCCCTTCGTCAACGTCGCAACTCAAGTTATCGGATTTCTCCTACGATACAAGATCGGGCCAACTCACATGCACGCATCTTAAATCGAGGCGTGTGCATATCAATATGGATATATGCTAATCGGCTGGGGGATGAGCAAAGAATGAAAGAAATCAACTAATCAACATTAAAGATTTATATATACCAATCGACAGGCAGCAGCTCTACTATCCACCTCCAATCGTCTAGGGAAATCAACGTAGGTACACAACCCACCCAGTGCTCACACTACTCAGCACCTCACCTCTTCTGTCATCTCCTCCTCGCACCGCAACCCCAGGCCCCACCTTTGCTGCTTGTCCGTGCACCCATGTCCCCTCCTCGGCTCAGTGACACCTCCTCTCCCCCTCGTCACATTGTGCCACTACCAACCACAGCCCACCGACCACCCACCTAGGCTTTCTCCCTCAACCTCAGCTTGCACTCTCCTCTTGCCTCTCTGTATCGACTCTCCTGGATGTTTAATCAATTGGGGAGCATGGAGTTGGGCAAGCAGGGTGGATGTGTTGTCGCAGTTGGGCCTTGTGGCTTTCTAAGCTTCAGCAAAGGCCCACAAAATTGATTCCCCAACCAGCCTTCTTCCTCATTCTTCTTCTTCGGTAGAGTACCCAAATGAAATGCCTGCAAAGCCTCAGCCATTACAGCTGGTGGAGGGGGTACTAGTGCCGATGCAGAAGGTAGGCTCAAACATGATAAAGCCTCATATTGGATTTGCCCCTAGTTATATCGATAGCATGTGAAATGTGGGTAGATACAAAATGGTGAGTGGCATAGCCGACAGGCGGTGGAAAGGGAGAGAGATTCAGCCCCATTTACAGTGCTACGCTGGAAACTAGATATATAACATGTCTTGTCATTCGTGCAGGAATCTCCACACAGATTTGGGTAGGGAGAGGAGGAGATGTTAGAGTCATTTGTCAGAATTTTTTAAATAATCTATACTTTATTTTGAATTATAGTATTGTACCCACGTTTTTTTATAGTTTTGAGCATATGTCGCTCTACGGTTGGCCACTTGGCTAGTCGCCCAACTGTTGGGCGACACATGGCCAAGTCGCCCAACCATTGGGTGACTAGTCCCTGTCGCCCAAGTGTTGGGCGACTTGGCCCCTAGTCGCCCAGCCTGGTTGAGCGACTAATCCAAGTCGCCCAATGGTTAGGCGATTTTTAAAATAATAATATAATTATTTTATTAATCTAATGGAAATAATTGTGGGGAAATAAATAGCAATTTTTGTAGGTAATACATTTAACAAATCTTGTTTGTAGGTTGTTTTTTAAAATAAAAGGGCAGACAATGTCGGTTGGTACATTTGTGATTTTTGTAGACTCTGAAGGGTACAAAATTTGTTAGACTCGAAATAACATTTTATGATTGTCGTATATTGTTGTAGTATGATAAATTTCTAAAAAAAATTTTGTCAGGATGACTGAGGTAGCAACGATTCGTACGTAGGAATTAAGGTAAGTGATATTGCGATATAATAGAGAATTTATACACGGAGGAGAACTTTAGATAAATGGTGTAACGATAACAACACAAGGGAATTCATACATAACCACGTCATAATTCCTATGAAGTAAAATACATACACAATGAAAAATGTACACAAAGCAGAAGGAAGACCCATTACTCGCCACTAGCTACACCACCCGCAGCACCTCCTCTGTCATCACCACGTCCCGTTGGTACCAGTCCGTACGGCCCTGATTGGCCTTCCTCAACATGGGGTGTCGGCGCCCTGACAGGGTGAGGCGATCAGGAGCCCTGGTGACCTATGCTCCCAACGCCTCGAGGGTCGACTCCACCTGTGGCTACGTGTGAGCTGCGACCCGGAAAGAACCTCGATGGGTGCTGGCTCACGTGCTCCCCTGACCTCTGTTGGGTCGTCCGCGAGGAAGTAGCTCACGTTCACCAGGAGACCTTCATGGGGGATAGCTAAACTCCTAGCTGGTGCACTGTACCTACAGGACAGGTATTGTTTATTTGTACAATATATTGATGTGAAAAACCTCAAGTGATGAAATTTACCTTCCACGTGGTACACTACCGTGGCCTCGACCGGAAGAACCCCCTCAAACCTGCCCAGCAGGTCGTCGTGCCAGTTGGAAGGCACATTCGATGGGGAGGCAACCTCTCCCACGATAGGTAGGCTGAGCAGCATCGCGTTGTCCTACAGAGTGGGGGCGATCTCCCCTAATGAGAGGTGGAAGGTGTGCATCTCGGGCCACCACCGCTTCAGTAGAACTGTCAGCAATGACCGATTGAGCGAGAACCGTCATGACCGCTTTCTGCTAGCCTGGACCTCCCCGTCCACCTCGACCAGAGTGTCATCCTCGTCGGTGGCCTCCATTATCCGTGCAATAGGTAGAGGGCCAAGATCACTCAGCCTGCAAAGCACGAAGAAGTAAGTATATAGCGAAAATATCATAAAAAGATGTGGCGCAGTTTGCACACAAACCTGTCTCTCCAACATGGGTCTAGTCTCCAAGCTCGTCAGGGTGTCCGCGTACGGACTACCCCTAACTGGGTCACCTCGTCCCCGCGCTCAGGATGCGAGACACGACGACTCGTGCGATGCTACGCGTCCTCGTGCCGGTGCAGTAGGCTGAAAGGGCAGTCCGAACCACCAAGGTTGTGAGCCATACCTGCAAATCAATTTAAAGTTTTAGGGTTTTAGGGTTTACAGTTTCAGGGTTTCATGGTTTAGAGTTTACGCAACTATTTACAACTATTAACAATATGCAGCATACCTAACACAATTGCACTATTTACAACTATTAACAATATACAACGTACCTGACACAACTACATGTATAATGATTTTAATTGCTAACCTACCATGGTTTTGAAAGTACAACTATTAACAACTAAATTGGCGTTAGTTCTATGACTACACTATTTACAACCATTAACAGTATACGACATACCAAACATAACTACACATCTAATAATTTTAATTGCTAACCTACCTTAGTTTCAAAACTATACATCTAATGATTTTAGTTGCTATCCTACCATGTTTCAAAAGTAAATCTACAAAAAATTAACTCTATAAAAAAATACAGGGGACACACCATCATCGATGCACAATCTCTCCTATCTTCCCCTCCTCTCCTTTCCTCTTCCTCTCCTCCTCCATCCTCTCCTCTTCCTTTCTTTTCCTCCTCTCCTCTTCTCAATTTCTCTTCTCCCCTTCTCCCCTTCCTCTGTCTTGGCTGAAATACGAAATGAGTGTAGGCACTCAGTTGGCTGCGCACACGAGGGGGTATACCCCCTAGTCGCCCAATGGTTGGACGATTAGGAGCCTTGTCGCCTAACGGTTAGACGATTTGGTCACATATCATTCAACAATTGGGCGACTAGCCCAACTCGTCTAACCATGGAGCGACATACGATCAAAATTGCAAAAAATAGAAAGTCAGTATAATACTGTAATTCAAAATAAAAGATAGATTATTAAAAAAATTCTCATTTGCCACTATTCACTAGAAAGAAGCAGACGGGCAGACGACCGCGAGCTTCAGACCCTCTCCACGCGACGAAAAATGGTGGGCGCTGATTGATTCCTTCGTCAATTTCTCGTTTATACTACTTGACTACTTGTCGACTTGGGTCACGTCTAGAGGCTCAAGTGCCATGTTAGCAAATGGGGCTGGCTGAAGAGTAGAGTGTGGACACAGCTGCTCAAACTTGCCGGGCCAAGCTGGCCTGGCGTTTTCGGTCCTGTAAAAGCTGAACTAGGCCTGGACCGCCTAGTTTGCCCAACGTGTTAGGAAACCAGGACTCTATCTGGAGTCCTTATTTGTTTGGGCACCCCCACCATAGACTATAAATAGGGACCTAGACCCCCCTCATTATGTACCCCGATGCAATCTAAAGCAATAAAGAAAGACCAGGAGTTCTCTCTACCTCTCTGTGTTCAATCTATTATTCTGTGATTCTGTGATTGATTCGTTCTTGTTCTAAGCGAGAGGAATCGCCGATCGTCTCCGCCGTCGGTTCCTCAACACGTTATCAAGACGACTTCGCTCCGGTGAACGAGGTAATCATCGGCTACGATTGAATTTTCTAGATCGCTTTTGAATCAGATTTTCTTTTCGCGTTCTAGATTGAATTTCTACGGTGCAAATCCGCCTAATCTACCGCGAGCAGACTTGCGATCGCACGCACAATGCCGATCGGTAGATTGTGAAACAGTAGATGTTGATTGCAATCAGAACGATGCAAATCCGCCCTAAATCTACCGCGAGCAGATCTGAAATCGCCGGCACAATGTCGATCGGTAGATTACGAAACCGGGGTAGATGCTGATTGCATCTAGATTGGAAATCGAAAAAATACCTGCATGAATTCTATTTATTTTTGCATGATTTGATCCTGCATGATCACTGTACGGAAAGTATGAATTGTGTTACTGCTTATTTCTCGCATAAGAAAATTGCATGAAAAATCTTTGCATGGCACTCTGCTGGGTTTTGCACGAGCACCACGTAAAAAATCATCGAATGCCGCATGAAGCCGCCACCACCGGCGTGAAATCGCCATGGCCACCAACCGCCTCGCGCCGCATGCGCCGGCGTCCGACCACCGCAGCCGCCTTGGCGGCGCCTCCCGTAGCGCCGCCGCCATCGCCCTTGGCCCGCCCAGCCGCTTAGCCACTTGGTCGGCATCTCGCCGCTTGACCGCTCCCACACCTGCCACCGGCGCTCGCTGCCCTCACCGCCCGCCCGAACGCGATGCCGCCGCTAGCGCCGCTGTTCCTCCCGCCGGCCGCGCCCGACTCGTAGCCGCCGCACCGATCACGCCCGCAGCGCGCGCCTCCCGCATGGAGCCCGCCCGCCGCCACCTTCTCCTCCCACCACGGCTCGCAGACCGCGCCGCCATGCGCCGGCCAAGCCGCCGCGCCGGCCTGCAGCCGCCATCGCCACCCGCCGCCACCTCACGCCGCGCCGAGATAAGCCGCCGGTGTCCGCCTCGCACGGCATGCCGCCGCTTGCACTCGGGTCGCCGACGGCGCAACCCCGTCGGCGCCGCCGCCGCCGCCTCCGGGATTAGCTCACCGCCGCACCTCCCGCCTCGGCTCACGGCCACGCCCCGCCGCATTGGAACACCGCGCCGCCGCTTGTGCCGACGCCACCGCACCGCCTTCCGACGCCCGAACGGCGCCGCCTCCCGCCAAGACGGCAATCCCGCCGCCGCCAACGAGTGAGGTGGCTAGGGTAAACCCTAGCCACCGGGGTCTTAATGGACCGATGAGGGTTGGGCCGACCGGGAAAATGGGAGATGGGCCAGAGGGCGAGCCGCATGGGCCGGGGGGTGGAAGGAAGGAGATGGGCCGCCCGGGGGGGAGAGAAAATGGGCCAAGGGGAGAAAAATGGCCCGGCCGGTGGGAGGCATTGAAATTTTTGCAGAAAAGCCCTTTATTTTTATGGAAAATACCAATTGGCCCTTAATAATTTAATTTGAGTCCTAAAATTTTGCAAAATAGGCCTCGTAATTCCGAAAATTACGTATAAGCCCTCAAATTTACGAGCGGGTCCAGAATTTTGCAGAAAACCCCTCTGTAAATCAGAAAATTACGCAAATCTTTCTCTGGACTGAAAATTTACGTAAAAACCCTCTGGAATTGCAGAATTTGCTGAAATTTCGTATTTTAGCATAAAAGGGCCTCAGGAATCCGAATTTTGCATCAATTTTAGCATTTGAAGCTTATTTATTTATGCCATTATTATTCTCTGTATTTTTTGTATTTATTTACTGTTTTTGGTTAATTGTAATTGTTTTAATTGCTTTTAATCACCAAATTAGCAAGAAATTATAGAAAATGCATGTAAAATTATGAAACATTATGGGAAACTATTACACCACTTTATTTACCTGTAGTAAATTTTCCATGCATGTTTACCTGCAGAAACTTATTTTATTTCGTTCATACACATGTAGATGATCGGAATTTCAACCGGAGTTCGAGGAGTCGCCCAAGATGGCCAAAACTATCGACATGGGCATCCGATGTCGAGATTGTGCTTGGGGCCGGAAGCTCGGCGCAGCTATTGGGATAAGCGGATCGAAAGACGCTACACCCACACCGAGGAGAATGATCGCACTTCATTTTCTCAGCACCATCTCTCGCCAACTCTCAAGAATGAGTATATGGCGAGAGAAATGCGCTAGCACTGGACCGCACTCAAGAAGCGGTTTGAGAGGCTCAAGTACACCATTCTTCCTCAAGCGAGCAGAGTGGATCGATCGAGGTTTGCCGACTTTAAAACGGTCGGGAGTACACCGCCTTGCACAGATTTGTACAAACCTTAAACTCGTGGCAAGGAGATCACAGAGGACCGTAAGATCGAAAAGACCCCGCCCACTTTCCACCCCGGTCTTTATGCAGTTGCCCGCAACTATCGTCAAAACGGCTACAAGGAGTACGCCGAATTGATTGATATGATGCAGTAGCCGAGGCTCGTGACGAACTTCTCCGCAAGAATTACGTCTCTCACCACAAGGCGCTCCACGCCATGAAGCCAACGCTAGCGACCTCAAGGTGCGGAAGCCCTTGATGAAGAAAAGGGAAAGAAGGGTAAGATCGCTGCCCGTAAAGGCAAGTCGATGCTCCAAATGACAAGAAGGCTAAGAAGAGTGGCAAGAACTATGGCCAGCAGAACCAGGGTTGCTACAAGTGTGGCAAGTGGGGACATTGGTCGCGGATATGCAAAGAATCGCAACATGTCATTGATGCCCACCAAGCCCAAAAGAAGAATGGCAAAGGGCAACCTGAAGCCCACTTTGCAGCCATTGAGGGGGAGCAGCCTGGGCAGCAGCCTGAGCAGCTACCGGAGATGATGGAAATTGAGTCCATCCCGGCAGCAGCACCTCCTTATGACTTAGAGGCAGCCACTGCTATGATCTCTCTTGAAGAGAATGTCACTGCTGAGAAAATAGCCGAAGAAGTCAATGATTTTCTAGTTGATTCCGTCGATGCACGTAATGCATGAGACGTTAATTGTCATTTATTTTGTGTTAAATGGACAAGTTTAGAACTTGCATGGTTGGTGCTTTAGGATTTTGCTTTCTCGTAATGGTTGGATGATTTTGGAATAAAGCATTCATTTATTCAGTTTATATTGGCATTATATGTTCTGATATTTGCGTATTTTATTTATGTGTTGAATGCCTTCTAATACATGTTAATTAAATACGTTATATTAGAACACGTGTGGCGCCCTATGGAGGAAGTATGCCTTGCCGACAGCGGCACAACGAATACCATCTTAAGAGAGACTAAGTATTTCCAGTCGATCCGTAAGAGCACTGGCAGCCTTACAACAATCGCCGGAAGCGATGCATGTATAATCGGTTCCGGAAGAGCCACAATTATACTTCCAATGGGCACAACTTTGGTCATTGAAGAAGCCTTATTGTACCCGAATCGACGTAACTCTCCTAAGTTTTAAGGATATTCGCGCCAATGGTTTCCACGTTGAGACCGACGAAGAGTACGGTAAGGAATACCGCCATCACGGCGCGAAGAGAATGGCAAAAGAATATTAGAAAAGCTTCCTTCACTTGAAACAGGCTATATTATACCACAATTAAAGCGCTGCTGCATAATCGCTACAAAAGTGTTTAGAAGCTCTGAACTCTTCTCTCTCGCATGACAGATTAGGCCACCCAAGTCTTAGGATGATGAGAAACATAATAAATAACTCACATGGGCATAATATTAATGTGAAGGATTTCCCGAATCATGAAGATTTTGTGTGCCCTGCATGTGCCACCGGGAAACTAATTACTAGACCCTCCACTCTGAAAGTGAAGGATGAAGTCCCTGCATTCCTGGAACGCATCCAGGGAGACATTTGCGGTCCCATTCAGCCCGTCTCAGGGCCGTTTAAGTATTTCATAGTGCTCATTGACGCTTCTTCGAAGTGGTCATATGTGGGTTTGTTGTCCACAAGAAACCACGCCTTTGCAAAATTGATCTCGCAGATCATTCGCATCAGAAATGTGTTTCCAGATCATCATATCAAGTCCATCGAATGGACAACGCCGAGAATTTACTTCGAAGGCATTTGATGATTATTGCATGGCGATGGGAATTGCGCTTGAGCACTCTGCATCGCATGTCCATACCTGAATGGTTTGGCAGAGGCTTTATTTAAAAGAATTAAATTTATTGCCCAACCCTCTTGCATAAAAGTAATTTGCCGGCTACATGTTGGGGACATGCGGTCCTTCATGCAAATGAATCTCATCAACCTTAGACCTTCGCCTACAACATCCATTCACCTATGCAACTAGCGCAAGGGTCACCACCTAAAGTTTCCCATCTTAGGAGGTTTGGGTGTAAGGTTTATGTACCGATACCACCTCCGCAGCGAACTGCAATGGGCCCACTCCGTAAGACTGGGATATACGTTGGTTATGAGACTGCATCCATAATCAGGTATTTGGAACCCATGTCTGGAGATTTGCATACTGCCCGCTTCGCTGATTGCATTTTTGATGAAGATAATTTCCCGTCATTAGGGGGAGGAAATCAACCCGTTGATGAAAAATGTCGGGAAATTACGTGGGAAGCCACGGGAATTCATGCACATGACCCGCGCACTAGTGAAACTGAAAAAGAGGTCCAGAAGATCATCGACTTGCAAGCATTAGCAAATCAACTACCCGATCACTTTAGTGATTTGAAGAGCGTGATTAAGTCGCATGTGCCTGCACGCAATGCACCGGAGAGGGTTGAAATACCAAAGAAAATTGAAGGTATCCCTAATCCCGTCCAGAGGCCTCATAATAAAAGGACGAGAACTCCGGTTCCTCGAGTCCAAAGTAACCGGGACGCCTTGAAAAAGGACAAAAGGGATTTATCACACCATCATTGAAGTCCCCGAATGAGAAGGGGAGCCAGTTGAGACTGCACAAGTATGACACCTTCCGAAAGGACATACCGGATCTGAATATCCCCATCGGCATGGATGTGTGCGCACACATCGGAGCCGAAAAACTAAAGGACTTGCCACCGCAATTGAAAGAAGCGATGCGCAAGGTGAAGCTCCGAAGAAGCAACTCATGAAGAAATAGCTATAAATTATGTGCACACGGAGAGTCCCCGAATAGGACAACACTAATATCGATATCTACTTCAGCAAAGAAAATTGCCACCATCATCGATCTTGATCCCGAGCCCGCATCGCACGAATGTAAGAAAAGATCAGATTGGGAAGATTGAAGAAGGCAATAGCAACCGAATTGCTATCTCTGAATAAAAGAGAGGTGTTTGGGCCGTATGTCGCACACCTCCCCACATACACCCGTTGGGCACAAGTGGGTATTTGTTCGAAAGAGAAATGAAAGAAATGAAGTAGTGAGATACAAAGCAAGGCTAGTAGCCCAAGGTTTCACTCAACGTCCGGAGTTGATTATGAAGAAACCTACTCCCACCATGAGTGGAATTACCTTTAGATATTTGATCTCAATGGCAGTGAATTTGAATTTGGAAATGAAATTGATGGATGTTGTGATCGCATACCTTTACGGTAACTTGGATTCGAGATTTATATGAAAGTCCTCAAGGAATTCCTCTCCGAACCAAGACAGAGCAAATAGAAATCTGCAGTGTGAAACTCAGAAAGTCACCGTATGGATGAAACAACTGGAAGAATGTGGTATAATCGCTGAGTGACTTTCTCTGCAAGAAAGGCTACACGAACAATGAAGACTGTCCTTGTGTATTTATACGGCGATCCTGAATGGATTCTCGTATAATCTCTGTGTATGTAGATGATCTGAATATCATCGGGACAGCCAAGACATAAAAGAAGCAAGCTCCTACTTGGAGTCGAATTTGAAATGAAAGATTTGGGCAAGACCAAGTTTTGCTTAGGCTTGCAGCTTGAGCATGTCCCTGAAGGAGTCTTGGTACATCAGTCGACCTACACCTAGAAGGTGCTTGAAAGGTTTGGCTTCGAGAAGGCATTTCCCTCGAAAGTACCGATGATCGGTGGTCTTTACAGCAAGAAAAGGATCCTTTCCGACCAAGGGAAGAGGGGAGGAAGTCCTGGGACCGAATTCTCATATTTGAGTGCAGTGGGAGCACTCATGTATTTAGCAAACTGCACTAGACCGGACATTGCATTTGCCGTGAACCTGTTAGCAAGGTATAGTGCAGAGCCCACCAAAAGGCATTGGCAGGGCATAAAGGACATTTTCCGATACCTCCAAGGTAGCAAGGACCTCGGATTGTTTTACAGAAAGAATCAAGATCTGAACTTGATTGGCTATGCGATGCCGGGTATCCGCCGACCACACACCGCTAAGTCACAAACAGGCTATGTATTCTGTGTGGTGGAACCGCAATTTCATGGAAATCGTCTAAGCAAAGCACGTAGCTACTTCGACGAACCACTCAGAAATTATAGCACTGTATGAAGCCGCACGAGAGTGCGCTTGGCTTCGCCGAATGGTTCACCACATCCAGCAGTCATGTGGGATGAACATTGTGCAGAACCCCACAATTATCTATGAAGATAATGCCGCTTGCGTTGCACAAGTGCAAACGGGCTATGTGAAGAGTCATCTCACAAAGCATATCAACCCCAAGTTCTTCTATGCACATGAATTGCAAAGGATGGACGAGATTAAAGTACTGCATACTAAGTCATGTGAAAATCTCGCAGATTTATTCACTAAGTCACTCCCCGCATCTAGCTTTGAAAGGTGCGTGCGTGGAATTGGAATGATGAGACTTAGAGAAGTGCAGAATTCAGGGGGAGAATTCTCACAAGCCCGCTAATAAATCTTGATCATGAAGATTAAGTACCCAAAAATAAAGTCTTGCAGACTAAATGAATTTGGGTGAATTGTACTCTTTTTCCCTTGACGAGTTTTCCATGAAGTTTCTCGACCAAGGTTTTTAATGAGGCAATTCGTGCATCGCAGCATCACATGTATCATGCACTCTTTCTCCAAATTTTTCCCACTGGGTTTTTATGGAGTTTTGACGAGGCATGAGCATGTTGGGTGAGTGCCCAAGGGGGAGTGTTAGGAAACCAGGACTCTATCTGGAGTCCTTATCTGTTTGGGCACCCCCACCATAGACTATAAATATGGACCTAGACCCCCCTCATTATGTACCCCGATGCAATCTAAAGCAATAAAGAAAGACCAAGAGTTCTCTCTACCTCTCTGTGTTCAATCTATTATTCTGTGATTCTGTGATTGATTCGTTCTTGTTCTAAGCAGAGGAATCGCTCGGACTGGTCTCCAGCGTCGGTTCCTCAACACAACGTACATGTCCAACCACCCGTGGGAGCCTCTGGAACTTACAAAGGCGACATGATTACCGATAATCTCGGAGGTGAAAAGTAAGTAGTTAACAATCTTCGTGGATGTATATGACCTACAGGTCATAACCGGGCTGTTTGTCGGAAGAAAATAATTTATAATCCAGTTAGTCTAGTTTTGATCTTCAGTATATTTACCTCAGTCTTCAACGTAAAAATTGGGTATGTATGTATGTATGTACTTTAACATTGTGTTATTTATATAAGCCAGATTATTTCTAAAAAAGGAGTGTAGTGTAGGGTTTCATGTGGAGTGTAGTGTAGGGTTTAATGTGTTCTTTAATTATTATATATATGTTCCAAACTCTCTAAACTTATTCTTTTTCGAATTTAGTTATGTTGACGTGGTGCTTAAATTAACATGGTTTACATGATTGCACTGAAATCTTGGTTTGCACTATATACGTCCCATCTTACATATAGCCTAAAACTTTGCTGACTGATCCATTCCAAAGGAATACATTAGCCAGCGGTGGCGGCGAGTTTGGGCTTGGGGTTCACCGTGTTAATGTTCGAGGTTCATCGGAGCACCTGAACTTAAAGAGAGGTTGCGGCAGCGAAGGACCGCTGATGGGGTGGCAAGGTGGAGGTAGCGTCTTCGGGCGGTGCGCGATGAAGGTTAGTGGGGATGACAAGGATAAGAAAATATTAGAAGACAGTGGTCGATCCAGCAGCGATAGCCACCAGAGACAAGGGAGAATGTGGCGGCGGAGGAAGAGGAGGCAGTAGTGTTGGGGGGTGAGGGCTGGTGGGCCTCATCGGCGCCGAGGATGGCAGTGGCAGTGAAGGCGAGCAACGTCGACCAAGGTAGAGGAGACAGTAGTGGCAACAGGGCAACCGGGTGACACCAGCGGAGGAAGAGGAGGCGATAGAGGAGGCGGGGGTGTGGGTCAGTGGGCCTCGTTGGTGCTCATAGCGTCAGCAATAATGAGACGGAAAGCGGCACACCAGATGAGGTGGGTGCAGCGGTAGCAGCTAGGAGTAAGAGGAGGAGGTGGAGAGGAGTTAGGGTTTGGGTGGGGTTTATAGGGTGGGTGGGATGATCTGGGCGCTGATCTTTCATCCAATGGTTACAAAAGTGACTAATTTTAGGGAAAGAAACAGTCAAGTAATAAATAGGCATACCCTTTTCTTTTTCTTTCTTTTTTTTTTTTTTTGCTAGGAAAGGGTGATCGAGATGGTTTGTTAAGAACTCAGGGTAGCTAGGGTTAATTACTGTTTCATCATTTTTTTTCCCTAAAAAACTGTTTCATCACAACTGTACTATCTCCCGGAACCAGGATCATGGAGCATTAATTGGAGCTCTTATATGAATTGCTTTGCTTCCTGGAGGAGGATATAAAGTTTCGATCGACCGGTCAGGCTTTGTAGACTTTGCGCGAGGCAGTACAGTCTGTCTCCAAGATGATCAGCTATTCGGACGTGTTCGTAGTTACTTTTGTTACGCCTTCGCAGCTTCAGTACAACAAGACGGATATACGTGATACCACACATACACCTCGTGCATATAATATGGATGTATCTAATACATGTGCTACTATATAAATGTATCTAATGCATACGCTATCATAAAATAAAGATGTACAACCTTACAAAATATAGATGTACGTTTGAATCACTAAATGCTCCCGCTTAGACTGCTGCCCCGTAGAAATGAATTCAATTACCTCTCCTCCTAAAAAGAAAAGGATAATCTCACACTCGAGGGCAACACACGGCCATAATCTGCAGCCAGTACGTATGACAACTACCTTTAGAGGCAACTAGTCAAAAAGATGAGAAAATTGCGGCAAACAGGGTACAATACGACCTGACTGCTGATGTGACGTAGTGTACACCAAAACCAATAAATACGTGATGGAGTCATGGAGGAAAGGATCGAACTAGACAAACTGGAAATACGCAAGACCAATAAGCTGTTTTATACGTACTAGTAGTACATCTCCTTGAGTATCGCTCACCAAGCAGCTAGTCTGAAAGCGATGGAAGTCAACAACATGCATGTTCCAGTATCAGTTGCTGAATGCTGGCGTGCATATGCACTGAGGTAGGCGGAGCTGCGAATTTAGATCACTGAGGGCTAAATTAACTGTATAATATAATAATACTTAATAAGGGAGATAAAATGGTATTAAAACAAATAAAATTCGCTAGTCGATGGATCGCAATAGAAATTTTAAGATCAGAAGGGGCCAGGCCCCTCTCTCCCCGCCTTTGCACTGAGGTGTGGAGTCGCATCACGTGTACTTGGGCAACTAATATTTAGACCTTTATTTATTCTTTTACCGTAGTTAAGTAAACAAAAGTACTCTCTCTCTCCAATTAAATTTATAGGCATATTTTTTATGTCACATAGATTAAGAAGATATTAAAAATAACTAGACTACTCTTAATTATTATTTTAAAGTACTATATTCAATGCATCCATATAGAACATATTAAATAGATCTAGATATTTATTAGGATATAAAAGGAAGTCACACTAATTTTACATTAAAATATAAAATATATCTTATATTTATAAATAAAATCATTTAAAAATATACTCTATAAATTTGGACAGACGCCCCGATCATTTCGGCTTCTGGCTTATTTTTCACTATTCCTAAATTTGTTTTTTCTGATTTTTTTATTTTTTGAGTTTTTTACTGGTTCTTTTTTTTCCTGTATTCGTTTGCATTACACGTGATGGGCTAACCCATTTTTTCTATTTTTAAAATTTTTTAAATTTAATTATACCAAATAAGTCACCTTCAGTCACAGTGCAATTTCAGCCAGCTACAGTGAAATAAGCCATAAGCCACAGCCCAACCGATCACCACCAAAGTATGTAGTATTGCACACCCTGATCCAGGGTTTAATTTGTACCATTATGTCACATATTTTAGCATTGTGGTGTCTCTCAAAACCAGTTCTATTTTTGTATATTTGAAAAAAAAAATGAACTAGAGCCGAGAAAGCTGATATATATGTACACAGCGCCTCTGTTCGGTTGTCCGTGCTGAACAATACGGATTGAAGGGGAGCAGAGGGGCTGCCATTGGCGATTTCGTTGATCATTCTGCAACTGAAAGCGACAGCCAATCAAGTGCAGATATGCCCGCAGCCCGCACATGGCGCAACGACGACGTCAAAGGCCGGCAAGTAGACACATGGGGATAAACTTTGGGGGGCAAGGAAGTCCACACAGAGACACAGCCTGACTTATTTCCAAGGTAAGGAACAGGACACTCAAATAGCTAGCCAGCTCTACTACGTATGCAAGACAAATTACTGTTCTCTGTAGTTTTCGAAAAAAAAAGTACTGTTTTATATCAATATTGTTAAAGTGTGATATAAATTTATCATCATGTCTATACCGGACACTATGCCAGACATAGCATGGAGCGGTGCAAGCACCAAGTCTTACCAGACATGGCAACTGCTGGCGCATCTGACTCTGATTCGGTTTACTTCTCCATTCGGGACTTTGATTTGTAACCTATATGTACCCCTGTAGTCGCATGGTTTAGATGCACCGAACTTTTCTGCTTGTAATCTCTTCTTATATAGTGTTATCTACGTCTATGATTTTTTTCGAAAAGGGTTTTCACCTCAAATCTGCTTCACTTGTTCTTTTGGTCCTCTACATGCGTCTTATAACAAGTGTTATCAGAGTTTTGATTCTAGATCCAAGCCGTTGCCCCAAGAGAAGCACTCTCGACTCCCAGGACAGCCATCACATAGCACTAAGACGCGGCATCAAGGCAACATCCAACACGGCACCCATGCGGTATATTGTTGAGCTATCGCTTTGGCAACTTGGTGGTACCTTAGACGTCGAATCAGAAGGATTTATTTAAAAATACAAAATATACCTGCACTTTAATTTTTTTACAGAAATAGATTCCAGTCACCCAACAGTTAGGTGACTAGACCATGTAGCCCAATGGCCGAGTGACACGTAGGTAGTCACCTGACCGTTGGGCGACAGGATTCAGCCACCCAACAAGCCGGTCGCTGGACCCTATCATCCAACCATTGGGCAACTGGAAGTCCACCCATTTTTGTGCAATTGGCCCATAGACCACGAATCAACTGGTTGGTGATGCGTGGTATTTCCGTGGAAAAGGCCCAAGGAGGCGTGCAGCCTCCGTGCGTGTGGGTAAATGGTAATTATTGTGGATAGGTAATATTTATCAAATCTTGTTTGTAAGTTGCTTTTTTTAAGAAATGAAAGGGTAGACAATATCGGTTGATCCATTTGTGATTTTCATAGATTCTGAATGGTATGAAATCTGTTAGATTCGCAGTAACATTTTACGATTGTCATATGTTGTTGTAGTGCGATAATTTTTCTAAAAAATTTTGTGAGGACGATTGAGGTAGAAACAATTTGTAAGTATGAAGGTAAGTGATATTGTGATGCAACCAAAAATTCATACATAGAGGAAAACAACACAACCGTTCATCCGATAAGAGGGTTACATGGCATGCAGGCTAACGAACCAAGAATGGTACATGCATGCTTTTAGGGAATTAGAAATACATTGGACATATGGATGAAGAGCATTAAACTACTGCGTGGAACATGGCTGTTTGCTCTTGCGGCCCAACTCGATGTTGTAATCCTCGCCATCAACCCAAGCCTTGGCCGTCAATTACATAGTAAGTACGGTGCATCGCGTGCACTGAGCTACTGGCATCGACATGCATTGAGCAAACGTACATTATAAAAAGGAGTACAAATACGAATGCAGCAGTATTGCAAACATTACATAGTAAGTATGAAATATAAGTATTATAGAAACAACAAAAGTATAGCCAGCACAGGCGGACAGCCCCTACTAGCCCCCAATAGCACCCCTCTGTTATCACCATGGCCCACTCCAGCTCTGCGTCCTCCCTGACCTGCCTCGCTGGGCCTCCTCCTCGGCCGCGGTATCGAGGCCTCACCGACAAGGAAAGACGATCGGAGCCACAGTCCGATGAGCTCCCAATGCCAGAGAGGTGGACAGCAGTGCCAACTGTGTGGGTACTGGTGCACCGCTGAGTTGTGACCTGGAGAGAATCTCAAGGGCTGAGGTCCTGGGCCAGCCTCCTGGTCATCCCTATCCACAAAGTAGCGGTACGTGTCCTTGTCACCTAGGGAGGCCCCAAATCCCTCAGTGGGCGTAAGACCTACAGTGGATATATCATTAGTTCATCAAGTAAAACAATGCGAGCAAATAAACAGAGACATGGCGTACCCTCTGCCAACGCCATGGTGCGCAAAAAGCTGTCCAGAGCGAAGTACGGCATGTCATACGGAGGACGCATGGACCATTGCATTGGCGATGTATGAGGCCATGCCCAGGGTGACCCTCTGGCCTTGTCAGGCCGCGGTGGTGTCGTACATGCCCTGACCGACCCTCCGGCCTAGTTAGGGCATGGCGGACATGGCCACGCTGACCCTCCCGTATGGTGTGATGCCGGACGGGACGGCACTAGTGGACATAGGGAATGTGGAGTAGGTGTCCGTGTGTTAACCTCTGGGAGCCTCGTGCATGACAACAAGCTGACGACATGTGTGCCCATGGCCTGCCTGTGCGTAATGGAAAGCCTACACCACCTCCTCATGTGTGAGCTCTGAATAATTGGCGATCCTCTATGCCATAGAGCGGGAGTCCCTCCAAATCGTAGCACCGAGGTCTGCCTGTAAGGAAAACACGAAAGGGTAAAACCTACAAGTGGGATTGCCAGAAGCGAAGTTTTAGAAATACGATGCAACGTACCACGAGGTGAATGTTCCGTGTGAGGTGCACAGGGTATGTGTCAGTCGGTGCTACAACATGTGCTGCGGGCAAGTCGATAGCAAGTACTAGCTTGGTATATGTTCGAGGAGTGTACCAACGAAGGTACTTGTCATACGTGCTGTGGTCGTAGGGGTGGTCTCCTGCACACAGTCCTGTAGCGTGCCCAACCACTGGCCTATCCACGCATCCATTTTCATCGTCTAGTCCATGCCCCAGCGGACTCCCTTCCTAGAGTGCCTGCAAGACGTAATATTTGGTTAGAAGTCATGCAACGAGACGGCAGTAAAAGAAGAGACATCTGCGGTGCTAACTCACGCATGGACGTTGTTGGGCATAGGCTGCCCTACTGGCACTTGAATCACTTGGCGTAGGTCAAACTGGCACATCACACGATACACCGCGTAGTCCTCGATGAAGACATCGAACATGAGCTTCCTCCACATTAGCCAGTAAGCCCGGTTACACAAGCACAATGAGGACAGCCAGTCAATAGTGCGGGCTTGTAGTGCTTCAGGGGACGTCGTCAACCATGAGGCAGTTCAACTACTCCATGAAGGATAGATACGCCTGTGTGATCTGCACATGCACGAACTGCACATGCAAGGAACACCAACTTTTACATAGGAGGATCCATAATATGAACAAATTAATCATAAGGGAGAGTACGTACCCATCTACAGCACCAAAGGGAGCCCATAGTCAGCCGGTCCAACGCGCCCCTAGTACATCTCCGCCCCGCATGGAGTGGTGTCCTCCTGTAAGTTCAAGCTCTATTAAATTGGTTTTGGTGATAATGAAAAATACAATTGTGAGACAAATACTGCCATGTATAGAGTGGTGTCACATTTGGATGAAAAGGTGAAAACATAAGATGTATGCATTCAATTTCACATTCTTATCTTATTGCATTCCTCATATCTGAAATATAGAATAAAATTCACCAAATAAGTTAAACTTGAATATGTACATATGCTTTCACAATACATTCTTGTATACACACATTTAGGGAGAGTTCACTCTATATTTTATGGTATCATTAGTATTGATCTATGTTCTATTTCCACATATTAAGGATCTTTACTTTGAAACATATCCATTGAGTATATGTAGCTCATGTAGTTCATATATACTCATAATCAGGTTGTCATCTAGTTCCTCTATTATATATTGATGGTTCGATGATTAGTAACAACCGGATAAGTAAGTTTTGCTTTAAAATCTTATCTTAGAGTATAAAATTGTTGTGTACATGTTGTATACTCGCAATTCATTTTTATCTCATTATTTGTTGAGATTGTCATGAATTACCAAAAAGAAAAGATTATAGAATCTAGTCCTTCCATTATGAGTTAATGGTGAAGTTTGGCAATTGATGACAATTATTTTGTGGACTAATATTTTTCATGAGTTGGATGAATAGGTTAGTTTCTACATATAAGGAAGACTTGCGATAACTTCATGTGTTGAAGATCATCAAGTCAAGTAGTAGATACATCATGAGTTGGTGCATGTCCAAGAGGAGATGATCATATGTTGATCATCAAGTCAAGTAAAGAAGTAAAGACTCATCATGTGTTATTGGAGTTGAAGTAAAGAATGCATCATGAATTGATGCATATCAAAACTATGACTCAAGGTAAAAGTGTGGCTAGCTAGGGATAAGGATGTGTTTCTAGTTTTTTACCAGTCTTGGTGTTTGGTTGGAAGGCCGGATTGCTAGTATAGGTTGTTGTACTATTAAGAAGGGTCATGCCTAATAATTTGAGTCTCATCATGTGTTGATAGGTCAACCTCATTTCCTCTGCCTCTCCTTGGCATGAGGCTTATATTTGCGAATGTGTTTTATAGATAGTTGTGGCTCATGTGTTGAATCCTTGTAACATAGGACTATACATTGTAAGTATGTTTTGCAAGTGTTTGAAGTCCATATCTCCATTCTTTGTAGTATGAGGCTTATATTAGCAAATATGTTATGCAAATAGTTAAAGCTCATATATATGAGTTCCCTCTCCAGTTGGACATCCTCGTCGCCTACCCCCAGGTCACCTCAAGATCGAGCCCCCCGCCCTCAATGGCAAGACCCACAAGGTCTCATGCTCCCCATGGATTGTAACATACTTTTGACTACGAGATGTGATCGACGGCTTCTGATTTACAACCATGAGCGCTGGTTGATGTGTTCCCACTTACGACCACGAGGTGTAGTCGATGTCTTCCGACTTACGACCACGAGCGCTAGTCGAAGTCGAAGATATGTGGTCAAAGTCGAAGCCATGGTCGAAGGGGGAAGTGGTCAACGTCGAAGGGCCGTGGTCGAAGGGGGCAGTGGTTGAAGGGGGCAGTGGTCGAAGTCGGGGCCGTGGTCGAAGTTGGGGCCGTGGTTGAAGTCGACGCCGTAGTCGAAGTCAAGGCTGTGATTGAAGGGGGCCATGGTCGAAGGGGGCCGTGGTCGATGTTGAAGGGCCATGGTCAAAGTCGGGGCCGATCAGGCTAGCGCCAGTAGTCGGGTGACAGAGCACAAGCGCACCGGAGGTTTGCCAACGTATGACACCAATAATGGTCGACCGCTCCCGACCTATGATCATGTACAATGGTCGACGACTTCTAACTTACGACCACAAGGTGTGATTGACGGCTTCCGATTTATGACCACGAGCACTAGTCGATGTGTTCCGACTTATGACCATGAGGTGTGGTCGATGTCTTATGACTTACGACCACAAGCGATGGTCGATGTGTTCTGACTTATGACCACGAGTGTCCTCGATGCCTTCTAACTTATGACCATGAATGATGGTCGCTAGCTTCCGACGTACGACCATGAGCCATTGTCGAAGGCTCCCGATTTAGGACCACGATCAATCATGACCGCTGCCAACTTACGACCACCAGTGATGGTCATCCGCTTCCGACCTACAATCACGCGCGATGGTCGTTGTAAGTCAGAACACAACGACGAGGTGTGCTCGAGGGCTCCTGACCTACGACCATGAGGTGTGGTTGATGTCTTCCGACTTATGACCACGAGGTGTGAACCACGGTTTCCGACTTGATGGATTTAAAAACTTTTAGAACATGTTTGTATGTACATTCTAAAAAATTTTATCACCCGTGAGTTTTAAAATATGTAATATGATAAATTTTAAAAATCCATAGCAATGCATGGGCATTCAGCTAGTAAGAGAGAAAACATTGTGTTTGATTTTTATTTTAATTTCTATTTTCTTTCTAAAGGAAAACCAAGTTTTATCACTCGGAGCGGCTGACAGGTGGGGCCTACTCGTAAGGTTTTTTTTTTTTGAAGTGGCTAACATGTGGAGGCCACATGTCAATGACTCAGGTTTTAAAACCTATTTAAACCATAATTTAAATGGGTTTATCTACTCGGGCCCACATGTCAATGAATGCTTAGTCTTAACCAAAGTCATTAGCTCTAACTAACCTCACCTCTGGGGCCCACCGGTCGGAGAGACTAGGAGTGAGCTGAACATCATGACCGAGCTCATTGCCAAGTTCACTGGCGGCAAAGGATCGACGGAGGGGCATAGGGCAACCTCAGGATGGGAAGAGGAGACCACGGCAAACCTCTGGGTGGTGGTGGTGTCCAATGAGGTGGTCGACAGCGATGGTGTGATGGCATCAACGATGGGGCTACATCAGCCGTGCAATGCCCATGGTGCAAGAACGAGTTAGAGAGGAAATCAAGCATGGGAAAGACCTCAGTGAAGATTTGTGATGCTATTGGGATTGGCACGAGACCCTATACTTGTCAGAGCTGAACTGGTGGCGAGCAACTACAGTGGCACCAAATAGAGTTACGGCGACGACGAAGATAACTACCATGCATGGTCTCACTGAGTAGTGCATTAGCACCAGGAGCCCACCTTGGTCATGATAGTGAGGATGGCAATGGCGGAGGAGGTCTGAGGTGACCGGATGACAATGGGCTATGGCGGCAGCAATGGTGTGCATGGTGGCAGCTCCCTACGATGCAGTCTAACTGAAATTGAGGGAGGGAATGTCTTCAGGGAGGCAAAAGGGATGCTGGTAGTGGCCATCTGGATAGGGTGAATTGCTCAGGCAATGGTGGTGGCCGGAGTTGAGGAAGATGGCATGGATCCGGTGCTTCACTGGACAGAAGTCAAATAGAGTGAGGGGTTTAGAAATAGGGACCAACCGGCACAAATTGACATGAGTGTCGAGGGTAGTACTCACTGGAAAGTGAGGAGGGCACCGCGAGGCATAGCAAAGCATGCACACTGAAGTGAAGAACAATGGTGTGTTCTGGGCAAACCAAAAAAGGAAAGGCTCGGCTGAAGGGAGAAATGAGGAAGACATAGAGTGTAGAGAAGGAAGACGCGCTCAGGCAACCTTTAGAATGGATGAAGGCATAGCTGTGTTCAGTGATTCCTCTTGGGCCGCGACACAGGGAAGACGAACATGGCTAGCTGGTGATGGGACAGCTCAGGTGAAGTAGATGGGAGGCAGTAGAGCGCATAGGGAAGGAGCTCGAAGCGTTCAATGAGCATTGCAGCTTTGGTGCAACACAGAGAAGAACTTGCAGGCGGTCAACCATGGTGTAGGCGCAAGCTAGAAGAACATAGATGATGGGTGGGTCCCAGGCCGCAAGATAAATACAGAAAAGGAGGAGATAAGAAAGAAAGTGGAACGACCGAAGGGCGCCTTCACGCGGAGGAGACGAGAAAAGGGAAACAGCATCGGCTGAGGACAGCATGCAGGCCGAAGTTGGACCAATATAGGCACAAGCCAGGCTGAGAGAAAGATTTCGGCCCACAACCGAAACAGGATTTTGAATTCATTTTCTAATTGATTTAATTGCCTAAATTGAATTTGAATTTTTAAAATTAGTAAACCAACTCTGAAAATTATGAAAAATTTTGGAGAGGTACTTTAGAATATTTAGAACCCAACTAAATTATTTTCAACCTCTAGTAATGTTTTAATTAATTTTGGAAATTCAGTTTCATATGCTAAAAATTAGTGAAACCTTTTAAGAAATGCTCAATTTTTTTTGAAAATTCGCCAAAATGTAGAAAATGATGATTTGAACATAGTTTAATTTAGTAATTGGAATTTCAGGACGTTACAGACACCGTTCCACTCTTCGGCTTTCACATTCCCGCGCGCCATGCTGTCGTGCACGCACAATGCACAGTGCCACGCATGCCATGACACCTTGCCGCTGCCACACGCTGCTTGATTTGCATTGCCCTGCCACCACTTGACACCTACTTCAACTCTTCAAGCTGCATACCACACGCCCCAAATCCAGTTCGTCGTTGCAGCAGCACTCCATCCCCATCGCTCGCCACCCTCGCCAATTACCAGCTCTAGCACCCTATAAATAGAAGAGTGCAGCTCAACAGCAGCCCCTCATCCTAGCTACACCCTCCAATGGCAATTTTTGACACTGCCCATGATAAGCCGACACCGCCCGCTTAGGACATGATTAAAAATCGCATAAATTTAGGCATTGCCTCTGTCCAAATCTCTGCTTCCTCCAGCTTACCCATGGCACAGTGAGCAAAATTCTTCGCTTCTCACACCATGGCATCGCCAGTGTTGAGCCGAAGTTGCTCTTCCGTGTCCACACTGCCCTGCTCACGGCACCATGCCTCCACACACCACCTCAACCAAAATCAAAAGTATCCCTTGTGAGACCATGTGATGGTCATGATAAATAATTGACATTTAGTTTATTGACATTAGTTTTTGTGAAAGATCTGGTCAATGTGCTTCTGTGTTTGAGTTTTCAGGATGGCAAAACAACCATGTTTGCCAGTCAGTGGTCCGAACGACCTTGTATCGGTGGTCTAAACGGCCTTGTATCAGTGATCCGAATGGCTTTGTCCAATCAGTAGACTTCGACCACGCAGACTTCGACCTCATCCGACTTCGACCATGCCAAGCTTCGATCACGGCAATCCGACCATGGTATTTCAACCTCGTCATTCTTCTATCACAACATTTTGACCACGGAACATCGACTAAGGCAGTACGACCATACCTGGATGAAGATGGTAAGTTATAGTATTTTTCTGATGGTTGTAGCTATAGTATTTTTGTCGATGGTCGTAACTACAATACCTTGTCTATGATCGTAGCTACAGTAACTAGTCGATAGTCGTAGACTTTACTAGTCTATACTCGATACTCATGAACATTGCTAGTCGTACTCGATAATCGTAGATTTTACTAGTCTGTAGTAGTAGACTTTACTGATCGGTGGTCATAGACTTTGTGATCGGTAGTCGTAGACTTTGCGGTTGAAAGTCAAAGACTTTGTGATCGATTGTCGTAGGCTTCACGGTCTATACTCATAGACTTCATGGTAGGTATGAGTGCTTTATTTCTTGCTATCTTTGAGTATCTCAAGTACTCTTGTTTGGCCAGCGGTATAACTAGCTGGGGCAGATGGTCATAGTATTCAGTAGTCGGATGGACTCGATTCTCGATAGTCATAGTCTTCGTGATCGTGGTCAACAATTGGTTGTCAGAGATTTGTGGTTGATGTGTTGGTACTATGGTCTGTGTGGTACTTGGTGATCAATGGTGTAGCAAATGGTTAGAGATCAGTAGTCATGGACTTAGCGATCTGATGCTTTAGTCATAGCGATCGGTACTAGGTAGTTGGTACTCGGTGGCTCTATGGTCGGTAGCGATGCGGATGTTTTCCCAAATATTTTGAGTGGAGTGATGGTAACTCCTAAGTATTTGTTGTTTTCATGTACTCATTGCGCTAGTGGTCATAATGAGTAGTCTGAGGGTGTTTTCTAGATAGTGATAGAAAGTGTGGTTGTGGACGACTTGGCTGGTAGTTGTGGATGGTTTGTTCTTGTCTATGGATAGACGAGGGTGTGCTTCGAGTGTGTGTGTGGTGATGTCGGTCAAGTTGTGAAGAACTTGTTCCGAAAAAATGTTCTTTGGACTTTATATGTACAGGTGAGCGTGAAGACAATCATAGTCGATGACGAGGAGGATCGGGACTAGAATGGGGAAGCCTGAGGTTTAGGCGATCGAGGATATCCCGCGAGGTGGTCAGGCTCACGCTGGAGCACGTGGAGATCAAAGGTGGTGATTCGTGATGAAGCTAAGAGTGGTGCGGTCCAGAAGGCTTCGACACGAGCGATGATGGTGCATGATGAAGATACAGGAGGTGTTGTCTTGGAGGTTCGTCACATATTGGGGTTAGGAGTTGCGGATAGAGTCAATAACTGAGAAGATTGAGAGAGTTACGGATAGAATTCGTAACTAAGAAGATTGAGAGAGTTACGGATAGAGTCTATAACTGGAAGAGATTGAGATTTGAATAAAACACGTATTTAAAAGGGTTTCGAGTCCCTTGATTAGAGGAAGAGATAGAGTTTTGTGTTCGTGTTTGAGGTGGACACGGTTTAGACATTAGCCTATAAAGCAGGGGAGGTAAGGGTTAATGTGTGGGTTTTTTTAGAAAATTTTAGTGCGGTTCTAAGAGGGTTTTCGTCAAGAAGGTTTTTAGAGGTGTTTGTGAGGGTACTTTGTAAATCTACAAAATTTCAGCAATAAAGATAGTCTTGAATCAATCTAGTTCTTGAGTTGCATGAAGTACGCTAGTGATCCCTGGTGGTTTGGATACACGACGACGAGCAAAGCTATAGATCGGTTGATCAAGTGGTCGTATACTAAGCATCTGATCTGGCGATTGATCTCTGAGTACTCGAAAGCATCATCAAACATTTGGAGACTTCAAAAAGGTGGCAGCAATCATTCACCCCTCTGATTGTAGTAATCGATCCTACAATTGGTATCAGAGCCAGCTGTGATGTCATCAAAGAGATATGTGAACCGTCCCCCATGCTAGATGGTACTGATTTTACTTTTTGGAAGTGTCAGATGCAAGCGTGCATTGAAGATTAGGGTAGTGATGTTTGGAATAAGGTTGCTAGATCGTATGAGGTTCCTGTTACGGTTACAACTCTAAATAAAACAGATGTTGATTTAAATGTTCAAGCTCGTAACTTGCTTTTCAACAAATTTCTCACAAAGAATTTGATCGTGTAGCTCACGTTGCTTCTGCCCACTTAATCTGAAAAACTCTTTGTGATTATCATGAAGGAACAACTAAGATTAAGAAAGTGCATAAGAATCTTTATCAAAAGGAGTACTCGGATTTTGTTATGAAACCTAATGAATCTATAGATGATCTTTTTACTTGTTTTGAAAAGATTTTCAGTAATTTGGCAAGAGTTGGTGTTATTCTTGTGGATGGAGATAATGCAACTAGCATTTTAAGGTATTTAGGTTTCGTGTGGTTGATGGTCGTTATGACTATTAATCAAATTATCGAGTTAGATACCCTCACCATGGACGATCTGTACTCTAGATTGAAAACCTATGAGATGGAAGCTTTATTATCTAAGACTGATAAATCTTTATCTTTAGCACTTGTGTCTAACCCCGTGCAGGATGCTTCATCGAGTACAATGTCTTGTATTTCCTTGTCTACTTTGACTTTCTTTTCAGAAGAACAATTCGAGCAGCTACCCGAAGAGAATCTGGTGCTGATCTCCTCACAGGCATACAAGGCACTCAACAACGTAAGGATGAGGAAGCGGTGTGGCACTCTAGGTCCGATCAAATGCTTTGAGTGTGGCGAGCCAAGCCATATCAAGATGGATTGCCCCAAGCTCAAAGGGAGAGTGGATCCTTCCGTCGCAAGGTTCAGCAGCCATCGAGCACCTTGATCTGAGCGATAAGGATTTTGAGTTCTATGATGATGATGACCACGATGATGATAATTCCAAGGCAAGAAGAGGAGCACTAATGACTTCACGGGCATGTGTTTTGTGGCAAACAACAATGACAACGATGACAACTACAGCAATCCTAATGAGGTAAGATCGTCATATGATCAGCTTGAAGATGGGTAAGTTAAACTTGCTCTTGAATTGAAAAGGACTAAAAATAAACACGTGATTCAAATAAAATATTCAAAGAACTTCCACCATCAATCAACACGTGATTCACTCAACAGTTGTTGATGGTGGGGTCAACCACGATTGGAAACCGATAAGGTTGTGTCAAAGGGATCGGGCAGTCACTCTTCTCGAAAGAAATAGTGACTTCTGACCTCTTAGAATTTACAAGAAAATTTACAAGGGGAGGGTCAAGAGAATTTACCTCTCGCTCGGCAGCCTTATACTGTCGCTTGGACTCGTACACCGAGGACCCACCGTAGATATGCTCGATGGTGTACTTCAGATCCTAGAAAGGTATGTCATCATCCTCGTCTGAGTTCTTTCGACCACTCGACTGTCCCATCTCTGGGAGCGTGGGAAGCGGTCCCTTGCTAGATAGTAATCCTCAAGTTTTTGCTGAAAAACTTGGCAATTGCGAAGATTGTGCCACTCTTTCCTGTTTAAAGGGCACCATCTAGGCTTGTTGTCCTTCCACACGGGTGCTTTATTTTCGCCCCGGTCGAAGTATTGCTTGGAGTTGCGTGGCTCTTTATAACCTACGGCTAAGACTTCCTTGGAACTTCCAGCCAAAGGTTTCTGCCCTTTGGCCTTGTTCTTTGACTTCTTGGCCTTCTCTTTCCTCCTACCACCCTCATCTTGCCCTTTGGAACTTGGATTGACTTGATCAGCAGTCCTGGTGCACTCAACCGCTTCAGCAGCAGTTGCATAGCGGTCTGCCATCTCAAAGAGCTCGACGACAGTAGTCGAAGGATTCAAGGTGATGTCCTCTGTGAACCTCCTATAGCGTATGCCTTACCTGAATGCCCTGATGACAGAAGTGTTAGAGACCTCTGGAATCGAGTTATGAACCTGACTACAGCATCAATGAACTGTTGTAAGGTCTCATCGCTACCTTGGCGCATTCGATGCAGGTCGTCCTCCTACCCAGGGCGGTTGTACGTACCTTGGAAGTTGGCCATCAGAAGATCGCAGAGGTGTTGCCACGAGTAGATTGACTCAAATGGTTGGTTGAGCAATCAAGACTGAGCAAATCCTTCGAGCACAGTCGGTAGATATTTTGCCATGATATGCTCACCTCCTCCTGCTGGCTATACCGCAGTCATGTAAATCTAGAGGAGCTCAACGGGATTCTGGGACCCATCAAAATTCTCTATATTCACTGGTCAAAACTACGGTGGCCAGCACACTGCTTGGAGTTCGGGCACAAATGCCTAGCATCCGGTGATGATTTCTTGTCGTGTCCTTTCTGGGGAAGGGTGGTTGAAATCACCAGGTGATCGTACTCGACGATGCCTATCAGTCGATGGACCCGGCCGTTAGTAAGTCTAGTCCGTACAAGGGTAGTACTCCTCGTACTCCATCTGCTGGTGCAGAATCCTTGCTCTAAGTAAGGACTGAGCATCAACTTGCCATTCTGGAGCCGTTCGAGGTACTCTCCTCTAACTTGTATTGCGATCGGGTGTGTGACACGCCCTGTCATCATGCTGAACCCAACTAGGTGAGTTTCGTGATCGACTAGACTCGGTCATACCTTGCCGATCCTCGGAGACATGTTGGTGGGGGTGCTTGAGTTTGGCCGTCAAATTGTGGAGTCTTTGTGTAATTCCTTCAGCAAAGTGATCATAGCTTAGTGCTCGGGCAAACTCTTGAGTTGGGTTCTCGAGCAAGTTATTGATCCGTTGAAGCTCTCAAGCTCTTCGGACTGGTACTGGATACGCCTAAGCAAAGACCTCAAGGCAGCCAGTCATCGCATTTGAGCAGCCGCAGGATCCTCGATCCCTGATGTTGGTTAGGGCTGCCTCACAGGAGAGTAATTATTTCTAGGATTTCTCTAATGCTCATTAGAGTACTGATCGGGCTCATCACTAGAGGTCTCCTCACCATCTTCATGAGAGGCGGGAGAGTGTGATCGGTGGGGAGTATCCTTAGGCCTTCCTCTGAGATGGTGATGAGGATATGTGGGCAGAGCAAAGATCACCTGTCTAGAATCTCCACTTCTGAGGAGGTCCCCTTGTTTGAAGAATCGTCGAGTGAGATTGCCTTGTAGCCTGGAGTAAACCCCACCAGGGAGGGGAATTCTAGGTTATAACTGTCCCCGGTCAGATCTATTCCCTGCAATAATACGGGCGAACGCGAAGAGTGCCTACCCATTCTCTCTGCAGATTCGACCGAAGAGTCACTACCACTAGTCGGTGATGGATTCCCGTGCTAGCAAATTCCAGGGCTCGCTAAAACTACTCAGAGTCTAGCCACGGAACTCGAACACTCAGGGACGGGCCCATTGCCACGTTCTGAGTCCTCCTCATGGCCGGGTTGACCCTTGCTACTCAGGGGGGAAGTGAATCCTCCATTAGGTGTACTACTGTGGGGGATTCGGATACCTCATCAGCCTTTCCCTCGGCGTGGTCTCCGAGATCATTGGATGGATCTCCAGGGACCAACTCACCGTCGGAAGCAAGCATGGTCTGCTCATAGTTGTAGCAGACCTCTATGTTGATATCCGCGTAGTTGGCCAAGTCGAACCAATTCTCCTCGTTCCATTCGTCCACCATAAGGACATCAGGAAGAAGAAGAGAAACTTGCTGACGAAGAAATTATCAGAGTCTTAGAAGAAGAAATCCCCATGGACGGCGCCAACTATCAGTGTTTTAATACTGATATTACATATGATTTATTTGGATTCGGGGATTTTCTCAAAAGACTAAGCTATGGTATTGCGGAAGAGGGACATCGGAATTTTTATCCAGGTTCAAGCCTTCTCCTAATAGAATAATAACCATACGTCCTATGTGATTACTAATAAAAGAAAAAATGATTATAAGAGTCTAATACGAAAAAAGTATACACTATCTCTAATCTCGCCCTCCGTTTCTTCCCCTGATGTTAAGCTTTAAATAGCTGACGAAATGACAACGTCCCACGCTAGAAGATGCCTTAACGCTTTAGGTGATAACCGTCTGGCAGAAGTTATTGTCAGAGAGACATAGTGATATGTGCACCATGCAGCGATTGTTGTAAGAGAGATCGTGTGATGTTATTAGATAAACGCACGTTCTAACCACCTTATTAGACGCTCCCATGACGTAGTAAGATGTCGTTTGACTAGTCGATTAGGGATATAGAAACTGCAAAATAGTCTATGACCACAAGGTGATCGTATGACTGCTTACGACTTCATGGTTGTAGAAGAGCTCACGATCATGGAATAGTCATAGAAGGACTTACGATTTCATGGTCGTAGAAGAGCTCGCGACCATGAAGTAGTCGTATGACTTACAATTTCATGGTCGTAGAAGAGCATACGACTTCATGATCGTAATAAAACCTACAACCATTGTGTAGTCGTAGAAAAACTTAAGACTTCATGATTGTAGAAGAGGTTACAACCACAGAGTAGTCGTAGAAAGACTTACAACTTTATAGTCTAGAAGAGCTTACGACCATGGTGTAGTCGAAGGAGAACTTATGACTACTTTATGAATCTTCTCCTTTATCAATAAGGGGTATATTCGATGGATATAGTGATGTAACAATTTTAGGATTATTCTATCCTCATAAGGGCTAATGTGTGATTTTTTTTAGAAAGTTTTAGTGTGTTTCTAAGAGAGCCTTCGTCGAGAAGGTTCTTTAAATAATTTCACCAATAAAGATAGTCTTGAATCAATCTGGTTCTTGATTTGCGTGAAATACGCTGGTGATTGCTAGTGGTTTGGATCATACGACGACGAACAAAGTGATATATCGGTTGATCAAGCAGTCGTACGCTGGGCATCTGATCAGACAATTAATCTCCAAGTAGTCGAAAGCATCATCAATCGTCTAGAGACTTCGAAAAGGCGGCAACAATCATTCACCCTCCTTTTGATTGCAGTAATCGATCCTATATCCCCACACTCCCCTTGACTCCCTGAAGCTCTCCGTGTAGTCGCCCTTGCTGGAGCACCACCGCCATTGCCGACCTCTGCCCAAAGCCTCTGTGCACTGTCGCTAGCCTCCTCTACCCATGCTTCTTTAAAATTGATTCATCCTCTGGCCTCCCTAAGCTTCATAGATGGTGGAGCTGTGTGCGTTTTCCCCAAAACCGGTCGCCATGCTGATAATCGTCGCTGCTATTGTCACCCTCCGAGGAACAGAGCTAAAACCGACCAATTTCCACCAGTTTGACCGGTTCTTCCTGTATTTGCCTGATTTTGCGTAGAGTTCCACCGGCTGTGCACTGTTCATGATGCACTAAACCCAAAAATACCCATTTCATCCCATACTGGCACTATTTCATAGAAACACTATTTTCTTGATGAGGTTGGTACCAGCTAGTAGGAGGATTGATTCATGCCGTGTGTGGACAGGGAGGGAGGGAGATGTGAAGACGAATTTGCAACGGTGGCGTTGGGCTCGACGTGTATTTGTTTAGTATGCAAACCACAAATGATTTATGCGTCCACTATTGCGATCGATTGGACGACTCAAGGCTATCCCGTTGATTCAGCAACAAATGGTAATAACGTTCCCTAGGATTTCTCATCGGTATATGCTAGAGATTATACACAAAAGATCGTAATCCACCAGCAGGACATGATGGCAGCGATCGAGTAGACGGATGGCATGGGAGGGAGATGTGCGGAAGGCAGCGGAGGTCCGGGGGACCTCCCTATAACGCCACGAGGCATTGTATGTAGGTGGCGGCGCGTGTAATGCTCGGTATGGCACGAATACACGATTAGGGTTGGAGGGGAGCTATCCGGGACATCCATTTTGGATCTAATGGTTAAAATGTTAGAGCGGTTTTTTGGAAGATCAATTAAATGTTTTATGTGTGTGTATATAACAGGGGCACCATGGTGTCTAGACTCCATGATTGAGAATTTCTATTCATAATTAAAACTTTCCATCTATGATTGATTTAGGATGCTAAATCAATGAATTCCTTTCTAAATCGATGTCTTTTTGAATTAATAAATGTTAACAGGTTTACGTGATATATTATATATCGTTGCACTTACACGTATCTAAAAGTAATCTAAAGGCAGAGAAGCTTGGTGCCCAAACACCATGATACCCTATTTTAGCGTTTTATATATATAAATATATTTCAAACAAAAGTGCATACTTCCTGTAGCCGTCAGCCATATAATTCTTCCTTTTAGGATCACAAAATGATGCAAGAATAATCGATCCGAAAATTTCAAATTTATTTCGACACTTTCCGGCGGCCTTTTTTGACTACAACGCAGGCCACAAATTCGCATGCATGCAGGCTGCAGCTCAGCCTGGGAGCACTCTATAAATAGGGACATGTACGAAGCCAGGCACCACACTGCAGCTTGTGCCCATTCACAGCTGGACTGAGCCATCTCACTTCACTTGATTACCATGTCTACTCCTACCTTACTGCAGTGTTTGCTTGCCATCTCTCTCCTCTCCTGCGCCGCCCACGGGCAGCTCTCGACGACGTTCTACGCCTCCAGCTGCCCCAGCCTGCAGACCATCGTGCGGAGTGCGGACGGCGATGATCCAGGCCGTCAGCAGCGAGCGACGGATCGGCGCATCCTTGCTCAGGCTCTTCTTTCACGACTGCTTTGTTCAAGTACTGGAATTCTTAAACTACGTTAGCTAAATACTTATATTGCTCCCAAGTCGATCATCTCCGGTGAGTCGGTGACCGTAACTGGATTCGTGACATACATACATACATACATACATACATACATACATATGGATTATATATATATATATATATATACATACATACATACATACAATATCAATACATTTGCTTGAGATTCGCAACGCTTGATGTGGGTATCTTCATATACCCATAAAAAGTATATTTGAGATATCAAACTCAAAAATTTAAATTCAAAATTCAAACATTTTTATGGTATATACTCACTGTAGTGCATTGAACTCAAAAGTAGTTCAAACTAGTTTGAACTGAGTTCAAAACTAACTTACCATAAATATATCAAGGGTATAAAACATTTTCATACCCAAACTCAAAAAATTATCAATCATACACGTATATCATGTTTGTGCCTAGCACCATATGCATATATATATATATATATATATATATATATATATATATATATATATATATATATATATATATATATATATATATATATATATATATATATGTGTGTGTGTGTGTGTGTGTGTGTGTGTGTGTGTGTGTGTGTGTGTGTGTGATGGTAGGGCTGTGACGGCTCGATTCTTCTCGACGCGGGAGGCGAGAAGGCCACCACTCCGAACGCGAACTCCGTCCGCGGCTATGGGGTCATCGACACCATCAAGACGAACGTCGAGGCCGCGTGCCCCGGCATCGTCTCCTGCGCTGACATCGTCGCGCTTGCCGCGCGCGACGGCACGGTTCTGGTATGTACTGTGCAAAACTGACTAAAGTATTGTGCTTGTAAGATACTCTTAGGCTGAAATCTGAATGCCTTTGGGACTGATTTCTTGCAGCTCGGCGGGCCGACATGGAACGTGCCGCTCGGCCGGCGCGACTCAACGATGGGGTTCCCGAACCTCGCTGGCAACCTCCCGGGGCCGGGCTCCAGCCTCGCCACGCTCATCACCTTGTTCGCCAATCAGGGGCTGTCGGCGACCGACATGACGGCACTCTCCGGCGCGCACACCATCGGGCTCGCTCGGTGCACCAGCTTCCGCAACCGCATCTACAACGACGCCAACATCAACGCGTCCTTCGCGGCGCTGCGGCAGCAGACGTGCCCGCAGTCGGGCGGTGACGGCAACCTCGCGCCCATGGACGTGCAGACCCCGACGATGTTCGATACCGCCTACTACCAGAACCTGCTGACGCAGCGTGGCCTTTTCCACTCCGACCAGGAGCTCTTCAACGGTGGGTCGCAGGACTCGCTGGTGAGGCAGTACAGCGCCAACGCGGCGCTATTCCGGAGCAACTTCGTGACGGCGATGATCAAGATGGGCAATATAAACCCGCTCACCGGCACGGCCGGCCAGATCAGGGCCAACTGCCGGGTCGTCAACAGCTAGCTGCTGAAACGAATAGACGATCGATGGACTGCTATATATAGCTTGTGTCTGAACTCTCAAGTGTAGCAGTAGTGAGTAGGAATGCAGAATAATGGTGAACCACACAACAAAAAGTGATGCAGTGTGTCGGGGTGTCACTCACTCACTATGGCCTGGTTACCGAAACTAGTCATCAGGCCTCTTAGAGCAGGTACAATAAAGCTTAGTCAGCAGGCTATAGCAAATATAATATCAATCAAATCTTACGTGGCAGAGAGAGAAAAGAAGAGAGAGAAGGAAGCTGGCTACTAAATTACAGCTAGCTATAGCACGTAAAAATATGCATTTCACTCTCTTACACGTGGGGCCAAATAGTTATTGTAATAGCTACCTTATTGTATGAACCATTTTTTTGAAGGCTATAGATGAAATGGACAAGTGTTATAGCTACTAGTTGGCTATACTATTGTACTTGCTCTAAGGGCGTCTCCAACAGCTGGCTATTTAGTTAGCTAGATCTGATGTGGCAAAGAAAAAGTAGGAGAGAGAGTAGTCACTAGCGACGAGCAAATAGCTGATCTATTTCACGTAGTCCAAGAACATGAGAGAGGAGCATGTGGGTCCAACAGTATAAAATAATCTTTGCTTTTGTCTCTCACCTCCACGTCAGCTGACTATATAGCTAGTACTAGCTATTACCATTGCGGACGCCCTTAGGATTGTATATTTTGAAATACTTGCTATAGGATTTTCGTATCCTGTTATATATATTGTATATTTTGAAATACTCGCTATAGGATATATTTGTACATGTTCCCATGTACAATCATGATTGTACTCAGTAAAGTATGCTATACATTAATTGTCCATCCTATCGATATTTCAAATGGTTTTGCCGGTGCGAAGCAAAAAACTTGCAGTTCCAAGCATGGTTCATAATTTTCATTACTTTCGCTACCTCTTGAAACAATTTCAATTTGGTAAAAATATTTTGGTTTAGTTTAAATTATAAAAGACTATAAATGCCAATATCTAGCAAAGCAAAGCAATCAGCTAGTGGCTAAGCCTTTGTGGCGCATGCGAAATGTCCTGGGATCAATCACCCTTCTCACTTGCAGTTTTTTTCCCAAATTTTCCTGACACGTGGGTCCCAACACAATTTACTGTGCCAAAAATTATTGGCGCCGCGTGGGGATCGAACCCATTGTCCCGCCGGACTAGTCCATAGTTATTATGCAAATAGAGATTTAAGTGTTCTTTATCCTAACTTCCGAGTTTAAATTTCAAATTTAATATGAGATGTTTGAACAAAATTCGTATGAAATAACCTAAATTTCGGTGGTTTTGTTCCTTTCGCTAGCCACCAAAAAATATTCAAAACAAATAGTTTTTCTGGTTCCAAGTAACGTGCTATTTTTAGCATATTTTATTGAATTTTTAGTTCTATTTGTGTTTTGCATTTGTAGAGTTGACCTAGGTTTACTTTGTTTTTGTCTAGGTTAGGCTTTTTTGCCTTTGTATTTTTATAGTGGTTCATCAGACTTAATTTTTTTATATGTTAGAATAAATTTTTTGTTTCCTTTGTTCTATGGGGTGAGGGGGTGAGTTATATAGGAACAGAGGGGAGTGACGACCGTTGGAATTTTCTAGAGAAAATTCAATAAAATTTCCAATTCGTGGTTTTCCTAATCCTATAAATTAATTGAAAAATAATAAAAAGAGAGAGGTTAGACGGGACCCATTTGTCATTGGGATGGAGAAAAAGGAGAAGGGGGGCTTCGGTTGCTGAGGAGAGCAGCATCGAGTCGTGGGCTGCTGCTCCGAATCCCTCGGCCTTGGCGCGCATGAGGGCGACGCCATCCTCCTCCCCGAGGGTTCCCATCTCCTGTGTTCACCGTGGAGTACATCTCTCACTGTCCAATACATTCACATCCACATCACTGTGCTCCGGCAGCGGCTTGGCAAGGGCAGCACGGCTCCCAGCGGCACGGCCGTAGCTCCCCCCCGGCGGTTCACGGGCTTCCGCGCGTGACGGCGCTTCGCGGCTCTGGCGTCTATGCCCTTGACTGCTGGCCATCTTGATTCAGTACTCTGCTTGCAGTTTGTGATATTGCCGTACAATGGTGGTGTGTGATTGACTTCTCTATGAGGTGTGCGCACTTGCCGGTGCGCGCATTCCCTGTGCTTCGTCTTCTAGGCCTCAAGAGTTAGGGCCTGTTTGGTTCATGATCAGAAATTGTCTAGCCACAAGTTAGGCGTGCCACAGTTTTTAGGTAGCTGTTTGGTTCACTGACGCAACTGTGGCATGCCACACTTTCTTAGCACCTGGCCCCACACGTCATAGACTCAGTTTCTTGCCAAACTTTGCCACAAGTGTGGCTTCGATTTTGTTAGCCACACTTTCTGTGGCAGCCACACATTGCCTAAACTTAGGCATGGCAAGTTTAGACACCAACCAAACAAGCCCTTAGTCACCGCTCAGTTAGATTAAAATAAATTGACTTATGATTAAAATTATACTATATCTAATTAAAATTATACCATAGCTGATAGTAACTTATTTGACATAACTAAATTTAAAAAAATTAAAAATGAAAAACATATTAACACATCACAGACAAACAAATGAATATAAAAAAAGAACTGATGAAAAGCTAAAATAGCAAAAAAAAATTCAGAAAAAAAATGAAATTTAGAAATAGTAAATGATAAACAAAAATCAAAAACTTAAATCAAAATAAGCGGAACCTAGTGGCTTGGCTTGCCACGAGCTGCGAACAGTGGCGTCGTATATCCGGGAACTAGAAGCTTGGGATCCCATGGCTAGGTATAATAGGACGTCATTGTTTTTTTGGACAGTGACTTTGTCGTACTTCACCAAGCTTCTCAACGGTTTCGAGTATCGTTGATTTGTGAGAATTTTCTATCCTCCTTCCCTTTGCTTGTGGTTATTTAATTGTGACCTGTTAATTGCTAGTAATAGAATTTCTATTATAACTGGTGGTTGACTGCTGTCCGTGTGTTTTATATTGGCAATTAATTTAATACTTGTGCAGCTTTGCTCCAAGTTGTTGTAATTAATTTACTAGCATCGATAGTTTTCTTGTGTAAGAACAGTTTTCCTAGTTACCGTCCCGTGGATAATTTTGTGACAGTGTTTATCTTTTGCACAATTAGGAGTATAGTTACTTTGTGTAATTGTAAGATTGCCAGTATTTGCTTTGAATTATGGGTACTCATCTATCCTATATTTACACTAGACGTTTATCCAGCGTATTGTAAGATTGCCAGTATTTGCTTTGAATTATGGGTACTCATCTATCCTATATTTACACTAGACGTTTATCCAGCGTATTGTAATTTGGATAGTACGTTGAGTGCCATAGCCAAATTTGGGTTTTTTATGGGTTATTGTTTATTTTTCACTGTTTGGTATTGTAACTGGCTTATTTTGCATTGTGTTGCTAATGGTTTTTTTGGTAATTAAATTTAAAAAATAAAAACAGAAAAAATAAATTAGTTCATCACAGACAATGCAAAGAAATACAATAAAAAATAAAAAGCAAAAACGCCTTTAAAAAGTTAGAAAAAGATGAGAATCAGAAACTACAAGCCAAAAGTTGAAGCTCAAACAAGCGCCCAAATTATGTGGACTATGTGGTTCGGTTATTGCCTTATATTTCTTTTTGGGAATGTTTTATTCACATTATTATCCTGAGATTTGTAGCTTTTTATTTTTTTCTACTGATTTGAGGAGTTAATCTCATGTTTAAAATAAGCCAACTAGCACTTTGCTTCTAACAACGAGTGCGTCCAAGGTTGAGAAAAGTGACCGGAATTTAGCAAAAATTCAATGATTGGACAACACCACCGACCAATCTGTAAATTCGGATGCATGCAACTCTGCATGGAAGCGCTATAAATACGGACATGTATGCCTTCCCTCTCTCAATCGAAGCCAGGCACCAACTGCTTGGGTACCTTCACTGGACTGATTAGGCGTCTCATCTGATTTGATTGCCATGGCTGCTCCTACCTTAATGCAATGCTTGCTTGCCATCTCTCTGCTCTCCTGCGCCGCCCGCGCGCAGCTCTCGACGACGTTCTACGCCTCCAGCTGCCCCAACCTGCAGACCATCGTGCGCACGGCGATGATCCAGGCCATCAGCAGCGACCAGCGGATGGGCGCATCGCTTCTAAGGCTCTTCTTCCACGACTGCTTTGTTCAGGTGATATTTCACACCAAAGTACGTCCAAACACTGACAAGTCACATGATATGCTGAGAATATCTGGCTCGTACGTATATAGGGCTGTGACGGCTCGGTTCTCCTCGAAGCGGGAGGCGAGAAGTCGGCCTTCCCGAATGCGAACTCCTTGCGCGGCTTCAATGTCATCGACACCATCAAGACTAATGTGGAGGCCGCGTGCCCCGGCGTCGTCTCCTGCGCCGACATCCTCGCGCTCGCCGCGCGCGACGGAACGGTTCTGGTACGTGCCCAAACTCGACCGACTCGGTACCAGCTGGCTAATTGCTACTTTGCTTCATGCATTTAGTGAAACTTTGTTTTTTGTTGTGCGTACTACGTAGCTCGGCGGGCCGACATGGAACGTGCCGCTCGGCCGGCGCGACTCGACGACGGCGAGTCAGTCCCTCGCCAACAGCAACCTTCCTCCGCCGCTCGCCAGCCTCGCGACGCTCATCTCCTTGTTCGCCAATCAGGGGCTGTCGCCGACCGACATGACGGCACTCTCCGGCGGGCACACCATCGGGCTCGCGCGGTGCATCACCTTCCGCAACCGCATCTACAACGACACCAACATGAACGCGAACTACGCGGCGCGGTGGAAGCAGATGTGCCCGCAGTCGGGCGGAGACAGCAACCTGGCGCCCATGGACGTGCAGACCACGATGGTGTTCGACACCGCCTACTACCAGAACCTGGTGGCGCAGCAAGGCCTGCTCCACTCCGACCAGGAGCTCTTCAACGGTGGGTCGCAGGACGCGCTGGTGAGGCAGTACATCGCCGACCCCGAGCTCTTCCGGCGCGACTTCGTGACGGCGATGATAAAGATGGGCAACATAAACCCGCTCACCGGCACCGCCGGCCAGATCAGGACCAACTGCCGAGTCGTCAACATCTAGCTGATCGAGACCATCGATCAACTGCTAATAGCTCGTGTCTGAATTCTCGAGTGTAGCAATGGTGATTAGAATAAATAATGAACCATACAAGAAGTGATGCAGTGTCAGCGTGTCACTATGGGCTGGTTATCGAAACGAGTCATCGGGTTTACTATATTGTACCTCACTACCTCCTCTGTCCACAAATTTAAGTTGATTTAAGTTGTTTTTGACTTTTCACTCTCCAAGCTAAAACTTTGACTGTGACTGTATATGATCTCCAACCCAAAACCCTAGCAGCCGCTGCCTCGCTTAAGCGTGGCTCAGCTCCCTCCGTGGGTGATCACATCCACCACCTCCAGGTGTGCTCCCGGCAGTGTGTGCCGACGCACTTGCGCCCACGCTGCCTTAGAGCCACCACACCGCTAGCCACAAGCGGTGGATTGCCACAGTGCCCTACTGCCACCACTCCATGTGAAAGTTCAAACTTACATTTCGAAAGGTCCAAAAACCCTAGTGGAATGTGTTGGATTATGTGGGCCAAGCCCATATAATAAGAATAATTCCTATTAAATCTCAAAGGTCCACTCATGCAAAGAAGGCATACATGTGACCTTTAGTACCATATTGCTAGTTATAGGAGAGGAAGACCACCTTAAAAGGGATGGTGCACTCCTAGCCACTTGAGGCATGTGTGGGAGAGAACTAGAGGATAACACGCGCGCGCTCGCTCGCCCACCTGCGTGAATGGTCCACCAAAATCGGCTCCAGGTGCTTGCGCAGACGCGGCTTCCTTTTGCAGTTTTATTTTGCTGTTTTGAGTGGCGGTGAATCCGGATCGGTTACGCGCGACTAATCCATTTCGGTTACGAGATATGGAGAACGTGCAGACGTCTTGATCACGCGTCCTGGTTTTCTATAAATACGGAGTCGCCGCCTCCATACAGCATATGCGAAAATCAATCTAGGGTTTTGCCTCCTCCATCCTTTGTGCTGCGCCGTCCCACGTAGTCTACTCCGTCCCGCCCGCCGGCGCACCGCTGTTCGGAGAGCGGTCTCGGAATCGCCGCCAAGTCCTGCACCGAGAGGCGAATAAGGTTTTGAAAGCGCTCGCGCGATCGCCGCTGTAGCTCGCTCGTCTTTCGTCGTTCGGCCGCGAATCGTCATCGACTTCGTGTCATCCTCACCGTGCCTGCGGCGTCTACATCGGCAAACCGATCAGAACAGAATCATCGGTACGTAACAGTCATGTTCTCCGAATTAGATCTGTTCATGTACAGTTTCCTGGTTTACATGTCTAGATCTTTTATGCCTGTGATGGTTATGTTATTTTGCGTGCATGATGTCATGATTTATTTATGGAATAAATTGAACCTACATGTGCTTATATTTTCAACAGAATGTTGTCGATGATTTGAGAGTCGATCTTAAAGGGGAACAACGAAATTGGGACTTTCGGATTATGTTTTTGTTGCTAGAAAGATTACAGGATGCTCAATGCCTTCGATCTACAAAGAACCGAGCATAGATTACAATGTGGTTCGCCCCTATCCACTACTCGACCAATCATTACATAGTTGATGAGGGGTTGCCGTTGGCGATGTCGGAGAGGACGTCTCGTGAAGCTTGGAGATAACGCACGTGATGACGACGCTGGATGGATGAGGCGGTTGTCATAAGTGAGAGATTTCTTCATCAGTCGACCGAAACCCTAGAGATGGTTATTGTCATAGAGACAATAGGGTAGATATTTACGTCCATATTGATTCTACACATGTTTCTTGCAGCAGGAACAAACTTTCCGTGATATAAATTACGTATTTAATTGGTATATCTTAAGAATATACCCATGTCTTGAATATTCAAATCTCATTTAACCGGTTGTAACATATACGTGGTACCACTGCTACAGACAGCCCTATCACAGACGGTTCGGAACCGTCATCACAGACGGTTCCTGAACCGTCAGTGTTTAGGTGTCAATGATAGTTGGTGGTTATCACAGACGGTTCCCGAGCCGTCTGTGATAACTCACATTACAGACGGTCTTTATTACTAACCGTCTGTGATAGGCGAGCATCACAGACGGTTTTTTTTATAAACAACCGTCTGTGATACTCGCCTATCACAGACGGTTAGTAATAAAGATACGGTTTTTATTACTAACCGTCTGTGATATTGTGTATATCACAGACGGTTAGTAGTAAAGGCCGTCTGTGATATCATTCACACCACAGACGGTACTCTTTGAAACCATCTGTAATATTGTATCACAGACGGTTTTTAACAATGAACCATCTGTGATACCAAGTGCATTATCCATTTTATTTGCTGTTTTTTTGGCTAGCCTCAGGATATGCTAGCCATGCCCTCTGAAAGCAAGCAAGCAGATTACAGATAAATGACAGATATAAGTTAATTGCAACTCATAGTAAATTACAACAAAATTCGTACACAGATGAATGTAACAAACGGCCAGCAGATCACATACATATATAGAATGAAAATCGTTACACAAAATCTGACAAATGAATTCAATTGAAGGAATTGTTTGATTTGTACAGTTGAATCCAATGTTTCAACATCTAATTATCACCATTGCCGGCGTGGAACTCTCCCCTCTTACTTATGACCTCTGCTAGCAAGAATTCGGAGATGATTGCACGAATGTCGATGAGATTGTCAAGATCATATGCACTTTCGTCGAAGTGCACCCGCTGTTGCTAGGAGAGCAATGTTAAGTCATTAATTAGCATGTGTGTGTAATATAAATACATATATATAATCTGAAAGTAATAATTATTGGAAGAACCTGACAAACCTCTGGATCATTGATCTTAGTACCCATGATTTCCTTCATATGGCGGCAAACGTAGAATCCACATACGTTGCCTCGTAGCTGCTGGTGGCATCGCAAAAATAGAATTACATACATCGGTATTGTCAATTCTAGAGGCATTATAACAAAGTATGATATAGGATTGTTGTGTTGTAGCGGGTACCGGAAAATCGCGTGTTGTGTCGTAGCGTGTCACTGGATTTTTTGTCGTGTGTTCCTCCTTGGGCAACATAATCGGCAAACGCCCTACGTGATTCAAAAAACTTAGCCTCGGCCGTGGCAAACAAAAGAAATATTACAATAGAGTTATGTATGGAGGAAATGAGTTTACCTGTTAAGTACTTCTTGCACACGACTGAAGTCGTGGTTGCTCCTAAGGAGGGAATCAAGGTATATTACCTTGCTCCACTTTGGTACAATCACAAGCAAAATCCAGTGATGCCTAGTCATGTGTGTCGCCATAGTGATTAATCCTAAGTTCATGCTGCATGTAAAGTACAAATGAAACATATGTGTAGCAACTAGTGAAGCACTTACCCTTGGTTGAAGAGTACTATAACGTACTCCTTGTCGGTGTGAGCAATCAATCCCCTCGTTATGTAACCTTGCACGAAGGATGCATCTTCATTGATAGATTGCTCGGAGACCAAGTAAGGGTCGAGGAAACCCACCGGTCGTCGCAATCGCCGGACTTCTTGGATCATGTATCTATACATAAAGAAAGAGTAATGATATTTATCTGTATAACGTGAATGTAGAACTTCATTGTACAGTACACTTACAGTGTCCAGCATCGTAGAAGTGAGGCGTCGAGTTCGTCGAGATTGAATAGTAAGAATAAATCTTCGAATGTCACGACGATGTAGCCCGAGTCGTGGAGGAAATGCGTCTCGTTATATTTCAGAGTGAATGCACTCTGCCGGTTTGGCTTCATGTTGGACTTCTCCATGTACCAGGCATGCAATGTATTGCAAATCATACCAATCTGGCGTAATTGTGACTCGGGCACCAACGACACTCCTAGAATAAACTTCCATGGCACGGGACGCGGCTTAATTGTCGTCGCATGAGCCTTGGAGGCCTTGGAGCCTCGCTTATGATATGTTCTCGGTGGCGTCTCAGCGGGAGCCGATGCAATAGACTTTACTGGATTTGGAGGTGGAGGTGGAGGTGGAGCCACCGAGCCGATGTGCCAGTCCAGGCGACGTCCTCTTGGGCCACCGGATGTGAAGATTGTGGCACGGACATGTCGAGGACGATGTCCCTCTTGGGCCACTGAATGAATGTGTGGACGGCATCCCCTAATGTCTTAATCTCTTCGTTTAGGGGCTTCTCAAGAGGGACGGACTTAAAAATATCATTAATCATGTCCACCTGGACCTTTATGAAACTAGTGTCTACTTGTACACCGTGCACCAGCGTCCCTGGCAGCAATGGATACACCATGCCGCGCCCAGCGTCAACAGGAATAGAGCCAATAATCCTGACTTTGAGGCTGCAAGGTATGGGCTCCTACATAACGATACAAGATGAGTTAAGGCGTCCACCAGAGAGATCTATGTACCATTCTAAAGAGGTACATTACTTGAATGTCATCAATATGTAAGTGGGCGTCGCTATGTTCAGAAATTGGTGTGGACGCGCAGCTACTGCGACGTTAAGGGGGACTGGGTACCGCAGTACTAGGAGTGGGTTGCGATTGGTTGCGGACTTGTCTCGCTTCTTCCCGCAACGAATCTATCTCTCCTCGAAGTGAGGCGATCCGCTCTTGAAGTGAGGCGATAGTTGTTCCTCAAGTTAGCACGAAGCTCTGCTTTATTTGTTCGCCGCAGTGCGCCTTGGATCTCTTCCTACTCCTATATGTCTCTGAGTAACTGGAAATCCGTGCCTCCAAGGTACATAAACCCCATGCCTCGTGTGCGACTGGTGCTCCTTGTTTCCCAAGGCCTGTGATAGTAAATCTATCTCCCTATATTCTTCAAAGGAGCCACGAGAAGATTCGGTAGTCAATGATTGCTGCAAGAGGCAATTAATCATGTTATTTTTGAACCCATGAAGTTCAAGAGGTGTTAACAACTATGTTGTTTAACATATTTTACCAGGCGTTGGGACACTTCCTCATCTGTGGGGTTTGTGAAAGAGACACCTGAAGATGTGGTTGATGACCTCGCTCTTAACCAGTTTCAAGCGCGCTCGTTTGCGATCCCGGCAAATGGCGGAGAGGCCTCCGATCGGATTGCGACCTCATCCTGCATCCTCCATTGCGGGATTTTACCCGCGTACCCAGCAGTGCCAAGTCTGTGAGGGTGCGTATTTTGTGTCTGGAGAGCCTTGTGCGTCGCACTTTGTTGTTCAAATTCGGTCGTCGTCTTCATCTGCACAAAGGTCTCCCATGTTTCCGGTGACACGAAAGGATACTTCGTGAAGGGTGTGACATCCTCGGACACGTACTTCGTCACAAGAGTGCTCTTAAAATTCTTCCATGCTTTTCCCATCGCGAGGAGCGCCTGCCGTTGCACAAGTCCCTGTACTTTTGCTGGGATCTCGAACGAATTTGTAATTTCCTCCCATAGCTGATTTTTGTGATCCTTTGTCAAATCTTTCCAGCTTGCTATGGTGATGGGGACCCGTTGCCTTCCAATTATCCTGCAGGTACTCCGAAATGATGACGCTGCTTTCTTCGGTTCCAGAGGGATCCCATTCGGAGAGACCACCGTGATGGTCATTCGGCCCTCTGGCCTTTTCGATACTCCTCGGCCACGTTTAGTTTTCGCAATCTTGGGAGCGTGAGACCCAGATGACGACGACGAAGATTGTGTGAACGCCATCTCTCTTCTAAGAAAAAACTAACTGCAGTGAGCTATGGTCCCAGCTTGTCAAAGTTCTATAAATCAAGTGACACAAACCAGTGCATCAAGTTCATTGAACAAGATACACTGGAGTGTGTCACTTGCTTTATGCCCTTTGACAAAGTTCTAACGATTAACTAACTGCAGTGAGCTATATATGGGCCTTCCAACATGTGAAGCATATAACATGTGAAGCATATAACATGAGCATATAACATGTGAAGCATATAACATGAGCATATAACATGTGAAGCATATAACATGTGAAGCATATAACATGAGCATATAACATGTGAAGCATATAACATGTGAAGCATATAACATGCGAAGCATATAAAATAAAATACATGTGAAGCTCGGAGGGAGCGGCGTCGTGAGGGAGCGGCGTCGGAGGGGCGTCGGGAGGGACCGGCGTCGGGAGGGACCGGCGGTGTCGGGAGGGAACGGCGGCGTCGGGAGGGAACGGCGTCGGGAGGGAACGGCGGCGTTGGGAGGGAGCGGCGGTGGGAGGGACCAAAACCTAGCTAGCAGGGGCGCTGCAGAGTGGAGACAAGAGACTGCGCGAGAGCGGACTCCGCAGACCTAGCTGCGGGTATTTAAAGATAAGCTATCACAGACGGTTCCTTGAACAGACGGTTCTATCTATATAACCGTCTATGATATGCATATTATCACAGATGGTTCTATCGATATAACCGTCTGTGATATGCATATTATCACAGACGGTTTTATAGATATAACCGTCTGTGATATCCATATTATCACGCATTTGTTATATCGATAGAACCGCTCGTGATGTGTTATCACAGCATTTCTTTTGATAAACCGCTCGTGATAGTTCACTATAAATACCCGCAGCTAGTTAGGTTCCTATGTCATTTTACAATTACAATATGGAACATAGATACATTTATGAAAAACGCAAGCATAACCATAAATATAACTATTTCTTAGTTCCTTAGTCATTTTACAATTACAATGGAACATACATACATTTATGAAAAACACAAGCATAACCAATATCATTTATTACACTTTGGCTATATCATTTTAAATAAAGCCCTTCACGATGATCGACACGCATATAGCTTGCTTCATCGCCTTGTTCTTCCTCGAGCCTGATGCCGTCTCCGAATGGAGGCAAATCATCAAATTGATTGTACTCTTCCTCATCCACAACATTCTCAACCGCAACAATCCTTCTTTTTTCCTAAAGAACTACATGGCGCTTCTTATTTGCCGGGTCGGTTACATAAAATACTTGAATAACTTGCCTCGCGAGTACGAATGGTTCGTCTTTGTATCCTACACATTCGAGGTCCACGGTAGTGACGCCGTACTTGTTAACCTTTACACCCCGTGGGAGTTAGACCCAACGGCACTGAAATAAAGGAATTTTAAAAATTACGTAGTCAAGCTCCCAAATCTCCTCTACAACCCCGTAGTACGAGCTTGGGCCAGTGGTACTGCCGTGCGCATCATAGGCATCTATGCGGACACCTGAGTTCTGCACTGTGCTCTTTCTATCTTGATCTGTTGTATAAAATGTGTAGCCATTAATGTCGTATCCTTGCCATGTCACAATTGTAAAGTTTGGCCCTTTTTCCAACCATTGTAGTGTTTCACTTGACGACCTCCTAGTCAATTGCGCCTTAAACCATTCGTTGAACTGACGGTTGTGTTGTCTCGTGATCCAAACTTCTGACTAACCAGCATTCTCCTGACGTAGCATGTCCTTGTGCTCTTCAATATATGGGGTCACTTCAGTCATGTGTTGTAAAACCATGAAATGGGCTTGAGCATACGTATTTTGATATGGAGTTATTGCTTTCCTCCCGATAGTCCCGATACCTTCTAGCCTCCCCTCGTGACGAGATAGAGGTACAGCTATTGGCTCTACTTGAGCCATGTAGCCGATGCAGAATTCAATGACCTCTTCTGTTGTATAACCTTCGATGATGCTACCTTCCGGTCGAGATCGATTGCGTACATAGGACTTCAGAATTCCCATGTACCTCTCGAAAGGGTACATATGACGTAGAAATACGGGGCCGCATATTTTTATCTCTTTCACAAGGTGGACAATGAGATGGACCATGATATCAAAAAATGATGGAGGGAAATACATCTCTAGATGACATAGAGTTGTCACCACCTCGGTTTGCAGAGTATCTAGTCCATCCGGATCAATGACCTTCTGAGCAATTGCGTTGAAGAAATAACATAGCCTTATGATTGTCACTCGAACCTTGTTCGCAAAATACTTCTAATTGCAACAGTAGCATTTGTGTCATTAACACATAACAGTCGTGAGACTTCATGCCAATTAATTTTAAATGTTCCATGGAAACAAGTTTCTTCATGCTTGTGGAGTGACCGAATGGAACTTTCACACCATGTAAGGACTGGCACAGTTCAGTTCTCTCGGACTTAGACAGAGTGTAGCATGCTGGGGGAAGGTACGTCCGGCCTTTATCGGTCTCTATCGGTGCTAACTCGGTCCTGATGTTCATAGCGACCAAGTCACGCCTTGCGTTAACACCATCCTTTGTTTTATCAGGAATGTTCAGTAAGAGACCAATCAAACTGTCACATACATTCTTCTCTACGTGCATGACATCGATGCAATTGCAAACTTCTAAGTGCTCTGAATAAGGCAAGTCCCAAAATATTGACCTCTTTTTTCACATGTTCTTCCTCAATTTACGTCTCTTTCCAAACACAACATTTATATCCTTGACCATATCATACACCTCTTTCCCGCTAAAAGGTCTTGGTATTGAGACATCCTCTTTTTCCGTCAAATTGTTTCTTCATCTTGAGGTATGGGTGATACTTTGGAAGGGACCTACGGTGACGCATGTACACAGTTTTTCGCGAGTTGTTCAACCACACACTCTCGGTATAATCTAAGCAGTGCGGACACGCTTTGGCTCCTTTTATACTCAACCCTGACAGGTTACCAAGGGCAGGAAAATCATTAATGGTGCAGAACAACATGGCGCGTAGAGTGAAGTTCTCTCGTTTGTCCGCATCCCATACATGTACCCCTTCATTCCACAGTATTGCAAGATCTTTCACTAATGGGGCTAGGAACACATCGATATCGTTGCCAGGTTACTTCGGCCCTTGGATAAGTAGTGACATCAAAATATATTTCCGCTTCATACACAGCCAAGGAGGAAGGTTGTACATGCACAGAGTCACGGGCCAGGTGCTATGTCGGCGCTCATGTTACCAAAAGGATTCATTCTATCTCGTACTCAACCCAAACCTTATATTTCTGGTTCCACACTGAAATCTACAAACATCCTATCGATGTTCCTCCACCGCGTAATCAGCAACATGTCTTATCATTCCGTCTTTCTTACGCCGCCGCAGTGCCAACGCATCAATCTTGCATCCTTGCGGTTTGCAAATAAACGCTTCAAACGGGTATTACAGAAGAAACCACATCACCTTAGCAGAGGTCCTTGCTTCACCTCGATGCCCTTCCCATCATCGAGTCATTTTACGCTTGTATCGGGATGCTTTGCACACCGGACAAACATGTAAGCTAGCATACTCTTTACTGATGCAGAATACAATCATTCCGACATGCATGTATTCTTTCTACTTCCATTCCTAATGGACAAAGAATCTTCTTGGCTTGGTAGGTGGTTCTCGCAACACATTTCCGTTGGAAGCATGTCTACTAGGAGACCTAATAATGACGTGAAACTCTTGTCGGACCAACCATTGCTTGCCTTCAATTTTAGCAGTTCTAGAACCGATGACAACCTCGTGTATTGCGGCTTGCAGCCCGAACAAATGTTTCTCCGAGTCCTCCATCAAGCCCTCGAATTTACCAAACTCTCTCTCACTATAGTTCCTTCGCATCACGTAACATCCGATCCAGATTGTCATCCCGCGACCTATCCTCATGATCGAAACAACGGTCCACAACCGTATATCGTTGTCTCCTCGACTATGTCATAACTACCTTCTTGTGTACTCTTCTCTTCACCGTGATCGGTCCAACATTTGTACCCTTTTCTCAAACCCTTTCAATCAAGTGAGTTTCAATCTGCACTGAGTTGCTAAACATCTTGAGATTATCACAATCAATACATGGGCAATACATATATTGCATACCCTTCTTCAACATATCCATTTCGTACGCCCTTCTAAAAGCGAGACACGCCAAGAATGTACTCTTCACTCACACGGTTCTCAATATACATCCAGCTTGGTCCATCTACGCTACACAAGTTACAAATGGGTGTCAAAATGATTATTACCCCTACTACTAACCTCTCGATCAGATCACTAAGAATGTTAAGTAATTGAGTACTAATCTCTGATCAGATCACTAAGAATGTTAAGTAATTGAGTATACTAACCTCTGATCAAATCACTGAGAAGACGGTGATATTTTTCACCCCCAACTCCCTAAAGCCGGCCACCTTGCTCCACCGATGTAGCGCAATGAAGACAGATCGGTGTCGACATCCTTCAAGCAAGTACGCCAAGTAATTAATACTACGCAGAATATCACAGACGGTTCCAACCACAAACGGTCTGTGAAAATGATATATCACAGACGGTTCGTATTAATAACCGTCTGTGAATTATCACCGACGGTTATTAATTTGAACCGCTCGTGATACAAATAATATCGCGCACGGTTCAAATTAATAACCGTCGCGATTGTTGCCTATCATAGACGGTTCGCATAAATAACCGTCGTGATAGTCCTTCACGCACGGTTTACATTACAAACCGCCTCGTGATAGTTCACTCAGACGCATGACAGCCAATTGAAGCATAGCATAGCATCAGAGGCACATCCAGGCTCGCCGCCGTGTCTTGAGGAATGCCAAGAGCTGGTCTTCGATGTGGCATTCTCAAGACACAAGCAGCAGCCCTGATGTGCCTCTGATGCTATGCTATGCTTTGAATTGGCATCATGCGCCTGACGAAACAGTTCATCTTTCCACCCAAATGGTCCATGTATCTTTTGCAACAATCACAGCTAATACAGAGGCATGCACAACAGCACGTTCAGATCTATTACAGCTAAGAACGAACCTTACGACACTTACGGCAAGAGTGTGTTGTCCAGCCGCCCGCCGTGCAGCGACGGAGGCGCTAGCTCATAGCGGAGGGGAACCTAGCTAGTGGATGAACTCACGCGTGACTAGTACCGGTGGAAAGGTTGATGAGAAGTTATTAATAAGGGCCGAGCCGTGGGAGGAACTGGTGCCAGCAATTATTGCTAACTGAATCATCGCTACTGGCTCACGTGATCCAGAGACCAGAGATGAAGAAAAGAAGTGGGAAGAAGCAGATGGATAGTCGCTCAGCGAAGAAGTCGGCTATGTCGGCTGCTCACCGAAGAATCTGGGAATGCTTTTTTTTGAACTTTTGTTTTAAAATTGCCTTGAATTTTGCAGGAAAAAGAAGGATTGTCGGAGTGGACATCACATCTCGGCAGAGTCGATCGCCGAGGAACATGCAAATACAGAGGCAAGCACGACAACACATTTAGATCTATTACAGGATAACAAGCTAGTGAACTCTTCATGGAACGACGGTGCGGGTGAACAAGACACACTTACCACACTTACAGCCATATATGCTCACAGTGGATGAACTCACGCGTGACAAGACCGGTGGAAAGGTAGATCGGGCGTTATTTATAAGGGCCGAGCGGAGGGAGGAACTGCTGCCTGCCATTCGATGTGGAGAGAATGGACGGGTGAGATCGAAATCCTGGGTATACGCCAATTATTGGTGACACGTTATTATCACACGCCAATTATTGGTGATATGTGATTATCACAGACGGTTATTAACTCAAACCGTGTGTGATAATAAATATCACAGATGGTTCTTAATACGAGCCGTCTGTGATGTATCAGTTATCACAGACGGTTCTTAATACAAGCCGTCTGTGATGTTTCAGTTATCACAGACGGTTCTTAATACGAGCCATCTGTGATGTTTCAGTTATCACAGACGGACCGTACTAATAACGGTCTGTGATATTAATATCAGACGAACGGTCTGTGATATTAATATCAGAATATGAACGGTTTGTGATATTAATAGCAGAGATGGTTTGAAATACGAAGCGTCTGCGTTAATGCTTAAATATGTGCGCTCTAATCCTGCTCTTCTACACACTATGCTCTCCCTGATCATAATAGCAGAGATGGTTTGAAATACGAAGCGTCTGCATGCGTTAATGCTTATATATGCGCGCCCTAATCCTTCTACACACTATGCTCTCCCTGATCATCTTCTTCATCACCAGATTTCTCAATAATGACATCTAAAATTCTTTTGATCTCCTTCCTCTCATCTATCCATCATGAGTTGTTCGCGCAACCTTACACAAAGCCCAAAATTTACGTCTGGAGCAGCTCCTCCGCTCACGCCCGCTCTCCTTCCTCGACTCGCCCATCCGTCACCGACCTCATCATCCGCCGCCGACGGAGGTGTCTCATTGCCACTCGGATAGGAAACCGCCTCACCTTGTTCTTCTCTACAATGTGCGCAGCGAAGGAAGATCTTGCGGCACTACTGACACACTTGGATAAACTTGCCGATCAAGCGATTGGGATAATGCGAAGCGCATCTTGACATCCTGTTTCAGATTATGGAACATGCTAATGATCATTTGCCCATGCTTGAGGAGGAAGTCGAGAAGGCAAGGGCAATCTTGACGGCATTCGAGAACACAATGGTGATCCTCCAACTCCGAAGTCGACGAAGAAGCATATGAAGCCCGTAAGATTCAAATCGGGAATGTATTTTTATTGCACTTTTGTAATAAAATTACCTTGAATTTGACTCGTCTCTATAGATTCGTAGTTTAAACGATACCACGAGCGGTTCGTGTTACTAACCGTCAGGAAATTTCACGACGATTATTAACACAAACCGCCTGTGATGTCTAAAATTATCACAGATTTCACAGCGGTTTAGCAATAACCGTCATGAAATTTCACGACGGTTATAATAACGTCGAAATTTCCGACGGTCGGAACCGATATATTTTAGACATCACGCAGCGGTTAGTAACACGAACCGCCTGTGATGTCTCATTTATCACTGCATCGTCAGATAATAACCGTCAGGAAAATATCACCGACGGTTGCGATAAACCGCTCAGGATAGTTTAATCACAGACGGTTCCGTATGAACCGTCTGTGATGTAGCCGTCCAGTATAGTCTCTTCTGTAGTAGTGCATGTAGCATATATAGATAAATAATTATATCATCATCAAAAGTTCAAAATCCAATCGATTTTTCACAAATCCAATTGAAAGTTCGTCAAATTTGCGGTTCGATGTTCAAATCCCCAGTTGAACGAAGTTTCCTACTGAAAGTTTTAAAATTTTCAACTGAAATTTTTAAAAATGAGTTGGAGCATGGCTGAGCGCCACCAAGGCGTGGAGGGGAGGTACTATCACGGTGGAGAGACGGTGAGGATGACATCAGAGTGTATACATGTAAGGAGGAGATTTGAGTTTTTTTATGGTTCAAAGTACTTATATTTTTTTAAAGGTGTATACATAAGAGAAGGAGGATTCGAGTGTTTTTTTGTGATTCAAAACACTTATATTTTTTTAAAAGGGTGTATATATATAAGAAAAAACTGAATAATTTCAGTCTAAAAAATACTCGAGTGTTTTTTAGCATTCCCTAAATAATTAGTTGGCACATCTCAAGTATAACAATTCAGGCGCAACAGCAAAGCTTGCGATGGGCTGGCGGGACACTCGGGCACGCGCCAAAATTTCCGTTTCGAGCGCACTGTCGCTACCGACATACGTGTTGCCGCCATACGTGTCGCTACCGACATTGTCGCTACGGACGCTGGTCCATCATGTAAGCAGACATACGTGTTGCCGTCAGCTTTGAAAAAGCCCCCCAACCGCCAACAAAGCAGTCAAAATATGTTTACCGCTACTACAGAAATGCCAAGCAGCCACGAGACAACCTTTCTATATTTTTCCACATGCAACGGCTGGACGAGACGACGACTTGAACGACTTCACATCAGCTGGAACAAACATGCTGAGATAACCACCACAAGATAAGGGATAAAAGAAAACTGTTGATTACTATTCCCTCCTAAATGTATGAACTTCTGGAAAACGTGTCCTCGGTTTTGTAAATGTATGAGAAAACTACTAAAATATAAAAAAAACTATTTAGATTAGTTACATGAAAATAGTACCATTAGATTAGTTATGAGAAATATTTTTAGAATATAATTATTTCATATTTTTTATGAACGCATTCATACGAAAAGTAGCTGTCAAATATGAAAAATATTTTTATAATACAATTATTTCATATTTTTATGAACGTATTCATACGAGAAGTAGCAGTCAAATTTGCATATCAAAGACCATGTTCATATCCATAACCTTGTACATTTTCGAATGGTGAACGGTGGGAGTACTTTCTAAGGAGTGCGCTGCATTATCTATCCCACAAGCCATTCTCGAGTGAAGACCTAGCCATCCCACATGCCAGTCTCTTCGATTCAAGTCCCCATGTTCCAAAAGAGAGAGAAAAAAGGATCCAGTCCCTCATTTCTTATTCTCTAAAAATAAGAATGCCCTAAAAACTACAATTTTTTAGTAGTGGATTCAAAATTACAGTTCATACAACAAATTGCAGAACACCTTGGATGACAGGCCTACAGATGGGCCAGCAAAAACAATCACATAATTGCAATGACCCAAAGACCACATCTCGAATGAAATGGCAAGAGATTTGAGGAGATAACGTTTGCTGAAAGTTTTTCGTCCACAAAAAAAAAACACCCGAATACCAAAACAGCCATCCATCCAACTGTGCTCGTCCTGGTTATCAGGTTACGCTCCACTGCCAAACAAGCCACCACTTGCAAGGCCTACTGTTCGCTAGTGGAAAAAAGAGAGACTCGTTTGATATAATCTATATTGACTTAGCTGACTTGAACCTTGTTATAATGATCAGCGGCCGCGGATAGTGACGGTATGGTAACAGGAAATCCAGGTCCCATCTGCAAGAAAGTTCCTCCAGTAAGAGGCATAAAAGAAAAGAGCAATTTAAATACAAGCTGCAGAAAGTTTTTTTTTGTTAGTCAGTACATATCGCAACTGAAATGACAAATCCTAGAACTTAGGATATTAGCGACTGAGATTACTGATGCGCTTACTCGCATGCAAATATCACAAGTAGCTCAACCTTTACTTCAGCTCACAGACTAAATAGCGCGAGCGCCCCTTTACCAATCTTTCACTAGTGATTGCATGATCCAGTAGGCAACCAAAGCAACTTTCTAGGCATCAGTTACTGCAGTTTAACTACGACCATGATATCATATTGGTCCAACAGCACTGGCACACTAGAGACTTGGTGGCAGTCTTTCAGATGACATCTCATTAGACAGTACAGAACTACAGACTACAGACCACCTATGCTTGAATCATTTCAAGACAACTTAGGTAGCACTTCTGGTCCCAACAAGCAAATACTAAATAGCAACACTCTGAAAAACTCACCAGTGCTTCCACCTATCTTCCCACCTCTATGGACTGTAGTATTAACTTATAGGGACATATAGAATAATAGAAACCATCCCACTCTCCTCAAACCTTTTATCTGCCTTACTCTCCTCAAACCCCTTGAAATACCGCTCAAAATTTACCCTGAAATATACTCCCTCACAAGCAAACATCCTTGTACCAAACAGTCAATTCATGACACGCTGAACAAGAAATTTTTGCTGTTGGAAATAACTGGCTTTGCTCTTGTGTTACTTTTTCTGTATCACACAACAAAATAGGTTGCGCAGCGTCAAGGCACCTAATGGTAAACAATCATCAGGACCAGTCATAAAATCAGGCAACTACAAACATGCCAAGCAAGCTACAATCAGTAGCTAAAATGTCAATTCTGGCACTCATGCTAATATATTGTTTAATAATATTTTTCATATCACTGAATACTTCTGAATGTGTTTGTGGAGACTTTAAGAGTCCCAAATTTTTAATGCCCAGCATCAAGACAAACAACCTTATTATCAAGACACAAAATATGGCTTTGCGTAATTTTTCATGGCCAGCATCAAGACAAACAAACTTATTATCAAGACACAAAATATGGCTTTGCGAAAAGATGAAAAATCCACTTAAAGATTTCAGTAATTCCTTATTTTGAGTGAAGTACATTCCATGACATCCCTAGAAAATGGAAAAATGCATGCAGTGTTGGTCTGTCTTCACAGTATGAGGAAGAGAACTTACTGTGCTGCTTAACGTGAACTTCTTCACATATCCAACATATTTTGAAGCTGCAAGGAAGGGTGAACGTTAACAGCTTGAATTGGGTAGATTCATGACCATTACCAGAGAAACAATGGAGAACTATTAAAGTGTGCACGGAAAAAAATATTAATACACATTTGGAATGAGTTAGTGCCAATTTGCCATTGAAATCATATAGTTCAGATGGCTTTCTTACATAAAATTACATTATTGGCGAACACTTAACAATACATTAATGAGGTAGTAAATGAAGATTGCAGCAGTGGGGGTTCAAGCGCTATCATGATATATGACAGTACACTGACATTAGTTGACAGGTCAAAAGAAAATCAACCAGCAATTTTGTCAGCATTGGCACTGAAACTACCACACAAGAATTACATAACAACCACGTTCAGAGTTCAAACATTATATGGGTGATATTGATTCCTATGGTACAATATCATGTTTTTCGCCAAATGAGTGAAGCATCAGACTAAAACTAGACAACAGTTGACAAGAGAAGGCCAAAAAGAAAAGAAAAGCCTTTTTCTCAGCATTAACACTGAATATACCGCACACAAGAGCTATATAACAACCATGTTAAATTTTGTGTATCATATGAGTAATATTCACTTCTAAGGTACACCGTACAACCAAAATTCTGATATAAACAGTAATAGCAGATCGCTTACTTTTCTTTAAGCCCACCGGCTTAGCAAGTAAAAGTGCATGCACTAAAGCACCAATATTTTCACGTAAACTCTCCTCAGAAAAGTTGACCTGCAAACAACACAAACAATAACAAGGTGCAACAAAAAATTGCAAGGTTCGCATTAGCTCAGACACATGTCTTTACATTGATAAATTCACTAGGCCTATTTGCATTAATGTGATCTTCCATACCTTCCCGAGGCCAACATGCACTATAGCGGTTTTATCTATTTTGAAATCCACCCGGCCTGATTTTGCTGCTTTAACAGCACCAGATACGTCATTTGTCACAGACCCTAGCTATACAGCAATAAATGTCACCAATGGGAGAATGTTAAGCATGATTTCACAATAAAATGAAAGATGAAAATGCTTACCTTAGGATTTGGCATCAGGCCACGTGGACCCAATATTCTAGCGACCTGAAGAAGGAAAGCAGATAGGAAGATAATGATAATATGTCAACCAGAAAATAAAGTTGGCCTCAATAAATTCACCGCTACCTTCGAAAGACGAGGCATAAACATTGGGGTCGCTATGCACTTGTCGAAGCTTAGCTTGCCTCCTCCTACACAAATAATCATAGGTAGAAATAAAAATTTCAATCAACAAGGGGTGTCAAATATCGGACTCGGAGAACTAAGGAAAACACAAATTTAAAAGATAATGCACAAATACAATAGGTAGTAAGAGACTAAGAACAGGTAAAGCAGGTGATAATTGAAGGGAAAAAAGTCAAGTCTTCAGCTTCTTGCAACTATTTCTCAAACTACAATATATCATAAATGAAAAATATGTGCATTTAGATGTATAAGTAAAGGAGCTTATACAGAAATGAAAAGGAAATCATGTACCTGTCCTGATCTCCTCAATCAGCTCATCACCACCAACGACATCTGCTCCAGCAGTTCTAGCTTCATCTGCTGCAGGACCTTCAGCAAATACAGCAACCCTAACAGTCTTACAAATAAAAAGGCCTCAGTATAAAACACCTATAGAACATCTATGGGAAACTAAATGACACTTAAAATGTACCTTTCCAGTGCCATGAGGTAATGTTAAGGCACCACGCACCATCTACCCCAGGTAGAAATATGGTCAGTACGAAATAAGATAACTTCTCATTAATCTAACATAACAACCAGAGCAGATTAACACAAGATCATAATATCCAGACATGGACATGGCTATTGGATTGACGAGGCATTAGTAAACACCACTGTTCAGCTTGTTACAAAGGCTTAGGACCTCATGTAGGATTTGTTATGTGCTTGGATAGGAGGGATAGTTGGAGTAGGATTGAACAAGATAGCAGCAGTTAGATGGGGAAACAGCAAGAAGCCAGAGAGGATGGAGCTTTGGCAGGAGAGCAGAGAACAGAGAGAGACACATACAGGGATAGTAGATTGGTTTATTCTTGCTTAAAGAGTAGATGCTGATGAATAAGTCTCTGTACTGTGGTCTTTGTGGGGCTGTGGTAGTTTTTGTTTTTTGACTGCTTTAGGACAGCATCTGCTTTTGCTTTAGGACAGCATCTGCTTTTAGGACAGCATCTGCTTTAGGACAGCATCTGCTTTAGGACAGCATCTGCTTTAGGACAGCATCTGCTTTAGGACAGCATATTGACCGCTTTAGGACAGCATCTAGGATAGCATCGTAGCATATGCTTGGCTGGTTCTCAGCCTATAAATTTGTATCCCCAACCCCTCAGGTTGGCATGGCATTGTGTGAGAAATAAACAAGAAAACTTGCCCCATCTCCTAGTGTCATCCTCTCCATGAGAGTAAGGATCTTGCTATCACCAAGAGCAAGAGTCCAGCGACTAACAAGTGGTATCAGAGCCTTAGTATCCTGTAGCCTGAGCATCTCCTGCTCATCTCCTTCTCCGCCTCGCAGAGCCCGGCCCCGATGCGCAGCGGCAGCTCGGCCGTCCCCGCTCACTCCTCCGGAGACGGCAGGCTCGTCGAGCAGCCCTCTCTCCACGCAACAGCCCCTGGCGCGCCATGTCCGCAGGCGATCGCGGCCTTCGGCCGCCTCGAGCATGCGGCGTCGCCGACGGCCGAGCTCGTCGCGCAGAGCGCGGCGAGCGGCGGCGGCGGCAGAGACGCGGCGGCGGAAAAGCGTCAAGGCCGGCGGCGGCGGAGCCGCAGCAGCGAGCGAGGCGGAAGCGGCGGCGGCGCAGATGCAATGCGGCGTCGCGGCAGCAGAGGTCAAAGCTCATGCGGCAGCATAAAGCGGCTCGGCTCATGATGATGGCACGACGCGACCCTCACCGCTGGAGAGGAGGTAGCGCAAAGCGAACGGCGCAATGGCGGCGCGCGACGCCACGCAGCGCGCGGCAGCCAGATAGCGGGCGCGCCGACGGCGCTCTCGGCGAGGCGCGCACGGCGGTGGCGCTCTCGAGGAGGCGTGCACGCGGCGGCGTGCGGTCGACGGAGAGCGCGGCCTTCACAGTAACGCGGCTCTCTCCCGGTTGATGCGTGGTCACCACGCGTGCATTCTGTCGTCGAGGACGTCGGCCCGGCGGCGGGTGGCCTACCCTCACCAAGACCAACTACGCCGAGCGGGCGCGGTGATGAGGTGAAGCTCGAGTGCGGCATATGTGGGATGCGATCCGATGCGGCGACGCCGACTACGACCGGATCGACGCACCGGATGCTCTCATCGCCGCGATCCGCCGAGATGCGCTTCGCTACCAACAAGCGGATCGCCAAAGAGGCTTGGGACGCCATCGCCGCAAAGACGCATCGGCGCCGACGCGCCGCAAGTCTACACCGCAGCACTACGCGCGGAGCGGGAGAACTCGGCCTTCAAGCGGTGAAGACGTTGATGACTTTGCTCTCCGTCTCAACACTCTGCTGCGGTTGGTGCGCCGGTGGCGACACCTACTGAGGAGAGAGCGTGAGAAGCTCTTCCGCCGCGTCCCAGAAGTACAAGCGGATGGCTCGCTCGATCGGGTCTCTGCTGGACTTTTCCACGATGACCATCGAGGAGGCGTTGGTCGCCTCAAGGTCGCCGACATCGATGAGCCACGAGCCTCTCGGGACCCGTCACCATTGGCGGAAGCTCCTCCTCACTCGGGAGCGGTGGGTGCCGGCCAAGGTGACAAGAAGAAGGAGTCTTCTTCCACGACAGCGACGCAAGAGTGGCAAGCGCGCAAGCGCGCAAAGCGCGCCAGCGGCGCGATGGCAAGCAAAGCGCAAGACGAGACGACTCTTGCCACAATCTGCGGCAAGCTTGGTCATTGGGCCAAGGAGTGTCGACGACCACGACGCGCCGTGCCCACGTCGCGCAAGCGAGGAGGAGGAGCGGCCGGTCTGTTCATTGCTCATGCGAGCATCGAACTACCTCCAGCCGCACCGCCGCGATGGCTCTCCTCCACCTTGACTAGCCAAAAGCACACGCCTCCCTCGGCGGCGATTCGGCAATGACAAGACCGACGGGTGGTGCTCGACACCGCGCCACCCACCACATGACCGGGCGGCGGAGTTCTTCTCCGAGCTCAACTCAGCGCTCGAGGCACCGCAAGTTCGGCGACGCCCGCCGTGGAGATCAAGGGCGTCGGCTCGCTGCCTTCGCCGCCAAGATCGGCGAGCACCGGCCGCCACCGACGCCTACTACATCCCCGATCTGCGGAACTCCATCATCGCCTTGGGACGGTGGATGAGAACGGCTCGCGTGTCGAGATCGAGCACGGTGCCGCGGTTTGGGATCTTCGACGCCGCCTCCTTGCCAAGGTAACGAGGCGCAAATCGACTCTACACTCTTCACGTGCGGTGGCACAACCCTCTGTCTCGCAGCTCGTCGGGACGACGAGGCGTGGCATAGCACAAGCGCTGGGCACCTTCACCGAGGCCCCGGCGGCTCGGTGCCACGGAAATGGTGCGAGGCTGCCGTGCCTTGACCATGTGGGCGGCTCTGCGACGTCTGCGTGTTGACGGCGGGGCGACTCCCTTTCCCAAAGAAAGCGAGTTTAGAGCCAAGGAGAGGCTCGAGCTCGTGCGGGACTTGTGTGGCGGTGACACCGCCACACCGGGAGACGACGCTACTTCCCGCTTGTCGGCGACCTCTCCGCTACATGTGGGTGATGGTCCTCGGCGAAGCGGAGAGGCTGCGGGCGCCATCAGCGCACGCAGTCGCTGCGGAGGCGAGCGCGGCGCGCAGCTGCGCGTCTTTGCGCCTGAACAACGGCGCGCGAATTCACGGCGGTGGTCGCGTCGTCTTCACGGCGATGATGAGGGCATTGGCGCCACTACTCCGCGCCGTCTGCCCGCAGCAGAACGGCGTCGTCGGCAGCGCAACGAGCGGTTGTGGGGATGGCTCGGGCCTCCTCGCGCGAGGGGATGCCGGTGCCTTACGGGAGAGGCGGTGGTGGCTGCCGTCTACATCCTCAACCGCTCGCTTACCAAGGCGCTCGGCGGCAGGACGCGTCGAGGCTCGCATGGCGCAAGCCGGCGGTCTCCACTTGCGGGTCTTGGCTCCTCACGTTCGCCAAGGAGCTTGGCCACATCGGCAAGCTCGACGGCGAGCACTCGGGAGTGTTCATCGGCTCGCGGAGGCTCAAAGGCCTCCGCATCCTCGACCACTGTCACCGCAAGGCCCGCATCTCGCGTGACGCCGTGTTCGACGGCGGCGGGCGTGGGACAAGGCGGTGGGCGATGGTTCGGCCTCGACTCGTGGACTTTGTTGTCGACTCGCCCACTTCGAGAGAGCGGGAGCTAGCGGCTCGTCTTCACCGAGCTCGTCCACCTCGACACCTTGCTCGCCACCGCTCCGGCGAGTGCTCCACCACCTTCGCACGGCCACGCCCACCCTTCACCACCGGCCACCACTCTCGCACCGCCGCCACACCACCGAATCGCCCCAACGGCCGGTCCCACGATGAGGAGCGCATGGTGGAGTTCGCTACTCCGTCCCCACGACGAGGACGCGCCGACGCCTACCACGACGACGAGCCTCTGCGCTTATCGTACCATGGACAACATCCTCGCGAGCCGCCGTCCTCGGTCGGCGCGCGCGATCGCGAGGCGAGCCGCACTTGGCATGCGACGACGGCGAGCCCCGCTCCTTCGCCGAGGCGAGGAGACGCGGCGTGGCGTGTCGCGATGAAGCGAGAGATGGACGCCGCCGAGCGTAACCGGGCGTGGGAGCCGGGGATCTTCTGCCGGCCACCGCGCGATCACCCTTAAGTGGGTGTTCAAGGCGGGCGGGATGAAGCCGGCGCCATCGTTAAGCACAAGGCTCGCTTGGTGGCACGAGGCTTCGTGCGGCGGGAGGGTCGACCGATGACACCATCGCACCCGTCGCGCGGATGGAGTCCGTGCGACTCCTCCTGCGCTAGCTGCCGGAAGGCCGGCGTGTTCATCACATGGATGTCAAGTCGGCATTTCTTAACGGCGACTTGAAGGAGGAGGTCTCGTGCATCACCGCGGGATTTGCGATCCCGGCAAGGAGGGCAGGTGCTCGCTGCGCAAGGCCCTCTATGGCTTGCGGCGAGCACCGAGGGCCCGAACGCTAAGCCGGACTCCACCTCAAGCAAATGGGGTTCCAGCAGAGCGCACACAAGGTCGCGATCTCACGGCGGGGCAAAGCGGCAACGCCTGCCGGTGGGTGTCTCGCCGACGACTTGGTGATCAGCGCACCAAGGATGCGAGGTGGCGGCATTCAAGGAAGAGATGAAGGCCACCTTCCGGATGAGTGACACGGGTCTCTCCTTCTACTTAGGGATCGAGGTGCACCAGGATGATTCCGGATCACGCCGGCTGCATCGCCACGCCAAGCGCGTCGTTGAGCTAGCCGGGCTCACCGATCGCAACCCGCTCTCACCCAATGGAGGAGAGATCGCCGAGCCGCGACGACGACGGAGGAGGCGGGCGCTACGCGATCGACGCGTCTTGTGGGAGCCTTCGCTACCTCGCCCACACGCATCGGACTTGGCATTCTCCGTCGGCTCGTTAGTCGGTTCATGCAACGGCCGACGACGAGCATCGGCAGGTGTGAAGAGGATCATCCGCTACGTTGCGGGGACCCTTGACCACGGCCTCCATTACCCGAGGTGTCTGGCGCGCACACTTCGTCGAATGCACAATGACGGTGACCACGCGCGCGACATTGACACCAAAGAAGAGCACAAGCGGGATTCTCTTCTTCCTCGGCAAGTGTCTCGTTCATCGGCGATCGATCAAGCGGCGGTGGTGGCCTGTCGGTGTGAGGCCGAGTACATAGCGGCTTCCACCGCTCGACTCGAGCACTCGCTCGCCGATCGCAGGTGATCTCCTCGGCAGGACATCAAGCGGTGGAGCTCGGGGTGGGCGAGAAGTCCGCTCTAGCCACGGCAAAGAACCCGTTTTCATGAGCGAGCAAGCACATCCGGGTGAAGTACCATTTCATCCGAGGTCGCTGGATGAAGGAAGCATCAAGGCAAGCTACATCAACACCACGGATCAGCTTGCGGATCGCTCACCAAGCCTCTTGGAAGGATCAAGTTCCTTGAGCTCTGCTCCAAGATCAGTGGTTCAACCCTCCCACAAGACGCACGCACAAGACTTAGGGGAGAATGATGAATAAGTCTCTGATCTTGTGGTCTTTGTGGGGCCGTGGTAGTTTTTGTTTTTGACCGCTTTAGACAGCATCTGCTTTTAGGACAGCATTCGCTTGCTTTAGGACAGATTCGCTTTTAGGACAGCATTCGCTTTAGGACAAGATCAGCTTTAGGACAGATCGCTTTAGGACAGCATCTGCTTTAGGACAGCATATTGACCGCTTTAGGACAGCATCTAGGATAGCATCGTAGCATATGCTTGGCTGGTTCTCACCTATAAATTTGTATCCCCAACCCTCAAAGTTGGCATGGCATTGTGTGAGAAATAAACAAGAAAACTTGCCCCATCTCCTAGTGTCATCCTCTCCATGAGAGTAAGGATCTTGCTATCACCAAGAGCAAGAGTCCAGCGACTAACAGATGCGGCAACCCTTAAGTAGACGCCCCTAACATGATTATCTCTGAAGGAGATATCTAATTAAATGCCTAGCAAACTAGATAACGAATGTCATATTAACTTATCTGCTGAACTAATTCCTGCGTACCAAGTCACGGCTGTGCCAGCCGTGCCGTGCTGCTGCTTCGTGGCTTGCGAACAAACAGAAGATACTTATCTCTCCTAACAATGCAACTAACTTATGTAATCTGCATGGAACATGGCTGCTGCACATATTGTTATGTACAATGTTCAAGAAGGCGCTAGGCGGGCGGCGAGGTGGAGCCTAGCGCCTAAGGGGGCCTAAGCGGGGCCTAGGCGGCTAAATTGAAAATGAGTAAAAATGTGGACAGCAGGCCTACTTCTCATCATCATCTAGGCTCAGCTGAAGCTTCCAGCCCAATTACCGCTGATGGGCCAATATCATATTTCTGCTAACACTTAAGGGATTGGATTTGCAGCCCATGGGCCACGGTTGGCTCGAGATCTAGTAGTGTCTAGTATCCCACTTTCTAGGCTGCCCCTCACCACATCCACTTCTTTTCTGTTACTCCCTTCTCCTTTTCCCCATTCTTTTCCAGAGACTGGTTGGCGGAGGTGACGATGGCAACTCCACTGAGCTAAGATAGTGTGTCCCCTTCTACGATGGCAACTCCACTGAGCTGAGATAGTGTGTCCCCTTCTACCCCATCGCCCTCTTGCGTCGTCCCCGTCGACGAGAGCTGGCCGGCTGTATGGATCAAAGCAAAGCGGAGTGGACGCTACCAACTGCTCCACTTTTACTATTTATTGCTCATATTTCTAGAGTTGGGATTTGGGACCTGTGGTATATGAGGCTGAATCGATGGCTGGAGAGGCAAGCGATGCCGGTAGAGGCCGAATCGACAGCGGGGAAGGCAAAATCTGGCCGCTGGGGTGACCTAAACGAAGGCGAGTTGGAGGATTCGGCGGCGGGGAGGTGGATTTAGCAAAGGGGAGGCCGATTCGACCGGCGATGGCGGGATAATGCACACCTCAGGCTCCTACTAACCCTACAAGCGCTCACCTCAAATCCCTATCCCGACCACCTTTCATACCCCTCCTTTTGCCTTTGTGCCACCTTGAACCGCCCCGACTACCTCCGCCTAGGTGGCGCCTTGGACCCGCCTAGGAGGCAAGCCGCCTACCTCGTCGATTTGGCCCAAGGCACGGCGGCAGGGTGCCGCCCAGCACCTAGGCACCCGCCTAGGCCGCCTTCTTGAACACTGGTTGTGTACTGCCGGCCATGACAGGCTTTGTGCATTTGACTGTATTAGTTGGTGCTCAATGGAAATAGCAAAGTCATAACGGAATTTATGCAATATCCCTGCTAGCTTACGTAGCTACTACATCCAAACACCCACTCAATCAGTTGGTCTCCTTACATCAGTCATTTCTGCTGTCAAAATTGGTGGTTAGGAATGAGTTCATTAAAACTAACCAGCTGAACTAACAAAAAGAAATTGAATACACACAAGTCCAGTGGTACAATTTACCAAAAAGGTTTCTGATGGATATTTACCACTTCATGACACCCACACAAGAGGAAAAGGTTTCAAGTGAAATATCTCAATCAGTTTGTCTCCTTACATAACTCTGTCTATATAGTTTTCTACATAGCCTATCCCAAGAAAGGAAAAAGAAAGAGGGTTGTGTTAGGCTTGGTGAGCCACAACAACAACAACAAAACTTTTTGTCTCAAACAAGTTGAGGTAGACGAGGTGAGCCAACGTAAAAAAAAAGCCCTATCTTTTCATGGAATGAAACCCAAAAATTGATAATTCGTTGAGGCATAACCCTCTTAGCAACGTGCCATATCGGAACCTAGGTGTGGTGATAAATGAGCAAGAGTCGGGATGTCACTCCCTTGGTGACACACTACGTCGGTGCCCGGATGTAGTAGAAAATGTGCAAGGGACTTCGTACTTTACTCAACGAGTGTGAGGGGCAAGAAAGCTAGCTGTGAAGAGTAGGATCTGTGTAGGTAGTTGGAATGTAGTGTCCTTAACATGTAAGTTAAAAAAGCTGGTTGATACGGCAATTAGGAGACGTGTAAATATCTTGTGTGTTCAAGAAACTAAATGGATGGGTCAGAAGGCGAAAGAGGTGGAGTATACTGGCTTCAAGCTATGGTATATTGGAACAGAACAAAGCAAGAATGAAATGGGCATCTTAATCGATAAAAGTCTCAAGAGCGGAGTTGTCGATGTGAGGAGACAAGGGGATAGGATTATCCTAGTCAAGCTAATCTTTGGCGACCTGGTTTTGAATGTTGTTAGTGCATATGCTCCACAAGTAGATTGGATGAGACCACTAAGAGGCAATTTTTAGAAGATCTAGATAACATGGTTAGAAGTGTGCATAACAGTGAGAAGCTTTTTTTAGGAGACGATTTCAATGGTCATATTGGTACAACTAGTAGAGGGTTTCAGAGGGTGTATAGGGGTTTTGGTTACAGTTATAGGAACCAAAAAGGAGAAGTTATCTTGAACTTTACTGTAGCCTATGACATCATGATAGCTAACACCATTTTTAGAAAGAGACATTCCCATTTTGTTACCTTTAGACTGTTTGTATGACTTCATCAACACTTCATGAGTCATGTTGTGAGTATTTTTGCCAAACACTCTTTTTGCAAACAGCTTCATGGATGAAACTCCTTAAATCATGCTCTCACAAGGGAATGAGGTGGGGTGAAGCTGAAAATAGTAGCTTTTCACAGCTCTCCCTCAGGCTCGCAGTTCTAGAAACTCACTGCCCTTGTAGTTGACAGAAATTACAGCACTTTGCCACTGGGTCCCCACGCCTGTTTCCTCTCCTCCCGTTCACACTTCTCTACCGTTCGCACTTCTCTAATGCTTTTAATTTTTTTATTTTAATTTTTTAATTCATACTCATTCAAATATATTATTTTTTAATTCATATGACCATATACAAACATACAACTCCAAATGTTAGAACAAGTCAGGTAGACAGGGCATCTTGGACAATTGCCCTCTTTGACCATGCATGAAGTCATTGGTGAAGTTGTTTTGCCAAACAGTTTTCCAAAATGCTTTAGCTTCACCTATGAAGCTGCTCGTGAAGCTGAAACAAAAAAAAACTTCACTAGTGAAGCTGAGCTGTGCCAAACGGGGCCTTAGTAGTGGTTTACATTCCAGCCAAATCAATTTTAGCCTTGTTAGGAGCGAGAACAAACGAGTCTGTATAGATTGTAATATTATACCTAGAGAGTATTGTCCATCAATATAAATTGTTAGCCTCCGACTTTCGTTTTAGGATACGGGTTTGACAAGCTAAGGCCCCCAAAGCCACGAGGACGAAGTGGTGGAAACTCAAAGAGCACGCCTTACAGGCGTTTTTAAGGAGGATGATCGCGGAAGGGATATGGAACGTAGGAGAAGCAAATAGTACATGGACGGAGATGGCAACTAATATTACGAAGGTGGCTTCATAGATGCTTGGAGTGACCCAAGTAGGGGTGCAAATGGAGCGGATATTTCCCGACCGTCCGTCCGTTTTAATTCGGATACAATTCGGAGCAAATTTTCGGATATCCGAAGGTTTTGTCAGATACGGAAACAGAGTCGAATATTTTTTTGTCGGATACGGAAACGGATTCGGAAAAAGAATTATCCGACAGATACGGAACTATCCGGATATTTTTTTCGGATAGTTACCGAATAGTTACCTAATAGTTACCGGATACAGAAACGGAATCGGATACCTGGCCTCTCCGCTGACCAGGTGGGATCTCTACCTCTTCTTGAAATGTAGCATCATTTATTTATTTAAGATTGCTTGTTTCGGCGGTTGTTGCAGCGTCGGTGGGCTATACACTCATATTAGATCTCAGTTTGGGTTAGTACCTTAGTGGTGTGCAGTTAGTATACTGGTAGTAATTGACTGACGAGTGATTTTTTTGGACTTATGAGATCAAAATCAAATACATCAAAAATTGTTTTTCCATGGTATTGACTTACTATTTTGCTAGCTAGAATTTACTTGTTGCTTAACTTGCCCCTGCCACATGTGAAATTTACTTTCGCACATTATCCGATTAAATATTCGTGACCAAAACTAACCGTATTCGAAGCGGCATGTATTCGCTCCGTATTCGTAACCAAGAATATCCGCATTCGTATTCATATCCGGCACTATCCGTGTCCGACTCCGACAAAAAATATGAAAAAGAATACGGGATGAGCAATATCCGTCCGTATCTGCTCCGTTTGCACCCCTAGACCCAAGGGACAAGATACAAACCTAAAAACACTTGGTGGTGCAACGAGGAAGTACAGAAGGCTATCAAAGAAAGGAAGACATGCTACAAGCACATGCAGCATGATAGGAGTGACGTAACATACAAAAGTACAAAGTAACAAAAAATGCAAAGAAAGCGGTGAGTGAGACACAGGGCAAGGCCTACGAGGAACTTTATCAGAAAATAAGTACAAAGGAAGGCAAGAAGGATGTCTACAAGATGACTAAACTTTGAGAAAGGAAAACGAGAGATTTCAACCAAGTTAAATGCATCAAAGACGACATTAATAGACTTTTGGTGAAACACAACGAGATCAAGGATAAATGGAGAGATTACTTCGACGAGCTGTTCAATGGAGACAATAAGGATAGTATTATTGAACTAGATGATACTTTTAACGACACCGATAGGAGATTTGTTCGAATAATTCAGGAGTTAGAAGTAAGAGAGGACTTAAAAAAGATGAAAATGGGTAAGGCATTGGGGCCTTAGGCGATAACGTTCGTATCGAGGTGTGAAAATGCCTTGGAGACGTGGCGATCGTTTGGCTAACTAATTTGTTCAATAGCATTTTTACGTCGAACAAGATGCCTAATGAGTGGCAGAGAAGCATATTAGTACCAATTTTTAAAAATATAGAAGATATTCAAAGTTGTACTAACTATAGAGAAATTAAGCTCATGAACCGCACAATGAAGCTTTGGTAGCGAGTGATTGAACACCATTTAAGGGTAACTAGCATGACAAAAAACCAAATTAATTTTATACCCAGGAGGTCGACCACAAAGGCTATTTTCTTGACATGACAGTTGATGGAGAGGTATAGAGAGCAAAGAAAGGATCTTCACATGGTGTTTATCGACTTGGAGAAAGTTTATATCAAAGTGCTAAGAAAGGTTATGCGGTGGACGCTCCAAAGGAAAAAATTCCCAATAAAGTTGTTAGACATGTAGTAGTCCATATTGTATAGGGGCCTCCTTGTATAATGTACTTTGTACATACTTGGCTGCTTTGCCCATTGGAATATATGTTCCACATTTATATTATCCAACATGGTATCAGAGCCAGAGAGGAAACCCTAGCCGCCGCCACCGCTTCTCCTCACAGTGCGCGGCCTCCAAAGACTCTAGCGCCGCCAGACTCCTGGCGCCACCGTGGGGCTCGGCGCGCGCGCAACCTAATCGCCGCGCCGCCACGCCACCGCGTGCGCCGCCGCCGCCGCCGCCGCCGCCGCTGCGCTGCCCGATCGCCGGATTCTTGTTGCGCGGCTTCTTCCTCTGATCCGCCGGATCTGCGTGTCCCAGCCGCCGCCGGATCGAGTCTCGGGCGCGGATCCACCTTGCTGCGCGTCGCCGCCGCTCTAGTTCTCCCCGCCGCCGGGCCGCGGTCGCCTGCCTGCGCCGCCGGCCATCGTCTTCACGCCGGCCACCGTCCTCATCGCCCACCCGCCTGCCTCCCCAACCCTAGCCTCCATTCTGCAGTGTGCGGCTCTGTTTTTAAAAGAAACAGAGTGCGAGCGAGCCAAAGAAATAAGAAAAAAAGATAGAAAAAACGAAAAAAAACTACACGTGATGGCCACCCACACTGCTATTCCACTTCCGAAGGTCATCTTCGATGGGATGAACTATCATGAGTGGGCCATGCACATGCGAATTCACATGAGTCAGCATCTTTGGGGCCATCTTACAGGCGAGCGGCCGTGTCCGCCTTGCCCTACACTACCACCTGCTCCTCACATCCCTGCACCTGCTGATGAAGCAACCCAGAAAGCTGCGACCACGGCATTTGAGGAGGCCATGGAGTTGTACCAGGCTCAGTTGCACGCCTATGAGAGATGGCAGGACGACGAGGCTCGTGCTTCTGCCATTCTGGTGGGTAGCATGACCGTCGCTATCTCCATGGATGTAGTGGAGCTGCCAACATCTCAACTAATGTTGGAGCGCCTTCGTGTCCACTACGAGCCGACGAGTGATGCTCATGGTTATTACGGTGGTGCGGCGAGGCGCGGCGCCTCACCACCTTCACACAACAATATCACTTATGGCGCGCGACGTGGCGACGCCATACACATAAGTAGCCACAAAAATATTGGACTTCCAGAGGGTTTAAACAGAATAAATATAAAGCAAGGACTTTATTGTAATTTCAGAAAATAAGAGAACTAAATTGCAAAATGTCAAACCCTAAATCCTAATAATTGGCGTGCGTGGCGGCGGTCGCACGCTCAGTTTCGCCCTCTCGCCTGCTCGCTCGGCCGCCTCTCGTCCTCTCGCCCGCCCGGCCGCCTCCCTCCTCTCTCCCTCTCTCCTTCCCATCTCTCTCGCCTCGGCGCGGCGAGGCCGAGCGGCTCGCCGCCGACACCGCTCCTCTTCCGCCGCCACTCTCCACCGCCCGGCGGCAACCGCGGAGGAGGCGGCGAAGACTCATCGCCCGGCTGGCGAGGCGCGCGACGGCGGATCCGGCCGCGGCGTGGCGGGCGATGGTTCTGGCGGCGGCGGCGGCGGATCCGGCTGCAGCGAGGCGGATCTGGCTGCGGCAACGGCGGAGGCAGTAGATCCGGCGGCGGCGGCGGATCCGGCCGCGGCGACGGTGGATACTGTGCACCTCCATGTCGTCCGGACAGCATGGAACCTCCGGTCCGCCACGACGATATGGCGACGAGATATCTATCTCGACGCCATAACCTTTAATGCTATCTATCTCTCGGTCGTACATCAGGCGCACTCTCTTCAGCAGCTTGATGCCAACTTCTACCAGCAGATGTCTGCGGTGTGGCGTCAGCTTGACTCTCTGGGACCAGACGTCTGTCTGTGTGTGTCAGCGTGCTCACCTAGAGACTCACCGTCTCTACGAGTTCCTGACACGTCTTCGGTCAGAGTTTGAGCCTATCCGTGCTCACCTCCTGAGTCGTCAGCCACATCCGTCCGTGCTGGAGGCTCTTACCGCTGTTCGTGCTGAGGAGACTCGTCTTCGCAGCGTGGGTCAGCTGCAGCCCGCCTCGCTCGCCGCCGAGTCTACTCGGCAGACTGCTTCCATCGCACCGTGCCTCGGCTACCGGTGGCAGTGGCAGTGGCTTCTACTACGGGTCTTCACTGCACCTTTTGTGATCGCGATGGTCACACGTTTCAGCAGTGCTACAAGCGGAAGAATCAGGGCCGCAGGGGTGGTCGCCCTCCTAAGGGCACTGGTGGCTCTTCTCAGTCAGGACCACGGCAGAGCTCCGCCACTGAGATTCAGCAGGAGATGCTCACTCTGCTTCGTCGCTTTACTGCCTCAGCTTTGTTTGGTTCAGCTGGTTCTGCTGCTCAGTCTTCTCATGCTTCCCCACCATCACATCCCTCAGGTATCTCCATGCCTTGGATTCTAGATTCTGGTGCTTCGTTTCATATGACACCAAATTCTACTCATCTCACCTCTGTGAGGCCTCCCGTTCTTCCTCATACCGTTATGACTGCAGATGGGACCTCCCTTCCTGTGGCAGGACGAGGCACTCTTTCTACTTCATCCTTTCTTGTTCCTGCAGTATCTCATGTTCCCAAACTAGCTATACAGCTTATGTACGCTGGTCAGATCACTGATCATGGTTGTCGTATCATTCTTGACTCCGACTCGTGTTGTGTTCAGGATCGCCGCGCAGGACTCGTTGGGGGCTGCCCTAGCGTTGAGACTCGCAGCGTCTCTGGGAGCTTGACTGGCTGCACCTACCTTCCGCTGCCTCCATCAGCCTGTCGGTTCCCTCCACCGCCTCTACTTTAGTCGCTTCCTCTACTGCTACCTTCGTCCAGTGGCATTATTGTTTGGGTCACATCGGAGGTTCATGCATGTCTTCATTAGTTCGGAGTGGTGTTCTTGGCTCTGTCTCTGGTGACACTTCCTTACATTGTACGGGTTGCAAGCTTGGCAAACAGCTGCAGCTCCCATACCATTCTAGTGATTCTGTCTCTCAGGCCTTTTGATCTTGTTCACTCTGATGTATGGGGTCCAGCTCCCTTCGTTTCGAAAGGGGGTCATCACTACTATGTCATTTTTGTTGATGATTATTCTCGATATACTTGGATCTACCTTATGACTTCTCGTAGTCAGGTTCTTTCTATTTATCAGTCTTTCACCAGTATGGTTCGTACTAAGTTTGATTCAGCCATTCGTGTTCTTCGTGCTGACTCTGCTGGTGAGTATTTATCTGCTGCCCTTCGTCACTTCCTTTCTGACCAAGGTACTCTTTCCCAGTACTCTTGTCCTGGAGCTCATGCTCAGAATGGTGTTGCGGAATGTAAACACCGCCACTTACTTGAGACCGCTCGTGCTTTGATGCTTGCATCTCATGTTGACATGTTCCACCTCATTTCTGGGCTGAGACAGTTTCTACGGCTGCTTATCTTGTCAATCTACAGCCTTCATCTGCTCTTCAGGGTTGTACTCCGCTTGAGCGTCTTTCTAGTAGGCCTCCTCAGTACAGCCATCTCCGTTGTTTTGGTTGTGTTTGTTTTGTTCTTCTTACGCCTCGCGAGCACACCAAATTGACAGCTCAGTCCGTTGAGTGTGTTTTTCTTGGCTACAATTCTGGGCATAAGGGTTATCGCTGTTATGACCCGATTGCTCGTAGGATGAGAATATCTCGAGATGTCATTTTTGATGAGTCTCGTCCTTACTACCCTCGGTCTTCCTCCACCAGTTCAGCGTCTTCTGACGTACTTTCATTTCTGACTTTTCCTGACTCTCCGCTTCCTCCTCCGACTTTACCTTTGTCACCCTCATCTCTTCCACCTCCACTCGTTCCTTCCTCTTCAGACTCTCTTGTTCCTGCTTCTACCTCCTCTGTTGAGGTCATCCTTCCTTTCCCGCTACACTACTCTCGACGTCCCCGCCCAGCCACACCCTTAGGTGTGTCTTCTTAAGCCCCTTCCCCTCTTCCGTCCTTGCTAGGTCCTGCTTCAGTCTCTACTCCTCGGTATGATCTTCGTGATCGTCGTTCAGTTAGGCCTCCTGAGAGCTATGGTTTTGTGGCCACTGCTCTTGCTGAGCCTACGACTTACCGTGAGGCTGTTGCTCATCCGGAGTGGCAGCACGCGATGTCAGAGGAGATTGCTGCTCTGGAGCGTACTGGTACTTGGGACCTTGTTCCCCTACCTGCTCATATCACTCCTATTACATGCAAGTGGGTGTACAAGATCAAGACTCGCTCGGATGGTTCCCTTGAGCACTACAAGGCTCGTCTTGTGGCGCGTGGTTTTCAGCAGGAGTACGGCCGTGACTATGATGAAACATTTGCTCCAGTTGCTCATATGACCATTGTTCGCACTCTCCTTATTGTAGCTTCTGTTCGTCAGTGGTCCATCTCTCAGTTGGATGTCAAGAATGCTTTTCTCCATGGGGAGCTGCGTGAGGAGGTCTATATGCAGCCGCCTCCTGGGTATTCTGTCCCTGCTGGGATGGTTTGTCGTCTTCGTCGCTCTCTATGGGCTCAAGCAAGCTCCTCGCGTTTGGTTTGCGCGTTTTTCTTCTGCCATCGCTGCTGCCGGTTTCACCGCTAGCGATCACGATCCTGCTCTTTTTGTTCACACTTCTCCTCATGGTCGTACGCTTTTTCTTTATGTGGATGATATGATTATCACTGGAGATGATCCATACCATATTGCTTCTGTGAAGAAGCGTCTTGGTGAGCACTTTCTGATGTCTGATCTTGGTCCTCTTCGTTACTTCCTAGGAATTGAGTTTTCTTCTACGCCTGAGGGCTATTACCTCTCCCAGGATAAGTACATTCAGGATCTTCTTGCTCGTGCTGGTCTCACTGATCAGCGCACGGTGGATACTCCTATGGAGCTTGGAGTCCATCTTCGACCCACTAATGGTGAGCCACTTGATGACCCCACTCGATATCGTCACCTTGTTGGTAGTCTGGGCTATCTTGGGATCACTAGACCGAATATTTCCCACTCTGTCCACATCTTGAGCCAGTTTGTTTCAGCTCCCACTCAGATCCACTATAGCCACCTTCTTCGTGTTCTACGATATCTTCGTGGGATCATCTCTCGTCGTCTTTTCTTTCCCTGTTCTAGCTCCTTACAGCTTCAGGCCTACTTTGGTGCGACCTAGGCCAATGATCATTCTGATCACCGGTCTCTTTCTACCTACTGTGTCTTTCTTGGTTCCTCTCTTATTGCATGGAAGACTAAGAAGCAGACTGCAGTTTCTCGTTCCAGTGCTGAGGCAGAGTTGAGGGCTATGGCGTTGCTGACTACTGAGCTCACTTGGTTATGGTGGCTTCTTGCAAACTTTGGTGTTTCTGTTTCTGCACCGACTCCTCTCTTGTCAGATAGCACGAGTGCGATCAGTATATCCAGTGAAGCATGAGCTCACAAAGCATATTGGTGTTGATGCTTCTTACATGAGATCCCAAGTGCAGGGCTGCAGGCACACGTGGTTGCTCTTCAGTGTGTGCCTTCCGAGATTCAGCTGGCAAACTTCTTCACCAAGGCACAAACAAGCTCTCATCACAGTTTTTATCTTTCCAAACTCGGTGTTTCTGATCCACCATGAGCTTGAGGGAGAGTGTTAGACATGTAGTAGTCCATATTGTATAGGGGCCTCCTTGTATAATGTACTTTGTATATACTTGGCTACTTTGCCCATTGGAATATACGTTCCACATTTATATTCTCCAACAAAAGTATGTTATCCTAATCACGGATATGTATGAAGATGTTATGACCAACGTCAGAGAATGTGGTAGCAATACTAATGATTTTCCTATTAAGATATGACTACACCAAGGGTCAGCGCTAAGCCCATACATTTTTGCCCTAGTGATGGATGAGGTCACGCGGGGCAAAAAAGGAGATATCTCTTGGTATGCTTTTCGCTGATGATGTAGTGCTAGTTGATGAGAGTATGATAGTTATCGATAGAAAACTAGAGTTGTGGAGGAAGACTTCATAATCGAAGGGCTTTAGAGTTTTAGAGTTTTAGTCTTGTAAGTTTTATTACAAAGTTCTCGTTTCTTTGATCTTGAAGATGTTTTATTTCTAACCTACCCCAACTTGTTTGGGACAAATGGCTTTGTTGTTGTTGTTGTTGGTCTCCTTACATCAGTCATTTTTGTTGTCATAATTGGTGGTTGGGAATGAAGTTCATTCAAACCAACCGGCTGAACTAACAAAGTCCAGTGGTACAATTTACCGAAAAGGTTTCTGAAGAAGGATATGTATCACTTCATGACCAAACGATGGTATGGGTATGGAACTGCCTACTGCGTTCATATAGTACAAACACAGGTGGAACAAATTGCTCAAGGTTTCGTGAGTAGATGAGGATAATTGAGTAGCATTGATCCTACAACAACTGCAACGGAGAGTCACAATCCCTAACAAAGAAGGGCAAAATGCACCAGAGGTCCTCAAACTTCTTTGGTTTTTTTAGAGACTGGAGGCCAAAAGTCACCTCCTAATTTCCATTACAGGTACAAATTGTTCTCAACATCGAAATAAATTTATTTGATGGTAACCCTTAGCACCTTAACTTGAATTTTAGTCTGTCAAGTACTTAAACTTGCTTAATTGTGCCACTTAGGTTCATCAGTAATTAAGCCAAAAAAAATGGCATGCCAGGGCACAGTGGGATCTGTAAACTTGCCAAATAGTGCAACTTGGGTCAGTAACATATCACCTTTTCTACCACTTAACTGACGGATGAACGTAACTGGAACAATTGAGCATGTTCAAGGACCTACCAAATAATCAAGGATCTCATTGGTACAAGTGTACAACAATGAACAAGTTCTGGTGCAATATCTAACAAATCTTGAGACCAGAAACATCTACAGGGATAATAGACTGAGCGCTTAAGTTACGTTATCATGCGCACAGCTTCTGCCATTACCAGTGGCATGAGCTGAGGTGGAATTTGGACCAGACCAGATCATGCACCTAGCATGGGTGCAACAGATACACCTCTAGTACCAGATGAACAAGAGTGCAAATTCCACCATTTCTTGACAATTAGTATGATAGATAATTAAACAAGTCTTGACAGAACAAAGACGATGCAGGTATCAATCAGTATAATGACAGCACTAAAACTTCCATATCAGAGAAGCATGCAACAAAAAAAAATAGCAGTGCATAAAAATTCTGCTAAATATTTTCTAAAGAAGTGCAGCAGACCTGGTCACCACGACGTGGATCAACACCCAACATTACATGAGCCTCAACTGTTTCAGTAAAATTCCGCTTATTCTCATTTGCACTGTTCTGGTAAGAGCAAGAGAAATAAGTAAGAACATTATATTGTTTAACCAATCCATTAGATTGTTAAGTTTTCAGAAAGTGTAATGATAGAAACAAAATGCATTTAATTGAATTTTCTACAAAGTCCCACTCTTCCCATGTTCTCAAGTCATCTTGATTTGTATGTTTATCTAATTAAACCATGGAGGGCAGCAACATCAGAGGTCCAGAATATGTAAGGCAACAGCGAATTACATTACAAATGGAACAATTTAGCTTTTGAAGAAGTTACCATAATGAATATATGTTTCAGTCTTTAGTTGAACTTCACAGGTAAGTATACAATAGCCCCTAAAAGAAATCAGTATACAATCGCATCAAGCATAGACAGCGCACAGGTAAAAAGCAAGAGAGATTCACAGAAGCACTTAACTTCAATAAAAAAAACATCAACTAAAGCATAACAAGAAAAATACGAACTATCTAACAGGATGCTTGAGACTGTTAGGAATATTGTGCATATATTCATGAGGCCTAAAGGGCAATATATATAGAGTACAAGAGGGGTATACAGAAGGAATACAAATCATATAAGGAAACAGATAGCAGTTCTATTCTATTTCCTATTCTATCCTTAACACCCCCCCTCAAACTCATGGTGGATCACACACACTGAGTTTGGAGAGAAAAAACAAATGTTGTGCTCTAGTCTGTGGCTTTGTGAAAAAGGCAGCAATCTGTAACTCTGAGGACACAAACTGAAGAGCAAGAACACCCTCCTGCACCTGGGAGCGAGTATATGAAGCATCCACACCAATGTGCTTGGTGAGCTCATGCTTCACTGGATCACGAGCAATGCTGATAGCTCCTGTACTGTCAGTCATAAGAGTACTAGGTCCCCTCACAGGTACGTCAAAGTCTGCAAGTAGCCATCTCAACCAAGTAATCTCTGTTGTCACAGTTGCCATAGCTCTCAACTCAGCCTCTGCACTCAAACGGGAAACTGCAGTCTGCTTCTTTGTCTTCCAGGCAATCAGGGAGGAGCCAAAAAAAAACACAGTAAGCAGAAAGAGAACGACGATCAGAAGGATCACTAGCCCAGGTCGCATCAGAGTACGCCTGAAGCTGAAGGTGAGGTGGAGCTAGGGAAAAACAAGCGACGAGAGATGGTCTCACGCAAGTAGCGAAGAACACGAAGAAGATGACTGTAGTGAAGATGAGTAGGACAAGCCATGAACTGACTCAAGATATAAACAGCATGAGCAATATCAGGACAAGTGCTCACAAGATATGCCAAACTGCCAACAAGATAGCGATACCGAGTAGGTTTTTCAAGAGGATCACCATCAGTAGCACGGAGCTAAAGAGAGAGCTCCATAGGAGTCTCAGCAATGCGAGTATCAGTCAGACCAGACCGATCAAGAAGATCCTGGACATACTTCTGTTGGGAGAGGTAGTAACCCTCAGGCGTGACAGAAAACTCAATCCCAAGAAAGTATGTAAGCAAGCCAAGATCAGTCATCAGAAACTGCTCACTGAGATGTTTCTTCACATATGCAACAAACGAGGGATCATCACCAGTAATGAGCATATCATCCACATATAGAAGTAGTGTCCTACCTCGAGGTGAAACATGGATAAATAGAGCAGGATCATGGGCACTGACAGTGAAACCGACAACGGTGATCACTGAGGTAAAACGCACAAACCAGGCACGAGGGGCCTGTTTGAGACCATAAAGAGCACGATGAAGACGACAGACATGACCAGCTGGGACAGAATACCCGGGTGGTGGCTGCATGTAAACCTCCTCATGCAAGACACCATTAAGAAAGGCATTCTTAACATCCAGCTGAGAGATAGATCACCGGCGAACAGAAGCAACCGCAACAAGAGTGCGAACAGTGGTCATATGAGCAGCAGGAGCAAATGTCTCATCGTAATCTCGACCATACTCCTGCTGAAAACCACGAGCCACAAAACGAGCCTTGTAGCGCTCAATAGTACCGTCAGACCTGGTCTTAATCTTGTACACCCACTTGCACGTGATAGGACGAGCATGTACAGGTGTCGGGACAATATCCCAAGTCTCCGTACGACGAAGCGCATCAAGCTCCTCTACCATAGCGAGCTGCCACTCAGAATGAGAAGCAGCCTCACGATAAGAACTAGGCTCAGTGACAGAGAGAGCATGAGCTGTCGAAGTAAAACCAAGACGATCAGGAGGCCGAATGGTTACCCGGTCACGAAGGGCGTAACGAGGAGCATCATCAGAGGAATCAGACGTCGGTGTCGGCAAGAGACCAGGAGAGGAATCTGGTGAAGTACGAGGTCGTCTGGAGTAGTGCACCCCACAGAAACGAGACGGTGGTACCATAGGAGTAAGGTCTTTGCGCAGAGGCAACACAGAGGTGAAGGTGCGAAGGCGGGAAAGGGGAAATGGGTGACGAGTCGGGAGAGACAACCGTGAGATCGTCTCGATGGTGGAAGCAGTGTGAGGAGCCGAATCTCGATAGAAGAAAGGGCGAGATTCATCAAAGACAACATCTCGTGAGATCCTAATCTGTCGAGTAGAAGGATCATAGCAACGATAACCCTTATGCTCGTAATCGTACCAAGAAACATGCACTCGATCGATCGGGTTGCGGTTTAGTGCGCTCACGAGCGACAACAGGACAAAACAGTGCGACCAAAAACACGAAGATGGTCAGATCGAGGGCTCTAGAGTAGAGACGCTCTATAGGGTGACATCCTTAAGAGATGGAAGGTCGCATATTAATGAGATATGCAAACAGTAGAATGACCTCGACCAACTGGGGAACGTGAGAGGCAAGAAGGGTGCGAGCAGTCTCAATCAGATGACGATGCTTGCATTCAGCAACCCCATTCTGAGCATGGGCACCAGAGCAAGAAGACTGGTAAAGAGTGCCCTGCTCAGAAAGAAATTGTTTGAACGCACTAGAACAATACTCGCCAGCAGAATCACAACGAAAGGTACGAATAGAGGACTCAAACTGAGTACGAACCATCATGGCAAAGCTACGATAGATCGCAAGAAACTGACCACGATTAGACATAGGGAAAAGCCAAGTAAAACGAGAATAGTTATGCCCGCCTTTAGAGATAATAGGCGCAGGTCCCCATACATCCGAATGAACTAAATCAAAAGGACGAGAAGACAATGACTCACTAGAATGATAAGGAAGTTGTAGCTTGCCCGCCTTACAACCTCGACAAAACATGGGCGTGTCAACGATAACACATCCAAGGACACCCTGACGAACTAATGACGAAAAACGAGACCCACACAGGTGACCTAAACGGTGATGCCACTGCGCAAAAACTCCAGAGGTGGTGGCAGCAGTGGCAGTGGAGGTAGACGTGGCAGGAGACGTGGTAGGAGCAACTGAAGCGGACGGAAGATGAAGACGGTCGAGAATGTAGAGACCCTGACGATCCCTACGGCGCCGGCCAGTCCCAAGTATCGTCCCTGTCTGTCGATCCTGAACGAAACAGGTGTGAGAGTCAAAACCAACCCTACAACCAAGGTCAATGAGTCAGTCCCACCGAAAGAAGTGCATGGTTAGTTGGGAACATGAGAAACAGTGGAGCAGAAAAATCGGTGGACAAAGAGTGCCTCGACAAACTAACAGACAAGGAAGTACCATCGCAGATGCAGACAGAGATAGGGAGGCGGGAGGCCCTCTTGAAGTGAGAGATGTGGAATCGGTGTCATGTGGAAAGAGGCACGAAATCTAGAACCCAAGAGATACACAGAAACGTCGAGCTAGACTAGCGAACCCGCCGAGCCGTGAGAGAGCCGCCAAAGAAGAGCACAGCAAAGCCGCTGAACAGAGTCACCTCACCGAGATCTGATGAGTGATGCGTCCTCCCGTGAAGGAAGGGCCTCACCGCCCCTCGGATCGTCCATTTCACGCGCTTATTCCGCTTTTACGCACCGCCACTTCGTAGTCATGCGAAGTTTTTGCGAGAGTTGCATTGAACTCCAGTTGGTGCAAAAGCAGGAGCGGCAACAGGCTCTTGGGAAGGAACCGTAGTCGTAGCAGGAACCGTCGATGTAGTCGAAGAAGGAGCAACAAGCACGGTCGAACGGATCAGGCTTTGCTAGCTGAGCAAGCTCCTCGGCCGAAGTGTCGAAAGAGCCTCAGTGACAGTCGGTCGTGGCGAGCGGCTCAGCAGCTGAGCTCTGACAGACTCAAACTCTGGGCGAAGATAGCAGACGAAATCATAAAGACGAAAGCGATCATGATCCGCCTTCTGAACTTTGTGGCACTCCTGGCACAGTGGAGAAGCCAGCTCATCTATCTGTCACCAAATACTAGCCAGAGTTCGGAAGAAGTCGTCAACGGAAGAATCTCCCTGGCGAAGCGTCTCCAACTCACGTTGAAGCGAAAAGAACTGAGCATCACTGCTCTGCTGGTATCGCTCACACAAGTACTCGCAGATCTGTCGAGTAGACCGCAGACCAACAATATCTGGCTGAATGAAGTCGTCGACGCTGACCACAAGGATAGCACGAACACGGGCCTCATCAGCACACCAGCGCTCAAAAGCGTCAATGGCATACTGAAAAGCCTCATCAGCAGCGTCAGCCTCTGCCTTCTTCTTGGCAGCCTCATCTGCTCCAGGAGGTACAGAGGTAGACTACCTAGGAGGAGGCTGAACCGGTAGTGGCGGAGAAGGACGAGCACCGGTAACATGTCCCCAAAGGCGGAGACCATCGAGCGTGATCTCCATGAGAGAAGACCATAATCTGTAGTTCATTCCATGAAGCTTTGTTCCCGAGAATGGGATCGCAGCAGACGGAACAGAAGCCATCGGTAGGCGGCGCTGGATGGCGCGGCGACCAAGGCAACGAAGTCTAACAGGCGGTGCTGGACGGCGCGGCAGTTAGAACAACGTTTTTTTTTTGGCTTTTTTTTTACAAGACTATATAAAAGTAAACCTCAGTGGCTCACTTCACTCAGAGACCTCCAGAGCTAAGAAAGACTCAGAGAAACTCTAGAGAAAACTCCAGAGCGACTGAAGCGGACCGGCGGCGGCGGGTAGCCTCGGCGGCGCCGAGTAGCCCACTGGCGGCGGATGGGCCCAGCGGCGGATGGGCCAGCGGCGGCAGATCGAGCCCGGTGGGCTCGGGAACACGGAGCGGCGCCAATGGCGGCGGCGCGGCGGCAGCGACCCGGCAGGCGGCGACGTCGGCGTCCCGGCGGCAACAGCAACCTATCAGATCTAGCAACGCTAGATCCGATCTGGCGGCGCTCGGGCGTCCTTAGTCCTGACGGCGGCGCGCGGCGAACCTCGATCTGGTGGCGGCGGCGGCCGGACGGTGGCGCTGGCGGCGATGGTGATAACAAGGGCAGCGGCCGGATGGCGGCGGCAACTCGTTGGGTGGCGGCAACGGCTCGGGAAGACCCAGGCGGCGGCGGCGGCAACAGAGGCAGCGGAAGAAAGGTCAGAGCCCTAACCCTAACCTAGGCTCTGATACCACGATAGGAATATTGTGCATATATTCATGAGGCCCAAAAGGCAATATATATAGAGTACAAGAGGGGTATACAGAAGGAATACAAATCATATAAGGAAACAGATAACAGTCCTATTCTATTTCCTATTCTATCCTTAACAGAGACAACCTAGAGCCTGGTAAACATTAGCTCGATCTGATTGAAAGCAATAGTGGGTAGTGATTATTCTTCTATTTACTTGGTAGAATATCCTCCATATATCTTATTCTATTCCTCCCTCATTCAAAGCAATCTGATCATAGTTTTACCCTCAATTGCTTCATCTGTCTTTCCAGAAGTACATTGTTATTCACTAAGTTTTTCATAAGCAACTGAATCTTATCAAATCAACAGAAACCTAAAGGGGTACTGGGGTGGAACCAGTGCCACACATCTCTAATCACGTCATAATCTACTAGCAAATTGTAAACTCAGAGCAACCTACGTTCATGGCATCATCGTACCCATAACAAATATTTATTCAAGAAAAATTGAAACGGACCACATTGTGCTCCAATCAAGCATCATGCTGAAGTCATGAACCCAAAAAATAATGACATTGGTACCTTTAAAGATGATGCAAATACAAAATAATAAATTTTGGATATGGACTACAACTTTTTTCCAGAAGTAGCCAAAATGTCACTAATCTCATATGCATGGTCTTTTGGAAATGAAACTTTGGTTGCTATTCCATGTATAATACATAAGGTGCTCATCAGATGGTAAAAGCTCAACCATCGTACCTCAATCATAATTGGCATTAAATCTCATGTAATTGGAGCATTTGACTTTCTATTGCCAACAATTAATGGACCAGATGAGCTTTTTTAGTATCGCTGGAGGTTTTCCTTGATAGTGGTGTTGCAACCTAGCCCAAAGCTGATATGCACTGCTCGTGACTTATCTTGAAGGATCCTTGCAAATAATGTCGTACTTAGTTATCATTAATTCTCATGGAGTAACTCAGATCTTTTTTCTATTATTCTTGTGCTTCAGCAAGGACACATTGACCCATTGAGGAGTCTCACTACAAGATGCAAGCTCCCCATCTTGTTGCAGATTACAAGAATTGATTTGCAATAAAATTCTCAGATTACAGTCCGTCATAGGGTATGCTAACAATATTGAAAGTGGGTTAATATGATCCTGCACTTGAGAGCCCTCAGTTTGTTCACAGTTGATATATAATCATATGTGACCCAAAAATATTGGACAAAACATTTGGGCAGCAGTATATTATCTAAAAACCAATTGCGGGTATGATGAAGCCTTTGGTATCATGGAAAGTTATTATATATCTGTACATGTCTGGAATCATGAAACAATGCAATCAAACCATTTGTGGTTGTTCAGCTGTGATCCTAACACACGACTGTATACATTTAAATATAACATCAAATGCAGAATCTCAAATGCAAAGCATATTCCTATTTTACTGTCAATCAAGCAAAATTAGGACCATTTTGACCAACAGCTTGCAAAAAAAAATTGCAATGTGTATTACATTTATGTACATACAAAGTGCTTGAAGGAAAAAAAAATCCAGCCTAAAAAAATTCCTGCCTAGCATTCACAATCACATTGAAGAACATCAAATTTTATATCTTTATTTCCACTCTAGAATTCACAATTGCGCCTTAGTAAAACTAAGACCGTTCCATCCCTATTCAAATCAAATCCCACACTTAAACACAATGAATCCAAACTAAATAAGGTTATGTTCAATCCCCATTTTTAAGACAATAAAACCAAACTGGTCACCATTTTTAGAGCCCGTTCATATTAGCTTTTGCTGATGGTTTTAGTTTTAGCTTATGAATAGTAGCAGCTTATAGAGAGCCGTACAAAGAGAGAGAGAGAAACTCGTGTGCAATTTTGGCCGATATAAATAAAGTCACTACAGTGTGTATTACAATCAACTAGTAGACTTCGACTTAAAAAGACACTCCGTTTAAAATTTAGATACTATAGAAAAGGTATTTACTATAGAAAAATAGTTTTTAGAAGGCAATACGAACAAAGTCTTAACACCATGAAACCAAACTAAATCATGCTACCTCAAATGACACACTTCTCAATGCAACCCCACACACACACACACACAAAGAGAGAGAAACAGCTTTTCAATTTGTAAATTCCAACTGTGTGGAGGCAAATCCAATGGCGGAGCTAGCAGGGGTGCCCAGTATGCCCAGGCACACCCAAAAGTCAAAAAAATTTCACAGGATCAATGCTACATTTTTGGCCCAGCCCACAAATGAACGACACGCTCATGGCCCCACACCAGCCCACAGCCACCTTCATTTTGAATTCCTCCCCAATTCCCAGGGCCTAATTCTCTTGTCTCTTCTCCACCTCACCAACGGCTGCAGCCAAGCAAGAGTAGACAAGCAGGCAATGGCAGGCGGGCGGGTGCGGTGCAGGGCAAGGCGTGACTGTGCGGAAGCAGCAGCGCGGCGTGGGAGCAGTCATTGGCCGGCGGGCACGAAGCCAGCGCGGGAGGGGAGCAAAGGTGGCACGGTGTGGGTGCAGGCAGTGGCCGGCGGGCGCGGCGCTGATGTGGGAGGGGAGCAGAGCCAGAGGCGGCATGGCACACAAGCGCAGAGAGGAGGAGCTAGCGCAAGAGCAAGCGGCGGCGGGCGCCTGTCCGGGAGCAGCCAGTGGCGCGGCAGGCATGCACCGACAAACAGCCACAGACTACAATAAATTCTTAATTTAGATTTGCCGATTTGTATTGTACTTTTGGCAAATTTCGAACTTATATGATGGAGTTACCATGTTACGAAACCATTATACAAGACTATGGAATTGAGCGTCTGAAGTGTGCACTGTTACAAATTTTCTAGTTCCGCCACTGGCCAAATCACGAGAGGGGCAGACCTTGATTTCGCGGATGGCGTCGACAAGATCAATGGCGACCTTCTGCGGCCGCTTTTCGACGGGTATGAGAGTCGGGTACGGCACCTGCTCCTCCTCCACCTGCAGCCCGAAGAAGCTCCTCCTGCCCCGCGCCGCCTCCATCTCAATCCGCTCCCCCTCGCCCCGCAGTCCCTCCTCCTCCGCCTCCTCCCCGGTACCCTCCTCCGCCGGCCGGTCGTCCGGCAGCGGCGCGACCCTGGCCGGGTACGACACTGGCGCGATCGCGGGCCCCGCGTCCTTCACGAACCGCAGCTCCTGCCGCGTGAACTGCCCCGGCGGCTGCTGCTGCTGCGGTCTTCGGGGCGGCAGGGGCCGGGAGCCGGGGCTCGGGCTCGGGGCATCCGCTGCGGGGGCCTCGTCGGGCGGGGGCTGCGGCTTCGGGGCGTAGGAGACGGGCTTGATGGGCGGCGGCGGGGCGGAGTTGGAGCTAGAGCTGGAGGAGGAGGAGAAGCGGAAGAGGGGGAGGAGGCGGTGGCATTGTGGGTGGCGGCGTGAGTGGGAGAGGAGGAGGCGTAGGTGAGCCATGGTGGCGGCGGCCGGCGGCGACTGGCGAGGCGTGGGGTTTTAGTGGGGAAGAGGGGGAGAGATGGAATGAGATGGGTGGGATCTTCGGCTGGGCATTTTGGGCTGGGCTGCTCAGATGCGCGCGTTCCGCAGATGGGCCGTCATTTCGTGCAGTTCATTGGCTGCTTCGGCCTACTAGGCCACATCCCACATGCTTCTGCTTGTTGCGTTTTTTTTTTTTTTTGGAAAAGCTAAAATCCCCTATACCGTCGGTTTCTATTTCTACGGAACAGCTTTGCGCCGCTTCTGCAGCCGCATGCGCAAGGAGGAGGTGACCCAATTCCTTTCTCCCCGCACCCTCTCATTCTCTTTCCCTCCTCAAGTTGTTATTCCCTCACTCTCCTCCACCGCCAAATCCAATGGCCTAGAACACCGCCACTGCAACGATTTTATTTATATCGGCCAAATTTGTACGAGAATATGTCTCTCTACAAGCTAAACCAAAGCCAAAAGCATATATGAATGGGCCCTTATCCGCTGAGACCTAGCTCCACAAGTAAATTAAGCTTCTGCTTGTGAACTACGGTAATCACATTTAGTTGATCCTCTTTTAGATATTTGATTGTTTGGCTAACTATATTTTTTAAAATCAAGTTGTAAAATGGATAAACTATTGTGTTCTAGAATATATAAGATAAAATGTGAGAGGATAGACATTGGATAACAAAATTTATCCCACTTTCATTTGCTTCAACAAACAAACTAATAGGCTTTTCGTAACTTTATGTAACAACCCGGCCCTTCTCAGATCCCGGGATGCTACCACTACGCACTTACCAGCTCAATTGGGCGAGGCTAATAAAAATTTTGGCAGCACCTCCCCTATTTATACGACTACCAACAAGGAGCAAACAACATATATATAGAATAACTACGATAAGACACTGATTTCATATTGCAGATAAACATAACATAAACAAACCTTTGGGCTCCACGCCCATAAAGGCTCACCACGAGATCGCAACCATACTAAATCAAATGGCGAGTGACATAAGACGTGTCCTATGAAATTTGTAATGACAGGAGAAATTCATTCTCCATTTCAAACAAAAGGGGACTCTCCACGTCCCAAGCAAATAATTAACATAACCTAGAATTAACTAAAGCAACTTCACACAAGTTTAAACATAAATGTTTAATGGGTAACTAAGTTGTTATTTAACAAGTGCAGTGCAAAAAGGGTCTACTCCCATTCCATGCATGCCGTCAATTAGGATCATCTAGAAAGATCAACAAAACAAGTGTGAGTCTAAAGACTCAGTAAGCAAATAATAGGACAATAAACACTACCAAACACGTAAGTAATTAGCCAGCCATGTCATTATTATGTTCATAACATCGTTCTCAGGTTTTAACATTGTCATGCCATTAGTGCAATGCAACACTACTCTACATGCTTATTTGCTCATCTCATTGCATATACCGGTATAGCCTGAGTGAACACCCATCGATGTTCACTCTATTGTGGGCCCGTCATCATCGGCATGGGGGTCTCTCCACTCCCATGGAGGCCTACCAAATTAGGTCTTACAAAATCCACCCACAGTGAATCCCAGTTCTCATCTCATGAGTGCACATGATGTGAATGCATATATTAATTGTCATAACTACACTCATCATTAACATCATTAGCAGGTAAGTATCATTGCACACCCTGCTCCATCATCATTATCATCGTTAATCATGCAACGTCATAAAGCATAAACATCACCTATTACACAACAATCACCGTCTACTACACTACCATGCACTTGCCTGTTTATCCTCGGGGATAACGCGTGGATGGCTCCCCACCAGAACCTCAACATGCACAAGCGTCAACCCGACTCAATATATTATAGTGACACAAGCGCCTAAACACATGTCACCGATTCTACACGTAACACTCGACACTAGCATAAAATATGTAAGGATAAGGATTTGACGCACATGTTGCAGAACCCCTCTCTTTTTTTCTTTTTCTCCTCTTTTCTTTTCTTAACCTCCCTCCACCTAATTTTCTCAATTAATCTCTCTCTATTCAATTAGTTTTACTAATTAATCTTATATTAATTTAACCATCTATACTAATTGATCATCTGCTAATTGATCACTTCACCTAACAAACCAGATATAATAATTAATTGCCTACCTTAGTTAATCATTCTAATCAACTATACTAGTTAATCCTTCTACCAAAGTGCTACAGTGCAAACACACATGCATGCACAACCCATCTTCTAGTCACCACTAATTGCTGTTGTTGCTACTGCTACTACTCTAGTACGCCTCCTCCCGATGGCCGAACTCCTTCCCAGCCACCCACTTCTTCTACTTCCTTCTCTCTTCCTTGCTTATTCGCCCATCCACTTCTTGCTCTCTGGCCGACTGCAGTAGGGCTGATCTCTCGGTCATCGGCTCCACGGCACCTGGCCTCCCTACTGTAGCCCCCATGATGCCTCCTTGCATCCCCACGGCTTTCCTTTGCTAGCTACTAAGTACTAACACAACTAATGGTACTACTACTTTTACTACTACTACTAGTTATTTAGTACTACTACTAGTGACTACTACTAGTAGTAACACTAGCACTACTGCTACTACTAACTCTTACCACTCCTCCCTAGTTCTCTCTCTAGGCCACTGGCAACATGTATGGGGCTCTTGGGCACATCGTGTAACATCCCAAATTTTTGCTAAAAAATAAATAAATAATAAAAATGGAATAAAATAAAATTTAAAATTAAAATAAGTATTTTGGTTGCCTAAAATTTTAATTTGGTTTTGCCTTGAATTTCTGTTTTTGAAAGAGCTGGATTTGAAAAGCATTTTCAGAAAAAAAAAAACATAAAATTATTATTAAATAAAAGGACATTTTGATTTCTCTATGAAAATCCTATTTCAAATTAATTATTTGGAGTTATTTGGCTTTTATTTGGTTTCCTGGATTTTTCAGGAGTTTAAAATGTATTTTTGAAAATAAAAAAATATTTTAAAGTATAAAAATTAAATACCAACATTAGTTGGAAATATTTTTATTAAGTCCAAAATGTCTCCAGGAGGTTCTCTGAATTTTTCTGGAATTTTTGGAAGTTATTTGGTTTTTTTTCTGAGGCTTAATGGAATTTCCAAGCTTTTCTGAAAAATTAGAAGTCAAAACTCAAAAATAAAATTCCTCTCCCTCTCCCTCCGGCCGCCACGTGGACGACCGGATTGCGTCCACGTCGCCCATCCCAGCCGCCGCTCCATCCCGCCTCCTCCTCTCGGCCGCCACTGCCGGCCCCGGTGCAGCCGCCGCCTCGCCACCCATCTCCACCGCCTGCCTTGGCCCCCTCTCGACCATTCGATCCCACCCGTCAGCGCCTCCCCTCTTCCTCTCTCTGCCACCTCGGGCCCGCATGTCGGCTTCGTCTTCCCCGCAGCCTCCTCCTTTCCCTCGCGCCGCCGCCGAGCCGCAACGGCCCCTCCGCCCTTCCCGGTCTCCCTGCCTTCCGTGTCGCGCGCCTCTCTCTCTCTCGTGCGCGCACGCCGCGCGCCCCATGTCCCCTCTCCCCCGCACCCGTCGCCCACCTCCCGCTCCCGCGAAAACGCCGCCGCCCCACGTCTATCCGGCGAGCGATTCCCGCACCGCCGCCTCCGCCCCTATTTAAACCCCGAGCTCCACCTCCTTTCGCGCACCTCCTCCGCCATCCAATTCCCTCCTCCGCTGTGCGAGCTCCCTCGCGCCGTGCTCTCTCGCCGCCGCCGCCACCAAGCCCCTTCGGCGAGCAATCGGCATCGCCTCGGACCCCGCCACGCCTCGCCGTCCCGACCGCGCCTCGCCGCGCCCACGCGCACCCCGGCGCCGCCTCGCACCTCTCTCGCCGGAGCTCCTCGCCGACGCCGCTCGATTGCCGCCGCGCTCCTCCTCGCCGCCGGCTCAACCCGCGCCGCCGGTAAATGCCGCCCCACCTCCGAGCTCACCTCGCTCCTCTACCTCCTCCTCGGGCCCTCGCCGCGCGCGGCAAGCCGTACCACCCCAAGCCTCCCGGCGGCCGGCCATGCCGCGTGTCGCGCCACGTGGCGCCAAGTGGTGCCCGGTGGCCGCCACGTCAGAGCCACCTCGGCTCCCCGCTCTCCGTCAGCACCACGTCAGCCCGACCCCGCCTCCCGCACCACCTCGGCTATTTTCCCCCTCCGTGGACCTGGTCCATGGACCAAGGGCCCACCGGTCAGTCGGCCTCCCTCGGGCTGACGTCATGCTGGTGTCATAAGTCCCTTTTCCCGTTGAAAAATAAATCAGCAGAAATTAAATTCCCTGCTGACGCAATAATCCAGATTTTCCTTTAGGAAAATAATTGCCAAAAATCCAGTTTTTCAATTTCTCTTATTTTAAACTTCCCGGAGCCCGTTCTCCTTCGTTGTAACTCCGATTTAGCCCATTCAAATTTATATATTCATCAAAAATTCCCCTCTATCCATTTCTAGCCTCAATTCAAATATTTGAAGTCAATTTTGAATTTAATTTGAATTTATTTGAATTTGGTGGGTTATTTTCACGTGTAGACTTCGACGATTCGGGAAATTTCTTCGACGAAGATTCAAGCCAATTTGAAGAGCAAGGCAAGTCACCCTCCTTGATCATGTTGATCCCAGTTTTCAAAATAAAACTATGTTGTTTTAAATTATTCTGCATGCATATTTTTATTCAACGTATTTCAATTCAGTTTTAAATTTAGTTATCGCCTACTTGTTAATCCCTCCTTTGAATTTGAAATCCTCAATACCTTGTCACCCTAGATTCAAACTCTAGTTAATACATTAGTGTTGGCTAGAGAGTTTATTCAAATGCTTAGCCATGTGAAGTTATATTATTTGTTTTTGGGATACCTTTTCACATAAAATGATAACCCTGTTTACATAAAATGATATGCTCTTGACTTTGGTGAGTCAAGGAGGTTTATGAATTATTTTGGAAACAAATATAAAACTGGTTTAGACTTAGGCAATTGGTTAGAGTGGTGGGTGCAGGCATGCCCTGTTGGTTGGAGCCGCAGTGGTTGATTGTCGTGCACGGGGTATGTGGTTGGGCCTAAGTCGATTAAGAACCGGTGCAGTGAGCTCTGTTGCAAAGCCCTTATCGTACTACCACATGGTGGTATGGGACAACCCGATGAATAATTTGTGAAGTCCCAACTGAGCCGAGTTGTAGGTTGAAAGTGGCGTGGTTGGTGCCATGTGAAGTCTCACTTGGGCGGCGTGGTTAAGCCATGAGAAATCTCGTCTAGGCTCAAGAGGGGTCCGTGCAGTGGATTCCTTCGGGGTGAAATCTTAGAGTTGGCTCGACCAGGTTGAAGGCTTTGCATTGTAAAGGCCTTGTCACGACTCCTTCTTTGCACACCTAAGAAGTGTGTAACTCGCGTGGCACAAAGGATGATCGTGTCTTGTGGGTAAAGCTGTACAACCTCTGCAGAGTGTATAATCTATCCTGGATAGCCGTGCCCACGGTCATGGGCATGCTGAGTAAAAGTTTTTCATGGATTAGCTTTTGATTTTCAAAAATGTTTTCGAAAACCTTGTGGATGGATGGAATCCACGAGAGATGAAAACCTTGCGGATGGATGGAATCCGTGAGAGATTGAAATCTAGTGAATGGATGGAATTCATCAGAGTTGCGCAGTGAAAGCGTGTGGATGGATGGAATCCATGCGTGAGCTTTTGAAAAGATGGTCCGGGTGGGATGCCCGTGGATAGGTTGGTGTTTGGTCGGAGCCGGCACTGACGGTATTACTTTCTACTGCAAGTTATGCTTTTACTTACCGTATTAAATTCAACAATTTCAATCTATTATTATATTTCTTAAATGTTGTTTTATGCAAACTAACCCTATAAGCCTTCCATTGAAGCCTTTATCATTATGTTGCATCTTCCCGGGTGATTTGCGGAGTACAAGTTTGTACTCACGTTGCTTTTTCCACACAGAGAAGGAAGACGTCAACTACGGTGAAGATCTGGACGAATAGGCCGCGTCTTACTGTCGTTTGCCTGTGGGCAGGCTCAGTGGGCTTCTTCCGCTTCGGTTTTTCTTCCGCTGCTTATTACTTAATTTTGGCTTATGTGCCGTTGATATAAACTTTGGCATTCATGCCCATATTCAGTTAATAAATGTCATTATGGTTGATATTTATCTTTGTTGTACGCTGTGTGCACTAGCTGATCCTGGACTAGTGCGATTTACACAGAGGATCCAGGAGTCGTTGCTCTGGGTTCCGACACATCGGCCTAGAGTGCGCCATTGGCCACCAGTGAGCCACCGGCAGCTCCTCCGCCTTCCGCTCTTGCCCAGCCCCAACTCGGCTCCTCGCGGTGCTCCCCCAGTTGATGGTCACATCTAGTATACTCCGTCCTACTCCCCTCTTTACTTCCCCTCCCTTGCTCTGTGATGATTTTTGCTGTGTCTAAGTGCTAAAAGCAAAGATGGAGGGTGAGGGGACCTACTTGATTACCGGGCTAGAAAGTGCTAAAAGCAATGTCCTCTACGCCCTTTTGGTCGGGCTGTCGTGGTTCTCGTGGCCGTGTCGTGGTTCTCGTGGCTGTGGACATCCTAAGTCTTCATGACCATCGTCCACGCTCTGCCGTCTTCCCTTTCTTCTTGAGCTCCTCGCCTCTAACTCTCTTCTTCACTACTTCCTGGAGGTGCTCATGGATAATCTCTCGATTTGTGGAAAGAAGGAGCAGGGATGGAAAAAATGGGGATGCTTGTGAGGATCGATTTGCTCTCTTGGCTTTGCTTTTGAGTTGGGGAGGGGATGAACTGAAAATGGGAGAGGAGTGAAGGCTCTCTGTGGTGGTTTTGCTTAAAAGAGTAGATGGCTTCGGCTGGATTCTCTCCTGGGCTTGTGAAAATATTGGGATGCCCCCAATCTTTTTACTGGTATTACACTTTAATTTCACATTGGCTGGATTCTCATTTTTTACTGGTATTACACTTTAATTTCACATCGGCTTTAAAATAAGGACAGCACAACAATCACAAACTGAGCCTCAGACTTGCCTACGAAATTATATTGTTTTCTGCGAAACCTACGAGATGCCTATGAATATTTTGCATCAGTTGGTATAGTTACGACATAAATCCTACAATGCTCCCACGTTTGCTACGAAACAGGCCATAAATGCCCTAAGTAGATTTCATAGCACTGCAACTATAAAAGTAACCTTGTGTCCAGTGGCAAAGCCACCTCCCAGCGACTCTGAATGGCTGTCCGAGCTTACTGGCGAGCCGTCATTAAAGAGAAGTCTCTGCCGCCGCCGGAGGGGTCGAAGAGGTTGTCTGCCCGCCGTAGTCAGGCATGCTCAAGGCTCAAAAACTCCATGGGTCCGCTACGCTGCTGCCTGTATCGGCCATTCATGGAGAGAAATCAGCAGCTCGTGCGGCGGTTTTTGCCAATTGCCGTGCGGCACTGTTGGGTGTTGCCATCTATCGCTGCCGTTTGTTCGCGAGTCGCTGTTAGGCAGTTAAGACACCGCGTGCTCGGATCACCAAACCCTTTCGAGCTCGTACGTGCTACGGCTCGTGAGGTGAGCCCGCCCTTTTCAGTCGAGTCGAGTAGGCGCCGGACGTTCTGGGCTGCCAATATTGGTCGCCTTTTGGACACCTGGAGGGACAACCACCCCTGTTACAGTCGAACCCCTGCATCATGCCACGCGGCTCCCCACCGTTGGATCCACCAGGTACGGTGGAGAAGGTATCCACGCGTCACACAGGCAGACAGAACGCGTGTGTGCATCTGCCGCCATTTCACTGGACTGCTGCCGAAGTTGCCGAGTGCTCTGCCAAACAGACGAAACAGAAATCCCGATTTGCATGCACTCTGCACCAGGGGCGGAGCCACCTCGCGGCGATCGATCGCGGCCGGACTGTCTGGGCTCGTCGGTCGAGCAGGAGGCTTGACTTTTTTTATTTTGGTTTATAATTTATTTATGTTATAGCTAATTTATTCTATACTTTAGCTGTTAGTGGCTTTTTACATAATTAAATTTAAAAAATTAAAAATTAAAAAGATTAGCATATTACAGGTAATGCAAACGAATAAAAAAAAGAAAAAAACAAAAAAAGCCTAAGAAGGTTAAAAAACCAGAAAAAGACGAAATTAAGGAATAGTGAACTAAAATCCAAACGCCAGAACCTGAAGCTGAATTGATCGGGGCTAAGCTGAGCTTGCCCAGACTCTCTAAATTTGCTGGCTCCACCGCTGCTCTGCACCAACCGACCGGCCGGCTAGGCGTCTACCGACTCTCACCTCTTTCCTCCGCCATCAATCAATTAGCGTTCAACTGAAACATCCCAGCTAGGTGTAGGCACCCTGCTCTAATTCTATAGAATGCCTCTTCAAATGCAATTCCATCATGCTACGCCTACTACTACTTGAAAACGACCATGCTAATTGTTATAGTTACAGGCCAAGTAACAGGTAAAAAGACTATGGGGAGGCCGTCGAGGGGCTACCCGAAGCCTCACACACTATGGAGATAGAAAATAGGCATCTGTGCTCATGTTGGACGTTTGTGCTACCAGTATTTGTCTGAAAAGGAGTGTGTTATTTTCCCATGGCACCCTAATACACACATACATCTGTATAGAGGTTTATTACATAAACATCCCTAACTATGTCTATACCCATAAGGGCAAATACGTTATTTCCCCATTTAAAGTTATATAAATAATCCTATCTAGTTCTATCTTTATAGGGCTAAACATGTCATTTCTCTAGTCTAATGTGCTTACCACGCCAGCCGGCTGCTCCCCTGCGGCAATAGATTAACTGGAATAAGGTGGAGGCACTCTACCAACACCAATGGTAGTACGACACCGGTGGGTCCCTCTGGCGTCAGGTTGTTGATCCCTTCCGTTCCCACGTCTGCTCACCGAATTTTTATTCTTCCCCAGTTCCCCACCAGAGAAGCGAGCCCATTTCTTTATCATCAGCACCACGAAGCTGCTGCTCGCAGCATCGATTAGTCGTACCTGCCCATCCGGTGGTTACACCGATCGAGATATATACAGATAGAATAGAAGCTGCAGCGCTGTGTGTGCTCCCTCGTTTGATCTACCGCTCTCTACTCTGAAAACCAGTACGCATCGTTGGATGGCCACGTTGTCCATGAGCCGGTCAAGGAAAAAAGAAAAGGGAAGGGAGCAGAGAAGAGAATAATTCCATAGCTAGGTGCCAAATGGGAGGTTGTTGCCGTGTTGTTTGAGTTGAGGTTGCCCTCGATGACAAGCTGGCCTGAGCCAGCCAGTCTTGCGTCAATGGAGGAACCGGGAACGTCAACTGGAGCCGTATGAGCAGGTGCTGCTCGTGGTGCTGATGCTTTCTTGAGCGGAGGAATAATGGATGGTGGTTCTTGCGTCGTCGTCGGTCAGATGGGCTCGGCGCCGGCCGTCGTGGCGCAGGTCCGGGGCGGCGAGGGGAGGGTCGGCGCGACCAACATCGGGAGGCTGCGGTGCGCGGCGCGGCAGGGGAAGGCGAGGGGCGTCGTCACTTCTTGGCACCTCAAGGTGTTCGCGGTGGTGGTCGGGGTCATGGGCTGCCTCCTGCTCGCTGCCTCCCTCATGATGTCCGCGGTCCATCAGGTGCAGTTCCCGAACGGCGCCGCCATCTCCAGGAACTTCAGGGGCCTCCAGGTACGCTGCTGGCTAAATTCAGACAAAGCTTCTGGTATCACGACACAGTATCAATCTGATCGCGTTGGTTTTGTCTCCGATTGTGTCATTAACTAGACTCATTCAGCCTGTAAATGTTGGCTAATTTTCGTTTTCTTTTTCATGTCTGATTTTTCTCCAGTTCGAGGATGCACACATAATAAGCTAGTAATCCGTGAATGCAAATTTCCATCTTGCCGCAAGCGTTTAGTATGTTCAGAAAGGATGATTGATATCAACGGAACAGTTCCAATGTTAATGCAACCCTGAAAACAAACTTTCTAGGTGCAAAGAAATCTATTAATCTGAAAATAAAGCATGATCCCTGTAAGAAGGAAGAGCGAGTAGCAAGTAGCATTCGCCATACATGAAACAACTAACATATTCCCATATTTTGGTTTTAATGAAACCAATTACATTGCTAATTTCCAAAGTACTTGTCTTCTTGCTAAATCACTCAACTCGACAAAACTGACTTTGTTAATGAAGGAGCTAAAGGAAAGCATTGTAAGGAAGGAACAAGCAGAGCAGATAATGCATGGAAGACTTCTGCATATGGCGACTTCAGTTGTTACAAAGGTTTGAGTCTGTTGCCATCACATCATACCAAATAATTTCTGTGAAATTATTTTGTAGTTTTTTTGTCTTTGCCTTTTACTCATGTTGCAATTTTCCCTCCCTGCCAGTGCAGAACGAGTCTGATGGTGAAAATTTTGCATTATGGGAAGAGCCCTACAAACAAGCGCGTAAATGGAAGCCCTGTGCTGCTAAGCACAGTTATCCTTATGAAGGTTATATTTTGTTCAAGCAAATAATAGTTACAGTACTACCATGATCTTATCGACATAACATTCTTCATCCGCATTTGCATTGATGCATGAAGTCTGTAGTTTAAATTCCTAACCAGGAAAATCAACACATAGTTATATCCTAAAATTGTTCTCATGCATGAGAAATATGGTTTAACATTTTGATTTCGTAACTTATCAGTTATCACATTACAAGTACTACACTACTGATTTCTTCCTGACACTAGATTCGGTCTTAACAGAGCCTAACGGGAACAACAATGGCTTCATTCTAGTCAGCGCAAATGGCGGTCTGAACCAACAGCGCGTGGCTGTAAGGATCTAGTGTTGAAATTCTCACAATATCAATACCACGTTAATTTTGATATTCAGTAGCTAAATGAGTTTCATCTTCCAGGCGTGTAACGCTGTTGTCGTTGCAGCTCTGCTTAATGCTACACTAGTCCTCCCCCGGTTTCTTTACAGCAGCGTGTGGAAGGACTCAAGGTTAGAACTACGCTACTGATGCAACATCATCATAGATTCATGGTTCTACTGACTGCATTATACAAGAAAAAGCACGCCAAACTTGAATTTTTGCTTTTGCTGACAAATAACAACCATCGACTTGTAGAGTTAAAAATGGTCTAATTGTGATACTCCATTCGAAATTTTTTGGGGAAACAATATTTGACAAATTTTGTCTGGTATACTTGCCATACCTTTCCTTTCAACCAGTCAGTTCGGTGGCATCTATCAGGAAGACTACTTCGTGAATTACATGAAGAGTGATGTGCACATTGTGAAGGATTTACCGCACCACCTTCAGTCACTGGATCTCGAAGCAATCGGCAGCCAGGTCGGTGCCTCAACCATGTTGTTAAAACTTATGGCACTTGTTTCCTACAATATACATATACATGATCAGTTTATCACAGCACCTTATTGCTCAATTTCGCTCTTCCCCTGATCACAGATCACTGATATGGACATCATGAAAGAGGCCGAACCATCTGAATTCATCAAATCTGTACTTCCCATTCTTCGGAAGAACAGCATTGTTCATTTCCTCGGATTCGGTAACCGGCTCGGCTTCGACTCTGTGCCTGTCCATCTGCAGGTAACAATTTTACCCCCCTTACCATTTTTTTTTCAGATGAAGAATGAACAATGTACCGGCCGTATCCACACTCTGTTTCCTCATCAGAATAGCCTTTGCAGAGGCTGCGATGCAGGTGCAACTTCCACGCTCTCAAGTTCGTCCCTGCGATCCAACAAGTGGGGTCTCTGTTGGTTCAGCGGCTGCGCAAGGTGAGCGCGATGCAGACGGAGATGGACAAGCAGCTGTTCGGGAACAACATGCTCGACCCGGCCTTCGCCGAGAACCACACCGCCGACGCGCCAAACAGGTACCTCGCCCTGCACATGAGGTTCGAGGAGGACATGGTCGCCTATTCCCTCTGCGACTTCGGGGGCGGCGAGGAGGAGAGGAGGGAGCTGCAGGCGTACAGAGAGAAACACTTCCCGATGCTCGCGATGCGCCTGCGAAACACGTACGTACGCCATTGTTGCAAGTTACAGCACTAAGCGTTTCTTGATCTTGCCTACATTGCCAAGAACAAGTGGTCACTAGGACATTATCTGATATCGCGGCTGTGTGTCGCAGCTCGGTGTCACCGGAGGAGCAGCGCAGCCTGGGGAGGTGCCCACTGACGCCTGAAGAAGCCGGGCTCGTCCTCTCCGCGCTCGGATACGACCACCGCACGTTCATCTACGTCGCCGGGTCTCAGATATACGGCGGCGTGCCACGGCTGCGCCCTCTGACGCGGCTGTACCCAAATTTAGTCACCAAAGAAGATATCCTCACCTCCGACGAGCTCGCTCCATTCAAGAACTTCTCTTCCCGGGTAAAGACAAAAGATTATGTCGTAAAAGCAACATTTCCTGAACTATCATTGTCCATTTGCTCCGGCTGACAAGTGAACCTGTCATTGGCATCGCAGCTTGCGGCGCTGGACTTCATCGCGTGCGCCTCGTCGGACGTGTTCGCGGTGACGGACTCCGGCAGCCAGCTATCGTCGCTCGTGACGGGGTACCGCGTCTACCATGGCAGGGGCCGCGCGCCGACGCTGCACCCGAACAGGAAGCGCTACGCGCAGATCCTGTCCGAGGAAGGCAGCATCGAGTGGGGTGGGTTCCGGAGGAGGGTGAGGAACATGGTAGAGGAGTACAAGCGGGTCAGCGTCCGCCCGAGGGGCCGGAGCGTCTACCGGCAGCCGAGGACGCCCGGATGCATGTGCAGGGCCGGCGGCGGCGGCAGCGTCGACTTCTGACGTTGAAGCCTGCAGAGTTGGGATCATATAGCTGTTCTGTTTTCATTCTTTTGTTCATAACATTGGTTCTTTGAATAGATCTAGGTTACATGGCAGGTTAAGTTATGGAATTTTGAGCACTAAAGTATGATTTTTAGGCTAAGGGTTATTAAAACCGGTTTTGAATTTTCACCGGGGTCCGATAGCACCATTTTTTTTTTGAAAAATTTCGGTTCAGGCCAAAAATTTCAGATGAAAATTCAAATAAAAATTGGCCAAAATCGGTCTAAATCGGCAAAATATCGGAGTAAATCAGATAAACTCAGAGCAAAACGAAATATTTGAGACTGATTTGTATTCTAACCAGGGTGTCCAATAGAACCGATTTTCAACGATTTTTGACCAATTTTCATAACCCTGGTTAGGTTGTAACACAGAGCTTTACAAGGAAGAGTTGTACAAAGGTGAAATGTATCAGACTTAATTACGTCTCTGAAAGATTATTTATCAGGCTGTACAAGCAGGGCACTTAAAATTTTCAACCATAGTTAAACAGAGTGATCATCACAAAGTTGTTTGATTGTACTAATCGGATAGTTGGTACAACAAAACACTTCTGTTACTCCCTCCGGTCGAAAAAAAGAATGACATTTTGGAAATGGGAGTATCTCCGATCGTAGGATGGTGGCCGGCGATCAGAGCCGACATCTTTTTGGGAAAAGGGGGAGATTGGATCATATACCCTTCTTTAGTTGGGAAATTGAGGATTTATTCTCCACATCTCAATGACACGTGGGGTCATCATAAGTCACTGACACGTAGGCCAGGAGGATAAATCCTCAATTTTCATCTAAATGGAGGGTATATGATCAATTTTTTCTTCCCAAATATCCCGAAGACCCTACTCTGAAGTACTGAGCTATCAAGAGCAAAGCGTAAACGACGCAACGGAAACGACCACGAAAAACTGAGACTAACCAATGCGAACTTGCTGAAAAACCTTGACCGGAATGATCCACCTTTAGTCCCGGATGATCCGCCCCTTGACCAGGATGATCCGCCCCTTAGCAAAAGAAACAACAACTTAAGCAAACTTGATGATCAGATGTTTGGTCAACTTGGGATCAAGTGCACATGTTTTACATCCATCATAGCATCCAAAAAGCAAATCAAGAACTAAAGAAGCCACTCTTCTCAACAAAAAAAAAAAAAAATCTAGACAACTACAAAAACTCTTCGCCTTCCCCATCCTTACCATTGGTGGCAACCTCCCGCAGCCGTCGGCGCCACTACTACCTCACAGGTCTTCCATGCCTCGTGATGTCGACTATCGCTAGTCGTTGGACCCATAGTTGAAGGGTCTCCACCACCTCACGGCACGTCACTACCTGTTGTCCGCCATCGGCCCACTGCCACCGCACCATAGCCTGGTAAACCCGAAAAACTCTTACTGGAGCACAGGTCTTGAGGTATGAGTATTGACCTAATGGCACAAATTTTGACCTTTTGTTTTTGACTACTAATTTCTACAATATCCCTTATGAAATTGCCATTACCTCCAAATGTGAAAGCGATTGTGTTGTCCTACATGTTTTTTTGTTGAAGGTGAAATTCGATGCAATTCAAGTCATTGTAACAATTATTGATGGTATTTATACGGGATTAATCATTGGCGATTTTTTAACGATCGATCGTCTTTTACAGATTACTGTGGCAAGATCCAAATATATAGAGTCTAAGGTGGAGTTGCAGATTTTTAACACAATGAGTTTATTTGGGCTATGATTAATTAAAGAAATTTTGAAAAAAATCAATATCAGGTATGGGAACAACTTAATTTGGTGTTTTATTTACTGTTTGGATAAGGTGCTATTTGGATCGGTTATCCAATAGGAAAAGTCCATCCACTGTACCGTGAGGAGCCCGTGGCCTGCATGTCTCCCTATTGAGTGAATTGAAGACCAGGAAAAAAACCATTACCATTCGTATGAAGAAGAGCACGTCATTGGAGGCCCGACACATATTTCTTTGATTCGGTCATGTCTTCGTTGTATGCATGTAGGCCAACCATCCAGGTAGGGCTTTCCACGGCCTGCGTGCCAATTGCTTTTGAGCCCGAACAATGCGTCTGCTAGTACTTGAGTCCAAAGGTATAAAGGGTGTATTTAGTTGAGCTGTGGCTTCTGAAAAAGCTGCTGTGAGCTGTGGGCTGTGAAAAAACTACTGTAGGTTGTGGGCTGTGGAAAAGCTGTAAGCTGTTTGGTTCAAACAAGTATAAAACTTACCTTCTATCTCTATTTTCCTTGAAACAACTGTGAAACTGAGAGACCATGTGGTTGTGACTCCATGAGAGTGATGAGTAATTGACAAGGGTTTAGGTTAGTCGAGTTTGGTTTGAGTGGTTCGGAGTCGAGTCATTGCGTGGCGCAATCGGGCTCGGTCGGACTTTGGTCAAACTTGGTCATTTGGGCTTAGGATGCATATTCTAATGTTTTGACAGGTTTGGACTTCATATATGGTAAGTGTGATGGTATTTACGCTTTCATGTATCGAGCGGTGCTATTTGACGTGGTTCTTGTCTGTGTGACTGCAGGACATCGAGTTGGAGTCGTGGCGAGACACGGTGGACCGGACTAGGCGCAGGTGGCGCTGAGGTCAGAACGGTCGGGATGTGTCGAAGACGACGTGGACTCGAGGTGGTTGCGAGACGTGCGAGGCAAGGAGCGCGGAAGCTTCCCGGAAGGTGCAAGAGGGGCGAAACGGGAATTTCGCAAGGCTGCACAAGCGGGAGCAGGCTCCGTTGGACATAGCGGGCGTAACGGGGTGGAGACCCGTTAGCCGTGGGCTATAAAAGGGATTGAGGGGCTGTATGCCCACTTGAGCATTTTTTTGGGAGAGAGTTAGGGTTTTAGAGAGTCAAAAGAGTCTTTAGGAGGTGGTTTTGCCCTGGCTCTTTAGTGGTTGAGAAGGGCAGAAGCTTGTCTCCTGTGTTGTCTCGTAGCTCTCTGTGTCTCCTCTCCAAGAACAGAGTGGTGGTGTTCTTCCTCCTTAGCATGTAGAGAGGGTTTGAGAGAGAGAGGAGAGGGATTGAGTGGTGAATCCATGTAATCAAGTCTTGTTCTAATGTCCATGCGTATGGGGACGTAGCTCTCTGTATTCCTTTTGATTGGAATGAAATCCTTGAAGTTTAATCCTGTTCTTCTCTGTTTTTCCTTCGATACTCTCTTTTGAGCAATTTCTTGATTTTCGTTGTTTTGGTTTCTTGCTTGCTGGAGAGTGCCAAAATGGATTGCTATGACATGGGTGATGCTCAAAAGCCATTTGGCTACTTAATCCCAAGAGCAAACCGAGTTTGATTCTCAGATTTCAGTTTTGGCCTCCTCTGTTCAGTTCCTGGAAGTTCTAGGGTTTAAGGTAGTTTGTGATTCTCTTTGAGAGTTGAGCTGATTTTTGGCCTGAGTAATCCTCTTGCTATTGCTAACATATTTGCAAAATCTTGTTAGCAAAGGATTTGAGGTCATGGAGTAATTTGAGATTTTGGCTCTCTCTTTGAAGCTTGTCAAGCTATCTAGGGTTTTGAGTTAATCTTTGATTCTCTTCGTGGTTTGGTCTGTTTTTTGGTCTGGGATATCCTTGTACTATTGCTATCATATGTGCAATTTCTCATGTGCAAAGGGTTTGAGACCTTGGAGCAATTTGAGATTTCAGTTGCCATCTCTGAAGGTTCAGAATATTTCTAGGGTTGGGGCTTTCCTGTGATTTGCTTTTTGAGTTGGCTTGAGATTTAAGTTTTAGGCTCCTGAGTTGGTTGCTAATACTTTCTCTAAGCTTCAGATGCAAAGGATTAATTGTTTAGGAGAAATGTTGGTTTTTGTCAAGTCTCTGTAATTTCAGATTTTGGCCTCAAATCTGAAATTCTAAGTTCTAAGGTGGATTCTTTTGGTTTCCAGGTTTCTCATGTTATTTGGTTTAGTGTTATGATGTTCTGGGTCCAAGAGCTTGAGAGCAATCCCTTAATTTCTCAAGTTATCCAAGGTTTGGAGTATTTTCGGTTGGGTTTCTGAAGCTGTGTGTTTCGGCCAGCATACAGAGCAAATTCTTGATGCCTTCTCCTGTAGCGTGAGAATCTCCATTGTGTGCTTTTCTTTTTTTCTTTTTCGGATTTTCAACTATTTTGCATGCAGAGCAAACAGCAGTATTTTCAGCTGAAATTTTTACTGGTTAATCTCTGATTTATGCTGAATTTTTTGGTGTCGCATGCGTTCCAAATTTCAGAGAAATTAATTTTAAGTTTTCTGTGAGTTGCGTTGTTTTGCGTCTTTCTGCAAAATCTGTGTACGAATTCTCGGGGGCGTTTTTAAGCGAACGACATTCACCCCCCCTCTGTCGCCATTTCGGTCCTACAATTGGTATCAGAGCCGGTTAGCTCTAATTCATAGATCTTAACCGGTCTCAAGAGCCATGGCGACGGACAAGTACTCGACCAAGCCGCCCGTGTTCGATGGCATCGATTACCCCTTCTGGAAGAGCCGAATGGAGACATACATCCAGGCCTGGGGTATGCCATCCGCGGAAGGTCAAGGTACGATTCGTTGTTCCCGCCGATGAGAACATCAATGCCGGAACATGGTGATGTTGAGGCGAATGCAAAGGCAAGGAACATCATCATCCAGGGTTGAGTCGTGAGCGAGTTTGATCAGATATCTCACCCGCCGTCCGCTTACGACATCCGGGTGACCTCGACGCATACCATGAGGGCACCACCGGATCAAGACGGTTCGACAGACCAGCTCAAGCGCGAATACAACAAATTCGAGATGCTTGCCGGTGAGTCCTCGACGAGTGCTTTTCGCGATTTCACAAAATCTTGAGCAACCTCCGAGCGGTCGGTCTCACATACCCGACTCGGACAACGCTCGCCGATGCTCGCGGCACTCGATCGCGCGTGTGGAGATGAAAGTGACCACCATCAAAGACACGACAGCACTTCTCGACCGACTCTTGACGCGCAGTACTCACGCCTCAAGACTCACGAGATTGACGTTGTCTCTCGCCGGTCGGTCACGATCGATGGCTTTGGTCACCGATCCCGCTTCGCTTCGGTCTCTCTTCCGATTCTTCTTGCGGTTTTTCCTCGCCTCTCGTGACATAACCGATGATCGCTAGAGCACTTATGGATGATCACCGCCCTCCTAGCCCGGTTTTCACATGCCTACAAGGGTAGGAGAGACGTAAAGAGAGGAGGACCCGTGATTTGCTTCGAGTGTGGTGGCCCCAACCACATTCGGCAACCGCCCCAAGCCGGAGAAGGGCAAGAACGACTCACGGCGGTTTGAGCAAGATCGACTACACCGACAAGAACCGCAACAAGAAGCCTCCAGCCCGACGCCGAAAGAAGAAGTTCCGCAACTTCGGAAGGCCAAGAAGCTCTTCCACCGCGCCCTCACCGCTTCGACGACCTCGACCTCAGCGAGGTGGAGGGATGGAGCGACGACGACGGACGGGTGACCAAGAGCCCAAGGACGGCGGCAACGACTTCTCCGATGTGCTTCATGGCCTCGAGGGCGAACTCGGCGACAATGAGTCACTCCGACTCGGATGAGGTACTCCCTTCTTATGACCAGCTTAATGATGCTTTTCTTAAGCTAGGTGGATTTCATGCTAGAGCTAGGTCTAGGTGTACCGAGTTAGAGAAGGAAGTAGATAGACTGTCACGGGAGATTACTTCACTTAGATCTGCTCCCTCCCGTGACGATTGTGATACATGCTATGCTTTGCTGGGTGATTTGGAGAAACTAAGGACCTCGCATGATAGTGTGTCCTCCGAGCTTGATGTTGTTAAGGTGGAGAATGTTAGTCTGCTTGCTGAGTTAGAGTTGAGTAGGATGGTCATTACCCTACTTACTACCGATGAGACTACTTCTCCCACCTCATGTGAGGTTAAGGACATTGCTGCTAGAGGACCTTATGCCATGCTCCTTGATCTGCCCGATTCTTGTGAAAATTGCAATAACTCAAGATGAACTTAAAACGGGCAGATCATAAAATTGCCGAGCTACAAGCTTCTTTACTTGAGCCGATTGATTCATGCTTGAACTGTCCTAAGTTAATCGCTGAACTTGAAGTCGTCTCTAAACAGCTTTCAAGATATGATTGATCATGATAGGAAGTTGGCTCAAGATGCTTCTAAGGACCTCGTTAGCTCACCTTGCAAAAATTGTGAAAAACTAAAAATTGACTTAATTACATTGGATGAAAAATATGTGAAGCTAACTAAGGACCTTCTAGAGAAGCCACCTTGTGCTTGTAATGTGATTGAGGAGAAGGGGGAGAAGCCCCAGGGCAAGGTTGAGACGCTTAGCGACGTGAACCAACTGGCTAGCATGGGACTGCTCTCGTAGTCTACTGTGCGTGCACAAGCCATTCTTCCTCTCGCTGTTGGTTCTTCATCCGCTCCCTTACCTTCTGCTGTCTCTTCTTCCCCTCGCTCTTCTTGCACCTCTCTTTCGGGAGTGTCGTATCTTATGAACACCCTCGAGAGATTTGTAGGCGGCAAGAAGAAGCTTAATCTTATTCTAGACCAATCCAAGATCTGCAAGTTCAATCAGGGTCTAGGATATGATTTCTATGAGGACATTAGGAAGCATCCACCTACTATTCTCAGATCCATAGTAGGAGGTGCCATCGAGGTTGAGCCCAGGTCTGATGAGGTCAAATTCAAATCAGCGGGCTTTGTCCAAGGGATTTCTGACAGCAAGGTGAGTCCACCTGCAGCTTCGGCCTCTCAGAAGGCGAAGTATCACTGCACCTTCTGTCAGAAGGATGGACACACGGTCGATCGATGCTTCAGGCGCGCCAGGATTGCGCGTAGAGACCGTGCTGAGGCACTTAGGCGTATTCAAGGTCAGCCCCAGACTCTGAGTGCACCTAAGGCCAGTACGAGGTCTAGGCTTGTGTCCTCTGATGGGTTTGGGCAGCATCGAGGACTTGGTTTTTCTGAGTCTTCTGCTTTTCGTTCTCATGCTGCTCCTGGTCATGACTTCCGCCGTCCCGAGGGTACATCTCGCTTCCCCGCCGAGACGATTACCGCGGCGTGATCAGCGTGTTGCGGTGTTCCACTCGCTCTCTGTCAGAGCGGACCCGCAATAGCTTTCGTGTCCGCTCACGCACCTTCCGCTGTGAGTGACAGAGAGCGTAGGGTAGCTAGAGGTCACCGTGTGTGGCTACTCCCGCTACTCGACGTGTTGTTCAAGATTGGGTGCCAAAATCACTCTTGATTTACCCCAAGATCGAGACTTTACTGCTTGACTCAGTTCGCGGCGTGGAAGGGAAAGGTTTGGCTCAGAGACTCGGGTGTTCACGACACATGACCGGAGATTCTGTTGGTTTTCTTCCTTGCCCGTGCTCCGGTGATGAGACAATCACCTTCGAGATGCTTCATCCGGCGCGCCATCGCCAAAGGTACAAGCATGCTAATGATTCTTTCATTTTGAAAGATGTAGCTTTGGTTAGTAAGCTGCAGATAATTTGCTTTCGCCTTTCACTTACCGATGACGGTTTTGAGGTGAGCTTTAAGAAAATGCTTGCAAAATTCTTGATTCTTCTGTAGTCCGGTTATGGATTTCGTTATGGGAGGATCTTTCGTGCTGATTTTTCCGAGTCTTCCGCGATCCTCTCGTGTGTTTAGTTGCTTCGAGTCCCGCAACCTTCGCTTTGGCATAGGAGACTTGGTCATATTGATTTGACCATTTGACCGAGTTAGCGGCCACGATCTCATTCTTGGTCCGCCAAACTCAAGATGGTCAAAGATCTAGTTTGTGCTCCATGCCGCACGGCAAGATGGTTGCCGCTTCTCACCCTCCGGTCCAAGCATTATGACCGATGCACCGGACACCGCCCACATGGACACGCTTGGACCACTCGAGTGCGCCGGCAGGAGGGAAGTGGTATGTTCTTGTCGTGGTCGATGACTTCTCGAGGTATTCTTGGGTGTTTTCTTAGCCTCGAAGGATGAGACGTTTTCACATTTCCGAGGTCTTTTCAAGAGGCTTTCTGCTGAGCTCCCTGTGCCTTACGAGCGATCCGCAGTGACAATGGCACGGAGTTCAAGAATTCCTACTTTGAGAGTTTCGTGGTGAGACAGTGTAGAGCATCGCTTCTCCTCTCCGCACGCCCCCAAAGAAATGGCGCGTGGAGAGAAAGAACCGCACCTTGGTCGAGATGGCCGTGACGATGCTTGATGAGTACTCTACACCGCTGAAGTTTTGGGTCGAGGCTATAGCCACCGCGTGCCATGTCTCAAATCGAGTTTTTCTGAGGGCACACTTGCACCGCACTTCTTATGAGTTGAGATATGGGCGAAAGCCTAGCGTCTCTCATTTTCGTGTTTTTGGTTGCAAGTGCTTTATCTTGAAGTCCGGGAACCTAGATAAGTTCGAGTCACGTTCCTGTGACGGGATCTTTCTAGGCTACTCGACTTCTTCGCGGGCTTATAGGGTCTGGAACTGCGAGTCTAGCAAATTGGTAGAGACCTGTGAGGTGACCTTTGACGAGGCCAGTCCGGGGACTAGGCCAGACATCTCAGGTTCTTTAGAGCAGTCCGAGACCATCTTTGTGGATGATGAGGACGATGGAGATGAGGGTTATCTACCCGATCCAACTCCTCATCCTCCCCTTGAGGTGCCTCCTTCTTCCACTGTACCTCAAGGAGATCACCCTGCCTTCTCGCATCTTCGGAGCTAGTGGCTCTGCTCCTACCTCATCCGCCCATGAGGTAGAGGCCACTTCATCTTCTCATCCCGACCTCCTCGGCATATCCAAAAAGACATCCTTCCGAGCGGATGATTGGAGACCTCTTTGAGCGCGCTACACGCTCAAGTCCGGCTTGTCTCGCCTGTCTCCATTCTCGCCTTCATTGCCTCCTTTGAGCCCAAAGATGTTTCTCATGCTCTTTCCGACGAGTCTTGGGTCAATGCCATGCATGAGGAATTAGAAAACTTTGAGAGAAACAAGGTCTGGTCGCTTGTCGAGCCCCCGCGAGGTCACAATGTCATTGGACCAAGTGGGTGTTCAAGAACAAGCAGAGCGAGGATGGAGTGGTTGTTCGAAACAAGGCTAGACTGGTTGCTCAGGGGTTCTCCCAGGTTGAGGGTCTGGATTTCGAGGAGACCTTTGCCCCTGTAGCTAGACTTGAGTCCATTAGAATCCTGCTTGCCTTTGCAGCTTCTAAGGGCTTCAAGCTTTACCAGATGGACGTCAAGAGTGCCTTCCTTAATGGGTTCATTGAGGAAGAAGTCTATGTGAGACAGCCTCCTGGTTTCGAGAACCCCAAATACCCTAACCATGTCTTCAAGCTTTCCAAAGCTTTGTATGGACTTAAGCAGGCCCCTAGAGCTTGGTATGAGAGGCTTAAGTCCTATCTTCTGAGCCATGGTTTTGAGATGGGTAGAGTCGATAAGACCTTGTTCATTCGCCGTCATGGCAATGACTTCCTGCTCGTCCAAATATATGTCGATGACATCATCTTTGGCGGCTCCTCACATGCTCGCTTTCCCGCTGGATGTCATGAGCTCCGAATTTGAGATGAGCATGATGGGCGAGTTGAGCTTCTTCCTCGGCTTCCAAATCAAGCGCACTGGAGGGTACATTTTTGCATCAAGGTAAGTACACTCGAGACCTCCCAAGCGCTCGATATGAGTGATGGTAAGCGGTGTCAACTCCGATGGCCTCTTCGGCCTATCTTGACCTGAATGAGGATGGCGAGCCGCTTGATCGAAAGAGTATAGGAGTATGATCGCCCTCTTGTACCTCACCGCCGAGACCGGACATACACTTCAGGTGTCTTTGTGCCCGGCTTGAGCTTCTCTCACAGATCTCACCGCCAAAGCGGTGAAGCGCATTCTTCGGTACCTTCGAGCTACCATTGACTATGGTATCCGTACTCTTCCTCATCCCGTCTTTCCTTGAGAGCCTATTCGGACACGCACTTTGGTCGTGTAGGATAGATAGGAAGAGCACTTCTCGCACTGCCAATTCATTGGCACTTCTCTCGCTTCTGGTCTTCGAGGAAGCGATCCTGTTGCACAGATCACCGCAGAGGCCGAGCACGTTGTCGCAGCCGATTCTTTCGAGCAGTGCTTTGATGGCTTCGACCTGCGGGACTTTGGGTTAGTCATAGATAGTGTTCCACTCTTTGTGATAACACTTCGATTAATATTGCTAAGAACCCAGGCAGCATTCTCGGACCAAGCATATCGATATTCGCTTTCACTACTTAGAGACCATGTAGAGAAGGGTGACATCGTGCTCGGCCAGGAGAGTGACCACCAGCTATTGATATCTTCACCAAGCCTTTGGATAGTTCAAGGTTTTCACTCATGGGAGAGCTTGGGGTGGTTTGTCCTTATGGACTGTGTGAGGGGAGTTTGTGCTTTCTCGCTTTACTATATTGATTATGCTCTTACTTCATTCTGTTGCATTGCATTTTGGGTGCTTCGGTTTAGTCCTTCTAGCATAGGTTAGAGTGGTCTTCTGCCTAGTCGTTTAGACTCCTTGCTCTTATCTTGTGACCTAGGATTCGCTCATAGCCGCTTCTCTTCTCTTACTAGGTTGAGTCCACTCACCGCTTTTAGGTTCTAGCAAGGGTCGGGCCACCCTTGGGTAGACAGTGCGTGTTTGCTCCTAGTGAGGTAGATTACCTGACTAATAGTCCTAGTGTCATATGGGGTAGATGAGAGTCATCTGAGCCATAGTTGCTTCTATATCTTTTCTATGCTTTAAGGATCGCTGCTTGATGTTGCCTTTCCCACTTCTTGTTTTTATTGCTTTGGTTGTGGGGAGTTCAATTGGGAGCTTCGAGCTTAATTGTGACATAACTCAACTTGAACTAAAAGTTGCATCTAATGATTAAGGGGGAGCTGGACTTTCTTGCATTTTCAGCATTTAGCATTATAATCAAACAGCCTTGAGCCTTGATTATTATCCTGTTATGCTTTAATGCTTTACACCTTGCCATGACTTGTGCTAAGCTTGCTAGATTTATCATGACTTCATATGTATGGACTAGCTTCTGCCATGATAAGTTCATTAAAATTGCTTAACTTAAACTAAAACTTGTCATGTTAGCATTCGAGATTAGTCTTTCTTGAGCCATCCGTTTATGATTCATGCCATGTCAAATAGGCTGAGTAGAGCGTTGAATCTATATTGAGCCTTAGATTGAGCTGTTTTAGTCTCTTGATGATGCATAAGTTAGTACAACATGTTAAAATACAAAAAGATCTCTTTTGTGCGAAAAAACTGACTTCACCAATCCTCTCCTATGAGACAGCTTGCCATTGCACTTGGCATGAACTTAGATAGAGTTTTGGATGACCTAGACTATCTTCTTAAGCTTCTCGCTTGAAGTAGTCGCATAAGGCTTGAGGTCTAGCACATGATAAAACAAAAATTTGGTTGGCAACAATCATGAATTTCAAAGAAAATATATCATGTGTGCTCAAATTTGCTTAAGCTATCAAAAGAATCAAGTACTTAACCAATGTTTCAATCTTGAGCTTCTAGCACTCTATTTGGTCTCAATATTGGCTTCTTAGTTACGCTTAGCTTATTGACATGGCCTGCATCATCCTTGGATATCTCTAGTTAGACTTTGCTCATTGATGCCTTGACTTGCTCACTAAATGCTTTACATTTTCAGATTATCATCTATGTGCTTTAGCTGGCTTATATATATGTTGTCATGATTTAGATAGCCTTTATTGAGTTATGGCTTGGTGTATTACATTTTGGTCATTATGGATAATTCTCATGGCTCAACATGCTTAATAAACAAACTTCAGCCACATTCATCCTTTGACATGTCATATTCTCTCTTTTGCATTCTTGATGTGTTTATTGCCAAAAGGGGGAGAATAGAGAAGAAAAGTCTAAAAAGTCTGTTGGGAACAGTTTAGAGTTTTGAAGATCAATTTGCTCTTTCGCTTGTTGCTCTAGTGTTCCTTCCATCGACATGGTCATTAGCTTCATTTCATTCTTTGGACCATGTTGATTCTTCAAACTCAAACTCTTCTTAAGCTTTTTCTGAGTTTGTCAATATACTCATCAAGGGGGAGATTGAGAGACCATGTGGTTGTGACTCCATGAGAGTGATGAGTAATTGACAAGGGTTTAGGTTAGTCGAGTTTGGTTTGAGTGGTTCGGAGTCGAGTCATTGCGTGGCGCAATCGGGCTCGGTCGGACTTTGGTCAAACTTGGTCATTTGGGCTTAGGATGCATATTCTAATGTTTTGACAGGTTTGGACTTCATATATGGTAAGTGTGATGGTATTTACGCTTTCATGTATCGAGCGGTGCTATTTGACGTGGTTCTTGTCTGTGTGACTGCAGGACATCGAGTTGGAGTCGTGGCGAGACACGGTGGACCGGACTAGGCGCAGTGGCGCCGAGGTCGAACGGTCGGGATGTGTCAAGACGACGGGACTCGAGGTGGTTGCGAGACGTGCGAGGCAAGGAGCGCGAAGCTTCCGGAAGGTGCGGAGGGGCGAACGGAATTTCGCAAGGTCGCACAAGCGGAGCAGTTCGTTGGACATAGCGGCGAACGGGTGGAGACCCGTTAGCCGTGGGCTATAAAGGGATTGAGGGGCTGTATGCCCACTTGAGCATTTTTTTGGGAGAGAGTTAGGGTTTTAGAGAGTCAAAAGAGTCTTTAGGAGGTGGTTTTGCCTGCTCTTTAGTGGTTGAGAAGGGCGTGCTTGTCTCCCGTGTTGTCTCGTAGCTCTCTGTGTCTCCTCTCCAAGAACAGAGTGGTGGTGTTCTTCCTCCTTAGCATGTAGAGAGGGTTTGAGAGAGAGAGAGAGGGATTGAGTGGTGAATCCATGTAATCAAGTCTTGTTCTAATGTCCATGCGTATGGGGACGTAGTCTCAGATTCCTTTTGATTGGAATGAAATCCTTGAAGTTTAACTGTTCTTCTCTGTTTTCCTTCGATACTCTCTTTTGAGCAATTTCTTGATTTTCGTTGTTTTGGTTTCTTGCTTGCCGAGAGTGCCAAAATGGATTGCTATGACATGGGTGATGCTCAAAAGCCATTTGGCTACTTAATCCCAAGAGCAAACCGAGTTTGATTCTCGATTTCAGTTTTGGCCTCCTCTGTTCAGTTCCTGGAAGTTCTAGGGTTTAAGGTAGTTTGTGATTCTCTTTGAGAGTTGAGCTGATTTTTGGCCTGAGTAATCCTCTTGCTATTGCTAACATATTTGCAAAATCTTGTTAGCAAAGGATTTGAGGTCATGGAGTAATTTGAGATTTTGGCTCTCTCTTTGAAGCTTGTCAAGCTATCTAGGGTTTTGAGTTAATCTTTGATTCTCTTCGTGGTTTGGTCTGTTTTTGGTCTGGGATATCCTTGTACTATTGCTATCATATGTGCAATTTCTCATGTGCAAAGGGTTTGAGACCTTGGAGCAATTGAGATTTCAGCTGCCATCTCTGAAGGTTCGAATATTTCTAGGTTGGGGCTTTCTGTGATTTGCTTTTTGAGTTGGCTTGAGATTTAAGTTTTAGGCTCCCGAGTTGGTTGCTAATACTTTCTAAGCTTCAGATGCAAAGGATTAATTGTTTAGAGAAATGTTGGTTTTTGTCAAGTCTCTGTAATTTCAGATTTTGGCCTCAAATCTGAAATTCTAAGTTCTAAGGTGGATTCTTTTGGTTTCGTGTTTCTCATGTTATTTGGTTTAGTGTTATGATGTTCTGGTCCAAGAGCTTGAGAGCAATCCCTTAATTTCTCAAGTTATCCAAGGTTTGGAGTATTTTCGGTTGGGTTTCAAGTCAGTGTGTTTGGCCAAAGATACAGAGCAAATTCTTGATGCCTTCTCCCGTAGCGTGAGAATCTCCATTGTGTGCTTTTCTTTTTTCTTTTCGGATTTTCAACTATTTTGCATGCAGAGCAAACAGCAGATTTTCACTGAAATTTTTATTGGTTAATCTCGATTTATGCTGAATTTTTGGTGTCGCATGTGTTCCAAATTTCAGAGAAATTAATTTTAAGTTTTCAGAGTTGCGTTGTTTTGCGCTCTTCTCGCAAAATCGTACGAATTCTCGGGCGCGTTTTAAGCGACGACATTCACCCTCCTCTGTCGCCATTTCGGTCCTACTGAAACAGCTCTCTATTTTCACCATTTTAAAAGCAAAAGCAAAAGCCAAAAGGGTCCAAGGTGCTTTCAAATCAGACTACCTAAAAGTAGCCGCTTCAAAAGCAACTGCTTTCCACCCCTTTGGTTGGCTTTTGGCTTTTTGGAAGCAAAAGCAGCTCCCAAAAGCTCAACCAAAGGCACCCAAAGAGTCTAGGATTTTCACTCGGTTTCTTGACCGAAAGGCAATAAAGTCGGCCTCAGGCCCACCGTGCGTGCGGAAGTTTTTTTGGTGCCGCGCATTTTGGTCTGAACTTTCGATTTCTAGTTTATTTTTTATTATTTATAAATTTTATTTTATTATTTTGGCTTTTTTACTGATTCTTTTTTTGTATTTGTGTACATTGTTCGTGATAGGCTAACTTGTTTTTTATTTTTAATTTTTTTAAAAAATTTTAGTTACTTCAAATAAGCCATCATCAGCTGCAATATAATTTTAACTAGCTACAGTGCAATTTCAGTCATAAACTAGTTTATTTCAATTCAACCGAGTGGCACCTAAATACGTTGGCCCTTTCTTGTACCTAGGACAGACCACCTTTGCTAAAGATTGTTTGTTTCTTCCTGATGACTAAAATTACGTCATGGGGAAAATTGAGATTACTTATTTAATCAAGATCGTTCAACCTTTTTTTGCAGAGAATTGGGAGCACGATAGAACTTCGTTTGGTCGTCATGAAGTCTAACGTATGTATTCTTGCGAATTAAAAAGTGTTTCTTCTTGCATTGATAACGAAGGATCACTACGATTCGAGAGGCTACATGTAAGTATCTTGATTCTACGTCGAGAAGATCGGACGATTCCGTATCAGTTCATCTCTAAAATTAATTTATGTAACTATTTTATATTATTTTTATCACAATTTTTCGTAATATTTTATTACCATTTAGGTTAGTTGTGTCCTGGCTTCCTCCCTTCACCTCATAGACATCTAGTGATGTGGTGCAGGAGATGTCCTCGAGTAGCCGTCAGTTCCTGAATGCCACGTGGAGTCAGTCGTCAGACAGTCAAAGCGCGCCATGTCCACGTCCCAGGTTTCATATGTGGGCCTGTTCGGTTGGTGAGAAGCCGCCCGGCTTCTCGCAGCCGCTACAGTACCTAACTTTTAAACGGAGTATTTTCTCAAGACGGGGTCTATAAGTTAAACGTAGTACACGTTAAAAGCCCAACATCTGTACCAGTCAAAATCGCAAGTGAGTATCGATCTCTACGTAATCTATACCGTAAACAGCCAAAATTCAAAAATTTCAGCCAAAAGTCATAAACCGCAGCAAAAAAGAACAGGCCCATAAAAAGGCCACTAGTCATGCCACTCTCCACAGAAAAAAAAAGAAAGGCTAAGAGTCTTGTTGTGGCTACAGACCAAACAGAGAGAGAGGTGGTAGTGGAGAGTGATGAAGATAAGTGTAGTGGCCTGGGTCCTCCCCATGGCTTGTACTCATATATATATATATATATATATACACATGAGGAGTGCTTTTACGCTTTACCTCACATCCGGTTATCCTCCTGCAGGCGCTTATGTCATTACACATGGCCTATTCTCGGCTTTATAATCTCCTACCGTGCTCTTTGGTTTAGGTGGGGCCATCCCTCACGACAGAGTCTCTCATGGTAAAGGGCTTCACAAGGCCGGGCCATGTTGCCGAGTCTTTGGCCCTCCGTCCCGCGCCTGTGAACTTTTCCAAACTTCGGGCTGCGCACCGGCAGACGCGCGCGCGCCGCGACGCTGACTTCCGCCGCCCACGTGGTGCAACGTGCTTGGCGTGGTGCGGCGTTGAGGCGCCGTCACCATTAATATGGCGCGAACTTCCGCGTTGACTCTGCCGATTGGCCTTCCGCGGTTGGCTCCCGCTGATTGGGGTATATAAATGGCGCTGTGCGGCGTTGTTCTGTGTATACCGTGATAGAAGCTCGTTTCTAAATGGGCCCCTGCGCATCAACATTCCCGTGACGCTGAGCGCTTGGGGAATGTTGATGCACGTAAGGAGGTCCTTTTTCCGGAGCTTGATCACGCCGCTATCGACAAACACCGCGCCTCCCGCCTCCGCATCGTGCTTCCGTAGGTGACAACAGGTCCGCCTGTTTTTCTTAGCGGGCCTACCTACGATCGGTGTTCTGATGGAGCTCGCGGCATTACCTTGTATGTTGATGCACCGTAGGTGGCCTGTTAAGGAAAACGGGTAGATTTTGCAGACAAGACCCCGCCTTGCTGCGCGACGCCGGTGGACGCTGCGCTCCGCCCCCACCCTTCGAACGGTGGCGCGAAGCCGGCGCCTAGTCAGCAGAGACGCGCGCATCCCCGACCCTCGAACGGGTGGTAGCGGCCGGCGCCTAGTCGGAGTACACGCGCGCTCGCTCCCTACCCTTCGAACGGTGGCGCGGCCGGCGCCTAGTCGGCGAGACGCGCGCGCCCGCCCCTACCTTCGAACGGTGGCGCGGTTAGCGCCTAGTCGGTAGACGCGCGCTCCGCCCCTACCCGCCGAACGGGTGGCGCTGGCCGGCGCTAGTCGGCGTAGACGCGCGCTCGCCCCCTACCCTTCGAACGGGTGGCGCGGCGGGCGCCTAGTCGGCAGACGCGCGCGCTCGCCCCTACCCGCCGAACGGGTGGCGGAGAAGCCGCGCCTAGTCGGCGCAGACGCGCGCGCCCGCCCCTACCGAACGGGTGGCGCTGGCCGGGCGCCTAGTCGGCAGACGCGCGCGCTCCGCCCCTACCCGCCGAACGGTGGCGCGGCCGGCGCCAGTCGGCGAGACGCGCGCGCTCCGCCCCGCACTTCGAACGGGTGGCGCGGCCGCGCGCTGGTCGGCAGACGCGCGCGCTCCGCCCCTACCGAACGGGTGGCGCGGGCGGGCGCTGGTCGGCGAGACGCGCGTGCTCGCCCCTACCCGCCGAACGGTGGCGCGGCCGGCGCCTGGTCGGCGACGCGCGCGCCCGCCCCTACCCTTCGAACGGGTGGCGCGGGCCGCGCGCTTAGTCGGCGAGACGCGCGCTCGCCCCTACCCTCGAACGGGTGGCGGCGGCGACACCGCCGTGGGCGCGTAACTGGTCTTTTGATGCGCCTTGCTCGACGGGTTCCTCGAATCACGCCGCCCCGGTCCGACAGGTTAGGTTCTCGCATCGCGCGACCCGACGCGCCGGCACGCGCGCCTATGACTAGTGGGCGCGGATGTGGACGGTTGCGTGTTTGCAGCCGCCGTCTCTTCCTAGGCAAGGGGGACACGGGCGCGCGCGAGTGGCGCTTTGATCATGACCTTCAGCGTTAGGTGGGCGTTGCGCCGACGGGCGCTTACGCGCGTGGTCGCTCTCGTGGCGCGGACTCCGCGACCCTTCGCTTTCGATTATGGGGAATCGTGCGGGCGGGCCTTTACACCGCTGCGGTTACATCCGCACGCGGATCGCTGCGACGCCAGAGCGGCGGTGGGCGAGGTGGCTTGAAATAGCCCCGCAATGCTGTCCCCGCACCTTTACGCCTCTTTCCCGCTCGCTCCGCCTTCCACACTCGCGCTATCTTCGCCACTTCGCCTCGCTGGAGCGATGGCCTCCAGAGCAGCGCGGCAGCGGTTGGTGGCCTCGCCACTCGCCGCGATCGGCGCTGTTGAGGTGAAATATGCGCCCAAGAGCGCGACCGGCGCGCTAACCAGAACGGATGGTGGCGGAGGAGGAAGGCACGTTCTCCGCAAGCTAGGCCTCGCCGTGGACCGAGAAGACGATCCAATGGATCTTGCGCGCGGGGAAGTTGTCCGGGCGCCAGGACGTACGATTGCCCGCCGACGGCGAGACGGAACCGCATCCCGAGAGGTCGGAGGTGGTCGTATTCGTTGCCTTTTTCGATGCGGGGCTCCGGATCCCAGCGGCGACCGTGGTGGGCGATGTGCCGCGGACCTTCGGCCGAGCCGCACAATCGACTCAAACGCCGTGGCTCGCCATGGTGTACACCGGGCCTTGCGCTCGGGGCTCACTGCCCAGCGTCCGCTATTCGCCTATCTCCGCGAGGCACGATGCCACCGGCGGGCGGAAGGATAGGACGCCGAGCCGTAGCGCTCTTTTATTCTTCGCCTGTCGTGCAAGAAGCTCTTCCCCGCAAACTCAACTCGCGGGAAGTGGGAGTCTTCTCGATGAAGCGGTGGTTCTACCACCGTGTGGAGAGCGGAGCGCCTTGAGTGCACAGCCGACCAATCTCGCTCAAGCCCTCGCCGGCCGAATGCTCGGCGATGAGGACAAGCGGAGGGTCAAGCGCTCGAGGCGTGGCCGCCCGCTCAACATGCGCGACCTTGCCAAGAGTACGTGATGTACGGCGTGGCACCGCTGCCTACGATCGCATCTTGCCGCCGATAGGCATCGAGACGACAATGTTTCGCCGTGGGTTTGCTCGCTACGCGCCGCCGGTCCCCGTAAGCCTCGATTGCGCCTCCTTTGTTGACGCGAGATGCGTTGTATGCGATGTCGTTCTCCTTGCTTCGATGATTTCTTGGAGGAGGCGAGCAAGCCGCGCGCTGTTCCTCGGGGCCGTACACCGCCGTGGAGCACGAGCGGCGCAAGGTCGCTATCGCCAAGGCGGGTCGGGCGAATAAACCGCGTGTGCGAGGTCTCGGCCTTGCCGTGCGGGACCGTGTCACCCACCGATGGTGGAGTGAAGAAGAAGGCCTCGCCTCGGAAGAGGCCGCAGCGGGCGCCGCCGCCAAGAGCCCGAGGGCGCGCGACGCGAGTCGACTTCGGTGAGGTATGCCGAGTCGGCGAGGTGTCTTCGCAGCGCCGCAGTTTGCCGCGCGGGTGTCTCACCACCCGCCGGTCGCGAGGCGCGGACCGATGCGAGGTGGAGCGCGTTTGGCCGGCGCGCGGCGGGAGACGTAGCGGTTTGCGATTGCCGCTGGAACCTTCGCCCCGCGCAGCGATGCGCAGCTTCCCAGCCACGGGGGTCTTCCCGACCACGGCCATGTGTGGGGAGCTCCACCGACACCGCCGGGTTCGCCCCGCTACGCCATCACTGTGGGATTCCAGCGCAAGCACCGGGGCCCCGTGGCCTATGCGCCTCGCCTCTCGCCACCCCCGCCGCAGCAGGACAGCCGCCGCCCCCCGAACGCGAGGCCTCGCCGCGGCGGGACCATTCCTTCGCTACCGGGGTAGGGTGACTTAGCTTACTTTGGTGTATGCTTTTATGCCTTGCGGTGATCACCCGATCCTTGTTTGCGCGCATTCTTCCGGAGGGGGAGCACCGACGAACACGGCCTCCGAGCACGTGAGCCTGCGGACTTCGTGGCGCCCGAGACGCCAAGGCGTGGCGCGGGATTGTAAATGACGCGCCACGAGCGCCGACCCGCAAGTGCTGCAGCCTACGCGCGGGGCACCGGGGACGCCGAGGTGTCCGGTGAGGGTGGTACTGTGCGACCACGCTTGAGTTTGGCCGAGTGTGCTAAGTCTTTTCCTTCTACGACACTTGTGCCGGGCAGCCCCCGCAAATGGCCTATGCTCGAGCCAAAGGCGCCGAGGATAGGCTGCGTGCCGCCGAGGAGGAGCGCAAGCCTCCGCGCCCGCCGCTGCCAGACGCCCGCATCCGCCACCGGAAGCGGAATGCGCCAAAGCGGGCGCACGCCGAGGGGCTTGTTGCGCCGGCGCAGGAGTCGGCCGCGCACCGCTGAACAAAAGTTCGCGCGGAGCGGACGGGTTCTCGAGCAGTCGCCGCGCTAGAGAAGGAAAAAGGCGAGCTTGCCTTGACTCTAGCGAGCGCAACCGACGCCGGGCGACGCCTGGTGGTTGCTTGGGACGCCATGCAAGCGCTGGAGAGCCATCTCCGCGGGCTGGTAGCGAGGTGCCGGACGCGCTTCGCCCGGAGGAGTTGTCTCGACGCTCCGCCGATTGGGATGCCGCCAACGCCGCGCGCGACGCGCGACGCCCTTCGGCACCCACCGCGCGCACACGCCGACATGCTTGGTGTGCGCGCTCCGCAGCACCGCGGTTGTACGCACGCCGCCGCTACCGGATTATCCTCACCGAGATGACTGGCGGGCCGAGTAATGTCCGCGCCGTCCGGCTCGCCGCTTGCCCTCGCCCTTCTTCGACCGGATCTGGGGCACGCCGGGCCGGATGTCGCACGGATCGAGCCCGTGGTCGCCACGGACGGGAGCCTCGCCACTTCTCGACGGGTCCTCGACGCGACGATGGTGGCGCTGGCCTCCGGCGCGCGGAACCCGCAGTCCGACGCCGTGGTGCTTAAGTGTAGGCGTGTGTTGTATCGCTTGTCTTTGTGAATAAAGTACACACTTGCTACTTGCATTCGACTTTCACCTACATCCCGCAGCTTCCTTGCTGACCGCTTCGCGCGCCGACCTTTCAACCCGCGACGCCTTCGATGTCGGGCGAAGGGCAAGAGTCGCCGACTTTTGGGCGAGTCGGCCTTCTTCGAGCGAGGCCCCACTCTAGCTCGTGTTAAGGACGAACCCGCAGGTAGCGCTTAGAGCGCCGTGATGTTGCCGACCTTTGTACATGTGATTCTTCCGTATGCGACTTCCCGGCATTTTAAGAATGCGCCGCGTGTTGATGCCGCCATTGGCGAAGTAGCGTGCGCTGTGGTTCTCAGAAGTCGACACCGCGGACTCACGATGCGGAGGCGCACATCCGCGTGTGCCTTGCTTTATAGTCCGAGACTCGCGCGTGCGGAGGCGTGCCTCGACGCCACGCCTTATTTAGAGTCCGTGGACTAGTGCGCGCGAAGCGACTTCGACGCTGCGCCTTCTTTATAGTCCGAGACTCGCGCGCGCGGAGCTTGGCTCAACGCCACGCCTTATTTAAAGTCCGTGGACTAGTGCGCGCGAAGCGACTTCGACGCCACGCCTTCTTTATAGTCCGAGACTCGCGCGTGCGGAGCTAGGCTCAACGCCACGCCTTATTTAAAGTCCGTGGACTAGTGCGTGCGAAGCGACTTCGACGCCACGCCTTCTTTATAGTCCGAGACTCGCGCGCGCGAGCTAGGCTCGACGCCACGCCTTATTTAAAGTCCGTGGAGTAGTGCGTGCGGAGCTAGGCTCGACGCCACGCCTTCTTTATAGTCCGAGACTCGCGCGGCGAGCTAGGCTCGACGCCACGCCTTATTTAAAGTCCGTGGACTAGTGCGTGCGAGCTAGGCTCGACGCCACGCCTTCTTTATAGTCCAGGACTTGTGCACGCGAGGGCGCCCTCGGTGCGCCTTTTGTTTATACTGCACCCGCCACCGTGGCGACGGTGAGTGCACACGCGAACGCGGCGTCTTTGGTTTATACTCGTCCCCGCCTCCTGGCGACGGCGAGTGCACACGCGAACGCGCGTCTTTGGTTTATACTCGCCCCGCCTCCTGGCGACGGCGAGTGCACACGCGAACGCGCGCTTTGGTTTATACTCGCCCCGCCTCCTGGCGACGGCGAGTGCACACGCGAACGCGCGTCTTTGGTTTATATCGCCCCGCCCTCGGCGACGGCGAGTGCACACGCGAACGCGCGTTTTTGATTTATACTCGCCCCGCCTCCTGGCGACGACGAGTGCACACGCGAACGCGGCGTCTTTGGTTTATATCGCGGACGCGCGCTGGCTGCGCTCGCGCGCCTCACCGCGTGCTTGCGTGTGATGAAGAAAGATTAGCGCAAACGGCGATCTTCATTACATCCCGCTTGCACGGTGAGCGACTACAAAGGGTGAATATACCGACCGCTTGCCCTTGGTGGGGCCGCAGCCTCTAGTCACTAGACGCTCGCAGGCCGCGCAGCGCCATGGATGACCCCGCGACCTCCGTCTTGTGACGCCGCTCACGAAGCGCCGCATGCGCCGCGACGCGGCACCGTGCTCGCTCGATCGCGCCGCCATATCCTCGTCGCCTCGACGGTGATGGTGGTCCGGGACCCGGATCTTCATGCACAGATAGCCGTGATGTGGTACCGCGCCGAAGGAGTTGAGGATTGGGCGTCCTAGTATGGCATTGTAGGGGTACGGAAGGTCGACCACATCGAAGGTGACATCTTCGGTCCGCACATTGTCATCTTGGCCGAAGGAGACTTGAAGGCCGATTTGCCCAAGACCGCAGGGCTGTCCCCCGAAGCCCTGCAGTGGGATTCCCGAGGGCCCCAGGCGGCTTCGAGGGATCCCCATCTGGTCGAAGGCCGCCGCAAACAACACGTTTGCGGAGCTACCGCCGTCTACCAAGGCGCGCCCCACGTCGCATCCCGCGATGGTGACCCGGATAACCGTGGGGTCCCGCGAGGAAGTCCACACCGGGCGCGTCGTCGGTGTGAATGTAACTGTCCGCGCCCAATCCGGCGGTGCTTGCGCTGGGTATGCCGCCACGTGATGTAGTCTTCGCGCGTAGGCCTTCTGCTGCCGTGCCGAGGCGAATTCCAGTGCAGAGCCTCCGGATATGACATTAATGACCCTGCGGTAGGTTGCGTCCGGGCTCGCAACGGCGGAGGCCCTCCCGAGGCCGCCAGACGTGAGCTTGATCCGTAAGGCGCCTTCCGGGTTGCATCCTTGCGCTCGCACCGCATCCCTTGCGCTGCACCGCATGGGGCCTCGTATGGAATTGACGGGCCACCGCAGCGCGCGCCTCGGTTCTCGCCCTAGCGACATTGCCGCGAGCGCCGCGATGGAGGTGCAAGCGCGGTACCATGATTGCCGCGCCGTGGACTACGCACCACGCCCTCGATGCCGGTCGCCGTAGTCCCCACGACCCTTATCGCCGCGCCCTCGCCCGCCGCGCCCGCCACGGCGCCGACCGCCTCGGCCGGCTGGAGCACCCTCGCTGACCCGCCGATGTCGAGGACGCACCGATTTCGCCGACCTCTGCCCGCGCTTGGGCTGATCGGACGACTTTATGCGGGTTGTCCTTACGGCCGCGCCCCCGACGCTCTCGCTTCGCTTTCTTTCAAGAACCGCCTCGGCGGTCTTCGCTTTGCCGAGGCTCCGCTTGGTTGGTGTCGAGTCGCCACCTTGCTTTCGCGCGCCTTCCTCCGCCCTAGCATATTCTTCCATCTTGTCGAAGAGCCGCCACCGCCTTGATTGACTTTCGCGTTGTACTCGCCATCGGCCCGACGAAGGCCCCAGATGGCTGCATTGACGATGGTGATCTCGCTGACGCCTTTCACCGACATCGAATCTTGGCGGCGCTTGAAGTAGTCCCGAGCTTCCGGTTTTGCTTTACGGCAAAGAGTTGGTCCGCGCCGACTCGGCCAACGTAGTTTCCTTGAAGTTGTTGTGAAGGCGACACGGTCGTTCCCACGCCAGATGGAGCCCGCTCTATAGTAAAGAACCAAGAGAGCGCCACTCCTTGTAGCGAGAGGGGAGTCCTTCGCCTTCGTGGTGTCGCCGCCGCCGCGCGCTTCGATTGCGGTTTCAGATACGCGCACGAACTCACGGGGTCCGTGTCGCTTTGTACGAGCCGATGGCGCTAGGAAACTTGAAGTCTTCGCCATGCCGCCGCTGCAGCCCCGCCGAGCGGGGACTCGGATCCACACGCCGCAGCGCACGCGGCCGACGGGGCTTCGCGATCGCCCGCCTCTCGGCGTGGGCTCGACGCGACCATCGGGCGCGCTGCCGACTCCGAGCCTCCCGCATATCTCGACGGCCCGCGAAGGTCCCCAGCTCCCGCCGAATGCATTGAGAGCCGCCAGCAGGCACTTTCCATCGCCGGCAGCGGGTCGCCGCATTTCGACGGCGGTCGGCGCGGGGACGATCAGCGCCGCGAGGTCCCGAATCGCCGGCCGCTCCGTCGTGGCTACCTCGCCCGCCGTCCGCGCCGCGGCGAGGGTTGCGCTGGGGCGGCGAGGTCTGCCGTTGCGCGCGGCGGATCGGTTGTCGCCGCGCCGTGTCGACGTCTTCGATCAAGGGGCCTGCCCCGCAACGCCGGTGGCGGGCGGGTCGCCGCGTGCCGTGACGGGTTGGTCGCCGCGGTGCGGTGACGGGTTGGTCGCCGCGCCGAACGCCGACGTCTCCGCCATCGCGCCGTGACGGCACCCGCGCCCGCCATCGCCGATGCCGGCCCCGTACTCATACGACGCCCGAGCCGCCGCTTTCTTTCCTTCGCCGCCGTGGTGAAGCTTTTTCTGCCATCTTTTTCCTTCTGGCCTTCAGCTTGTCTTCGCCCTCCCCACTGACGGCGCCAACTATTGTGGCTACTGCATCAAACAGAGAGAGAGGTGGTAGTGGAGAGTGATGAAGATAAGTGTAGTGGCCTGGGTCCTCCCCATGGCTTGTACTCATATATATATATACACATGATGAGTGCTTTTACGCTTTACCTCATATCTCGGTTATCCTCTCAGCGCGGTTATGTCATTACATATGGCCTATTCTGAGCCTTATAATCTCCTACCAGGCCTGCTGGGTTTAGGTGGGGGTCATCCCTACGACAAGTCTGTTTAGAACTGACGAACTTTACATGAATTACGAAGGATTTTTATAAAAATTAATTTATTTTTATTGGTAAAACATTTTTCAACGTTCCAAACGGGGCCAAATGAGAGAGCTTCTGTACGACTGTACCTCGCGTTTTTGCTTTTCTGGCCTTTTGTGAGTTTATTTGCACATCTAACCCCCTTGGTCTATTTTTTTTTTCAGATTTGTTCTCCCGAACGTGGATTAAATAATGTTTGACACATCACGCCTGTTGCGGCCTTGGAGCGCTTAAGCCCGGTGAGCGCAAGACACGCAGGCTCACTAAGAGCATGTTTGGGACTGCTCTGCTCCAGTTTTTCCAGCTCTGCTCCATCAACTTCACTATGGAGCAGCTCCATTGTGGAGTCCTGGAGCAGGTGGTCCTGTTTGGCACGCAGCTAGCTCCAGCTCCAGAAATGTGAGGTTTCCCTGAGAAAGGTCCAATGTGCCCCTGAATGATGTTTGATGGATGTTTTGATAATCATGAGCATATGTAATCAATTTTTGTTGCCAATTGAAATATGATGTAAAATATTATAATCGCAATTAATTTATTCGAGAAAACCAAAAAAACAAATATTTTGGTCAAATGATTCCATCCTTGCGCTGCCGCCGACCTTCTTGGGGAGGAGCAGGTTGTGGATGTTGGCCCATGCCATATTCACAACCATCGAACAACCAAATTAACCAGCCAAGAACTAGCATTCTCCTACTACTTAACGCGATAGCCAAGAAATCCAGACGAACAACTAGACCATTCCTACGAAACCAGCATCAACTCCTTGCGATAAGGTGGGATCGATCCAAAGTGAGGCGCGAGGAGGACAAAGGGCCTCGCTTGTTGTCGCTGCCGACGCCGAGGCCTCGGAGGAGGCCTTCGTGGAGAGGTGTTTGCGGATGTTGGGCATCACGCCGCCGCTCACGATGGTGGCGCCGCCGAGCAGCTTGGTCAGTTCCTCGTCGTTCAGAACCTGGTGAAAAGGGGAGGAGAGGAATTGTGTAATGGCAGTGGTGGGTAATTTTTCACCAACTCCACAAGGAGTTTGGAAACCTTTGTTTGTGGAGTACCCCTTGAGGAGCTCCATAAAAAATATGGAGTTGGCCTCTAACTCCACCTTTTTCTTGGAGCGGAGTTTTTGGGGTTAGATCTGTTTGGTCAGCGAAGTTGGGAGCGGAGCTGAAAAACTTGGAGCGGAGCAGTCCCAAATAGACCCTAACTTCATGCGGTACCAGAGCACAGGAGGTATTGTTTCATATGGGCCCACCGACTTTATGTGGTATCGGAGCACAGGAGGTGCCGTTTCATGCAGGGGCCACTGACTTTATGCGGTACTAGAGCGCAAGAGGTATCATTTCGTGTGGGGCCCACCGACTTCATGTGCTTGGGTACCATATGAAGTTGGTGGATCCCGAGCGTCCTGCGTCTGCCCACACCCTCCCACGCTCGCTGAGTAGCTGCGCTCGGTGCCAAACTTCCACGCTCCAGGGTCGCAAAAGGTGCCATGTGTCGAACGCCATATAATCCACGTTCGGAGGGGGCTAAACCTATAAAAAAGACCAGGGGGGCGGATGTGCAAAAAAAAAAACACACACACACACATAAAGGTGCCAAAAAGCAAAAAAGTCCGTGTTCCTCAACCTACGCTCAGCGTTTCCATCCACCCCAGCTGTCTCTGTTATTTGAAGGGTGGAAGACCGTATCAAGTAGAGGGAATGAATTTAAACCATGGGTTCAAGCATTCGTACACGCCTGATGCCTGTGTCTTGTGTGCTCTTGTACGATGACTTAACTAGGCGAGGCTGAGAGCTTGACTGCGTGTTCATTTTTCTTTTTTTACATGGTTGTGTGTTTTTTGCTGAATGATTCCATCGCACAGTCCGACGCATCATTTCGATAGCACACTCGCAGCATGTCTAATCAACGCTTGCAACAAATAGATTCTATTCAAGAAAATAATGAGAAAATATCATTCACTTAATTCAAAAATCGACAAAGCTTACGGATCTCCTTAAACATATGTCTTAGTTATGCTCAAAACTAATTCAAAATTTCCAAAAAAAAAGCAAATATATGGTCCTACAACATTGCAATATTATATATATATATATATATATATATATATATATATATATATATATATATATATATATATATATATATATATATATATATATATATATATATATATATATATATATATATATATATATATATATATATATATATATATATATATATAACAATCAGGGACAACATTTGCAGCAAATCGGAATTAAATACACAAAATTTGCAAGCAGGGATACACATATGCAACAATTGGAGATCTTGCTTGCAACAAAAATACTTGATGTTGCAATTGTTCTTGCTGACTGTTGCACAAAAATTATTATCATAATATCCAAAAGATATAGTCCCAACATCTCAAATGACCTATTGCAATAAAAAACTTCAATGAACAACATGACTAAGTTGCCTTAGTCTAGGATTGTGGCAACATATCTGCCTTGACGACATGGGTTCATTGGAGTCGGCTCGATCGGAAGTGTGCACACTGCACTATAGGAGGAGAAGGGAGGGGAAGGAGGAGGGATGAAGCGTTGGGGATAGGATGGAGACATAGGCGTAGGGAGGGAGATGAGCTCGTCTACAATGGAAATCCTCAGCATCAGTGGCTCACTAGAGTTTTGACTCGTCGGAGGAGGGAGAAGGATGGAGGAGGCACAACAAGGAGAGAGGAGGCATTGGGGACAACAAGGAGGGAGGTGCGCGGAGGGAGTGGAGCTCATCTCCGCCTGGCGGTGGCTCGCCATAGGAGGAGGAGGCACATTGGTTTCTTGTAAGATTGATTAAGATGGGCAACAAACTAGAGAGCGGCGACTGAGAGTGAACCGTCCGATGGATCGGAATCAGACGCTAGTGGCTAGCGATAGTAGTGGTCTGGACACTAGAGTTTATTTTACTTATTGAAATCCAATCATGGTCGATTTGAATCACAATAATCTGTACAAGTATTGCTAGTTGGCACTTTGTCTGGACTAGCTAGGGTTATTGCAAAACAACGAGGCGCTACTAGCGTCCGATATGTCATTAGTCTGCCAGACATGGCACAAACAAAGCATTGTCTATCAAATACTGTTTTTTTGCTGTTCTCATCTTGAATACAAAGCCAGGTAGCAAAGCGATCGTTTTTTTTGTAAAAGCAACGCGTTAGAGCAACCGGTTTAGTTAAAACAAAAACATATTAAAGCAATTGATCTATGTCAGTTTGACGATTCGTCACTGAAAACTTTTTTTGATGGAGGTGCTTTTATGTTTTGCTCAAAGTGATTTGCACAACTTTTAAAGCAGAACTAAATAGTGGATAGTACTTACTTATCCTTTCGTGTGCTTTGAGATTAGTACCATTCTTGTTAGAGTACATAATTCCATTATTTTTATACTTTTACCCCCAAAATCACATTGAAAAAGATGACTTTGCTCTTGTTCTTCTTCATCTCCTCCCCTCTCTTTTTACCAAGGCTGACACGCTGTTGACAAACTTTGAACACTAGTACATGTAGTAAAAATCCACCACTTTAAAAAAGAAGTGTTAAAGCCATCTATTCTTAAAATAGGAAGGCATACCCAGTTGACCTTCCCCCCCCAAGGAATCAACCGAATTCCTTACTGCAGGATTCCTGCCAAAATCTTGTTGGGGCTCATTGGCTATTAGATTGCGGCGGGTGGTCAAGCGGTTGGCGGCACTATGTCCAGATCTAGCAGGCCCCTACCAACCGCGCACTCAGAGAAAGGTGGTGAGGCGGAAGAGGCTTCATCGAGATGAGGATAAAAGGGATCTAGTTAAATCTTGTGCCGAATTCACTGCTAGCCTGTTAGACACTAGTATAGTGTCCGTGCTAACGCCACGGCGGTATTTCAGGGATGCACATGAAAACAACCAAATGACGATATTTTTTTTCCATAGTTTAAGTTTCACGCAATTGTATATCACCATATATATAATCTGGAAAACACTCATGTATATCACCAGCAAGTTCAGGTCATGAAATTACAAGCCTAGGCCAATTATAATGCATAACAAGGCAATAATAAGTCATGTCTCGCTGAACCATCTAATTTCGATTTGCTTAAGTAGGTCTTGGAGTTCTCCAGGGATAATGTCTTTACATTCATTTTCACTGCTCTTCAAAATGTCCACCAAGAAATTCGTCCTCAGTGAATGTGATCGCTGTGCATGGCAGATAATAAGTTAACTTATTAATTTGCTATGTAGTCTACAAAATATACATAGGGAATATTATATGCTCACAGTGTTGATAACTGGTAATCTTACGCCATTCCACGACCACATGAAATCAGATACAAGGAAGCCCGACAAAGTTCTTTGGAGAAGAGCACGTGTTTAATTGTTATAGATAAATCAAATGATATTTGATAATAAAGATGAAACATATTATAAGTTATTACCAGTCCGTAGTTTTTGGAACCCATGTTGGGAATTTACGACGCCAATAAAAAATATCGTCTTTCCACGCAGGATGTGCCAATTCCATGGCGAGTTTGAAATTATTGGCAATGTTATGTAATTTGTGTATATATGGCATGCATGGATCAGAACCCTTAAACATTCCATTTTTAGGATGAGGATCCATAATGGACACAGTTCTGGTACCCATGTCTAGTATGTATAATGTGTAGTGCTCCATTTGACGGTATGGCAGTAGAACCTATAAACAAACACCGAGTCTATAAGTGACAAATGATAAAACACAAGTTTTTAAAGGAGTATATAGAACATATCTTACATCTGCTGCAGTGTGAAATATCGTACTCCATGTCAAAGCCAGATTCAAGCAATTTTATGAGTTTTTGCGCGCTAGCTTGTCACACCGCCATGATCTCGTCCAAACTGAGATATTGACTGTTCATTTTGCAAAATTTAGAATTATTTGTTTACACACACACACACACACACACACACACAACAAGGGAACAATTATATCAACTTACACAGAACTGGAGGTCCATGTAGTGGAATTTGTCATCTAACCACAACAAGGCTTCGTTGCACGCAACCGTCCGAACACCTATGTTGAAGCAATCACAATCAATGGGTTTATTTGCATCTAAAATATCTCTAAGTGTTCTGAGACTTAAAGATATTGGATATGGTCTGGTGCTTCGAACCCATTCTTTGCTAAAAAAAAACAAGGACTAGGAACGAATTAGTTGATCACATCTTAGTATATTAGTATATGCAATTAATTAGCAAAAAATACTTACTCTAAACACTCTTCATCGTCTATCGACCAGATGTATGTGCTCAACCAATACAATAGTTCCTTTCTCGCTGAATATTTTGGCGGATGGTTGAGGACCAAAGAAGAATTTCTCGACAGCTTGAGTGACCTCACCCGATTATCGATCATTATGACATCATCCGGATTATCGCGACCTCTTTATCTTGTTCATCATCCCGTACCCTCTCGCTGTGTTTAATGTGGAGTTCCACAAGATTGCAAGGAGCTTGAACCTAAACTTACTTATATCATCCTGAAAATATGAGCAAGTGCTGATCTATTAACCGATTATTTGACAAAAAAAGTGACTATGTTTAGAAATCTCCCTATGAATTACCTGGGTCACATGGTCAGATAGAGTAATTCCAGTCCAATACTCCATATAGTTGATCATCCATAAACCACAAGTAAGTCAAATATAATCTCAAACTGAATGCTATCGGTATTACAAGCAGCAACAAGCAACGCTGAGAGTCATCACAATCGTGTGGAATGTACAAGGCTTCTATATCTAGTTTATATTATTATATATAAACCAATGGAAAAAAATGTTGATTACTATAACATAGAAGCTTGTCTTACATCTCAGGAGTGCAATTTTTAGCAAGAACTGTAATCAGATCGTGATACCACAACTGTTTCCAACATTTACGATCGTTCACATTTGCATAATGCATTGTTATATACCTTGAAGCTTCGCAACCAGTAGAAATAATAAGTGACCCATACTTTAGAATTTTCCATGATCGTTTCCAAGGTATGTGTTTTGCCATCAAATGCTACAACTGGATCCTCATATAACACCTTCCAAAGATGGATAAATGGCTTCAGAAAAAAGGGATTTTGTATTTTCAAACACATTAAATTAACAAAAACAAACGGTAGCATCATCACTACCTCTATACCGTTCTCCTTGTACCATTCAACAGTCTACCTCTGCCCACCAGATCCAACACAGGTATGAAAACCCTGCCACAAGACAAAGTTCAGGCCCTTGAGGTTGCATGTGCAGCTTTAATCTTGATGATTAAATGTGCAATGCTCGAATCTATCATAGCAGCTAAAAGAAAGCTTATTTACATAGAGCAACAGAATATAAAAGTGTAATGCTAACATACTGAAGCAGATTCCACTAAAGTCCAGACAAAGTATCATGAAGATAACTCTTCATTTATCCATTGTGTGAAGAATGTACAAGTACAATAAATAAGGATTAATCAGTTCAGTAATCCCAAATCTGCACACCATCACTATCATCATGATTTAATGCTACTCCTCATCGCTAAGTTGCCCCAAGTACTTATAGGTAGGCGTGCAGGCTTCTTGTCTGGAGGAAACAGATAGCCTTTTGTCAAGGTTGGTCGCTCATATGGCGGAAATGCCTGTATAACAGAAAGCACACACTATCATAAACCAACACATAACCTCACAAATCGAACTATTAACATAGCACAATATATTACATGGGAATGGAAAAACAACCACATAATGGCATGATGGACAAATAAGCTTCTACAATTAACATAGCAAAGTGAATACACTGAAACAGATAGATTAACAATACCTCTTTGGAGACGATGCAAAGGCGGCCATCAGCCATGCCCTGCTCGACGAATGTCCTCGCCGCGTACCCCGCCACATTCACAGTAAAATCAGCTCAAATGAATTGCACAGTAAGAAAATAGTATAGCAAAGTAGAAATCAGATATTAAACTTGAAAAGTCTTCCAAAAATGGTGCTTACAGATTCACCGCTGAGATTCATATATGTTTGAGGCCTGGCAAGTAGAACAGGGACACCACCGACCATCCCTGCATCAATGGAAAGGACAAAACATCCAATTCAATTCAATCCTTTGTACGGACAAAACAGAGTATGCATTATTCAAAATGTAAAAAGGGGTAGTCTTTCTGGGGGCATATGGATGGAGCCAAACCTTCACCAAATAGTGCTTTAAAGTGATGTGTGGTCAGAGATATACCCTGAGATTGTGCAAACGCATCTATCATATCAAACCCAACCTGCAAGTAAAAACAGTGCAAAAGAATTCTGAGAATAAAGCTTAGCCATTGAATTCTTAAACATAGGATGAGAAGCACAACTTATATTGTGTCTGGTGGATTGGTACTTCTCACCGGAGTTACCGAGACCAACAAAGAGCCATGGTTGTATTGCAGAGCACGAGGAAGAAGGTGAAGATAATGAGGAGGTCCGACAGGTAGAAACATAACACTTTAAAAGGAAGGGGACAAGTCTTATCCAAAGTTTTTCCTGCATGATTTACTCAATCATAGGAATACAAACATCCACGAGTTCAAAATCAGATGCCAAAGTCTGCAACAGAAGGCCGATTTGTTCTTGAAGGACCATTCGCAATGCTACAACAAGAGGCCAAAAATTACAGATATGGGTCATAAGCCTCGCATATCCAACACCGTCTTGCACATCACTAAATTAAATAGTGCTCGTTATTCCACACTTGAGTAATGCACATTGGCCACAGTAGAATGTTTCCGTTTCACTAATCGGCAGATGCAAGAATCCAAAGCGTAAAACAGTAGAACAAACATGGAAGAAAGCAAGTTGTTCATCAATGCATCTAGCCTAGGCATTTCATCAAACCGCTATAAGACACGATGCAAGAACATGTATTCCTTGTTGATCCTAACGTGTTATAGAAATGTAGCAATTTGGGAGAAAATTCATAACATGATTATTGTTGTTGGTATAACATGATTATTGTTAGGTAATACGTTAGGTAAAACTCCCTAACCTTTGAAAAAATGAACCACATAATTCTGGAGCACGATACCATCTAGTTGCAACGTAATCCTAGGACAACGAATGCAAAATCATAAGAAACCAAACTTTGGCTTCTCATCATAAAAATGTCCGGTCAACATTACTAAAATGGATACCGCCCGAATATGGTGATGGGGTATCATTAAATGATACACGGGCAAGGCCGAAATCACAAATCTTCAGCTTGCAATCAGCATTGGCTAGAATATTCTTGGGCTTAAGATCCAGATGGAAAACAATTGCTGCAAAACCATCACTTAGACAATAAACACAGAAATCACACATGAAAAAAAATCCAATAAGCCATTACCAATTTCCTCCTATGTGGAGTCTAATTACCTGTATGAATGTACTTCATCCCCCGGAGCAGCTGATACAAGAAGAACTGGTGATGCTCAGTCAAATGCATACTTATACATGAGTTGTTGAGCTGAAAATGCTTATAAGCAAAATTCAGTGTGAAATAGAACAGGGCTCTACAATATCTGATACCTTTCTTTATCTCATATACTCTACTACACAAGCTGCACTTTAACAAGTTGCTTGTCTACTCTAGGAGCTCAAGCACATGACAATACCAACTGTAAACGTTACAGAACCCACACGATTAACACTTTTCTGGTCAATATTCTACAGTGAGAAGATGCTGCTAGTTGGCCTTAATCACGCCAATCACAAACGGTTGGCACAAAAAAGTTCTATAGACGCAAAATTCTTTAGCAATCTTAATGCACATCGGAAATTCAGAATCAACAAAAGATCATGAGTATCATTTTGCTTTCGATCTTGCAACTTACCCATAAAGACTAAATCACAAAATGTGTTTATTCCTTTATAACCGAATCACTCATCGGACGAACAAGCTTAAGCAACCTCAACAAATACCGACGGTCGCCACGACGGCAAGCTCCTTGTCGCACTCGGGCTTGGGCAAGAAGTAGACATGCCCTTCGCCTTTGTGTCGTAGAACTCGAGCTCGCCTCCCACCCGCACTTCTTGATCCCCGGCGACGCCGCGCCTCTCCACGAACCAGCGGTGCTCGCGTGGTGACCAAAGACGCGCCGCACCCGAAGCTGCCTCACTCTCGGCCACGCCGCGGGTTGACATACCGGTGGTCGAGGCCGAACTTGCCACCGCAGACGAACTCCCATGTGCGCCGAATCGCCGCGTAGCGGCGTCGGTGGACTCCCGCCACGGTTCTTTCCCAAAAGTATGGGTGCAGAGCGCGACGCCACGACCTTGTCACCATAGCCCTCGATGCCTTCCTTCCGCAGCCTTATCGCGCGCAGCGCCATGTTGGCGCCGGCGCCGTTGTTCGCGAGGACGACGCGGAGGCGCCGCTGCTCGGCGAGCCAGGGCTCGCGCCGTCCGGCGATGCGCGCGACGATCGCTTTGAGGGCGCGGCGGCGGGACGCGGTGCTCGGGGCAAGGCGGTAGTCGGCGAGACGACGACGGCGGGACCGCCGCGCGATGGAGGCGGCGTATATGTGGTAGAGCGGGAGCGGCGGTGTGGACCATGAAGGCGCCCGTGGAAGAAGACGACGACGGAGCTTGCCGAGCTCGCCGCGCGACGAGGCGGCAGGTAGAAGTGGGCGGAGATGCCGGCGGCGGGGTCGAGGACGACGTCCTTCGAGGCAACGCCGTTGGCGTGGTCGCCAGAGGGGGAGGGCGGAACGGTGTCGGTGCCGTCGAAGCGCTCGATGCCTTGTTGCGGAGGACGCGAGGGAGGAGTGGCGGAGAACGTGGGGAGAAACGGTCACGCGGAGAATGTGGGAGAGTCGGGGACGCAGGAGGGGTACTGCAGATCCATTGAAGGATGACCGTCGGATATGGTTGAGTAAAGAGAGAGAATGGAGGAGAGTTAATCTGGTGCGGACGTTTTTAGGATGGTGTAATTATGGGTGCATATTGTGGTGTAAATGTAGTTAAGGTCATGACTGTGGAGCAGATAATTGTTGGGTGGATGTAGGATAATTTTAACTGGTGGTTTATAGGGGTAGAGATGATACAAGCAAAAGCAATAGACCAAATAGTGTTTCTTGTTCCCTATTTGAATACAAACACACGTAGTAATAACAACCGGTTAATTTTAAAAGAAGAATTAATGTGTTAAAGGGATCGTTTTTAAAAGGAAACGGTAAGCATCAATCAACAATTTTTTTTCAAGAAATCGGTTGAATACTTCACTGTTGGAATCCCGCGCAAAAGTTGTGCTCACACATTGTCAGCGGTGACGGCTCTAGGAAAGTTTGAATTTTTAGGTTATAGAACGTAGTCTGTGGTTGGGACAAAGGAGGGGATCTGTGGTTGGGACAAAGGAGGGGATCTAGGGCGGATCTTTTTAGACTATGATTTTAACTTTTAGTTTATGGTTTTTGAATTTGATCTGTTTGTAAGAAACAGTATGCAGAGGGGAACAATTGTATATGATTTTAGCTAGTATAACTGAATTTGATATAGTATCTACTATAATCTATCTGTAATCTGTCTTGAAAAGATACATCATTTAAAAACAATTACTATAACAGAAGTGATAAACCAAAAAAAGAATCAAGCCCTAAGTTAGATTTGTGGAACGGTGCGCGGCGCGCGACAGTACGGCCCAAACTAGGCAACCCTAAATAAGCCGCTATTGATCTGAATGCGAAACAGGAGTACGTCGAGATTCAAGGGGTCTCAAAACCACCGGAATCCCTCGCCAGAATCACGCCGCGGCACGGCCTCACACACGTGAAGCCAGCCAACCAACCAGGCGGTATTTGTTGTCCTTGCCGACTCACAAGCGTTTATAATCCTAACCGTGCAAGCCCCCGATCCAACGGCGCATACGTGTCGTGTGGAAGTGGAATTGTGCGCGGCCGGGAGGCATCCCATCCGTCCGATCCGTCGATCGCGCGTTCACAAGCCGTCGCCGCGGCGCACGAGTCCAACCCCGTCCCGCCCGCTAGCGCTACTACTTAACCCCCTTCCTTTCCGGATGCCAATTTCGCCTCAGCCCCAACAGAAAAAATCACAGTGCTATACGCAGATGGTTCGCGCCGGCGGCGACGGCGGCATGGGGGGGAAGCCGAAGCTGCTGCTGGGGAGATACGTGCAGGGGGAGCTGCTGGGCGAGGGCAACTTCGCCAAGGTCTACCGCGCGCGGCACGCGGAGACGGGGGAGGAGGTGGCCATCAAGGTCATGGACAAGGCCAAGCTGGTCAAGATGGGGGCGGAGAAGCAGATCAAGCGCGAGATCGCCGTCATGGCCCTCGTGCGCCACCCCAACGTCGTGCGCCTCCACGAGGTGATGGCCACCCGGAGCCGGATCTTCGTCGTCATGGAGTATGTCAGCCGCGGCCCGCTCTACAGCGACGTCCCCGTGAACGGCTACAGCGAGGACGACGCCCGCCGCATCTTCCAGCAGCTGGTGTCCGTGCTCTCCTTCTGCCACGCGGTCGGGGTGTACCACCGCGACATCAAGCCCGAGAACCTCCTCCTCGACGAGCACCGCAACCTCAAGGTCGCCGACTTCGGGCTCTCCGCCCTCGCCGACACGGAGCGCCGGGAGGCACTCCTCCACACCGTCTGCGGGACGCCTCTCTACGTCCCACCGGAGGTGTTCGCGCGCCAGGGCTACGACGGCGCCAAGGCGGACGTCTGGGCCGCCGGCGTGGTCCTCTTCGTGATCGCGGCCGGCCGCAAGCCCTTCCGCGACGACGCATTATTCAACCTGTACCGCATGATCTGCCGCTGCGAATACCGCTGCCCGCGCTGGTTCAGCCCCGATCTCGTCCGCCTAGTCCGCCGCCTCCTCCAGCCCGACCCGGCGCGCCGGATAACCATACCGGAGATCATGGAGACTAGGTGGTTCAATAAAGGGTTCAAGGAGATCAACTTCTACATCGACAACAACGACCGCCTGCGCAGCCTCAACGGGTTCGACGAGCCCGAGCTCTACGACTCCGACTCCGACACGACCGTGTCGTCGTCGGGCTCTTCCTCCCCGTTGGCCGGCGCGCCCCGTGGCATGCACACCTCGGCGTCCGCGCCGTCGCTGACCGAACTCGAGAAGACTGATAATGCCGCCGTGCAGCCGCGCATGCGGCGGCCCAAGAGCCTGAACGCGTTCGACATCATCGCCTCCTCGCCGAGCTTCGATCTATCCGGGCTGTTCGAGGAGCGGGGCGAGCAGATGCGGTTCGTGTCCGCCGCGCCGGTTCCCAATATCATCTCCAAGCTGCAGGAGATCGCTGGGCAGGTCAGCTTAACGGCGCGCACCAGGGAGTGCCAGGTGAGCTTCGAGGCGACGAGGAACGGACAAAAGGGCGCGCTCGCGATCTCCACCAAGATATTTGAGCTTACGCCGGAGCTCGTCATGGTCCAGGTGTGCAAGAAGGCCGGCGACACCGCCGAGTACCGGCAGTTCTGCCACAATGAGCTCAAGCCAGGCCTGCGCGGCCTGGTGGACGGCCTGCTGGAGAAGGAATGCGAGGGCGCCGCCTCCGACGCTGAATGATGGATAAATTCTAGAGGCTTCTTGGGGCAGAAAAGCAGCAGGGTTCAGTTCAAGTATCTTTGATTGTTTGGTTCCTCGCTCAGTAGTTTACTAGTTTAATTTAGGACTTTTGACAGTGTTAGGGGTGGATCATCGATATATCATGGCACTGTAGTTATCATTTGCTAAATGCTAGGTGTTGTACACACCTTGAAATTGTACATTACATTAGCGGAAAGATTATCTATTGATGTGTTCGTAGGTTGTTTTCTAAAGTTAAAACTTTTGGGATCGATTTGGTACAGGCAATGTGCCTGTCTCTCCAAGTTCTTGCTTGCCATGATATAGTATTATAGTGGTAGTAAAAACAGAAACATATACCCTTAATTCACTGCATAATGGAAGTACAAGTACAGAAACATATGTTCTTGCTTGCCTGATGGGGGATAATTTCTCACAACACACTGGGAAAAATGCAGTCACAGGGACTTAAATAAACCATGGTTCATGTTGGCACGAGAATTGGAGTCGCATCACCTTCCCTGGCATTCAGGGCAGTTTGATCAAAATCTTTGTGAAAGGTCAAGGTGGCCTGAAATTGATATGCTGGGAAACATCTCACATGATGCCGTTCCTAGAAATTGGATGCTGGTTGAGAAAACATCCTTTTTTTTTTCTTTTTGTAAGCTTTTTTTTGATGACAAATTAAGGAAACCTTCAAAAAAAAAGAGAGAGAGAGAGAGAGAGAGAGAGAGAGAGAGAGAGAGAGAGAGAGAGAGAGGCAGTAGTTTGAGCTCAAAACGAGATGTGCTGACACTGAAATCTCTCTGTTGTTCTGAAGGGAATCAGAAGCAGTATGCTAATGCAGAGAAGAATCTGTGCCGCAAATGTCAGTTTTGGATGTTTGCTCGCTGTCACCTTTTATTTTCTTTAGATTGTATGATATCTGAAATGAACCACAAGTTGTTCTGCAATTTTTTTCCTGATAGCCCCATCGCTCTATATTGTCTGGGTGGACCAGATTAGTAGCTAGCCATTCAAGCTGAGCCACACCTTTTCTGCTCAACTTGCTGAAAATGGCTTGTTCTTTGTTGACAAGTGAGTCAAGACAGCAGTATCTTACTTCCTGCAAACAAAAAAATCGAAGTTTTTGTTAGTTTACTTCCTGCAAATAAACATTTCTTCTGAATTTTACTTACTGTTACTTGTATGCCATTCTCTTCTAAGACCTGGCAGTAAACTGCACACATGGTTTCTAAACTAAAACCAAACTACTCAATTCGCTTGTTGCAAATTAGCTGATTGGCATTTTTTAGTGAATTATATGGGTAGAACTAGAAATACCAGCACAACTGGGGCAAAGAGAACCACAAATTATTCAGCGAGTTCACTGTTGATAATCAAATTTGGCTTGGAACCACAATCATCGTAAAGCCAAAAGCAGGTTAACAAAGGAAGGTTGTGCCTATATCATGGTCGTGAGTAGTTACGACCACGGCAAAGCAAGTCGGAAGCCAGCTAAACCGGTTACGACCACGTTGGTCGTAGTTGAAGGCGCTTACGACCACGCAAGGCGGTCGTTACGACCACGACAAAGCAAGTCGGCCACCGACCGGTTACGACCATGTTGGTCGAGTCGGCGCGCTACGACCACGCTGGCGCCGTTGCGACCACGGCAAAGCAAGTTGGAAGCCACTGGACCGGTTACGACCACGCTGGTCGTGGTCGATGGCACGACCATATCATCTTTAATCGGAAGCCACCTGAGTTGACTACGACCACGCTGGCCACCACGCTGAGATCTACGACCACGGTGAAGTCTACGACCACGCTGGAGGCTACGACCACGGTGGGATCTACGACCACGCTGAAGGCCACGATCACGCTGGAGTCTATGACCACGAGAAGTCTCACGATCGCATTGGAGGCTGCGACGACCACGATTGGCCACGATCGTAAGTCCGTTCACGCTGATGACATCGTGGTTGATAGTCGGCACCAACTTACGACCACGATGAGAAGTCGGTAGCTTACGATCACGTTATAACGAGAAGCGTAGCAGCTCCACCACATTGAAGGAAGTGAACGTGATCGAAAGGGTGGTTCGACCACGTAAAAATCTTGATCGCCAAAGATCACCGCTGCTCATTGAAGGTTTCGATCACGATATTTTGAGCGGTGAAGGAAAGACAGCGCAGCGATACAATGGAGCGGTCGAATCGCTACAGAAGTTTACGATCACGAAGGAAAACTGATTGGTAAAGCAATAGAAGGATCGAATCGGTCGAAGCATCCGTAACCAGTCATAAATAGTTCTAACCATCGTAAACGATTCTAACCAATCGTAAACGCCCGGGAAGTCGTAAGAGACACCGACCGTTATCGGAAAAGGTTCGACCACGCAGAAGGCCACGGTCACGTTGAAGGCGGTCGTAGGAGCAGCGATCAAGTTGAGAAGGTCAAGACGCGCCAAAGGCGATTCCACCATGTTGAAGGAAGTGAGCATGGTCAAAGGGATGTTTTTTGAATGGTCGACGCATCAAGAGCACTCGGATCGGTTGTAGGCGCGGCTGGCTGGTCATAAACGATCTTGGGAAGTCATGACACGCGGGCAATAGTTTGGAAAGGATCAAGAAACAATCTTGAAGCGATCTCGCGCGTGGTAAAATTGCAACCGAATAAATTAAGATAAGTTTTATTCGTCCGACTCGATTCGATTCAAATAATCAGAGTTTCCAAAAGAAGCTAGACCAGCTTCCCCTATATATATGTGTGTAGGGTTACGGCCGATTGACAACACACAATCGAAACTCATCTATTACATTATTTTGCAATCTGCTATTTTTTCCTCTCGCTCTATTTTGCTTCTTGTTCTTCGTTGTCGCTACTTTGTTGCGATAACGAATCACAAGGTCCTAGGGGCGGTCAGCCGACCTAGACAGCCCATCGCCGCCGCCACTCGACGGGTCCCTCCCGGCGCGTGGGGTGTCGGGTCTCAAGAGCTCGCCGGCGTGTCTCCGCGATCGCGCTCCCGCGAGACTCCTCCGGCGACGTGTCCCGCGACGCGCCGACGCCGGGGCACACGGTGACGTGTTCGTGTGCGAACATTCACCAACCAATGGTTCTTCGCTTGAGATGAGCCACATGTCCAAACAGTTGCTTAAACTATACAACTACCATCGTGACATCGTCCTATTGAGGTTTCAGAAAAAAAAGCAGCAAAAGTAGCTCGTATCATATATTTTCTCCAGATCGATCAATTTCGCAACAATGATGGCTTTCAACGAGGCGATGTGTCTGTAATAGCTTATAGACTTCACCAGAAATCCACACCGCATTACTAAATTGATGATTTGCACCTCTCAAATGTTCCTAGCTGAATCGTCTTTATGGCCACTTTTTATCACTTCTTTGCATTGAAAGTCATAGGCTGATCCAATTGGACCATTCCGTGCTTCTTTTCTTTCGTTGTTTCTGTGTTTCGCTTTAATTAACTAGTACTTTCATAAAATTAGAACAATAAAGAGAAAAGAAAGGCCATGTGATCAATAAACGGGCACCCATGAAAACTATGTTACTCTGAAATTATGTGGTTTACATGACAGATAACACCTGTTACAGCCAGTGAGAGGGACGGTTCGTGGTGGAAACAAATATGTTCGTTGTCCTGTTAGATTTGCTCAATATGTAGCCTCCTCTTTCTTGATGATTACATAATACTCCTTCCATTCTTTTGTACTTAATGTTTTGACTTTTCACAGTCTTGAAGGCTTTGACCGCTTTTTTTAAAACTTTATACTAAGATATACTAATAAAATTATAAAATTATAATTTTTGTATAGCCATTCTAGATAGTTTTAAATCATAGTCAAAAGTTTGACGATATAAATTCTAGAAAGTTAAGTAAAAAAAGAACAGAGAGAGTAATAAACTAAACATGGTTAAGGCAATTTAGAATATTCTAGTTCTACAAAATGCATCCTCTCCGGAATAATTCAGTAAGAGCAAGTATAATAAGAGGTCATTAGTAGGTCAGATGTCGAGGTGGAGGAGAGAGAGAGGAGAGAGAAGAGAGGTGGGCTGTAAGTTTGACAAACACAAGCACAAGAACCAAGAAACTTTGTGAGAGAAAGGGTGGGTCATACACTTTCACCTGGCTGTAAACTACTATATGAATGGGTTGATAAGTGGGATGTAAGTGTCTATACACCAGATGAAGGTCAGATTATTAGCCTTGCTCTAAAGAAAATGAAAGATGCTGCACCAATGATTTGTTTCTGAAATAAATGGTCAGACTATTGGACTAGCTTCTCAACTTCCATTAGTTTTGAGACTTTGAGTTGGTAAAATAAAATTCGAATTGCCGATCACTATAATTCCTCTATATTTCATGTTTCATGATGGCCTGAAATAAGTAACCGAGGGATGCTCTAACCATTACAATGTTTGTAGAGTTGGGATTTGAATTTTGTTTAGTTTGTATTTTTAGCGGTTGTTTTGCCAGAGAAACGGGTCCAACCGATGGCTAGCTAGACCACCAGGCGATTTGACTACAAGGGTGTTGTTTCGACCGTCAAGCAGATACGATCGTGGATTTAACGGCGATTGCAATATTTCATAGAGGGTTTCTTACACTGTGTAATATCCCAGATTCTAGGAAATGTGAAAAGAGGGCAATATAAAACATTTTATATGCATATTATTTTCTTGGCTTTTATTGGAGTTTCCTTAGAAAAGTAACTTGCAAACACAAATTTTTGGAGAGAAATGTACATTGGAAAGAACTCTATTTGAATTCAAGATCAAATTTGAAAAGATGATCCCAAAATGACCTAGGAGGATTTACAGATAAGACAATTCAACAAATCACAAATATACTCATGGCACTAGAAATAAAGTTTTGAGCATTTTTGAACATGTTTTTGAATTTATTAGGATCATAATGCTGCATAATACAAATAACAATAGCCTTTCCAGATTTTTCTAGAAAAATTCAAGGCAGATCAAATCCTAAAAATTTACATAATGATCTACACCGTGTCGAAGCCTCCACAAAAAGGTTCAAAATTTTGGAGCTCATTTGATGCATTAAAATATTTCACAAAGCTATTAGCCTATCAAACCCGCTTTAATCATTTAATTATTTTTGCCTTCTTCGTTGCAAAGGCATAATCTTCAACTTGCCGCTTTCTCTCTATTGCTTAAGAACTCAATGCTGACGAGTGGGACTAGATCCCACCGCCGTCATCCCCTTCACTCGCTGACACACCGGGCCCATCGTTAGGAGTTATCTTCCACCTTATGCACCATGCCGCGCCTACTCTGCCATAGCCATGCCGACGCCACTGGTTTTTAATGTCATACACATGGTATTCCCGCTCACCGGCCTGGACTCATCTATCGGTCACATCACAAAGGCCGAGCTCATCCTCTGTTCTTGTCCCGTATGTGTGTTGTATGTCGACGAAGCACCGGTTGACCATCTCACCACCACACTCGAGAAATCTCACGTGTCACAGCCAATCAATCCATTTGTGCCATCCTCTTCCTCATCTCACCTCGCCTATCTCCACGAAACACAAACCTCTAGATCATCTTTTCACTTGGAATGCATCATCTTCCTCCACGCCGGTGAGCATGCTCCTTTGAGCCTTGCCATGGCAGAAGCTCTCTAGTGGACCCCTAGCTTCTCTAACCATCTCATATTATGTTCCCTATCCCCTAGAGCTTTTCCCTCATTCAAATTTGTGATCATGTTGATGCTCGCTGAATTGAGCTATCGTCTTTGTTTCTAGCCAAAACCGCCGCTGTTAGCTATTCTTCTTCTCGGTTAGACCTAGCCTGATCCCTTTCTCTTGAAAAATCCTTGGCTCTTCTTTGAACTCACGCAAACATCTCTTGTAGCTATCCCTTGTTGAGGAGCCCCCTACCTTGGACATCATCTACGCCATCGCTACTCGCCGCCATTGGCTGCTCCGACGCCTCTCTGACATCGCCAACCTCTTGGTAGACTCCTACAGTCCCTAGATGCTCATGCACTAGTTTAATTTGAAGTTGCACCACTGTAGCATGGGCTTCATCGTAGCCGCTCATGGAGCCACCACGAGCATGGCATCAATGAAGCTCTAGTGATCTTTGGTTCCCAAGCCAAGCCCTAAATGCCTTATGATCTTACCCTGAGGCAAACCAATTAGTCTTAGCATGAAGCATGCCTCTCTTAGCCTCGCGGTAGTTCGCCAGGAGAACCACCGCCGCGTCTCACTGATGCGCAGCCACCACGTCCACCATTCTAGTCATTGTCACTGCCTAGAGGTGCACAATGATGCATCCGTTCCATTTTGACTATGCTAACATCAAGCCGTAGCTTCCCCTGCCGTCAGCGAGCTTGTTGGAGCTGTCCTTCAGTTGGCTCTGTCTTCCCCTTGCTAACAGTGGGCCCAACCTGTTAGAGGGATTAGCATAGCGCTAATGGCACGTTTGAATCTAATGTGTGTATAACGTATGGGCCCAAGCCGATTAGTTAATTAAACTAGGTTTAACACATGTGAGTATGACATGTAGGACCAACATGCAGATAAGGTTGTAAAATATGTATGACATGTAGGACCCACATTTTAGAATGTTGATTAGCTTTAATAACAGATTTAAACCAAATGAGTATATGATAGGTGGGCCTGGTAAAAAACAGTTAAGTAATTTTAATTAAACCAAAAACAAAAATATGATTCATGGACACTTGGAACCCACACGATAAATAAATAATAAAAACGTGATTTAAACATGTGAGGCTAACATGCATGGGCCACCTATCATATATTTCAAAAAATAATAAAACCCAAATAGATGGACCCCACATGTCAGTCTAACGACACAATTAATCTAGGTTTTCCTTTCAGAAAAAATATAAATTAAAATCTAAATGCACAAATAGTGCAATTTCTTATTTTTTCAGTATCTTTCAAACTAAATAAAATTCAAATGGTAATAACTTTTGCACATGAACTCCAAATTTAGTGATTTTTGTCCCTTTTTTTTTTGTAAAATCAGGCTTTTTCCAAATATACAAAAATATTTGGATTTTGTCTCTATTTAAATTCATTTGGCTCTTATTTGTATTTATTTGAATTTTATAAATAGACATCGTCGTGCTGGACAATTTCGAGAACGGGTCTGTATCATTCTCTGATCAACAAGAGCAAGGGAAGTACCTCCTTTAACCATGTTGATTCTACTATTTTAATTATTATATATTGTTTGCAAAAATTATTATGCATGCGTGTATTTTCGTTAAAATTGCTGTATTATGGGTAACAGTAGTTATACCTCCTTATAAATTTGATATCCTTATTGTTGTAACATTTAGGATATGGTTTAGATAGTAGCTAATGTCAAATTTTGGGTATATTACATTGAGTATATGGTCTAGATGCTTAGCCACACACCAGTTTTCACTAACTTTGATATTTCGAAAAGCTTGTGTGTGGACATGGGTGATTTCAAAATATTGGACCAGAGGAGGAATCTCTATTAGTTTGGTATAAAATAAAATAAAAACCTAGTTTTAGACATGAGTGAGTTATATGATAAATTATAAAATGTGATAGGGTATCTCGCATCTAGATAGGGAGATTCTTGCTTGGGTCAATTAAGGACTGAATATTATTGCCACACATCTAAGTCTAAGCGTATAACCACATGTGTTATTATATGGGCTCGCCTTTACCGGTTAAGTTATCTAGGATTAGCCTTGTATTTTGGTAGGTCAAGTAGTGAGGAAGGTAGGTTTGCTTGTAGCGCTCCCTTCACCAATGTGTTGGGACCAAAACTTACTAATACAATAGTGAATGCCCACTTAGGGATGGACCTAAGTGAGGTTCGACATTCATCAGACTTGTGCAAGGTTAGGTCTAGGCAATGTAAAGGCTATATGATAATGTTAGACCATGTGGTGGTCTTGCATAAATTAATGATGAATAATTGACATTTGGGTTTAATTGATATTTACATTTTGGAAAGTTCGTCGATGCACTTGTGTTATTAAAGTTTTCAAGGCAGTCATCGACCACGTCAGTCACTCACGGTAGGTCTGAATGTCAGACCTTGACTACATCTGATTTTGATCACAGCAGACTTTGATCACATCTGACTTCAACCACGTGCGACTTCAACCACGTGCGACTTCAACCCAGGCATTTTCAGCCATGGCATTTTGACCATGGTATTTTGAGCACGTTAATATTCAGCTATGACACATCGACCACAACAGAACTATTGGTTATAATCTTGACATGCAAGTAGTTTAGCAGTGTGTGTTCGAGTACTCGTGGCAGTGGAGTACTCATGCAAAATTCCATGTTTCATAGTTGTGATCGAGTATAGGGATTCCCGAGTGTTTGAGTGGATCCCCAAGTGTTTAAGTGGCTGTGGTCGAAAGTCATGTGTCTGAGTACTCGTGTTCGAGTACTCGTCTGTGGCTAGTTGGAGTCAAGTGGTTGTGTTTGAGTTTGTAGTGGTTGGAGTCGAGCGTGTGGTCGTAAGACTCCATGTAGTCATAAGATTGTGTTTAGTGGTCGTAGTCAGAGAAGTAGTGGACCGAGTGATGGTCATAGTATCAGTTGCAGCCTGAGTCAATTAGTAATTAGGAGGACTGAGTCGTGCGGATCGTGGAGGAATTTCAAGAGTTAAGTGCATGATCATACATAGTGGGTGAGTGGTCTGCATGAGCGACTAGTTGTATCTATTTAAAGCATCTCAATTGAATGGAATAATTGAGCCATTTGCAGTAGTCATTTGTCTCCTAAGAGCATGTATTCGTTTCTTGAGAGAAATAGAAAATACAAGAGAGCGAGTGAGAAATCTCAAGAGATTTCCAACAGTTGGTATCAGAGCGTGATATGGTTCCAGGTGATGCCGAATGTGATGCCTCATGGTGATAATCGTCAAGTGACGCCACTACGAGTGGCGGCCTCGGCCAACCGCGCCACCCTCTCGCCAACCGCCCGCCTCCGGTGAGCAATCGCCACGCCTCGCAACCTTCAAGCCCCGCCACCCCCTCGGCCTCCGCTTCTCCGCGGCTTGTGCGTCCCTCCTTTGTGCTCGAGCGCTGCTGAACTCGCCTCATCGAGTCCAAGCCGCCGCCACCTCTCTCGCCGACCGCCTCGAGCTTCCCTGCACTTTGCCGTCCTCGCGTGGCCTCGCCGCCGGTGACCCTAGGGCCCTATGCGCCACTCTTCGGTGACCGTGCCACCTCACCGGCTCAACCCCGCTGTAGCCACACGGTGCCACCGATCTAGCCAAATCAGCGCATGAGCACCACATAGACACCACGTGCTCACCAACAGCAAGTCACCCTCCGGTCCATGTGTGCCCCCGTCGCCACGCCTTCAAGCTTGCCGAGTCACGCCACGTGGCACAACGTGGCTTGCCACAGCAGGTGCCCTAGAGCCAAGAAGGTGCCATGCCCTACCCTTGCCACCTCAAAGATCAATTCATCCATAGACCTGGTCCACATGAGACCGGCCCACATGTCGATCTCATCAAGAATCCACCCCAAGGCTAACGTCAAGATGACATCAAAAACCTAATTTTTCAGTACAAAAATAATTCGGCTGAAAAAGAAAATCTAGTGCTGATGTCATGAATCCCTTTTCCAATAGAAAATAATTTCAAAATTTCGGTTTATTCTTTTTCTTTAGAATCCAAACTTTCGGGAGACCGTTCTTCTTCGTCCTAAATCTGATTGAGTCCATTCAAATTCCTAAATTCATTAAAAATTATAATCTATCCATTTCTATCCTCATTTTAATTATTTGGAGTTTATTTGAATTTTATTTGAGGTTGCTTGGGTAATTTTCGTGTGTTGACTACGACGATTCTGAAGAATTCTTCGACGACTCGCACTAGACTGCAGAGTAAGACAAGTCACACTCCTTGATCATGTTGATTCTAGATTGCAAACTAAAATTATGTTGTTTTAAATTATTCTGAATGAATATTTTTATTCAATGTATTTCAATTCAGTTTTAAATTTAGTTAATACCTATTTGTTATTACCTTCTTTGACATTACAAATCCTTATACTTTGTCAATCTAGAATAAAACTCTAGTTAGTACACTAATATTGGCTAGAGAGTTTTATATCAAATATTTAGACCGCTTAGACATAATATTTATTTTGGGATAGCCTTTTCACATAAAATGATGAGATTTTCAAATGTATTCTTGACTTTAGTGTGTCAAGAAGGATTATAAAATATTTTAAAATAAAATATAAAATCTAGTTTAGACTTAGGCCAATGGTTGTGTGGTGGGTGTAGGCATGCATCGTTGTTCGGTGACATAGTGTTGATTGTCGGGCACAAGAGGTATGTGGTTGAGCCTAAGTCGCTTAAGGACCAGCCTATAAGCCATCACAAAGCCCTATCGTACTACCACAAGACTGATATGGGACAGTTCGATTGATTAATTTGCGGGTCCCAACCCGAGTCTCGTCAGAGGTTGAAAGTGAGCGTGGCATAGGCCATGGGAAGTCTTACTCACTCAAGAGGGGTCCTGTCCGGTGGATTTCTTCTGGGGTAAAACCTTAGTGTTGCCTTGGTCAAGTTAAAAGCTTTGCATTATAAAGGCCTTGTCATGATCTCTCCGCTGCATACAAAAGGAAGTGTGTTACTCGTGTGACAATATGAGATGATCATGTTTGTGGGTAAAGTTCTACAACCTCTGCAGAGTGTATAATCTATCTTGGATAGTCGTGCTTACGGTCATGGGTAAGCTGAGTAAAGTTTTTTATGGATTAGACTTTGGTTTTCAAAATGGTTTTTGAAAAGCTTATGGATGGATGGAATCAATAAGAGATTGAAAGCGTATGGATGGATGGAATCCATATGAGATCTTTTGGAAAAGATGGTCTTGGTGGATACCCATGGTTAGGTTAGTGTGGGAGATAGACCTGCACTAACGGTATTAATTTCATTTACAATTATTGTTTTTACTTACTGTATTAAATTAAGCATTTTCAATCTATTTATTGTATTTCTTTAAATGCTATTTTACGCATAAATAACCCTATATGCTTTTCTTTGTTACCTTTACCATTATGTTGCATCTCTCCGTATGACTTGTGGAGTACAAGTTCATACTCACCTTGCTATCTCCACACAAAGGAAGACGACTTCGACTACGACGAAGACTTGGACGAGTAGGCCACGTCTTATTGTCGTTTGCGTGTGGGCAAACTTGTGGGCTTCTTCCGCTACTTATGTTCAAATTTGGCCTATTGGCCATGGATGCAAACTTTGGCAATCATGCCCATATTTAGTTAATAAATGTCATTATGGTTGATATTTATCTTTGTTGTCTACTATGTGCACTAGCTGATCCTGGACTAGTGTGATTTACACAGAGGATCCAGGAGTTGTTGCTCGGGGGTCCGATACGCACCCTGGACCTCGGCGACCTTTTGTGCCTTCCCCTTCTTGGGTGGTATGTATTCTTGCACAATTCCCTATGGACAACAATGGCAGATCTACAGGGTATGCCGGGTGGGCCCCGACATACCCTATGGCGGTGGGACCCAGCCGGAGTATCAGGCTGCGCCGCTCGATCGACGATCGGTCGATCCGATTCCTCAGCGAGAGTGCGAGACGGTTCCGATTGGCGATTCCTCAGCGAGACAGACAGACGGTTCGCCTTCGCATTTTTGCCTCGCCTGCCGCATGCGTGACGCCGACGCGCCGCTCGATCCTTAGCAGACGATCGCCTTCGCCTTGCTTGCCGCACGCGTGACGCGCCGCTCCGCTCGATCCTCGTGCCTCGCGCTCACTTTGATCGTCGCTCGCGCGCATCGCATTTACGCCGCATGACGTAATAAGTCAATAAACCGCATGAGATTGAGAGACGCCGTCACTCGTCAAAGAAATCAATCATGTAATCATGCTGTGTTTTCCGATCTTGTAAGCTAAAAGAGTAAAAGTGGAATGATCATTGTTTCCAGATATTGTTGTTTTAGGTAAAACTATAAGAACATAGTCACAGATCTTGAAGATCTTGCATAGTTGCATTACTTCTATAATGAAACATATGGCCAAGAAATGTTCGGCATTCAAATTTCAAAATGATATATAATATTCTTTATTCTCTTGCAGGCCGAGCAATTGTTTTTTTGGAATTGTTCAGTTATGAAGAGAAGCGGAGACATTGCATCTCTTTTTCAGAAATATGCAGCCAAGAAGGCGGCGGATGCTACTTCAAATCCTGCCCCATCTTCGGTTGAAACTATGGTGGAAAAGCAAACTCAAGAGCAAGAGATAGTAATTGATAAAATTGTGAATCCTATGCCCCGCCACCGCCACCGCCACCGGTTTATGACATCAATCGCCTTCCGCATGATCCGTGATAGACACCCATTGAAAGTTATTCTTAATGATCAAGATGCAATTCAAGAGCATATATTATTAAAGGTCCATTCCAACCTTATACACATGATTTTCCAAAAAGAAAGATTGGAGATAGAGATCGTCAATTCAATTTTGTATGGTTTCATTAACATGAGGAATGGCTTAAATATAGTATCAAGAAGGATTTTGTGTTTTGCTTTATATGCTACTTGTTTAAGAAGGGTACCGGGTCAGATAAATTTACTGTTGGTGGCTGGAGAAATTGGAATATAGGAGAGAAAGCACTTCTCAAACATCTGGGTTCTAAGGCACATAATGCAGCTCAAGAGAGATACATTGGCTTTAAGAATCCCAAGGTAGCAATTGATTATCACATTGAGAAGTGGACTGATGAGGATCTTCGTCTTTACAAGAAAAGGTTGACTTATTCACTTAGATGTATCAAGTTTCTTTTGCATCAAGGATTGACATTCTGTGGACATGATGAAAGTGAAGAGTCTAGCAACAGAGGGAACTCCCTTGAACTTTTGAAGTTTCTTGCAGGAAACAGTGAAGAAGTGAGTAAGTATGTTTTGAACAATGCTCCAGGTAATTGCACCTTAACAAGCCCAATGATACAAAAGGAAATTATTCATCACAGTGCCATAGAAACTAGAAAGAAAATAATTGAAGAACTTGGTGATGAGCCTTATGCAATTTTAGCTGATGAGTCTAGTGACATATCACATAAAGAACTAGCTCTTTGCTTGCGTTATGTTGATAAATTGGGAAGGCCATGTGAGCACTTTATTGGAGTTGTTCATGTAGATGATATTACCTCTTTATCACTTAAGGATGCAATTGAAACTTTACTTGTTAGTCATGGCTTGACTATGGCTCGAATCCGTGGTCAAGGTTATGATGGGGCTAGCAACATGAAAGGAGATATTAAAGGGCTGAAAACATTGATCATGCAAGAGTCACCTTCTGCTTATTATATCCATTGTTTTGCGCATAAACTCCAACTACTTATTGTTGCTGTTGCTAAGGGCAATACTGATTGTGTGAGTTTTTTTGATCAAGTATCTCTCCTGCTGAATATTGTTGGAGTTTCTTGTAAGCGTCATGGCATGCTTCGAAATGCTAGGCTTGAGAATATCAAGAAAGCACTTGATTGTGGTGAACTTGAATCTGGGAGTGGATTAAATCAAGAGATGAGTTTGCCTAGGCCTGGTGAGACTCGATGGGGCTCTCATTACAAAACTGTATGCAACATCATTATTATGTAATCCACAATCCATGATGTACTCATAGATCTTGGTGATGATACTGCACATAAGTCTGATTGGACAAAAATACATTTTGTGCTTGGAGCATTTGAGACCTTTGAGTAATTTGTTTTCTTTGCACACTTAATGTTTATTATTCTTGGATATACAAGTGAATTATCCGAGTGTTTGCAAAGAAGGGAGCAAGATATTCTTAATGCAATCTCACTTGTTAATGTGGTAAAGAACATAATGCAACAATTAAGGTCTGATGGTTGGGATAAGTTCCTTGAGAGGGTCACTTCGTTTTGTGATAAACATGGTGTTGAAGTTCCTGCTATGGATGGTGATTATGTGCCTTATGGGAAATCAGCAAGGTACGCTCGAAACCAAACAAATGATGATCACTTCAGAAGAGAAGTATATATTGGTGTCATTGATCAAATTAGCCAAGAGCTTGATAATCGGTTTGATGAGGTTAATATGGAGTTGCTCTCTTGTATGTCGGCCTTCAATCCTTCCAACTAATTTGCTTCTTTCGATGCACAAAAGGTACGTAGACTAGCTGAGTTCTACCCTAAAGAGTTCTCGAGCAATTATTTGCTAAAACTTGAATTGCAACTTGGTAATTATATTGATGACATGAGACAAGCTGATAGTTTCAAAGATCTAGACAATCTTGTTGATCTCTCAGTTAAGCTTGTTGAAACAAAGAGGCATAAAGTGTATGATATGGTTTACATGCTTCTCAAATTGGTTTTGCTTCTACCAGTGGCAACAGCAAGTGTTGAAAGGGTATTTTCTGCAATGGTTTTAGTGAAAACAAAGTTAAGAAATAAGATGGGTGATAGTCTTTTGGATGATTGTCTAGTCACATTCATTGAGCGGGATATTTTCTTTGAAGTGGATGAAGATGATATAATCGAGACTTTCATGTCCTTTAGAAAGCGTAGGCCAAAAAAGTCAGATAAGTAGTATTGTAAGTCTTTTTATGTATATTTGAGACTATTAGTATGGTGTTTGCACTATTTATATTGTAATTTGTGCAAGTTTCCAACTTAATCCTTGAATTTAAGACTTATCATATTATTTAGTGCCTGTATACCGAATTACGGTGCAAAATTTACAATTATTTACCGAATTGGCAAATGGTTTTACCAAATTGCATATAAAAATTTTGGTGCGCATACCCTTTGGTAAAATCCTCGATCCGCCATCGATGGACAACACCAATTGTCATTGGTACAATACGTATAGTAAACTTAGAAGCCCCTAAGTTGGATATGGAGACCGCCGAGAATACGAAGAGACTCGGGAGAAGCTCACAACCACCATGTGTATTTGATATGAGTGTCTAGGGTTACAAGCGAGTTCTAAAGTCGGCATTAGTCGCCCGTTAGTCGCCGCTAGTCGGTCGCCGGCCTAGTCCCGACGCGATTTGGGTCCAATCGCCAATTAGTCGGCCGCCGACTTGCTTGGCCAAAGTCGGTCCAAGCGGCGACTTCTCGCAAGGAATCCCGATCGGCGGGCGACTTGGCCCGTGGAGGCCCGACTAGGGTTAATGGGGCACATATAAAACAGAGCAAAAATTTTTTCGCCTTCCTCTCATTCCGCCGCGCTTCTTGACCCCGACTAGGTTAAGCGCCGCTATTTGCGTGGGGCCCGGCGCCACCGCCGCCGCCGATTGAGCCCGGCGCCTCGCGCCACTTCTGCGCTGGCTCGCTGCCGCCGCTGCACGGCCGCGCCGCATTCGCCGCCTCCTCTGCACGGCCCGAGCCGCCACGGCGCTGTTGCTCGCCGCCGCCGCCGCCGCGCGCGCCGAGAGGTTCTCCTCGACCTCCCTCCTCCGATCGGCCTCGAGCTCGACATCGACCGACCCTCACCGCCTCGGCCCATCTCAAGCTCGGCTCTCGGCTTGACCTCCGTCGCCGCCACACCGCGACCTCCACGGCTCCACGCCGACGGCAACTCCAGCTCGGTGACCTCGGCGACTCGACGACTGGTCTCGCGACCAGCCAGAGGGCAGCAGAAGCTCGGCGACCGGCGTCGGCGAACATGGCGGCGCTGGTCGGGCATGGATAAGAGCGCGTTCGAGCAACCAGCAATTTTCTTGCATTTTACATAGTTGATGTCTTGATGCTTGAACTATGAATATGATAGTTGATGCTTGAACTATGAATATGATAGTTGATGCTTGAACTTCAGAACTTGTAATCTTGTATGGTGTATTGGACATTTGGGAAGACATTGAGGGAAATGTTACTACCCGGGGGGTTGGCCAAGTCGGCCGACTAGTCCCGATTAGTCGACTAGTCCCCAAGTCGCTAGTCGGCCCCTAGCCGACCGACTAGCGACTTCTTGAACATTGGTTACAAGAATGCCCCCATTACAAGGTTCCTATTTATAAGGGGAGGAGAGGAAGGTGAGTGAAGTTACAAGTTTGCCCTCAGGGTCTAGCTCACTCCTAGTGGTATCTATGTCATTTGTCCCACGTGGACCTCACCATGTCTGGAACCCGGGCTAGTCCTGGTCAGCCCCGACCTTGCCTAGGTTGGCTCTGACCCCGGTCTTGCATGCCTCGCCGGGATTAGCCTCAAACCCTTTCGAGGTCGGTCTTGCATCCTTGCTTGAGGTTAGCCCCGGACCCTTCAGTGGTCGGGCCTTGCATCCTCATCCTAGGTTGGCCCTAGACCCTTTCGCGGTCGGTCTTGCGTACTCACTGAGGTTGGCTTGGCGCGGGTTGGCTTACCACAACTCCGTCGCCCCAAGTGTCATTTGCTCGAGATAGTATGGGGACCTTCCCCAACAAAGAGACACCTTAAAGTCCTCTCGACTGTGTGCATTGTCGCATGCTAGCGCACAGGGGGACTCTGTGTCCACTTGCCGAGGGTGCCGTGAGCACCGGCATTAGCCTCATGGCTTTCCACCTCTCCATGACAACCTCCGCCACTATCGTCGAGGCGCTTGTTGACTCGAGCTTCTGTATCTCCCCATGGCGTTCCACGATCCGCTAACTCATGCCGCAACATCCCGAGGACCACCTCCAAAGTGCCCTCCGTCCGCCACATCGTGATGGTGTGGGTGCCATGCCCGCCGTGGTCCCAGCATGGGTATCACGGGTTGCGGGAGGGCCCCAATCCGCCGCACGGTAGCGGTGAGGATGCCGAGGTCGGTGAAGGCAACGGCATGAGTGTCGAGGCCGTTGAAGGTGACGACACGGCCATCGGCTGTGGCCGCATGAGTGCCGTGGTCATTGGAGGTGACAATGCGAGTGCCGCCGAGGTTACCATGGGAGCCGCCGCACGCCCTCCGCTCAGAGCCTCTTGTGTCACCACTTGCGTGCTGCCGATGCTTGATGTTCGCTGCCGCCGTGCAAGCATCGCGCCACGTTAGCAAGGTCCTCGACCATCAACCCCACGCCCTTACCTCGGTTGTCACCGTAGTCGTAGTTCTCTTCCACTTAGTCATCGCCACCGCCTTCTTCTGCCATCGCCTTCATCTTGTAGCTTCTATGCCATTTCACGGACAATGCTAATTGTTGTGGTTATGGGCCAAACAAGAACGAGGGGTTGTGGAGAATCCACTAGGGCTACCCAAAGCCTTGTATATACTCAAAGTGGGGTGAATAATGAATTAATCGTGTCCGTATTCTTCCTCTCGTCAAGGCTATATATAGCCCTAGGGCCGAATTACAAAAATGCCCTTGCTTTGGCTCACTATGCTAGGGGTATAAATGTCCTTTTATATGGTTAATAGGCCTCTTGGCCTAGCAGGCCAAATGGGCAAAGGTGGGGGCCACTCTCCCAATAGTCGATTTTGTCGATTTGTTGAAAAATTGGTGACACATTGTAATACATCGCTAGGAAGCACCCTCCATAGGGACATGGTTGTGTCACAGAATTTTCTAGTGGCAACAATATCCTAATCTTTTAGAACTAGAAGATGTGTATTACAAGGATTCCTAGATGAATTTTAATAGAATTAGAACTCCTATTTCTATTTTTATTTCCTACTTCTCTTTGGAGGACTATACAGACTGTATAAAGCCATGAGTTTTGACTATAGAGAACCAAGAAGCAAGCCACAAATCAACTCATCGAAACAAGAGGTGCACGCATCAACTAGATGATAGGTTATTCTTTAGTATTAGATTCTTTAATAGGGCAAGAATCCGAGAGTCCTAAAGATTCAAGAGGGTTATAGGAGATCGACAATCCCTTGGTTATACTTAAGAAATTTGTGGTCAGCTTCAACAAATTTTTTATCTTTTATCATGACTGCTTGGCCATCGTTATTTTGGTTTAATACGAGATTTGCCTATTCCATTCTTAATGTCACGAACGCTTGTACCATAGTTACCCACCCACCACTGTCGAAACGCCTAACTTGATGCTTCACTTGTTTCAGCTTCAACTTCTAGCTTTTAATTCACTATTTTTTAATTTCGTTTTTTTTTTGGCTTTTTGACTTTTTTGAGGTTTTTTTTGTATTTTCTTTTTTCCCGTATTCCTTCACATTGTCCGTGATGGACTAATATGTTTTTTATTTTTAAATTTTGTAAATTTAATTACGTCAAATAAATTATCATCAATTATAATAAAAAATAAATTAGCTATAATAAAAAATATCATAAGCTATTACTAAACTGCGCCCCCGATATCCACACTATTGGCGGCCGGCTCCGGCTGCGCCCTCGCCGGGCACCTAGGACCTACGGTCGTTGGGACTTTCTGTGAAACCCGAATAAACGAGACTGCTACAAATTGGTTCCCGTCGCCGCTCATGGCAAGCCGCGTTGAAAAGTGGAAGCCTGCGAACCAACATCCAAGCAAGCGCTCTAGTCTTGCTTGATGCCCACAAACACGTAGTACAGTTATTGGGCATTGGAGCCCACAAATAACTGGACCCGTTAACATTCTGTTCCGAGAGAAACTGGGTTCATCTTGTCCCCCATTAGAGTAGTGAGCGGCTGCCTCTACGGACTAGTGCGTATCTAGCTTAGGGCCGCTTCAAGTGAGACTTCGGTTTTTCGTGGAGGTTTTTTATTTTTATTTTAGTTTTTAAGTTTTTTATTTTTATTTTTTTATTGTCTATAGAGATATAATAATATTTTTATTTTTAATTAAATGACTCTGAAAAACTAACAATCGCTATAGTATAATTTTAACAAAAACTAACACGTAAAGGCTGCAGCCGGTTGGAGTCCAGGCCCTTGGTTAAGCCAGCCCAACGTTGGGTGGGCCCATGATCGTCATGAACCACTCGACCAGTTTGTACATGCTAATCTTGTCATTACTAATCAAAAGGGAAATCTGCAATTTTGTCCGAAAGTATATATTTTTTGGACCAATTTTGTCTTCCAGATATGTTTAAACGAAGAAAGATTAAAAGATACCCGAGGCAGTCGAGTTTCAACAGGGAATTTTTTGAGATGAATGATACTAGTATTCAACACGCGAGGAAACAACAAAGTTGCACATGAGTACAACCCTCCCCTTTGTCTTACCTGCTGTTGCAACTGGATTACATGGGGATGGGAATTGTACGACACAAAATGGTCAGTGCCAGCAGCTCTCCACAGTTCATCCATGCATCTATGAGTGAGTGACGTGATTACAGATTCTTCTTGCGCTTGTCTGCGGTGTGGCCAAGCTGCAGTAAACCATGAATATATGTTTAAAACGCGCGAATTTCACACAAGTTTTCCCAAGAAACAACATATATAGGTACTGCATAATCCCATGGAATATCCTACGCTCCTAGGAAACAACATAGTTCCTCCATAATCCCATGGGTTCCTATATATTTATAGTGAGGCCGAAACCATTATTAATCAGTTGGATGTGCATGCTATATTTAATATTTTCAGCCCGCTCAGTTAGGCTGAAAAAAGGTGGCTTATAGCTAAAATTGTATTGTACCTGATTGAAATTGTACTAAACTAATGATGACTTATTTGATGTAATTAAATTTAAAAAAATAAAAAATAAAAAATAGGTTAACCCATCATAGACAATGCAAACGAATACTGAAAAAAGAACCGGCAAAAAAGCTCAAAAAGTAAAAAAAATTCAGAAAAAACGAAATTTAGGAATAGTGAAAAATAAGTCAGAAACCATAAGGGCCCTGTTTGGATACGCTTATCTGAGAATCGATTTTAATTTGATCAAGATTTTCTGATAAGTCGCGATCTCAAGAATCGCGATCGAATAATCTGATAATCCGATGAGGCTTAACCCATTTTTGGATTCAATGCAAATGTCGATTTTTCCCACCGCGCGCTTGAAAGAATCAAAATAATCAAAGCGCTTGGGTGGATTCTCGCTAATTCTAGGAATCGGATTTTAAGCGTATCCAAACAGGCCAAGCTCAGCCGAAATAAGCGGGTCAAATCCATCCATCGCTCATGTTAAAAGTAGCGCACTCCTTGTAATAAAAAGTAAGTGTTGTTCTCAAACAAGTGTAGTAAAACAATTCTAACTTTGATCAAAAGTATATTTACATAAATTTAGATGGTCATATGAAAATGATGTAATTATTTTTATTGAAAAAAATACTTTCATAATATTTAAAATACATAACTTGTAATTCAAGTGATGCTGCTGTTTAATACATGCATGGTTCATATAAACAGTGCAATCATATGGCACAAAACAAAGTCCCATTGGATCTCCGGCCACATGAGACAGATTATATGGGTAATCATTTTGTGGCGCAATGTATACCACCAATGTAGTCTTCAATAAAATTTATAAAAGGAAAGCCACCAACTTGTATGCGCCATGCTTCAGCGCAGAAGATCTGGATCTAACGGAATATATTGCCTGCGTTTGCGGCGGGTCTTCAGCTAAACAGTGATTATGTACAGACTACGCAGAACAAAAAACAAATAAAAAAATTTAGAGAAAGTACAACACAAGAGGGCACACCGAAGTCCACAAGGAAACTACTAGAGCTGAGCAACTGAGGCAGCAAGCACTGAATAGAGCTTAATTAATCAAGATAGGGACAAGGGTCTCTGAGCTAGATCTCTGACTGCATCTACTTTATTTATTCGAATGTGGGTTAAAACTTCATATAGAGAGGATGTCTGTGCCCTCCTACTCTATCCTGCTATTGCTATACCCTCCTCCTACTCTATCCTACTATACCCTTTTATTTTCCCTTTACTTTAATGATCAGATCATATATTTGATTTCAGCAGGGCATTACAATTAGTGTGTCAATGTCTAGCAAAATGTGACCAGTCACAATGTGCATTGGTATATGTACTGAATTTAGTTGGATGGTCTATATCAAAGGTACTAGGTGAAAATTGAGTTTCTATTTGCATAACTGGTTCAAATAGACCATAAACCATAAATTAACCGGCTACTCTATTTTTAGGTTTTTGTTTCAACTTTTCACTAACACATGCATCTAGATTTTTGGTGGGGTTGGATATATTTAAAGAAGAATTATCAGAAATCCCTTTTATTATTTATTTTTGGAGATCACATCTACAATCACAGACCATCTTTAAATTTTATTATTTTGCCATATGACACTCAAATAACCGGGATAGTTCAGTCTAAATAAAAAACATGACAGCTGATAGTCAAATTGAATGAATCATTGACATCGTACAGTATTAAGGTCTAGAGTGACTTCACTTTGTTTTTATGCTTTGTAATGTTGAGGGCTACCATCAGCTTAGTCCTAGTATTATATTTTTCTTAATTATGCCTACTAACCAAAATATATTGAACTTTGATCATTGATATATATCTTGGTGACCTTCAATATTCGTCCAAGCCCTAAACTCAGGCGCAGGCTACTGTTCAGGTCTAACTATGAGCAGTACTGCAGTAGAGCGCCAACTCATTTAGTCATTTATGTGCGAAGCACGCATATTTCTGTATCTAAGAATATGTGCATATAGCTGATTGTAATTCTCCCACTGATTAATAAAGATTAAAGCTGTGCCTTCCCTTAAAAAACACACAAAAATGAAATCAGCTAATTGACAGCGACACACTGACAGACCTGACAGGTAGCATGTACCCTTGTGTATATCACCGAGAATAAGACCTCATACATGCGTATATAGTTTTGCCACCTCGATCGATGCATCCTTCAGCTTCCCCACATCTAGCGCAGAACCCGGCCGTCCCTGTGGAGTTTCTCGGATTCGATTAACCACACCCAGTTAATTACCTCGATCGGGCAGCAAGGGCAGCTGCTAGAAATTTTCGCAACTGGTGATAGTAACCTCGGTACAACAGGGGGTGTAGTATTTTACTTGTTGTAGCCCTGGAATAATTGTCATCTACCACATTTGGAATCCCTAAACCCATGTCGTGGGCATGCTTGTCGGTGTTGCTCGTGCATCCACACATGCATCTACTCATCGAGTAACTACATATCGTTTTATAATAGTGGTTTTTTTCGAGGAAGAGGACACGATCTATGTGTGTCATTCGGAGTACAATAATTATACTGCGCGTTACTGTGATAACCCTCAAAACAATTTAACCAAAATCACTTAATTTAAAAGTATTTAATACATTAATATAAGAATGAACATTCAATCATCCAACACAGAAATTAAATGAAGTAACATTATACAAAAAGTCCGATTACATACAAACTTAATTACAAGAGTGAATATATCAAACATTTGATTATAATGCTATAAGTCCAATGTACAAAAATTACAAGCTCAAGAATTACAAAGACTAAAGTCCTACAAGTAAATGTTACAAAATTTCAATTTCATCTAATTACAAAAATACGACTATACAAATGAAATACACCAAAATATATCTAATATCTCAAAGTCTTCACGACCGAACCAAATTGAAGCAAGTCACAAACCACAACTAGAAAGCTAAAGCAAATATAATAAATGAACCCAGTTTTAAGTAAAGTTGCATAAGGGTAGTCACTCATCGAGATACCAGGATTATCCGGGCCAATCAAGACCTCTCACGCAATGGGTTTTCATCATTTGAGGGTAAATTTCCATTCTTACCTTTACCCTTGCCTTTTGACCCTTCCCGGTCAGTCACCCATTCATTTCCATGCACAAGACATGTTACAAGCCACTGGTCACCACCAAAGCCCAAGGTCATGAAATAGAGCCAATAGATAGCCACCGGGAGACAATGCGAAGGGAGGAAGAGAAGGGAAATGTGTCCCTCGAGTACCCACTGTTGATAGGCAGCAACAATATGGATGTGAAGTTTAGCAAGTCAAGATTAGAGGGAAATTGTTAGAGATTAATCTTGACTTAGTATTTGCATTTTAGTCGCATATTTGCATCATGCATGTAGGTGGCTCAGTACATGATGCATATGAGTGTGCGTGAGTTTTTGTAAGCGTGTGTCTAGAATACTCGCGTGTATTCTTGTGGTGTTAGTTGTGTCCACGAGAAAGCATGAGTCATCAGGAGTGTGTAAGCTTCGGCCTGAGTCTCCGTCACCATCAAGTTGTGTCACCAGCGAAAGACAATTTGAGCTGAGGAAGTGGTCAAAGTCATATTTCCTAGAGGAAGATGGCCCGACGGTGAAGATGTGAAAGACGTCGACAAGTTATGTCACCGGCGGTATGATAACAAGAAGAAGGCGAAACTCCTTAGAGACACATCAGGAGATCGGACTTCGACTTGTAATTCAATGCATCAAGATTAAGGGGGAGAATGTTAGAGTCAATCTTGATGCTTGTTAGTAGGGTAGTCATGAGCTACAGTACCCGGTCAGTGCTCGGAAGAGCCGTGGTCGTGGTTCCTTGGTTGAAGCATCGAGTTGGAGACCCTGGAGTTACAGTGACCAGTTAGTAGGCATATGTACTGTAGCAGCCGTAAGTTACTGCAGCAGTCTTAGAGTACTATAGCAGGGATGCAATCGTAAGTCATAGGAGTCTAGACTTGGTCTCAGTGGGACCAAGTCTTTCAGGTAGTGCGTGGTGTGCGCGAGTCATGGAAGGTGAGGTCGATAAAACCAGATCACAGGAAGTCAGTCGTTAGAGTTCGAGTCGTGTGGTTGTGTGGGTGAGTGGCCTGCATATGCTGCCCAGTTGTAACTATTTAAGTCATGTAATCTATTGAGTAAGAGAGTTGGATAATAAGTCATAAGGGAAAAGCGACGCAAGGTGATCTTGATGCAAAAAATGTTAGAGTTAATCTTGATGCTTGTTAGTAGGGTAGACAGAGCTACAATAACTAGTTGGTACTCATAAACTACAATACTCGGTTGGTGCTCAAAAGACCTGCATGGTCGAAGACTAGTAGTATGGGCTCTTTGTGAGCGGTACGACTAGAGTTGCGTTGAGGTGGTTAAGAAGTCGTGGTCGAAGTACCATGGTCAAAGAGTCGTGGTCGAAGTGCCATGGTTGAAGAGCTATGGTCATGGCGCCGTGGTTGAAGATTCATGGTTGTGGCTCTGTGGTTGAAGCGTAGAGTCAGAGACCCCAAAGTTACAGTGATCGGCCGTTAGTCGTATGTACTATAGAAACAATAAGTTACTATAGCAGTCCTAAAGTACTATAGCAGGGATGCAGTCGTAAGTTACTATAGCAGTCTTAAAGTACTAAGTCATAGGAGTCCGGACTTGGTCTTAGTGAGACCAAGTCTTTCGAGTAGTGTGCAATTTGCGCGAGTTATGGGAAGGTGAGGCTAGTAAAATCAGATCACAGGTAGTCATTATCAGAGTCCGAGTCATGTGGCTGTAGTGGATGAGTGGCCTGCATGTGCAGCCTAGTTGTATGTATTTAAGTCATGTAATATGTTGAGTAAGAGAAGTCGAATAAAAGAGATAAGAGAAAAGCGATGCAAGTTGAGTTCACGTTGGCAAAAGTTCTCTCCGTGTCTCTGTGTTTATTCATCTTCGTTGTGTAGTGTGCATCCATAGGTAAATTGTGTATGTGATGCTAGGGACAAATCCAACACTTTTTGGAATAGTCCCACATTGGTTGTAGAAGGACAAGAGATCCAACTTAAAAGTGGAGGAGTCCCTCATCTCATTGGCTAGCTTTAGGGTGAGAAGGCCTTACGATCCTACAAGCCCGACATCTCCAGTAAGGTAACACTATAAACTATACCGTTCCATTTTTGCTAATTTTAGAACTTTAAGAACCCGACCAACATAGCCATGGCAGAGCACCGCCTTCGGCTCACAACACTAGAGAGGAAGGCTAGGGTGGCCATCCATGAACTCCCAGGGCCATTGCCAATGCTCCCTGGTGCATGCCAAGACTCAAGCACCCACATGGTTACTTACCCACAAGCCCAAACCCCTAAACACCCCTTTGGGTAATCACCGAGCCATGCACCACATTCCACAAATAAAATGGACAACAACAATATGAAACTAGAAGGAATACGGTAATGTAGGATTAAAGGAGTAGAATGAACCAGAAGTGAAGAACAGTGGCACCATGCATCAGACATATAGCCACTAGGACGCAATGCACCGGAGTTGAGGTAGCCATCAGACATGCAAGTTCGATGGGTATCGAAACACATTGCGCACGGTGTGCAGCTGCCAGGACGCCATGTGTCTATGACGTACAGCCGTTGTGATCATGTGCAGCTTCACTAGAGGTAGGACTGGCAGAGCAGAAGGGTGTCGGTGGTGCCTTACCTCTACTGATGCCCAAGGCAACAAGGAAAGGAGGCATGTGAACCCTGGCACAGCATGACGCATCGAGGACACCGGTGGAGGCGTGGGAGGTCAACGGTGAATCCGGTGGGAAAACACCAGATTGACTCACCTTGTGATTGGATCCAGTAAAGCTGAGCCCTGTACCACCATGGGGATGGCCAGATTGAAGCCAGCAGTGAAAGGGGGAAAACAAGAAGAAGCGAGTGAGATCGGGCACACCAGTGACACCAAAGACGGGGGAGCCGAGGAGCGGAGAGGTAGAGCTCGAGGGCAATGTGGGAAAGCACCATCAATGGTGTTGGGGGCCAGCGAGGCTGGGATCAGCAAAGGAACTGAGAGAGTAGAAGAAGGGGCGAAGAGAAGATAGGCAGGTGGTGCGACTCTAGTCGGGAGGAGGCGAAGCGATAAGAGAGAGATAGAGTATGGGGGGCCGGTAGGCCGGTTTCATGCGTCGTGTGCCAAATAAAAAGAAAATGGGCCAACAAGCTAGCAACTAAACAACAAATAAAACAAAGAAGAAGGTATAAATAAATAACCTTGTACACCCAATAATCCAAATACTCGAAAACCTGACTAAAAGAACCCCAATACTAAAGAAAAGCAGTACAACATAATTTCCTGAATAATAGAAAGGATTGTAAAAATAAGTGTAAAAATATTCAACAATGGTTGTTGCTTCATCTAGAATATAATCAAATGTCCTAAATTGTTATTTTGACCTCAAATAAAGCAGGGGAAGAACTGGTCCAAGTGGAAGAGGCTAGCCAGACCACCATTGAGAGAGATATCCTACATTCAGGCAAGTAGAGCAGGCTTTTTAAGCATGCTGTGGTACATGAATTATTTTGATACATTTATTTTCTATGATCACCTTGCATCAAATTATTTCTAAAAGAAAAGACAAATGATCGAAAGAACAGAAACATGATAAGAAAGAGAGCAGAACCACTAAAGAAGCAGTGGCCTCCAATGGTAAATAGTAAAGGAGGGTAGAGGGTGCTCTAGCAGGGACTCAGGGGTAGGTGAGACCCTCTACATATGAATATAATATAAGGACTAAAAATAATCTTCATTCTGGAATGGGTCATAAGACAGTATCAGCCATATTTCCCTCTCAGACGGGCAGAACATGTTACTCTCTTTTGTTGATATTATCTCCATAATGGTTAAGTAGTATAAGACAACGGGATGAGCTCAAAACCAGATTGAGCCCGTATGAGGACCTAAGGTGCATATATTAGCGCATTGATGTGTCGAGTATTCGACTACTTGACCAACGACTATTCTATAGTCGATGGATATATATATAGCAGTTGAAAGTTGAGAAAACATTCTGTATTCTTAATTTGAGATCACATTAAAGGACATACAAAAGGCCCAGTGTCCACAAGAATTCAGAATAACTATGGGTAAAATGATACAAGTCTGCACAGTACTTAATAAAGTATGAATTCATACCAGTCTCTTGGATAGGAGTCTATCGGAACCAACTAGGGACTTTCTCCTCTCTAGAGTGATTGTAAGACCAATTTCAAATATTAAATACTTGCAAACTCTTCAAAATGAGAAAAAATGGATTTCAAAGGAAAGATTAGGTAAGAATGTGAGACAAAATGAGAACAGATGTGCATCATTATTTAAAACTTGCTGACTACTTACTCTTGCTATTAAATCTCCCTTTTCAGAGCCATATTCAGGCGGGTTATACTTAGGATTTGACAAGGGTCGGGTGGATAATGAAGGCACCCAGGGTACAAGGTTGAGGCTGACTAGTAGTACGACGAGGTGGAGGCCATGAAGGTAGCTAGGAGGAGTAGACTACCTATAGTTCGTCGTTCCAAGTTGGACGGGTACTATGTTATATACTTTTCTTTTATTTATAGTACCCTGTATAACTAATGATGGAGAACAATTAATATTGTAATATCTTCGGGCTCTATATGCCTAAGACCTTAAGTCCTATGTGGCTTGGAGTTGTAATAATAAAAGTACATAGTCTCTAATTATTGTTTTGATGCAAATAGGCTTATTTTCATTGGAGTGGTGTTCTACAAAACAAAAAAATAATAATCCATTGACTAGTGTTATTACGCTCGGTAATGACACGGGTCACCATAGGTGGTATTAGAGCAATGGTTTGAGGATCACCCTTATAATTAGAGACTAGTAAAAACTTAAGTGACTTTTTAACTACTTGTTATATTGCACTAAGTAATATTTGTAACTCTCTACTTGATGTCACTTAGCTAGTTTAATTCTCAATTTATCTAAAAACTTATTTCTACTATAAGTCAAACCTCCATAACTAACAAAAACTTCAATTGTAGGATGGTATGACTTTCGATCCTTATGAGTGAGGTCCATGGGGACCACATCACACTCCAAGGGCGTATAAAGATAAATTTTGAGAATTAAACATTTGACATTAGGAGGACCCTTCCTTGAGTATATGGAAGAGCTAGCAGTTGGGAGACAACCCTGACGAGTAGGAGTAGTAGTCATAGGCATCCTACTAGCTCCAGATTATCGGTTACAGTACTTTGAGAACCACTACTCACCTTCTTACTATATCACACCGTACAGACTGTAGCTAGGTAGGCCCTTACTACATTGAGGGTGCACTTTCAAGATTTTCTTTGGACTACCCAGTTCAGGGAGGTTCCACCCTAAGGCAGAGTTGGTTCGACCTCTGAGGTCACTCCTTCGATTTTGAGGGCCCAGAGGGAGACCCTCAGCACCCTCATGATGGATAACACACTATAGCTCTCAACAGGGTGGAGGAGTCTTCTTCCCACTAGTGGGAGTAGAATCTAGAGGCTGACCGATACTGCACGATCCTTATCTCTACTTTTTAGTAGAATTCCTCAGTGAGTCTACCACCCTAGACCTTTCCTTCTAAAGACACTGGGGTTAGTACACCCAGAGACTATCCTCCCATTATGTTCTTAGAGATCCCTACTACTTTCTGGCCCTACTCAACAACATCCCACCATACGTCTCATCTACACATTATGATTTCTTATCCAGTTTCCCTAGCCAGACTAAGTATCCTTCCACTCAGTTTTTCCAACCACCACCATAGCCAGATCTAGGGACTCACGGGGTGCATATCTCTATGCACCTAGGGGAAGTACATGGTGCCACCACATTCGATGATCTCTATCACACCTACTTTAGTTACCTTAGCGGCGATATGCCAATAGTGCCTAAGGTAGGATGTAGCTTAGGCACAAGAGGGGATGTTTAGCCTGAGGGAGATGGAGATGAGGAGGAGGATGAGTAGTGATTCCCAGGGGTTGTATTATCAGTTTAGTTTATAGCTTTATTTATTTATTTCATGGCGTTATTGTAATTCCATTGTAAAACTTCTTTAGTTTCCCATGTACAATGTAACATGTTCCCTGTTATCTAGGTTATTCACCTTGTTATTTATTCATGATGCTATCCTTTTAAGAATATGTGCTTTCAATTATCATATTTTGTATGATCTTACAATTAAATTTCATGTTCACATGATTACTTTTTGCTATAGCCTATTTATCCTTGTTTACATCCAGCATACTATTATCATCCTCTCTTTTATATTGGTATTGTAGTTTACTTCTCAACATGATCAAGTGTGCAAGTAACATTTCATGCTAGTTATAAGTAAAATAAATATTATCCTTTAAGGCAGATGATTGCATCTTACCTTGAGTCCAAAATAGCTAGAAATTGGACCATTTCTATAGGTCTCCTTTACTTCTCTAAACACAAAGGAAGAGATATGTCAATCTCACAAGATAAATGAATAATAAAATAACATAGTAAATAACATTCTATATAAAAATTTCCCAGACGAGTGGTCCATGGCATACTTGGGCATGGTGCTCGAGCGCATTCAGGAGGCGAAACCTTGAGTGGTCCCAAACCCATTATTTAGGTGATTTCGAGAGCGGGTTCTTGAGTGCACCTAGGTGTATATATCTGGGATAGTTAATAGGTCGCACTCAGGGGCAAGCCCTGAGTGTTCCCAAACACATAGTTTGGCCAACCTCGAGAGTGGGTTCTCGAGCGATCCTAGTACAAGAATCTAGGGTTGGTTCTTTTTGAAAGTATTTTCTTCCTTCGCGTTATTTGCTAAATGGATAGCTAGTTAACAAGAGAAAAATTCAAGGAGGGTAAAGTAGAATTCTAAAATTAGAAATTGTAATCAGACCTTCTCTCAAAAAGTGCTGAATCTATCATAACAAAGCCTAAAATTTTTGGCACACTATTAAATGCATCTAAGGAGTTAAAATATTCATACATGGAGTGAAGCAACTCGCAAGCATTTTATAACTAAATTAAACTGGTAAAAAACATAGTCTATAATCATTTTATTTTGACTTAAGAACTGGTATACACATTCATATGAACTAATACCAAGAATTATTTCAGACACCTGTTGGATGGGTGACCATAACCAAGCATGGTAGCAAATTTAGGGTTAGCTTGCTGGGAACCAACAGAAGAAACTAGGACAGCAGAGAACCACTGTATCCCACCCACTCCACCACCCCTATGAATGCCACACCCCTGCATGAAAATGAGGAAAATCCCATGAGCCATATTAGTGTCAATAACCTCTTCCAATTCTTAGAGGCATCTCGAAGGGAATCCCAGGAGTCCTAGAACAAATTCTTGGAGGCCTTACTCTCACGATTTGCCCCCAACAAATCCACATCACCATAGCAATGGGGTAAGTTTAGGAGAATTTCTCCAAAACTCTCCCACCCACTTTCTTTAGGGCCGTAGATCCTCTAGAGGTTAAGGATTAGTTGTGGGAAGTAGAAAAGAAATTAGACATTGTAGGGTGTTCAGATAAGGAGAAGGTGCAATATGCCTTGCACCAACTCATGGGGCCAGCTGTAACTTGATGGCTGAACTTTAGCAAAACAGAAGCCAAAACTATCTCAATTCCTAGGAAGAATCCAAACAAAACTTCTTAGATACCCATGTGCTCCATGGGAAAATAGAGTTGAAAAAGAAGGAATTCAGAGCCTTAACCCAGAGGGATACCAAGCTAAATGAGTACTTGAGCCAGTTTAATGAGCTATCCCAGTATGCCCCTAATGACATAAACACCGAGGCAAAGAAAATAGAAAAATTTCCAGAGCGCATGAACCCCTACATGAAGCTCCTCCATATCACTGAGTTCCAAGACTTATTGAACTGAGCCTTCATCAATCATTTCCAAGAATGAGCATGCCAACATAAAGGAGGAAAGAATGAAGAGAGCTAGAATTGACTCTCGTACTGTCAAGTTTATTAGACCTAGACCCCATATGCCTTTCTCCAGATTCCCAGCACCACAACCCAGATCTTCTAATGCCCCTCCACAAAGGCCAACATTCCCACCCTCACCTACTATCACGCCCCTTGTGTGTGCAGGATGCAATGGTTGCCACCTCAGCAAGGATTATCTCAGGTGGTCAAGAGCCTATTTCAACTGTGAGATGTTGGATCACTGTAAGTTTGAATGTCCACATCCCATAAAGTCCAGGGGACAAGTACCTCCACAAAACCTTGTACCTAGCTTGCCAGCACCACTACCTTGTGCACCTACAGGCCATGGCCAGGGATCAACCATCGCAACCGCATCGAGATGGGCAGGCAGAGAAGGGCTGGCTAAACTCAACCATGCAGTCATAGAGCAAATAGTAGAAGTAACAAATGTGGTATCTGGTAAAGTACTTCTTCCACCTTCAGTGGGCACTATTTTATTTGATCTCAGTGCTACCCATTTCTTCATCTTCAACACTTTATTCATGCCAATGAATTAGAGTGTATTCCTTTGGAAAAACCCATGGGGGTGAGCACCCCAGCTGGAATTATCACTGTATCGTTACTTTGCAAAGATCAGGAGATAATCATGCAAAACACCAAATTCACTGCTGACCTCCATGTCATAGCATTATCAGATCTTGACGTAATACTAGGCATGGATTGGTCCGCCCAAAATGGAGTAAACATAAATTGTGAGCAAAAGAGTGCTTGTTTATGAAAATCAGATGGCTCCAAGTTGCTATACTTGGGAGCCCAAGTCCACCCAAAGTCAACTGACTCGAAGTTAGCACATCTGCAAGAGAGAAATGTTGAGGATATACAAGTAGTTCAGGAATTCAAGGATGTATTCCCTGACGAACTACCTGGTATGCCTTCAAATTGGGAGACCAAATTATTAATTGATCTAATTCCTGGAACAACCCCAATCTCCAAAATTCTGTATAGGATGAATCCGTAAGAATTGATATAATTAAAGAAACAACTAGATGAACTTGAAGAAAAAGGACTTATCGAAGAAAGCATATCACTGTGGGGAGCCCTAGTGCTTTTCACGGGAAAGAAAGATGGCGTAGTATGGTTATGCACGGACTATCAGGAGATTAACAATGTCACCATCAAAACAAGTACCCCTTGCCCTGCATAGATGATTTGTTCGATGAACTTAAGGGGGCTTTTGAATTCTCAAAGATAGATCTAAGACTAGGATATCACCAAATCCGGCTAAAAGCTGCAAACACTGAGAAAATTATGTTTGTATCTAGATATGGTCACAACAAGTACACGGTGGTACCATTTGGATTAACTAATACACCTGAACTATTCATGAATCTGATGAACAAAATATTCATGAAATTATTGGAAAAATTTGTAGTTGTCTTCATAGATGATATTCTCACCTATTCAAAAGCAAAGAAGAGCATGCACATCATCTTAAGACAATATTGGAAACTCTCAGAGCACATCAACTCTATGCCAAGTTCAACAAGTGTGAATTTTGGCTAGATCAAGTTGCATTCTTGGGTCATATCGTATTTGGGAGAGGAGCAGAAGACGAGCCAGGAAAAATTAAAACTATCACATCATGGAAGCAATCTACTAATACAATTGAAGTCAAAAGCTTCCTAAGATTTGTGGGATATTACCATAGATTCATAAAAGGATTTTCTCAAATTACATCACCCCTCATGAAGCTACTAAGAAAAGATGCACCATATACTTGGATGGAAGCTTTTGAGAAGAGTTTTTGAGAATCGAACAAAAGATTAACTACTGCACCAGTACTAGCCCTTCCTGAAGAAGGCATTGAATACATCATATAATGCAATGCCTCAAAGTATGAATAGGTTGCGTACTCATGCAAAAAGACAAGGTAATCACTTATGCATCTAGGCAACTGAGATCGCATGAGATGAATTATCCATCTCATGATCTATAATTGGGGGCAATGATTTTGCTCAAACAATATAAAGACATTATCTCTATGGAGCAAAGTGTACTCTGCATAGCAACCAAAAGAGCCTGGAATATTTTTCACCTAGAAGGAACCGAACTTAAGACAAAGAAGACAGTTGGAACTTATAAAAGATTATGATTTAACCATAAATTATCATCCTAGAAAGGTGAATATAGTGGTTGATGAATTAAGTAGAATGACTCACTTTAATAGCATGTCTGTACAAGAGCACATTCCAGAACTAATACAAGAATTGGCTAAGATGGAAATTAACATTAGAGTCAACCCTTCAATGCAACAATAGCAACTATGACCTTCCGTCCAATTCTATTGGACTAAATCAAAGAAGGGCAATAAGCAGACCCATTCATAGTGGAAGAAGTCAAAAGAATTAAAGCTGGGCAACCATCGAATTCAACCTCGCCAAAAACATCCTCTACAATCATAATTGAGTCTGTGTACCAAATGACCCCAGGATCAAGGAGACCATCCTAAGAGAAGCACATGACACACTATACACCATTCATCCCGGGAACATTAAAATGTATCGAGACCTCAGAGATACATTTTGGTGGAGGGGTATGAAGAAATAAATAGCTAAATATGTCAACAAATGTGACACCTGCCAGAAAGTAAAAGCTAAACATTAATGTCCAGCCAGTCTACTTAAACCACTCAAAATCCCAAAGTGGAAATGGAGGATATCACGATGGACTTCATTAATGGACTGCAAATGACACCTACAAAGAAATATGCCATGTGGGTAATAGTGGATCAACTCACCAAGTTGGCTCACTTCATTCCCACCAATCAAAAATACTGTTTTAACAAGCTGACATAGTTGTACATCGAGAAGATAGTCACTCTCCATGGGGTTCCAAAAACCATCATTTCAGACAGAGGATCTGTCTTCACCTCTAAATTATGGAAGAAATTACAAAACTCATTGGGAACCCAACTAAATTTTAGCACAGCCTATCATCCACAAACTGATGGTCAAACCAGAAGAGTAAATCAAATACTTGAAGACATGCTAAGGGCAAGTGTGCTAAATTTCGGAGAGTCATGGAACAAGTACTTACCCTTGGCCGAATTTGCTTATAATAACAATTATCACTCTAGTATCCAAATGGCTCCATACGAAGCACTGTATGGGATAAAATGCATATCTCCCATTTGCTGGTATGAAGTGGGAGAAAAGCCATTGCTAGGACCAAATATTGTGAGGGAGAATAATGAGAAGATCCAAATTATAAGAGAATGACTTATGATTGCCCAAAGCAGACAGAAAGCTACACAAACCAACGTAGAAGAAATCTTAAATTTGTACCCACTGATTTGGTGTATTTAAAAGTCTCACCAATGAAGGGGCCGGGATTCATTGGTTTGGATTGAAGGGCAAACCGAATCCTGATATGTTGGTCCTTTTAAGATTCTAGAACAAAAGTGCTCATCAGCATATTAGCTTGAACAGCCAAGTCTACTCTCAAGAATACACAATGTGTTACATGTATCACAACTCAAAAAATTCCTCAAAGCACCCTCAGAATAATTGCCAGATACAAACATTCCATTACAAGATGATCTCACTTACAAAGAGCAACTTATAAAAAAAATATTAGGAATCGAAGACAGGAAATAGAGAAATCGTACCAATCACTTTTGCAAAGTGTAATGGAAAAATCATTCTATTCGTGAGGCAACGTGGGAGAAAGAAGACAACCTTCGTGAGCACTATTCTAACATCCTCAAGTAAGTAATTTTGGGGGCAAAATATTTTAAGGAGGGGAGGATGTGATGATTCTTAAAACTATTTAACCAAAATCACTCAATTAAGAATTAATATACATTAATGTAAGAATGAGCATTCAATCATCCAACACAGAAATTAAATGAATTATCATTATATAAAACGTCTGATTACATAAAAACTTAATTACAAGATTGAATCTCTCAAACATTTGATTGTAATGCTACAAGTCCAATGTACAAAATTTACAATATCAAGAATTACAAAAGACTAAAGTCTAATTACAAAAATATGACTGTACAAATGAAATACACCAAAATATATCTAATATCTCAAAGTCTTAACAACCAACCCAAATTGAAACACCTGCAAGTCACAAACCACAACTAGAAAAGCTAAAGTAAATATAATAAATGAATTGTCATTAGAACCTGGTTTTAAGTAAAGTTGCACAAGGGCAATCACTCATCAAGATACCAGGATTGTCCGAGGCAAATCGATACCTCTCACGAAATGGGTTTGAATCATCTAGGGGTAAATTTCCCATTCTTACCTTTACCCTTACCTTTTTATCCTTTCTGGTGAGTCATCCATTCATCTCCATACACAAGACACGTTACAAGCCACTGGTCACCACCAAAGCCAACCAAGGTCATGAAATAGAGCAACAAAAAGTCACAAGGAGAAAGCAACACCACCACCATAGCCACCAGTGAGGCAAGCTCACTGTCAAAACTAACAACCACAGCAAGTGATAGGAAGCTGCCATCATCCATCACCACTCACAAGAGCCACCACAGGCAGTCACTGCCATAACACTACATCACCGTGCCACATCACAGAGCACTCACAAGCCACCACCAGCAAACCGATAGCAAAAGAGAGGTAGAACTCGCCCTTTTAAACCCCACAACTCAGCCAAGAGAGGGAAGTCAAGGGAAGAAACCAAGACTGAAAGACACCAAAGGAGAGTACCATGACCAGAGGACAACATCCACAAGCCTCCACAGAAGCACTAACTATATCATGAAAGCACAATCATGTGAGAACAAGTACATCCCCAAACCCATCTAAATCAAGCCTGACACACCCAATAAGTTATAGTAACAATATGAACCATACCATTCCATTTTTGCTAACTTTAGAACTCCAAGAACTCAGGTCTTAGAACAGCCTTTGGCTCACAATGCTAGAGAAGAATGCTAGGGTGGCCATCCATGAGCTCTTGGGGCCATTGCCAATGCTCTCTGGCGCATGCCAATACCTGAGCACCTGCATGGTTACACACCCATAATCCCAAGCCCCTAAATACCCCTACGAGTAATCACTGAGCCATGCACCACATTCCACAAATAAAATGGACAACAACAATATGAAATTAGAAGGAATACGTAATGTAGAAGTAAAGGAGTAGAATGAACCAGGAAGTAAAGAACTAGGGAGCCATGCATCGATGGCATATAGCCAGAATTGAGGTAGCCATTAGGACGTGCAAGGCCGATGTGTCCCGGAGCAAGGTGCCGACGGTAAGTAGCTGTCAGGATGCTATGCGTCGGTGGTGTACTACCACCATGACATGCAGCTTCGATGAAGGAAGAACCGACAATGCAAAGGGCACCGGTGGTGCCTTAGTTCCACTAAGTTGCAAGGTAGTGAGGAAAGGAGGTGTTGGTGAATGATGAACAGGCATGTGGCATTGGTGGGGCCAAAGACCCCAGTGGAGCATGATTAATCGAGGAGACCGGCAGAGGCGTGGGAGGCTAACGATGAATCTAGTGGGAAAAACATTGGATTGGCTCACGTCGAGACTAGATCAACCACCATGGGGACGACCAGATTCAATACTAGCAAATGGGGAAAATGAGAATAAGAGGGTAAGACCAAGCACACCAACGACGCTAAAGACGGGGGAGCCGAGGAGAGGAGAGGAGAGGTAGAGCTCGGGGGTGGCATGAGGAGGCACCATCGATGGTGTTGTAGGTCAGCGAGGCCGGGATCAGTGAGAGAACTGAGAGAGTATAAGAAGGGGCCAAAGAGAAGATAGGCAGGCGGTGCGGCTCCAGTTGGGAGGAGGTGAAGGGATAAGAGAGAGAGATAGAGTGGCGGGGGCCGATGGGTCCGTTTCATGCACCACACACCAAATAAAAAGAAAATGGGCCCAAAGGCTAGCAACCGAACAAGAAATAAAAGAAAGAAGAAGGTATAAATAAATAACTTCATACACCCAATAAACCAAATACCTGAATACCTGACTAAAAGAACCCCGATACTAAAGAAAAGTAGTACAACATAATTTCCCAAATAATAGAAAGGATTCAAAAATAAGTGTAAAAATATTCAATAAGGGTTGTTACTTCATCTAGAATATAATCGAAAGTCCTAAATAGTTATTTTGACCTCAATGTAGGGGAAAAACTGGTCCAAGGGGAAGAGGCTAGTCAGACCACCACTGAGAGAGATACCCTACATTCAGGCATGTAGAGCGGTCTTTAAGCATGTTGTGATACATGAATTATTTTGATACAGTTATTTTCTATGATCACCTTGCATCAAATTAATTTATAAAGGAAAAGAGAATTGACCAAAGAAAGGAAACATAATAAGAAAGAAAGATAGCAAAACCGCTAAACAAGCAGTGGCCTGCAAAGTTAAATAGTAAAGGAGGATAAGGGCAGGTGAGACCCACTACATATGAATATAATATATGAATATAATATAAGTACTAGAAATAATCTTCATTCTGGAATGAGCCATAAAATAGTATCAACCACATTTCCCTTCTCAGACAGACAGAATACATTACTCTCTTCTATTGCTATTATGTCAATAATGGTAAGTAGTATAACACTAGGGGAGGAACTCAAAACTAGTATAGAGCCTGGAAGTTTTCAGACCGCTCGATCGACGACTCTTCTATAGCCAGATGGAGATATAGTGGTGACAGTTTTGAAAACATTCTATATTCTTAATTTGGGATCGCATCAAAGGAAATGTGAAAGACCCAGTGTCCATAAGAATTCAGAATAACTTGGGTAAAATGATACAAGTCTATGCAGCACTTAATAAAGCATAAATTTATGCCAGTCTCTTGGATAAGTGTCTACAGAAACCAACTGGGGGACTTTCTATTATCTAGAATGATTATTAGAACAATTTTAGATATTAAATACTTGCAAACTCTTCAAAATGATAAAATGGATTTTAAAGGAAAGATCAGGTAAGAATATGAGATAAATGAAAACAAATGTGCATCGTTATTTAAAAACTTGCTGAGTATTTCGTACTCACTCTTACTATTAAATATCACCCTTTTAGAGCCATATTCACCCTGGTTATACTTGGGATTTGACGAGGGTGGGGTGGATAATGAAGGCACACGATGAGGTGGAGGCCATACAGGGCAGCTAGGAGGAGTAGACTACCTGTAGTTCATCGTTACGAGTTGGACGGGTACTATATTATATACTTTTCTTTTATTTATAATACCCTGTATAACTAATGGTGGAGAACAGTTAATATTGTAATATCTTCGAGCTTTGTATGCCTAAGACATTAAGCCCTACTTGGTTTGGAATTGTAATAATAAAAGTACATAGACTCTAATTATTGTTCTGCTGTAACTACTCTAATGGCCTTATTATTCATTAGAGCGATGTTCTACTGAACAAATAAATAATAATCCATTGACTAGTGTTATTACCCCTCGGTAATGACACATGTCGCCATAGTTACTCCTGACTATGCATCGTCTGGCCACTTCATGATTCAAATAGGGAAAACCTTTGTACTCACATATCACGCACAATACCATCTAGCTGATCCAAGATGTATGATCCAACTGAGGCCACCTTTGGAGTGTGGGAATTTCATGCCAATATATCCTGGAAAGTAGCATTTTTTCTTGCAATGTTTATTTCTACAAAAAAAATATTTAGAACGTGAAATTTAGGTGGTATATTTTGCCAGCATCATCGACAAGGTTGGAATTTTGCCGGATGTAAAAGAAAAACATTCATCAGCTCCAAGTCCCCAAACCTGTCCAAAGAAGGCTCACATTAGGCTGACACCTAATCCGGACATCTTGTGAATGATTCCCACATCACATGGTTGACCTTCTCTACCCCCTAGGTTATCCATCTTATCTCTAATAGTTAATTAAGAAATAAGAATCCAGCTGATTAGTTCATCACACAAGTTAATCCCAAAACTTGGTGCCCTAGATGCATGTCCTTAAACAAATGCATCAGTGAGAACTCGAAAGTGCAAATTATAGGTTGTCATCTTGTCCCATGCCACGACCACGACATACTGTCCAAAATTCCCTTTTGCCTTTGAGCAAATGTAGCTCGGAGCCAGGTCAAGGTTCCGGAAAGTAATGGCTTGGACTGTAGGAAAGGGATGGAGGCATAGTTAAGAAAGTCGGACCGGACCACCGATTGAACTGGGAAAACCGGAACTAGATACTAAACCGGCTCAGTTTGCTTCAAAGACCGTCCATGCAGTTGGACTAGAAAAAACTGGACGAACCAGCCGGTTTTTTACAAAACCACTCAACCTGCTATTTTCAGCTGAACCGAACAGTTCTTGCATAGGACCAAATACCCTCAGTCTCAATGTTTTGTTGCTTAGGATTTAGGGTTAATATTGAAAAAATGTGAGTCTGAGTGTTGTGCAGTGTGTTGCATTGGCCACCGAGGAGCATTGGGCCATGGCTCATAGACCCAACACCCAAGTTGCCACCGCCAGCCGCCCCTCACCCTTTTCGCCTCGCCGGTCACCCCTCTCACCCTTTTTGCCACCACCGGCCGTTGCCCCTACCCTTTTCGCTGCCGCCGGCCACCCCCTCGCCCTTTTCACCGCCGCCGGTCACCCCATCGCCATTTTTGCCACCACTGGTCGCCCTCCCCAGCTCTTTTTGTCACTGCCGGTCGCCCGCTCGCCCTTTTCGCCGCAGTCGGTCGCCCTCCCCCTGCCCTTTTCGTTGCCATCGGTCGCTAGGGGTGGAAAACAGTAATGGATACTTCGTTTTATCCGATATTCGTATTCAAGAAAACAGAAATGTGCTAAGCAAAATCCGTTTTCGAAAATGTTCGTATTCGAGAATATTCGTATTCGTATTTAAGAATATTCATATTCGCATTCGTATTCGAGAATATTCATATCTGTATTTGTATTCGAGACTATTCGATTCGTATTCGATCCGTTTCTAGAACCCATGAAAAATTAGTATGAATTTTGTGATTCAAAATTTGAATTTAGGCGGTTTAAAACTGGTAACCAGTCAAAAACCGGTGAAAAATCGGCAAAACCACTAGGAATCCATTTTATCCGATATTCATATATGAGAAAATCCATATTCAAAAATATCCATATTCATATTCGAGAATATTCGTATCCGTATTTAAAAATATTCAAATTTGCATTCGTATTCGTTTTAAAAATATGGATTCGTATTCGTATTTGAGACTATTCGATCATATCCGATCCATTTCCACCCCTATCGGTTGCCCCTCTCACCCTTTTCGCCGCCGCCAGCCGCCCCTTGCCCTTTTCGTCGCCGCCGGCTGCCCTCTCGCCCTTTTCACCACCGTCGGCTGCCCCCTCACCCTTTTCGCTGCTACCAGCTGCCCCATCGCCCTTGTTGCCACCGCCGACGCCCCTCGCCATTGTCACCGTCGCCGGCCGCTCCCTTGGCCGATTAGCCCTTGTCGCCGTCAGCCCTTTGGCCTTTAAGACAGTTGATTTGTTCCACATGGAGATATGAACTTCTTGTATTTGCTCCACATTAATTTGTTGCTTGTGTGCCTCTGTTTTACTCTGCTTTGCTGATGGCTAGTGCATGCTGAAGCCAAACCAGCTTTTCTTTCTTTTGCTACTAGCTAGCTGGCTCGGCCGTTGGTGTGTTTTACTCACTGTTCTCACTCATGCTCCTGCAATGTTGCATACTAATCCTAGTAATCTGTAAGCTCGATTTCATGGATTAATAGATGCTAATTAATTTCAAGAGTTAAGTGCTTGTATCGTTAGAGTTAACAGCTACGGACTAATTTCAACTAGATGACTCAAACACACGCACGCATGCAAGTGCTAAGTCCTACTGAGTTCTGAAGGAACCGGCGTTGATCAACTGGTGAATCGTCGGTTGGACTGGTGAACCGGTGACTCCACCGGTTTGATCACCGGTCCAAGTTCAATAACTATGGATGGAGGGATATCGACATGGAGCCTTTATGTGTGGATAAAGACAAATGTTGTCCTCTCCCTGTGCCAAATCTTTTGAAGAACATATTTTCTGGTCCATCATGTGGTTCTCACTCTATAGTCCATACTTGTAGTACAATGTGCGTATAGGAGTAATATGGTGATGTGTCATGTTCAACTTTTGAACTTGGGAGAACTTCAAACATAGAAAATATAAGTAGGTAGATCAATTTAACTATACCTTTGGTTTATGATAGGTCTCAGCTGAACACCTGTGTTGTCTGTCTGTATGGCAAGGTATGAGTCCCACTAACCATACACCCTAGTTGGGTTTCGTTGTGGAATTTCCTGATATATCTCATGATCTCTTAACGCTAATTTTAAGCTAACAAACTCAACTCTTTGTCAAAAAGGAAAAAAAAGGTACCTCATGTGGAATATTGATCATTTGTACCAGCCATCATCGATCTGCCCTGTAACTGATCATAGAGGGGGGCTTAAGCCATACAGCAACACTTGGTTTGACGAGGGTGGATGCACGCTCAACATGGAATGAGTTGGAGTTCACTAGGATTCTTTCGGAATTGTTGCAACTCGCATCTCAACTAAACGGTACGTTTGCTAAGTAAACTACTCGTGTGCTCTCAACTAACACCTGCTATTGTCCCTTGCTGATCCATTTGCGACCTTAAAGGACTGCAACATGCTAATTTGATTATTGTGGAATGATTTGGAGATGGATGACTACTTAACAATACACAAGCACATGCAGTACTACTGCATGCATCACTTGAAGAACACTGAAAGAATATGATCTGCGGAAGAGATCATTAGTTAATTGGTTAGGTTTTGTGCATCTTTATAAATTTTTATCCACTAGCTAGGCGATTGCTTCAGAAATAAAGCTCCTTCAGGCTTATGTCAGTGTGTTTTCAACACTGGTGTTATTTACGTACCAACGAACGAATGATGATAGAAATTGACGCTGTTTCTTAGAGGTAATTGACTCTGCATTAATTAATTGAGGTTATTTTGTAATTTGGAATATCGAATTGTTAAAAAGAACGACACATAATTAGCTCAATTCTTGACAATTTAGTTCCTAAAACAGAGAAGTCTGTAACCAACTGGTGCAGTGAGATCTCAATGTATTGCAAATGCCAGAGATTACATGTGCTCTAGAATTCATTTAGACTAATCTGGAATATGCTGAAGGAAAAACTATGAACAAATGGTTACTTCAATTTGTCCTAGACGTACATGAGTATTATGCCCCCACATTTTTTAGTGTATATATATGATGCTAAGGATGCATAATGTTTGATCTCATAGGGTTAGGTTCCTAGCTAGATCTACCACCGAATATGCTCACTAATTAACAATTCTTAGGAAGACGTTTTCTAATTTCTGTAGGAAGAATTTATCCACTAAATCAATATTTCCTTTTGGTACAGGCATCATGTAAGCATGGAAAATTCTAACGAAAAACATTGATCCACACTTGTACAACATTTTTTTTCTGAAGTAAAAGAACGAGACAATGATCATACTATCCTATAAACTTTCCGTGCCTTAGTTTTTTAATTTAACAGATCCACTTTTTTATCAAACAATTTAAATATCTCATTGGTGAATGTAGGTGATTTATATAGCACTATCGCAAAACTCGTGAGGACCTGTCCAATGAGCAGATCTGGATGAAATTGAATATCAAGGAAATGCAAGCAACACGGAGGGTCATATCCTTGTTCTGAGTTTTCTTATACCAAACGAAAGTAAACATGCCTTGATGTAACATTTCTCCTAGTCTCGGTACAAAATATATATGAAAGTAAACATACCTTTATGTGACATTTCTCGTTGTTTCGGTACAAATTATGTACAAAATTACTGTTTCTCCAAGTTTCAAGTCAGCCTTAGCTTTCTTTCTTCGAACACTTGAGGAAGCTAGCTAGACATTTTTTGTTGCGATAACAGCTACACAATTAGAGCTTGCTCTTTTCATACAACCTCCCAAAAACACGACCCAACAATAATTCTCCGCGTCAATCACGATAAGAAAAGGAAAACCACAAAGAACTATCCATGTCGATATCAGGCCTAGGAAGGCGACTTTATCTGGTTAAGCTCACAAGACATAGCGCAGCCGTATTAATTGACGCCTAGCTCGTCATTGTAACGCTCATGCACACACACGGGTGCCCGGCCGGTTAATTCCTTTAGTTTGGCTTTCCAGCAATCCACCACGCATGCAGTTGGGAAGGAGCATGGAAGCCGTGAGAGGACGTAACCATGGACCAGCATTCGTGTGAGCGTCTCCCTTTGCGGAAGCAGCGCTGATCATGAGACCTGAAACCTACATTTTTCTTCCCATTTATGCCATCCCTAATCGAGCAACGGTATTCCAACTTCTTTTTCTCTGTCATAGCAGTCTTACAGTTACTGGGATAACTCCTGTCAGTCTAGTCTAGTCTAGTTAATTTCGTTGGTTCTCTCATGTATTTTTCCAACCTTTGATTTTGTACTTCAAGGTACGTAGCTAATTAATGTGCATATCACTTCTCCAAGTTTGACCACTAATTTAAAGAAGTAATTGATTTGAAATCCGAATGGCAACTTGAAGATGGAACCCGTAGATTTATCGAAAACAATAGTTACATAGATACTATAATTTATGAGATTTTGTTAATACATTATGGTAAAACTTCAATGGTCAAAACTCAAAAGTACATGTACACACAATTTCCAAAATAACATAGATGTAAAAGTCAGTGTTTATCATGAACTCTTACAATTATCTAAGTTTCAACCTCGAATTGTAAAATCGTATGTTTTATAACCCTTAACTCTTAATACCGACTAATTTATCCCTTAGACCAAAACCAACATAATTTCCCGGATGTGACATCTACATTGATAAGTTTTACTAACATGGTGCACACATCAACATCCACGCCATGATCCACGTCCCAATACTCTTCTTCCTCCTACCATCTCTCTCTCTCTCATTCCCCTTGCCCCTGCCGCATCCACGCTTCCCATCGCCCTCGCCCTCCCCTCCCTGCTCCTATTCGCCGCCACCTTCGTGTTCCCCACGGCCAACGTGCCGCCCATGGGCCTCCTGACCCTCACGCTCCCAATCTAGAAGTCCGCTTCTTGTCACCCTCCATCGGTGCCTCCTTGCTCCCGATGGCCACCACATCTGTGCTCCCCATCGCCCTCGCCCTCCCCTCCCTGCTCTCGGTCGCCTCACCGAGTACGTGCCGCACCGTTGATTTCCCTCGCCGAAGCCTAAGTCGCACACAATTGTTGCAGCTGGAACCGCTACGCCGGAGTAGCCTTGTTGGAGCCTCCGTTCGTCAGCTCCGACATCAACAAGAACCACCGCCACCACTGAGTCCCGATGGGGAGGCCAACACGAGAGAAAGAGGTGAGCTAGTGGAAGAAAACCAGAGCATGACATGTGGGTCCCATCATATTTTTTTGATTTGTTTGATGATTTTATTGTTTGATTGACATGTTATCCCAAAATCAGCTCATGTGTCAAAAACAACTGCTGCCATGTTGATGCCAATTAGCTAAAATCACCTTCAATTAGTCTTAAGGGGGTAAAATAAATAGTGTTGATAGTTGAGAGTTATAAAACATTCGGTTTTGCACTTTCAAGTTAAAAGTTAGACAATCGTAAGAGTTTAAGGGGTAAAGTAAACTTATCTCTATATAAAACCCATTCCGACTTGATTATCTCCTAAAATTCTGGGCTGACCCTACCAGAGCTAGAAATTCACTAGCATGCAAGCGCCGAAGTGTTCCAAGCACAATTGCACTGTAGCTTTGCTAGGTCTTCTTGCTGAAATACTCAAAACGTCCAAGCGGACTCATTATCTACAAGCAAAGAAAATATGTCCCAGAGATGTAGACATGAATTTCTGAAACAAATAAAAATTTGTCCATGCATGTCATGAAGTAACCAACGACCCAAATTAACTTCCTCTCTCTCTCTCTCTCTCAGCAAGGAGCTGATTTGATTAAGGTCCTACTCTAAACAGTTTTAGTTTTTAACTTCTTAATTTCATTTTCTTTGCTTTGTGACTTTTTTGGGGTTTCCTTTGTTCTTTTATTCCTTTGTATTATCTTTAATTTTTTAAAATTTAATTATTTATAGAAAACTATTAGTTACTATAACACATTTTTAACTGCTATAATGAAAAAAACCCAAAAGCGATGGCATAGTTAGTTGGAGCACGGTCTAAACGAAGGAATCCTTTTATGCAAGAGTGGAACCATGCATATATGCAGGCTGCAGGCAGAGGTCAACTAACAGGTTTGTTTTATCATCGTGTCACGGAGAGGCACTCAGATCCACACGACAAGGGGGTCAGCGACCCAATCGAAACAGCTTAGAAAAACAAATTGCTTTTGGATTCGAGCCGGATTGGCCGTTTGGGTCACATGAGCTCCTAGCTAGCTAGCATAAGCTCCATCTCGTGCATGCAGCCCATAAAAAAGATCTTAGTGCCGTGTAAAGTACTATATTGCACATTCACCTCATGACATCTGGCCACCAAAAGCCAGTGATCTTCTGTTACTACTTTCTAATTAATACAAGGGTTTTGTTAGTAGATTTTACCAACTTTTACACACATAAAAAGAATCCTTGCTACACGCATTATGCATGAAATTAAACATTTTTTCTAGGCAAGACCTCACACAAAAGAATGTGTAATTAAAAGTTGTTTGTTAGTTCGAGGATAAACTAGTGTAAGCAACATTTAGACATACCTAGCTAGCAAGCCTTGGGAGTGCTAACAGCTAGATTTTGAGCAGCTTGGTCAATAAGCATTCTTAACATCAACCATGTATCTTCGTATCTCAGTCGACAGCTAGTGCTTCAGGCCAGATCAAGTGGAAGAAGCTGTACATGCTAACATGCGTGAAGATTGATATGAAAACAATACAGCTTGGCAAATGGCAACTGTAGACAGCCAATACATAGCTTTCGATAAACAGAAGGAAATACATGCATTCTTTTTTTTTTGTCGAACGAATCAAGTCCCAGTTACATGGGTGCTAGTCAGGTTTAAATTTTGTCTGTGTCAGCTGGGGGCGGTGGTTCGGCACCCAAGCCTGGTCCGTGAGCACGGCCGTCGTCGCTTTCTAAAAGAAACATCTCCAGCTTCCACACCAAGTTGAGCCGTTCAAGAGTAGCTAGAACCTTGCAATGCATGCGTGGCTTCCATGGAATCAAATCCATTAGCTAGTAATTAATAATCAATCGTAAGCCATAGGGATCAATTGTCATTTGGCAGGCCGGGATATCAGTCGAGAGCCAGCGCTAGAACAGATGTATAAATTAAGCAGTATTTTAGAGCACTTAAGAGCATTGGTTTTGTGTATAGTTTCTCAAACTGAACAGTGTACTTTGAACAAAATGCTGAAATTTCACAGGGATCCTGCGGGAATTGCATTGTTCCTACGAAGTTTCCGTGAAATTTACGTGAGATAGTGTTGCGTCCAAACAGGCCTAATGGTATTGTAGTTGAGATCGATGGCTTTAAATTAAAAATTGAACGATTAGATTGTAGTCATGTACTATGTATGGATAGTAGCTAGAACAAACATTGAAGTCTTCGATGATACGTATTGTCCCCACACTAGATCAGTCACCAGTTTCTAATACAGTGGGTACAGTGGGTTAGAGAGTACGGATATCTACCTATATGGTATATGTTTTATATGTTGAAATAAGCGTTCCATTTTTTTTCCACGAAAATATATATGAACTTCGCTTGTAGATATGAACGAACTGCCAAATCCTCTTCCTGTTAATTTTACGTGTTGAAAGCGTTATAACTATAGCGTACATCTTTATTATGAAATTCCTCAAAATCACATTATATCCTGTGAAATTTTTGTGTTCTTCGCAAGCTCGGAAGAATTAGATATGTACGAGATTCTTGTAGAAGAGTTAAAATTTTTTGTGATCTCTTGTCTTGCTCATGCACGCCCGCCTTTAATTTTGCACTGGATGTAATTTCTTAATTCTTTGTGTAAATTACTACGAATGTCATGGTAGTTCATCAGTAACTGACTTAGTTTGCGCCATATGCACGTACGTACGGATAGGTGACTATTCTATTAGACTTTCTAACGAGTGATGTGTACGTGCTTCATCAGACTAGTGTACCGTTCCGGCCATCGTTACGATACTTTCCCCAAAATAGCTCAACTAAAGCTGGCAGATGAGGTGTTTATATCTACAAAAAGCAATTGATGTCTCGTACAGTTTCAGGTGAGTAATACATTACCAAATACGGGCATCGTCTCATGATATATGACAATGCATAAGCAAAAAACATATGTGACACTGCCTTAATTCCTACTCTGCCGATCAATTCATGATTTGATGGTATTACAAAATTTCAACGTTGTTAACCAAACAACATTTTTTTGTGTCCATTTATTAGTGTGCTAGATATATATATGATGCAAGTTGTTCATCACTCATGTTTGACATGCGAATCTAGCGAGTAGATCGATAGTACAGATATGCGTTCGTGGGAAAGGAAGAAAAATCAGCTTTAGTTCTGTACGTAGTTCGTGATCATGGAAGACTAATATATTTCCTGTCCTTTTTTTTACTTTGCATGCAATGAATGATATCGTTTGTGCGCACTCCCGTTGTTCTAAAAATATGTGCTAAAGAAAGCTTGCAGTCAAATTAATCTGTATAATTTTGACAATGAATATGTGTAGAAGGGGATGGATCTGGTGCTAACCCCTTCTTCAGTGCTAATGTGCAAGCTCCTCCTTGAGTAGTCTGATTGACACTGGGAAGGGTTGTTATCCGTTCGATTTTAGGAAGCTAATAGTGCTAGCATCTCTTGGGATGTTATCGGCATTAGTCTTTAATTAGCGAAGCTATGGTCTAATTAATTCGACAACCGTAATCCATTCTTACGTTAATCAGATAGCTCATGACGAACTTTTGCTGTTAGCACTGAGGAGGGTAGCATTTGATACAAACCTATATTGTGAGTTGTTTCTATGCTTTACTTAATAGTAATTTGCGTAGTTTTTAAAGCATAATGAATGGTTGATAAATGTTATTTACCTCTTTGTTTGCTTTGAGATTACTGCTACTCTTATTAGATAGAAAAACATTGAAACACTACTCAAAATACTAAGAATTAATGGCTGTGTGCGAATGATGTCAGTAGATTTCTAGTAGTTAAAATCTGATCGTTGCCTGAGTTGAATGGTTATTACATATCAACCCACCAACAGAATTGATCATGTGCTAATCAAAATAATATGGTGTAAACATTCTAGCTAGTGAAAGGAACTGTTATGGGGTTCAAAACTAACCAATGGAATCAGCACAATCCATACTCAAGTCTGACGTGTCCTTTTTTTCTTGAAACTTAACAGGCAGGAGGGCAGCCTATTGCATTAATAAAGAAGGGTTGAAACAGTACGAAGGAGGGCTTAGGAGCCCTGCAAGTTTACATTACGGGTTTATGTACTAGGCAGTATTTGCTGTAAACGCTTGGCTCCTGCGTCCTGCCATGCTCCAAACTCTGGCCTCGTCCTTGATCTTAACGAGGAGCTCCGCTGATGTGGAGGCCTTGTTTCGAAAAATTCTTGCGCTCTGCTCTTTTCAGATCTCCCAGCTAATTAGGATGACTAGCTAGGCCGCCGATTTTTTCGGTACTTGTTGCAGGCTGTTGATGTTCGTCCACCATTCTCCTATTGTTGCGCTGTTAGGCCAGTGCAGTGGTTTGGGTGAATCGTACTGTAGCCAGTCGGCAACCGAGGTCCACACTCGTCTAGTGAACCTACATTCGGAGAACTCATTAACGAGACAATCCTTTCTCTTTTCTCTTAACATTAACTCTACGAAAACAGAACTTAACAGTATGATCATCTTTCTTACAGAAAATATAATAGTACTTGATTTTTTGAGGGGTCTTACCTATTAAAGTAGAATCACCTGCTTTGCTAGAAAGAGTTTGGATAAATCCAGTTGACATAAAAACAGTTTTTGATAACTCAGTGGATTTTACCTCAAATTTGCCACTCTCAACTACTCTAACAATCTTAGGTGAGTGGTTCTTTGAATACATAAGAAAAGTAAATCCTAGGCCTCTCTTCTTCACACTCACCTTATATTTGTCAATGATCATGTTGAGGTTTTTCTTCCCACTAGGTAGTCGTTCTTTTGGACTAGATTCTCACATGCAGAACTCTCAGTGGATTTGATTGCCCTAGCATATCTCTTTTTATAGACAACTAATTTAGTTTCAAAGTCTCACAAGACACATATGGAGAATTTCTAACCTTATTTAACTGCTTCTTATATTTGGCTCTAAAAGTCTCATGTTATCTCATCTAGATCAATCCCATTTTCAGCACAAAATGCACAAGAGATAGAATCAGTGACTTTCTTAGATTCAGTCATGGATAAAGATTTGTTTTAATTTTATGTTCCCCTCTAGTGTCTTGTTAAGAACTTCAATTTCAATTATGAGTCTAGGATGGTTTTCACAAGATTCAGTGAAAGAATGAAGAATCATTTCAGTCATTTATTTCATTTCTATCCCCACAATAAGAGTAAATATGATTATGATTAAATTTGAGCAATTTCTTAGTTGCACTATCAATTTTTGTATTCAAGCAAAGCACAGTTTTAGCATGATGAAGGAATAATATCTAAAGAAATCACATCCAAAACAATAGCATTCAAGCAATCATAACCATTACTAGACTTAAGAGATTCCAATTCATCTAGAGCACCTTTTAGTTGACTAACAATAGAGGAATGAGCAATTTTCTGATTAGCCAATTGATCATACAAGCATAAGCAAGATTCACAGTTATCATTGGGATTCATGGATTTGAGCATAACAACTTCTAGGTTCAAATTGTCAATCATAATGACCTAGTTCTCGATCAATTTAGCTTGTGTCTTCAATTTTTGTTCAGCAGCAACAAGAGCATGTTTCATCTCTTTAGAGGAGGGGCATAACTTGTCGGGACCACTGTAAAGCTCATCGGAGGAGGAGCCAACGTCAGTGCTTCCCGTGGCCATGAAGCACATGCCGCTAAAGTCCTGAGTCTTCTTCTTGCCGCGGTTGTCGTTCTCCATTTCTGAGTCCACATCACTTATGTTGACATTCTCAAGAGCGGCAAGGACCTGATTAACAAACTTGCGGTAGTTGGGTTTATTGGATTTCATGTCACGAGCTTGAGTACATCTTTGAAAGTCCTTCTCCTCATTGCCCTTTAGCTTGGCGCACTTGGCCTGAATGTGGTTTAGGTTACCACACTCAAAGCAAGTGACATGATCACTCCCTCTCTTATTCCTCACCTTGTTATATGCTCTCATGAATTTTCTGGATAAGAGGGCTAAGTCATCCTCAGAAAACGTCTCTAGCTACTCATCACTCAAAGAATACAAAGCTGATAAAGAAAATTTAGAAGAGCCAAAATCCAAGGACTTGAAAAACTGCTCTAAGAAAAGTCAACCACAAGAGCATTGATTCTGTCTTGGGGAGACACAAGATGAAATCAATCTCATGCGTCTTTAATCTCAAGTAGAGTTTATCTATGGTAAATTCACTAATGACAGTGTTATCATTGATAGAAGTGATCTTTATTCTGAAACATTCATATCAAGTGCACCCAACATATGGTGTGCATTCTCAGAATCAGAAAAGGCCAAACCAAGAGCACAAAATTCATGAATTATCTTGTTGAACCTTCCAACAACTCATCTAATGATTCACTAGCTTTTTGCTCAATCTTTGAGTACTATTTCTTCAATTGGTTCTGTGTTACTTCCTTGGTCATGGTAGAGCCCTCATGATAGTTAACAAGGATCTTCTAGATCTCATGAGTAGACCTCAAGTGAGCAACTCACTCGAACTCAGATTGACTAAGCCCTTGAATCAGAAAATTATGAGCCTTACTGTTTGCCTCTACATCTAGTGTATTTATCTAATCATCGGCGACACAACATATGGATTCTTGGTTTTAATCCAAATTACACGCCCTTAAGCCTCGATGTAGGATTGCATACGAGCCTTCCAACAGGAGAAATTAATTCCATCGAACACGGGTGCCTTGATTAAATACATGTTTAATGCCATGACTCTTAAGACCAGCTAAGATCAATGAGAAGACCTAATCAAACTCTGATACCACTTGTAGGACTGGTATGGCAATAGATAGGGTGAATGATGCCTTCAAAATTTCCTCCAAGTATTCACTGATCCTTTACTCTAATAGCTACAAATCTATGAAGATTAGGATTGGAAGCCAACACCAAAACTAGCAAGTCAAGAAACCAAAATCCTAAGAACTCAAGGCTCAAGCGATCAGACCGGCTACCAAGGGCGGTCTGACTGTTGACTAGGCACCAGACTAGCCAGCCTCTAGTGGTCTGACCGAACGGGGGTAGTCTGACCGCTCCCTTATTCTAGAACTAAAAATTCAACTCGATCCAATGCAACTTTTTGTGTAACTCCAAAAACCCTAATTCAAATGGTATAAAATTTTGCACATACCTTACTTAAAGTCTTAGAAAGCTATTCCATCCAAGGATCACAAGAATCTATGACAAAGTTTGGACATATCTCAATATCAAGTAAGATTGCACCAAAACCAAGCAAAAATCAAAACAAGGAATATGACCTGTTCATATGTGGAGGATAGCTAAGATGGCTCTAGATATATTCTGGCATGTCACAATAAGCAAGAACACCTGAAGATTTGAGGCAAAAACCCTTGGAACAAGAAATCTTATGTTGAGGTCAAATCTAAGGAAAATAGAGGAACTTTAAGAACTTGCCAAACCTAATGCACAGATGGATGGGGATTGATTTTTATGAAATATCTCTATCACTTACTCATCCTTGGCATCTAGCAAGATCTACAAGGGGGAGAGAAAATCAAAACTATCAAGATCAAAGGCAAATCAACTAAAACAGGAGGGGTCCATGAGAGATGAACCAATTTGATATATTGCTACTTGAGGATGAAAATTTTATAGCCACTCCATCTAGAGAATAAGTGAGCACACCACAATACTCACACAACTCAAACCTTAACCCTAAAATACTTGGCTTCAATAAGTAAAGCTAAGATGGTTAGATGGTTAACTAGCAAGTCTTCGTCCCAACCCGTTAAATATATAGGCAACCAGCACTTGTCTAACCCTAATGGATACTATTCATTTAGCACATATGGAAAAAAACCCGTTAACACCGCACAGCATGGGTTTTACTCACATACTACACTCATATGCGCTTTTCAAAACACATGATCCAACTTGATCTTCTTAGTTTCTCTTTGACCTAAACTACTTTCTCAAGCGCCGTGGTTTTGATCTAAGCTAGTTTTTGGTATTTTAGCCAACTTACCAAAATACCCATACTTGACCCGATCTTCATCTTCCCTTACAAGCAATTACCATGCTTACTACGTATAGGTGCACCACTAGCTTGTCACATATCAGTTAGTCTCTTCTGTTCTAGTTCCACTGAACCACGCCTCACTTGGATCAATCAAGCCACATGGTGCAACCATCGCTCGAACTTCCCTTCAATATTTCTTGTCTTTTTCATGCTATGCTTGAGCTCAGCCATTACACCTAGCGTCCTCAATCATTCTAGGCCTCAACTCCACCATGAGCGTAGCCTTGATCCTCGCGGTTGATCATGGTTGATTCCAAGCTTCCCTGCACATCTATAAACAAAGAAATCATTTCCAACATAAGTTCTTCACAACTTGACCCACGTTAGCTAAAACATGCATTATGCAATACATGTGCACTGACCTAGGTCAAACCAAATCACCCCATGACCTAAATTCCCAAAAATCCACATTTTGGCCAAAGCAACACAAGTTGGCCAGTTAGATCGCTAACGCCTACTGGTCAGACTACTAGAGCCGGCTGGTTTGATTTCTGCCTCTGGCTGGTCAAATCACCAACTTTGCAAGCAGTCTATAGTCGTAGGTTGCCATCGGGGGATGGAGGGCTTTAGTGGGCACCAGAGCCTGGGAGTATGCCGGCAGTGAAGGGCGGGGGGTACGTAGGGGAAAGGCCGTGGAGGTGGAGGTCGAGGGAGGAGGGGTAGGGGAGAGCCATCCCTACGTCACATGGCTGGTTGGGTTCTTTGGGCTTATAACTTTTAGCTTATACTATAGTAATTAGCTTTCAAACGATTTGTTTTTTCAAGATAGGGTCTACAAGTCAATTATAGTAGACACTATACTGAATTCATCAATATCGGCCAAAATCACATGTGAGTATCTCTCTCTGTACTCTCTCTTGCAAACATCTAGAATTCAAAAAAATTAAGCAAAAAACTATAAGTTACAGCCCAAAAAAAACCTACCTATAATATTATTGGGGCAGCAAAGCAAGTTGAGATGAATTTTCCATGTCCTACAATGTAACATCTCAAATTCTAGGGCATGCAAAAATGAGAACAAACTTAAACTTTTTGAATGCATTTTTGTTTCCTTGTCTCTTTATTGGAGTTTTTTTGGAAAATTTGATTGTCAAAAATCAAAAGTGCAAGTAATGCAAATAAAAAATTGAGACCAAGTTATAAAAACTAAAAAGATAATTAAAAGTTTGTATGAGAAGATGTATGGTGGAGATCATTTTAAAAACTTATAAATATAACCATGGCACTGGAATAAATATTTGAGTAATTTTTTTTAACATGGTCTAAGAATTTAATAAAATTAGAAATCGACTTTATATGGGACAATAGCCTTCCAAAAATTTTTGAGAAAAATCCAGAGTAGATAAAATTTTGAAAATTTTGCCCTATAATATTCTCTATATTAGGAGCATTCAGAAAAATTTTCACAATTTTTTGATGTCACCTGATATGCCTAACAATTACCCAACTCTCTCGGCCTTCTCTCTCACACTAATGAGTTGGCCCACTCACAGAGTTCATCTTCCACCTCGCATGCCCACGCCAGTTCTCTACCCCAGTTTCTGATGATCATGCCCACCATCCCTCTTTGCTGCTACCAACCCCTGCCTACCTGTCGCCTCAATGCGACGCATTTCTTTCCCCTTGTCTTCTTCTGCGCCTCGCATTCCATGGCGAGAAATCAAGCAACGCCATTCAATTACATTCATGAGAACTCACACTCTACCCTCAGCCATCCCGTACCTACAAAGCCCCTAATTACGCCTTTGCTCTTCAGCTCGCCCCTCAGTCTCTTGCACGTATATCTTGAGCATCTTGCTCACTGAAGCACCGAGAAATCAAAGTCGTACGTGGTGCCGGTAAGCACGCCACTGTGCTCTAGCAATTCTGGTGAGCTTCTCTCCTCTCCAACTTTGTCACAATGCACCTTACCTCTCTTAAGAAGTCTACTCATTTGATTGACCTTTCATGCAGTGGATCGCTCGGGCTAGGCTTTCTTCCTCATCTTCGGCCAAGACACCACTGTAAGCCTTCCTCTCTCTCTCGTGAGCCGTACCTCGATTCCATTCACCCATACCTCCACATGCATGTAAGCAAGCTCATGCACACCCTTTTGTAGCTTCACTATTGCTGGAAATTGCTGTCGCCGTGGGCCTCCTCTTCGCTATAGACAGGGTCTCCGACGCCAACCTTGTCCGCTCCTCCTCAAGTACCATCATCACCTTCGGTAAGTCCCTCCTACCCTATGGGAATTCTCCTAGCACTGAATCGAGCCCTAGTAGCTCATAGCCCTATAGTGCCATTCTCCTGCCTCTACTACTGCAGGACCTCACCACCGACCACCTTATCCTCTAAGTTGGGCCTTGATACTTCACCTAGGCGTGTGGGTTGAGGTCCTTGCTCCATTTTGGCTCACGCCCCATCCACTGAGGAGTCCCTTGTTGGTGACGAGCCGTGGCACACTCGACAAATAAGAGAACTAAAGTAGTCAAAGTCGAAAAGAGAACTAAAGTAGTCGAAGTCAAAAAGAGAACTAAGGTAGTCAAAGTTGAAAAGAGAGCTGAAGTAGTCAAAGTCGAAAAGAGAATCGTAGCGGTCATAGTCAAAAGTAGTATCGTAGTGGTCGAAGTCGAAAAGAGTATCGTAGTGGTCGAAGTCAAAAAGAGTACCGTAGCGATCAAAGTCGAAAAGAGTACCGTAGTGGTCAAAGTCTAAAAGAGTACCGTAGCGATCGAAGTTGAAAAGCGAACCGTAGCGATCGAAGTCGAAAAGAACACTGTAGTAGCCGAGGAGTGTTAGAAGTTATAAAAAGCACTGTAGCACTTGAGGAGTGTTAGAAGTCGTAAAAAGTACTATAGTAGCCGAGGAGTGTTAGAAGTCGTAAAGAGCACTATTGCACCCGAGGAGTGCTAAAAGTCGTAAAGAGCACTATAGCAGCTAAAGAGTACTAGAAGCCATAAATAGCACTATAGCGGCCGAAGAGTGTTTGAAGTCGTAAATAGCACTATAGCAGCCAAAGAGTGTTTGAAGTCATAAATAGCACTGTAGCGGCCAAAGAGCGTTAGAAATCGTAAAGAACACCGTAGTGACTGAAGAGTATTAGAAGTCGTAAAGAGCAGTGTAGTGGCCGAAGAGTGTTGGAAGTCATAAAGAACACTGTGGCAGCCGAAGAGCGTTAGAAGTCGTAAGGAGCACTATAGTGGCCGAAGAGCGTTAGAAGTTGTAAAGAGCACTATAGCGACCGAAGAGTGTTAAGTCGTAAAGGGCACTGTAGCAGTTGGAGAGTGTTAGATGTCAAAGAGAGCACTGTAGCGCTCGAAAAGAGATGATTCAAACCGAGCCAAAACTCAAATGATTATAACTTTTGTATACAAACTTCAAATTTAGTGATGTTTGTTTCTAAATTCTTGTAAAATCATGATATTTATGAATATTCAAAAATATTTAAGTTTTGTCTCTATTTAAATTTATTTGGCTCTTATTTACATTTATCTAGATTTTTATCGATTAGATGACACCACGCCAGACAACTTTAAGAACACACCTGATACATTCTCTGAGCAGCAAGAATAAGGCAAGCACCCCCTTTGAACATGTTGATCTCAGTATTTTAATTATTGTATATTGTTTTTGGAAATCTATTATGCGTGCATGTATGTTCCGTTAAAATTGCTATACTGTGGGTAATGGTAGTTACAACCGCTAGTATGCATTGAACCTCCTTCAAATTTGATACCCTCACTGTTGTAACCTCTAGGAGATGGTTTAGACAATATCTACTATCAAATTGGGAATATTAGATTGATATATGGTCTAGATGCTTAACCATGTAATAGCATTCTCTAAGCTTGATATTTCGGAAAATTGCGCATGGACATGGTGGTTTCAAAATGTTAGACCAGAGGAGGAACCTTTGTTAGTCTAGTATAAAATAAAAATAAAAAACCTAGTTTTTGGATGCAAGCGAGTTATATGATTAAATGTCAAATGTGCGGAGGAACATCACATGTAGATAGGGAGAGATTCTCGTCCGGGTCAATTAATGACCGAACATTATTGCCGCACATCTAAGTCACACCGTACAACCACATATGCTATATAAGCTCTGGTTTTATCTGATTAAGTTGTCTAGGTCTAGCTGTGTATTGTGGTAGGCGCAGATGTTATGAGGGCATTCCGAGTGAAGGTCTGCTCATAGAGGCTTCTTTCACTAAGGTATTGGGGCCAAAACTTGCTAATACAACAGTGAATGCTCACTTAGGGGACTGACACTCTAAGTGAGGGTCTGTCATGCAGCTCACTTGGGGTACCTACAATGCTATAAAAGAGGCTATACTGGATGGCTACATCACAGTCTGTGTGCAATTATCACAGATGATTTATACTAACAACCATCTGTGAAAATACCATAGACAGTGATTTATACAAACCATCTGTAATAAAGCAATACATCATAGATAGTTCGTATTAATAACCATATGTAAAAATATCACAGACAGTTGGTTAGTATAAACCATCTGTGATAATGCAAGACATCACAGACGGTTCGTATAATCAACTGTCTCTGATAATGCCATGACATCGATCCGTCACATCTCCCCTAGGATTTTAATCTCACCTGTCCATTCTCTCCGTATCGAACGGCAAGCACCAGTTCCTCCCACCTCTTGCTGCTTATTAATTACTCCCCTCTCCCTTTGACTTTGAGATGTGTGAGTTCTACTGGCTGCTCCTAGCTAGTTCATCCACTCCTAGCTTGTTCCTCGATGACGCCGACTACCGTCGTAAGCTAGTGCCTCTGTTGTGACACGACATTCACTGCACGATACACTCTTTTCGTAAATATTGTAAGAGTGTCTTATGCAGTCTCACCGTCGTGACACAAAGGTGACGCTACTGCCACCTCTCCTTCGTTGCAAGGCACCGCAGAAGTAGCTAGCTACCAAGACGGTGCTCAAGTCGGCGTTAAGGACATTCAGCTCACACGCTGCTAGGATCTATCTTTCTTCTATATTTTTGCCATGGATTAATAGGATTAGGAGATGTGTTCTTGCCATGTTTAAGAGTTAGGTTCGTAGGATTAGAAGATGTGTTCTTGCTATGTTTAAGAGTTTGGTTCATAAGATAAGGATGTGTTCTTGCCATGTTCTTGCTGTGTTAGATGGGTAACCTGCTCATTATCTTGTGATGCTGTAATCGTGGATTCTAATGGAATATGCTGCTGTATTTGCTGCTATATTTACTTGTTTTCAAAGGGCATAGCTAATATTATTTTTTGAGGCTAGCCAAAAAACAGAAAAAAATGGTATAGAATGAATTATCACAGACGGTTTGTGCTATAAACCATCTATGAAGGACTATCACAGATGGTTCTATATACCAACCATCTGTGATACTTGCCAATCATAGACAATTGGTAATTAGAACCGTCTGTGATGTATGAGTATCACAGACGATTTTTGGTTCGAGCCATTTGTAATAGTTTTCTTCATAGACAGTTCTAGTTACAAACTGTCTGTGTTTTTTTTATCACAGATGGCTCATGGCTCACCGCCTGCGTGGTGTGATTCCAAACCGTTTGTGATGACCCTTTTTGTAGTAGTGCCAAGTGAGGGCTTATCCACTCATCAGGCTGGTGCAATATTAGGACTAGATGATCAAAAGGTTATATTGTAACATCCTGATTTTCAGAGCCTTTTTGAAGCTTTTAAAATAAAATTCACCATTTGAATTTTTCTGGAATTAATTAAAGCTTAAATGTGATAACCTACAATTATCAACGACACATGCCAAAATTCAGGATTTTCTTTAGATCCAATTTTCCAAGAGCCCGTTCTCCTCGTTCTAGCTCCGATTGACCCGATTCTTTTCCTAAATTCAAAGATCACGCGTTCGAAGGAGCTGAAGTAGGATTCAAGATCAAGAATTCCTAACCGAGCAAGGCCAAGGCAGGTCGTGTCCTTTGATCATGTTGAACCCAGTTTTCAAATCTATTATGTATTACTTTGTTTTAAATTATCATGCATTGCTATTTTATTATAAAACCCTTGTATTGGTAGTTAATGACCTAATTGATTATTTCCTCCTTGATAATTTGAATACCATGATTCTATTGTCACCATAGTGGTGACATGGGTTGTGCGTTTAATTGCTTCTTAATGATATACTTGAATGTGGTGGTTAACCACGGTTATAAAACTTGTTGCCATGGCATGGGTAGTGTCATTGGTGTTGGTTATACAAAATTGGTTTTCACTTGGGCGATTGATCGTGCGAACCGTACAAATAAGGACTTAACTTTGTGCGCCTTGATTGTGATGACCCTTTGTAGTAGTGCCAAGTGAGGGCTTATCCACTCATCAGGTTGGGTTAAGTTGGAAAGTGAATCGTGGTGCAATATTAGGACTAGATGATCAAAAGGTTATATGATAATCACTTTCGTTACACGTCAAAAGAAGAGTGAAGTTGTCGACAGTATAATTGATTATTTCATGTGGGTAAAGTTGTACAAGCTTTTGAGAGTGTTAAAAACTATTAAATAGCCGTGCTCGCAGTCATGAGCATGCTTAGATGCAGCCATAATGGGCATAGTTTTCATTTTTAAAACTGTTTCATTGAACATGATGAGGTGGCATGTACACGTCTTTCGTGTGCCATGCCCATGGGTGGGAATTGTGTGATATTCACAGCAGAGGAGGGCTGCAAATGGATGTGATTTACTGTTATGGAAATTATATGAATGTTATTTCATTACATGTCAAATGTTATTTACAATTTTGTTGCAAATTATTACGTATCAATATTAAAAATAAAATTTACTAATGCTAAAAATAACTGAGTATAGAGTCTTATCCTTTAACAGCTTTGCATATATGTATACTTTTGTGATATACTACAAGGCTTATTGAGTACACAATATACTCAACCTTACTTAAAATATTGTTGATCAGAGAATGAAGAAGAATATATGCCCGACGATGCGTACTTTGCCTCCAGCACTAGGGAATTCGATGATGGATCATTCTATGGTCTAATCCCCAGTCAGTTACATGTGAGCTATGGAGGCATACCACTGGATGCTTATACTTATTTACTTGTCTTCCACTACAATTTACTCTTAACTTTGATTTTTGTTTGGCCGGTCGGTCATATGTTGTAAACTCTACTATACATCGCCAATATATCACCCTTTTGTTGTAAATTAATTATGTGCAATGTGTATGTGATCTCAATGATATGAATGTATATACTAGCTATTGATCATGAGACTAGTGCAGAACATATATGGTGACTACTTGTGTTCCGAGCCTGGGGTTCCCACATACAAATGACAGGGAGACAAAGTGCGTGTAGAAAATTTGCAACTTTCAGCATCAACCAGCAAATCCGTCAGCTCAACAAAATCAGGTAATCCAAGCAATCAAATTTTTATTAAGGTGCTTCTTTGACCCTGCAAATTCTTGCAGACCTGCGTCAACTCCCGTTTCATTCGAGTTGATCGGTCGAGATCTTTTTTGTTGAATTGGTCATAATTAAATTACTTTTCATGTGCACAAGAATGCGTGTGAAGATGGGCATTGACTTTCTGAATGCCCGTGACCTCAATTTGTAAAATTAACACAAAGGTTCTGGCTAAAATATATATGTCGTCATGTACATATCTTCAACATTTTTGTTTATATATTACTTTTAGGAATTTTCAAATTAAATAGGAGCTAGCTCCTTAGAAACTGTTTTTGTTTTCTTTGATTTCATTTCATTTTCTCCACCGGGGTCCAAGACAGCAAACTAGTAAGCTAGCTTCAACAAGCAGAAAATGCTTTGATTCCTCAGTGCCACCAACTCTTCGAGTTATGTAGTTTCATACTACTACCAAAATGATGCCCTTGGCGTATACAAATTAGGCATGGATGTACAGCCCCACCACCCGGATTCGAGTCCTCCTCTTTGGCTTGACTTAGAGTTCCTCTTGCATATGTTTTATTTTTTTACACAAATTAGGTACCAACCGGAAGATATATAATGAGATAAGAGATGGTGTAGACATGTAAACTCTTGTCACGTACTCTTGCACATGCAAAATTATGCAGTGAGTGTCTATTCATCATTCGCATGATTTTTTGTGCATATCATTCGGATTTTTCCTCTTCCACGTCTCCTCCTCAACCGCCGGCCTTCTTCCTTGTTTCCTGCGGCTTCACCTCCGGTGATCCTTGTTGTCACCTCTGATGATGGGTGGCGGCGTCTTCGGCAATTCCCTTAATATAAGGAAAAGAAGGAGAGCTCGTCCGAGTGGTGTCCAGTGCCGGCGTCTAGCCGGCTACACCGACGACAGCCCTCGCGCATGCTCCAACGCCGGAGACGAGAAAGACTGCCCTGGAGCAGGAATCTCCAAGCAAATCACAAGATCAAAAAATCAAATGTTGTGCACAAAAAAATCAAGCGACAGATGTGTAGCAATTCTGAATTATGTATACATATACATCGGATAATACTCTTTTTAAAAAGACTCAGTACTCTTGCTAGCTAGTCTAGCATACACAAACACGAAATGCATGTGCACAAAAGGAATAATCTTAATTACCGATCTTGCACATGCAAAACTACTCTTCCTTTAAAAAAAAAAAATTGCCGATCCTGCACATGCAAAACTACTGAGGCACAACTACAACAAAAGAGACTATACTGGATGGCTACATCACAGATGGTTCATATGAAACCGTATGTGCTTAAACTATCACAGACGGTTTATACTAACAACCGTCTGTGATAATTTCACTTACAATTATTAACACGAACTGTCTGTGATAAGTGAGACATCACAGACGGTTCGTATTAATAACCGTCTGTGAACTTTCACAGACAGTTCTTAACACGAACCTTCGGGATAATTGAGACATCACAGATGGTTCATGTTAATAACCGTCGAACCGTCTGTGAAAGTTGTAGACATCACAGACGGTTCATATTAAAAACCGTCTCTAATATTGTGGACATCACAGACGGTTCTTATAACAAACCATCTATGATATTGCGAACATCACAGATAGTTTGTATGAATAACCGCCTGTGAATTTTCACAGACGGTTATTAATACGAATGGTTTATGATAATATTCGTATCACAGACCATTTGTGGTTGGAACTATCTAGGATAATCTGTGCTATTAAATACTGGGTGCACGTGGTCTCGACATAGATTGTTTTCATTGCGCTACATCGGCTGAGCGAGGCGGCCGATTTTGGGGAGTTTGGTGAAAACATATCGCTTGTAGATCTATATATGTCTTCCTAGTGATCAGAGGTTAGTACTCAATTGCTTCTAATAACTTGTATGCCTTGTAATTGAAAGAGATGATAGCTAGATTTTTGTTTAGATCTAGCTAGCTAGGTTTAAAAAGATAATATACTTTTCTCAATTTCAGAATCGGTAAGTATTCCTAGTTTATTTCAATATATTCTTACTTAATATTATTGTGTCATGAATACGTGACTAGCTAGCTACCTACCTAATATAGATGTCATGTGTAATTAAGTATAGCTAGTCTGATTTGCTGTAGTAGTGCTAACAATCATTTTTGACACTCATTAGTTATATGTGTAGCATAGATGGATTGAAACTGGATGCACGTTAAGAACCATGTAAGTGAAGAGTACATTAATGACATGCCTGCTTTTAGAAAAGCGGCCGAGTTTGATATGTTGAAGAAGGGGATGGAATATATGTATTATCCATGCATTGATTGTGATAATCTAAAGTTGTTTAGCAACTCAGCGCAGATCGAAACTCACTTGATTCGAAGGGGTTTCAGAAAGGATACAAATATTGGACCAGTCACGGTGAAGAGAACATTACATAAGAAGGTAGTTATGACATTGTCGAGACAGACAACTGAAGGACTACGGGAAGGCTACGCTAGCGCAAATTAATAAAAATTATGCCCGTAAACCAAGATCACTGCAGTTATAGATCACGGAATTACCACTAGACGCGCAGTGCGGAATTGATGCAGCACGTCGGGGCGGAGTAGTCGTACTCGCCGATGCGAAGACGTCGGGCGAGTAGTCGTACTCGTCCTCGTCCTCGTCGCGGCGTCCAACGTACAACTCCTCTCTTGCGGTTCGTCCAAACGCTACGGATGCAGCGCCGCCAAAAGGTATCCACACGTGCGGGAGGAAGCGACGCCGCCGGATTACTAGATCCGCGGCGCCAGTGGTGTGGGAGGGTGGCGGCCAGGGTTTGAGGAGGTCACGCAATTCTCCTCTACCCCGTGCGCCCTAGCCCTCCTTTTATAGACGTCCCTTATAATGGGCTTCAGCGAATGGAGGCCCATTAGGACTCAATACCCACCCAACCGGATCCAATCCGAATTAGGCTTCAGCCCTTAAGTGTGTGACCTATGGGTTCACGTATGTTTAGACATGACACGAGTTTACCTACTCGGTCAATAGTTGGTAGCGGCCTCTAGCAAGACGTGCCAACTCCTAAACATACATAAAGATCATATCGAACGAACCATCACAACTTTATGTACATGCCAATCCCTTTGCCTCACGATATTTGGTCGAGCTCCAGCTGACCACTCTTTCTCGATCCTCGTGATCCGGAATCCCTTACTAGGTTAACTCTTAACCTTAAGTAGCATGGCCATGCATTTCTGGATCCGATCACTCGAGGCCCAGATATCTCTCTCGTAGAGAGGCAAATCCCATCTCGACCGACCATGCCTCGCAAAGATGCTTCATGACAAACCCGAAAGCTACCTTTATAACTACCCGATTCACGAGCAGCGCTTGATAGCCCCTAAGTAGGTCGATTCACATCTCAAGTACATGCGACAATCTCAGGTCTAAGGACAAGGCGTACACATTGTGTAGAGAGAGAACCATAAGTATAATTGTTATGTCTCATGTTGGGTCGGTCCAACCCCATGTTCTAAACATGTGTCCACATTATTGGTTTGACATCTCCATGTCTATGACTCGTGAAACATGGTCATCAACCGATACATGTGCTAATCCATTATTCACGTGTGTCCACACATGAACTTCGACTAGGGACAACTTTAGAATAACCATACAAGTAAAGAGTTTCACAAACAAGTCACATACTTGTTAATCAATACAAAGGCAATATTCAAGGAACATTTATTAAATCATGGATACAACGAAATATCATCATCTCTATGATTGCCTCTAGGGCATATTTCCAACAACAACGATATGCCGGTTGTGGACTGTGCTTTTGATCATAAGGATAGGTCACATGATGACAATCTGGATCAGATGTTACATGATGCAGAAGGGAACTATATTGAGAGAGAGTTTGGTAAATTCGATGGCTTGATGGAGGACTTGGAGAAACCTTTGTTCTTGAGCTGCAAGCCGCAATACACGAGGTTGTCATTAGTTCTAGAACTGCTGAAATTGAAGGCAAGCAATGGTTGGTCCAACAAGAGTTTCACGGCATTGTTAGGTCTCCTAGTGGACATGCTTGTAAAGGAAAATGTGTTGCCGGAACCACCTACCAAGCCAAGAAGATTCTTTATCAATTGAGAATGGAAGTAGAAAGAATGCATTCATATCCAATGCTTGTATCCTCTACCGTAATGAGTATGCTAGCTTACATGTTTGTCTGGTGTGCAAAAGCATCCTGATACAAAGCGTAAAAATGACTTCGATGATGGGAAGGGCATCAAGGTGAAGAAAGAACCTCCTGCTAAGGTATTGTGGTATCTTTCTGTAATTCCCCATTTGAAACGTTTATTTGCAAACCGTAAGGATGCAAGATTGATGTGTTGGCACTTAGAGCAGCGTAAGAAAGACAGAATGATGAGACACATTGCTGATTCTACCCAGTGGAGGAACATCGATAGGATGTTTATAGACTTTCGGTGTGGAACCGAGGAATATAAGGTTTGGGTTGAGTATAGATGGAATGAATCCTTTTGGTAATATGAGCAGCCGACATAACACTTGGTTACTTCATCGTGACCTTCAAAGACTTATTTTTACAATTCAACCTCGACAAACTCGACGTCTCACTTCTACGATACTTGACACTATAAGTGTACTATACAATGAAGTTCTACATTCACGTCATACCGATAAATGTCATTACTCTTTGCTTATGTATAGATACATGATCCAACAAGTCCGATGACGGCAACAACTGGTGGGTTTTCTCGACCCACACTTGGTCTCTGAGTAATCCAGCAACGAAAATGCATTCTTTGTCCAAATTACATAACGAGCGGATTGATTGCTCACAGTGACAAGGAGTACATCATGGTACCCTTCAACTAAGGGTAAGTGCTTCACTAGTTGCCACACAAGTTTCATTTATATTTTATACGCAACATAAACTTAGCATTAATCACTATGGTGACACGCATGACTAGGTCTCACTGGATTCTGATTGTGATTGTACCAAAGTGGAGCAAGGTAATATACCTTGATTCCCTATATAGGAGCAACCACGACTTCACTTGTGTGCAAGAAGCAATTGACAGGTAAACTCATTTCCTCCATGCATAACTCTATTATAATTTTTCCTTCGTTTGCAATGGCTGAGGATAACTTTTTTGGAATCACAATGGTCGTTTACCACTTATGTTGCCCAGGGAGGGAGACACAAGGAATCCAATGACACGCTGCGACACAGGACGCGATTTCCGGTACCTGCTATAACACAATAATCCTATGTCACACTTTGTTATAATGCCTCTAGAATTGACAATACATATGTATGTAATTCTATTTTTGTAGTATCATAGGGCAATGTATGTGGATTCTATGTTTGCCGCCATATGAAGAAAATCATAGACACTAAGACGAATGATCCAGAGGTTTGTCAACCTTCCAATAATTATTATTTTCTGATTATATATATGTATATGCACACACATGCTAATTAATGACTTAACATTGCTCCTAGTAACAATGTGTGGACTTCGATGAAAGTGCATTTGATCTTGACAAACTCGTCAAAATTTGTGGAAACCTCTTCCAATTTTTACTAGTAGAGGTCATAAACAAGACTAGAGAGTTCCACCCGGCTATGGTGATTAGATTTTGAAACATTGGATTCAATTGTAATCACTCAATTGTTCTTAATCAAACAATTTATCCAATTTAATTTATTTGTGAGATCTATGCAATGATTGTCATGCTATATATGTGATCTGATTGTGTTGTTTCATTCATCTGTGTGATTTATGTAATGATTGTCATGTGCTATATGTAAGTGATCTTGCTTGTTTTTAGAGGGCATGGATAGCATATGCTGAGACTAGCCGAAAAAGAGCAAATAAAATCACTGTTGAAATAGCTATCACAAACGGTTCGATGTTCCAAACCGTCTGTGATATATATATAGCATGACAATCGAACCGTCTGTGATTTGCATATATCACAGACGGTTTTTGTTATTAACCATTTGTGATATGGTGTATATCATAGACGGTTCGGAACACCAAACCGTCTGTGATACTACCATCTGTGATAGTCGAGTATCACAGACGGTTTTTCTGAACAACCATTTATGTTGTAAGTTATCACAGATGGTGTGGGAGCCATCTATAATAACCAACTATTATCACTAACACATAAACACAGATGGTTCAGAAACTGTCTATGATAACACTGTCTGTAGTAGTGACAATTTCTCAAAAGTATAAAGTTTGCGCATATCAATCAAAGCTTTGTATATTGTGCATGGAGAACCTCAGGAAGGAGTTTATTGTGTTTACTAACTACTGAAAAAGGTGCAAAAAATTGGAGTTGCCGGTAGAAATTTTACACGATTACGTGGCCTAGCTAGCATGCACCTAGCTCAGCTGGAATACAGGCAAAATTTTCTTATCCCGGTGAACCAACCAAGTCACTAGTAGTGGACTTAATTATGCTACTGTACTAGTAATTACAAATTTACAATTCCTAACAATATTTCCATTTAACATATCGTTCAATAATATTTTTGGTAAAAATAAAAAATGCTCAGGAGTTTAAAATGTGAATTTTACATGTTATATCAAGAAACCCAGTATCTCCTAATATAGTAATATAACTGAATTAATGTGTTTCTGGTGAAAATTTATATTTTTGAAAGTAAAAAAATGCACCTATGTTTTCCCAACGAAGATGTGAAATGATTCATTCGTTGTTATTGCATGTTTAATTTCCTCTTATGATATTTATTTAAAATAGTTCTTTTTATCAATTTAATTACTTTAACTGTAACTAATATGTGTCTTCTATTTCAGTTCATTGTTACACTATATCTCAAATCTAAAATGGCCGAATATATATAGAAGTGATAACAATTATCAACTCGATCTTAATTACAGCTTACATGGATGAGGCACACTAGAAATTGATATGATAAAACCTGGAGATCGACCAACAATGTTATCAGTAGAGGCAAGTGTCAACGTACTCCTTTTGGTTCCTTTCCCACACCTAGTTGCCAAATAATAATCAGCCCTCCCACATCGAATTATATATATATATATATATATATATATATATATATATATATATATATATATATATATATATATATATATATATATATATATATATATATATTATATATCTAGGGTGAGGACATTAGGGTGAGTATATTATTTTGTGAGTGGCCCTCACAAAATAGTATACTCCCCAATTCCCTCACCCTATAGAAAAAGGGATGAAATGGAATATCAGTCTTGAAAACTAGTCAATGTAGTGGATGCTTGTCCATTTCCCTGCCTCTTATTTTATTCCTACATCATTAGCTTGCTTATGCTTCTTTCCCTCCCTCCTATTATTCCCATCGCATTCCCCTCTTCCATCCCAGTTCCTACTATACTCCTACCCCACATCATTCCAATTCTATCATGGTGGTGTAGCTCTAGAGGTTGGAGGAGAAGATTTCTCGAGAGAGGTGGAGGGTATGGGGGAGGTGAAGGAGGAGGAGGTGGTGGAGATTCTTGAAGACGATGGGAGGAATTCTTCGGACAACACTGCACCACCCACGGTGCTGGACCTCAACATGGGCTTCGGTGAGGACAGCGAGGAAGGGGAAGTTGGCGAGGACGGAGACAACGACGAGGACGACGACGGTGGTAGCACAAGTGAAGTTGCCGGAGGTGGCAGGAGTTCCAGCAACAACAGCAGCACTAACCACAATTCCGAGAGCAACAAGGATCATGGCATCGACAGCAGCAGCAAGGCCGAGGGCAGCGGCGAGAGAGTGCCGACGGTGCGGCAGTACAACCGGTCTAAGCTCCCCCGGCTCCGGTGGACGCCCGACCTCCACATGGCGTTCGTCCACGCCGTCGAGAAGCTCGGCGGCCAAGAGAGTAAGTGAACTCGTGGGGTTGTTAATTGTTCTTGTTGTGCATTTTTTTTCATGACTAAAACCACCTCCCCGCTTCTAAAATCAAGGCAGATTAATGGGATCTCCAAATCAATTTTCCTTTGATTGGCGTTCTAATTTTTTTGTTAATTTGTTGGCAGGAGCAACCCCAAAGCTGGTGCTTCAGATGATGAATGTGAGGGGGCTCAGCATTGCTCATGTAAAAAGCCACTTACAGGTAAAAGCAGATTAGGAACAGGCCTACTTCTCATGACTACTCAGCAGCTGTGCTACTTGTTTGTTTCTTTTCTTCACACGAGTGTTGGGACCTAACCCTTTTCTTGTTCGTCCATTTCGACTTTTCAGATGTACAGAAGCAAAAAGCTAGATCACGAGTCCAGCCACGAGAGGGCAGCCATATCCTCAGGTTCTTATCTCGATTCTCTCCATTTTTAATCTCTTCCACAGTAGCATACATCGAAAAAGCCATGGAGCTCAGTTCCTCGAGGATTTTCTTTACTTAATTTTGGCAGCTTTCTCGCCCATGGACTTCCACATGAGGCGAGGGGACCATCGGTTCCACGACATGTTCTTCCAGCGAGCTGCCAGCTCGGCGCTCTCCTCCAGGATGCACGACAACGGCGGGTTCTTCGCGTCGAGAAATGCCGGCTTGCCGGAGGCCAGCCGGATTTACGGCCTCCTCCAACGCCGGCCGCCTCCCATGCAAACCTTCGACTTCAAGAACTACAGTAGCTTTAGGTAACCAAAGCAGGACAACATGTATGCTTACTTGCTTAGCAACGATCGTGCTGTACGATCATGTCAAAACCCTAACTGATCTCTCCCGTTCATGAGGTTAGGAACCAAGAATGGGCGTTCAACCAGCACGCGGTGGCGGCGAGGGCAGGCGGCGTCAATGACCACGGCCCGGCGAAAGGGCTCATCCACGAGATGATCTTCAGGAAGGACGGCAAACCGACGTCGCATTTGTTTGACGTGAGGGACGCCATCGCCTCCAACCGCACGTCGTCGGCAACCACAGGTGCCGCCGACCACCGACTAGACGGCGGAAAGGTCAGTAGCTTTGATTTGATCGGCAGCAGTTCCCGGCCGCTCTCGAGGACAATGTCGGCGGCGGGCACCACTGGTTTTGTGCTGGGCGATCACCGTCTCCCGATTCGGTGGCGAGGCGCCACCGGCAACGGCAACGTTAACACAACGTCGTCAGATCCCTTGATGACAGGTGAAGCCCTAGGTGCTCGGCTCGAGGTACGTATCATTGTCTACATCTAGCTTTATATGTTCACATGTAACTTCGTCACAACAATGGGTCACAACAATGGTCGTGTCGCTGTGCAGTTGCAGAAGCACCTAGAGCCGAGGGCTCCTACCAAAGCAATTGACGAGATTCGCATTGAGACGGAGGTGAAGAGGACGAAGACGACGGCGGAGGAGAACGGCTGGACGACGGACTTGCAGCTAAGCCTGAGCCCCAACGTGGAAGCAGACACTGACAGGGCCAAGAAGGGGAAGAGCATCGCGTTAAGTGAGCAGGAGGTGGACAGCGATATGCTGCCACTCTCGCTCTCGCTGTCACTCCGGGGTGGCGACAGCGGCGGCGAGGGCGGCGGAGGGGATGCCGGGAGTTTAGAGGCAGCGACAGGTAGCAGCAGCAAGAAGGCCGCTCTGGGGCTGAGTACTTTGGATCTGACCATGTCGATCAAGGCATTGGAGTGAGATCTTTCAAGTACTTGTCCCGAGGCCTTCCAAAACTTGCACACTGCACCATAAATTAATTAATAATATTGTTAATTTAATTTAACCATGCTTCCAGACCATATATAAATACTTCTCTTATGTTCAGTGGCATGCATTCATGCAGCAGCTAGGAAGACTGTTTCTCTATATGTATGGCCATATGCATGATTAGTTCAGTTTTTCTTGTCATGGTATCATTGGGAAGTTAAATGATGCATACATCAAATGCAAAGGCCGACATATATTCATCAATCGGTTGATCTTGCAATTGCTTGGCTAATTTTTTTGGCTACTGTGTACATATTGGGATCCTATTCCATAATATACATGTTGCCTGGGTGCTCATATATACATGAATTTCTTTCCTTGCTGCCAAAAAAAGAAGAGGAAAAAAGGGGTGTATAAGATAAGAAGCCATAACATTTCCTACATAATGTAATATACGGACAACCAATTGAATCAATACAAAGTAGGTTCACATTCAAACTTTTTCTTTTCTAATTATTTACAACACAAACGTTCTTAGTACTTCTAATTAAACATACTAGTCATCAACCCGTGCACCAGCATGGGCTAGCAATTTTACAAACATAATTGTTAGTTTTACGTTGTTTCAGAGGTCCGTCATATTGTGTAGAAATAATATTTTTATCATGTAGCTAACTAGCTATATTTTTCTCATTCTCCCAAATCATGTTATATGCGATTTATAACTTGGCATTGAGGCAATCTCTAATTTTTTTCTCTTTTTCTCCGATTAACATGGGAACTTTCAGGTTTTTTTTCCTCTAATTAATATAGGAATGAAGGGCCTCCAATTAGTAAAGATAAAGATATCTTGGTTCAGCATATTAATTATGTTGAAACTTTATACAAACACGCCTAGTATGTACTTAGTTAAGTTGCATATTTTAAGAAAAACATAACCCACTAAATTCAATTCATAGATTTCTCTCAGTGGAAGTTAATTTATCTATGTTTCATATACGTTTTATAGTTGCAGTTTCGATTCTGTGAAATTACAGTGACACATAAAAGAGCATTTGTTTATTCTATCAATAATAAAAATATAAGAGCAGCTTACTTAATTTATAAATTTAGACAAAGTATAACAAAATTTTACATACTGCATGAAATGAACAAACTGAAAACACACATTGGTTTTTGGTAACATTACTCTATAATACTGTTTACAATTTCCATGTCACAGGTTACGTGGTGTGATTGCATACTATCATTTATCAGAAATAATATTGTTACTTTACACCCAATTGAAGAACCCAAATGCTGCCAGGGTACTCTCAAAACATTTTACTATATCTATATTGTATTATAATATATTTTCTTACGAAGGTACAGAGTACTTAATATTTCTTGCGTGACATTATTTAATAAATTGTAAGATTAAAATATCAAAATTCACCATATCCAGATCTTATCCTACATATCCAATCTTGTTCTTGTTTAAAATTGGCTGTCCAATATCGAGTATCCTAGAGAGGAAGCGGACATTTCATTTATACTTTTGAAAAATAACTGTGATGCACTTTTTTATTCAGAGATGCAACATCTGGTTGCTTTCAATATGTATGACGATCATTTTCCACCTACATCAACTAGCAAAGCGTTGAAAATTGTAGTGGAAAATCTGCAACGCTAGTAAGCTTACCTACATGTGGTACACATGCATGTTAGATGAATTAATATGATTAATAGAATGTCATACTGTTAATTTGATCTGAAGAATAATTGTGCATTCAACTCAAGTAAACAGAGGAATATTTTACTGTTTGCATTAATTAATTAATTCATTGATGGTATGTCGTGGGTCACATTTGGATGCTCAATTTATGTACTGGGACTTGCATCTATCTTTATCACATCATATGTGGAATCAGACGGATAGGCATGGCCAGCTAGAACAATGACGTCAAAAAAGGGGTAAGCTAGTACGATGTTATGTGAATGTTGACAGATCATTTTAGGGGTTGTTTGGTTGCCTGCATGTACTCATGCAGCTGCATGAGCGTGGCCAGGCTGAAGAGGGAAGTCCTTAGTCACGTTTCCCCTCAGCCTGGCTCTAGTTGATTTTCTGCATCCACTCGTGTAGGCTCTCACCTCCATGCAGGCAACCAAACACCATTTCCCTGCATGCGCGGGTGCAAGCCACCCGCATGCAGGCAACCAAACAGCCCCTCTCTGTGGGTTCAATTACTTTTAGTTGAAAACTTGGAACGAATTAGTAATAAATGAAACAGTAAGATTGTATGATTAATTGTTATATGGTTCATTAATTAGTTTTGAAGAAATATATCTGCACGTATTTGCATTAATAGTTGTGCCAGTAACTTGAAAACTACTAATTTGCATTAATTAGTTCATTAATAGTTGTGCCAGTAACTTGAAAACTACTTAGCCCTGCTCATTTCCTTTTGAGCTTCGACTTGTAACTTATTTTTCACTATTCCAAAATTTCGTCTTTTTCTAGCTTTTCAGCTTTTTTGAGCTTTTTGCCGGTTTTTTTTCTGTATTCGTTTGCATTACAAGTGATGGGCTAACCTATGTTTTTCTATTTTAAATTTTTTAAATTTAATTATGCCAAATAAGGTACCATCAGATACAGTGCAATTTCAGCTATAAACCACCAAATTTCAGCCCAAATGAGCGGGCTGTAATTTGTCCGGCTGGGCAGCTTAGCTTTCTAGCTACTAGCCAAGTAAATCAATATATTCGAGGACATCAAGAAATGTCACAGTCGGTTGGTTTCATGCTTAGGGACTTAAATGGCACAAGATGTTATTTTTTAGGTCCCTATGTGCCTCATATTCCATTAGCCAATAGCTATCCCCTTTGTTCTTTGTAAAATGACGTCCGTTTCATCAAACTTTACAAAAATTTGACAGTTAATATACTAAAAACTTTTAGGACTGATAATACTTAAACTATATCGCTACTTTGTCATCAAACATATTATCATAATATTATAGTTCAATTAATTTACATTAATATAAAGTTATAAAAAGTAATAGTTAAAGTCACATATAGAAAAACATGAAAAATCAATAATGTCATTTAATAAAGAACACGACTACTTAATTACTTCCTCCGTTCTTTTTTATTCACGTGCTAGAACCGTAAATAGGTTTAAAACCATTTAAATTGGCTATGTAAAAAGTATATCATTAGATTTATCAGAAAATATTTTATAATATTATAATTTTATTAGTACATCTTAACATAAAGTTATAAAAATAACGATCAAAATCAAATATAAGAGACCGTAAAAAGTCAAAATGTTAATTACAAAGAATAGAGGGAGTAATGGCCAAAAGGACTATATAATTAGGTTGACTATATAATTAAGTTGACCGAAATGGATAAGTTAATTTAGGGGCCTGGCAAATTACTTTTTTCAAGTTCAGGAATCTATTGTCACAGGCAGCACAATGCAAATATAGCTGTAGTGTAGGCACTTCCGGTGTATGTACTATATACCCTTGTTTCTGTGTGTTGTCTTAGCTGTGCGTGTATCGTAACCTCTTTCTGGATCTATCACCTGTGTCTTAGCTGTGTGCGTAAGCTCAAGCTGAGGCTAAACAGCCATGCATGCATGCATGCATGCATGTCAAACTTGAATTCTGCAAACAACTGAACAGTTCAAGGCGCGCTGTGTCAATTCCCACTGGCTTTGGCAGTACGTACGTGCCTACCCTCTTCCCTTAATTTCAGCATTGGCAGCAGTATTCCCCTCTCGACTGACCTGTCATGTCACCTGTGAGCTCCAGAAGAACATAAAAGGGAGGCGACTGTTAGCAATCAGGAGACACTTCTAGAATAACATATGTGTAGGCCGCTAGACTGTCACCATGCGATGTAGTGTAAGGCGTTCTCCAGCACCTTAACTCTCTAGCCATTTGTGTAGGTCGCTAGGCTATCTGTAGCTAGCTAGCTGCCGCCTGCTCGAGAGAACTGAAGCCCGGAGAGGTTGACGATGAGGACAAGAAAGCATTAACGACCGGAGGGGCAGCGAGATGACAGCCCTGTGACTAATACATTGCAGACCATGCAGCACTGCAGTGAGCAACAGAATGTTGTGGTCATGTCACCGCCTGCCGATCACATGACCTTTTCTAGCTAGCGCAAGACACTCGCATATGGCGCCCCTGCTAGCCAGCTGGTACGATTTTTTCTCAGCTCCGGGCTCCGTCTTACGTGCGTCTGCGCTAAAAGAAGAAGCGATTGGATTGTCTCCAAAGTCCAAACCGCGCGGCCGGCCGGCGCGAGAAATTCCAACGACGAGACTGGCACAGCGGCAGCCACAGGGCCTGCGACGCGGACCGTTTCACTAATAGCCTGCCCCATGCTTGATTTCCCAGTTTGGCGCGGTTCCAATCTGCAATCGATGGATGTTTCAGCGCATCGAGTACGCACTATACACATTATACCACAGGTTTACTAATCCATCGGCGGGTGCGAGCTGGTTTTTAATGGATCCTCCTGGAACCCATGAAGAATCACCTTCATGAAAGTCCTCCTGACGGCTTTCCATCGTGAAAACGTGTGTTTGCCTGTCACCTCAGTTCTGACGGGCTTTTCCTGATGCGCACCGTCAAAGAAAGACCAGTCCTGACGGTTTTAGGCTATTTCCTGACGGGATATGGCCGTCAGGAATGTCTTGGATCCTGTCGACGCTGCCATCTGCGCTCTGCTCACTTCCAGCTCCGCCATCCACTCCCCACCTCCTGCTGGCGACGCCGCCGGCACCCCTCTCCCTTACCCGCGCCTACCACAGGGATGCATGGTTCTCAAGAAAAAATGTATAAAACACATATTGCATGCAGTTCCCGATATATACAAGTACGCTGTTGTGTAGTGGACTATACGGGGGACGGTAGATAGGATATGTATAGAGTTTTAGTATATATGGTACTGTTTGTATTTATATTTATAAAAAATGGTAGTACGTAGATCATATTGGCAAAAATGATGTTTTTGTCATCTGGAGGACGGACGGCAATGTTAGCAATTCAAGCTGACACGTGGCCCTACTGCCCAGCCTGCCATCTCGCTAGCAGACGGCAAGCAGCTTGCCGCCAGATGGTAGGCCTGCCGCCCCACCACCTGGCCCACTTTGGTGGCCTGCCATCCCATGGCCGGACAGCAGGTGATTAAGCCGGTTGGTTAGATGCTTAATCATCTACCTTAATTTTTTCATATTATTTGTTTGAATTTTTCAATATCACAAATGGGCTCAAAAAATTAAAAAAATTTACGTACAGTCTTTTGACAAAATACACTTGACTGTGTAATTTTTTAGTAATTTTATCCTCTATGAATGTGGCTTAAAATTTATACAATTTTGATATTTATAGAAGTTGTTACATATAGCAAACGGGCCGCATCCACCATTACCGTGCGACAGGACGCCTGCTGTCGATCATCGTGTGGCAGGTCACCTACCGTCCGGTAATCGAGCGGCAAGTGATTAGCCCTAATGACCAGTTTAGTTACATGTCATCCAAGAATTTTGAGAGATAGCAAACGGTCATAAAAAAATTACAAAATTTTTGGGAGAGCTTCTTGAGGCTTCATATTACATTGTGTAATTTTTTCGTAATTGTTTGCTACCATTTTCTACTTCTAAAAATTCTTAGAGTGACACGCAATTAAACAGACGATTAAGCACTAATGGTGTGGGCTAATGGCCTACCACCCGACCACTGTGCAATCCACACAGTGGCCAGATGGTAGGACATTAGCCCTTAGCCATTAGTGCTTAATCCCCTATTTAATTGCACGCCACTTAAAGAATTTTTAGAGGTAACAAAGTGATGTGAAAAATTGCACCACATGGCACGCTATATTAGAAAGCTTCACTGAAAATTTTGTAATTTTTCAAGACTATTTCCAAGCTCTAAAAATTCTTGGAGTGATGCATAACTACTTAATCGCCCGGTTAATTATGTATCGCTTCAAAAAATTTTAGAGGTAGAAAATTACCATAAAAAAGTACGGAAACATTACACAACATATCATGATGCCCCTAGAAACTCCATAAAAATTTTGAATTTTTTGATCTCATTTGGTATATATAAAAATTAAAAAAATTATAACATAAAATTACAAATTTAGACAGGTAATTAAGCCAACTTAATCACATGTTGTTTTGTGGGCAAACAATGAGCCACCGCCTTCTATCGCTTGATGGCGGTGCACGCCATCTCGCCGCAGACGACAGTGCATGTCGATCGTCATGCATCGTCGCTCGTGACCGATGGCGAACTACTATTTTTGTCAATATCACTCATATACAGCTTTTTTTGTAAATACATGTTGAAAAGACGCTATATAATTCTAGGATATCAAAGTACGCAGTCAATGCAGCACGTAGACGTTTTAACTTTAAAGCCCTAGCTAATAGACATTCGGTTGAAATTACTGGCTGACAAGCGTCAAGAGTTACCCCCTTTGGCGGGTCATTTTTATGATCATGTACCAGTGTGGAATTTTTTTAAAAATAATATATTTTTATTCTAAACTACAGTAATATACCTTTATCTATATTTTTATTTTACACTAATAATTCTCTGTCGCTCCACCGTTGAGTGACTTAGGCTAGTCAACCAACGATTGCGTGCCAAGTGTCTAAGTCGTCCACCAGTTGAGTGACTATCCCTTCAGCTACTACTCGCTCAACCATTGAGCGACTAGGGGATAAGTCGCTCAATGGTTCAGTGACTACTTGCTGCCAAGTCGCTCAACGGTTGAGCAACAGAAGGGTTGTATAGAAAGGCACACTCGACCCCCTCACGGTCTCTTTCGCCATTTCTTTCAGGAGAGAACGAGAAGAGTTTGGGAGAGGACAAAAGAAGAGGGAGAGGAGAGCGGAAGTGAAGAGGGGGAGAAGGTCGCGAGAGGGGGAGAATGAGAGAAGAGAGAATGAGAGGGGAGAAGCAGAGAAGCTCAGGAGAGGGAGACAAGAAGAGGAGAGGAGCTCGTGAGGTAAGAGAGAAGGGCGAAGGAAACTCATTGATAAGGAGAGAAGGTCTTCGTATAAAGGTAATAGTCTCATCCGTTCTTGTTCTCATCCAATGTAGGCAACATGTCACTACTTATTGGTTTAGCATGTATTTCGTGAATGTATGTTGATAAATGGTAATATTTACAGTAAGAAATCAGTCATGTCTGAACCTACAACATTAAAAGTGCATTACGGTGTTGGTACGATTCGTGAAGGTCCATACAGTGTTGACTTGAGTAGTTTCCCACAAGTCAGCTTGGTACACCCAAACATGGAGAATGATCTAATTAGAAGTGTCCTGTGCTGGCTCATATACAGCTTCTTATTGAACCCCGAGGTGTGCACTGCCGTCTTACATGGGCTTTGGAGTCGGTCTACCACGCACATTCGGTGGGAGTTAAGGAGACTAATGTGCACGGTTACATGGTAGGGCTTTGTGGAAGGCTGCCGATGACATGGATACGAGTGCGTGATATTGAGGTTCGGTTTCATGCAATGTTTGCTAATAAGGGATCACTACAGGATACCATTAAGCTATGGGCCTTGTCCATGTAGCAGATGTTTCGGGTCGTAAAATCCAGCTAGGAGTAGTACACTATGGTCTGCGAGCAAGTTGGTTATCCTTAACGTGTGAATGCACGTTTTTCCAAGTACAAGACTCATTGGATTGTCTCCAAGGTAGAGACGCACTATCATGGTGACTATCGAGTAGAAATTCAAGTACAAGATTAGCTAAGCGAAGGCATAGTGTGGGAAGCATAAGGCGTTGAAGGTTCGGTTCTTTCGATGTGGCTTACGACAACCTTTCTCGTATGCTCTAGGTGCTACAAGACATGAACCCCACCCAGGCACATACATTGCTATGAAGGACAAGCAATCTAGAGGACCATTAGGTTTTATGGTTTTGCAGAGGGCCTTCTTAGCCTTCAATGCCTACATCGACACATTCAAGCACATGTTGCCTGTGATCTCAGTCGATGGTACATTTCTAACTGGGAAATACAAGGGGCAGATCCTGACAGTAATTGGCATTGATGGCAACAATCAGATTCTACCCTTAGTCATCATATTAATTGAAAGTAAGAATTTTGATAGCGATTCTGGTTTCTTCGATATCTGAAGGAGGAAGTAGTTGGGGCATGTACCGATGTTTGTATAATCCATGACCGCCACCTCGAGATGATGAAGGTCATAAGAAAACTTCAGCAAGAACCTGAGGAGACATTCCCTTGGCCAGACATAACAAACAGATGGTGCATTCGCCATCTGAGGGCCAACTTGTTCAAGCAGTTCCCGCAATAGCCATTGATGAAGCTATTCAAGAGGCTCGCTATGCAGAACTAGTAGTGTAAATTTGATGCATTGTGAGAGATGTTAGAGGAGCACACCAAGAAGCACATCGTCGAGAGGAACAAGCGTCAGCCCATTCCTGGGGTGGTGCAACACAAACGCCTCACACCACTACTAAAGCTTGACCCTCCAGGTTTGACATGGAGAACCTCGAGGAACATCAAGTGCTTCTCTCATTGGATTGAGGTCGAGCCATGGAGAACTGGTCCTTGTTACATGACATGGACGATGCATGGTACGATATAATGACCATTAATCTTGTGGAGGTGTACAATTGGGTTCTTAGGAGCCTCCATCCTCTACCCCTTGTCGTCATCATGAAAGGTGTTCTATAGGGTACAATTAGATATTCTAGGGAAAAGCATTCAAATGCGGCACTTCATGCAGCTAACCCACATACACCGTACTACTCGAAGATTACAATGTACATGCAGGCCAAGACCGAGCATGCTCTTTGTGATGGGCAATATGGACCATCATTTCAACGTGCTACTTCGAGACAGAGCCAGATTTGGGATGGCTCGCTCTCTTGTTTCCCATGAGGTATGTCTTAGAGATCATGTGAATGAACCTAGCTGCACATGCAACAAGCTAAAGTCCTTCACAAGCTATGCTCTCATGTCCTCGCCGTATGCGGGACCATCAACTTGGACCCATCGAACTTCATGTCGATGTACTTCATGAAGAAGAGAGTGCTATAGGTGTGGTGCGATGAGTTAAGAAGCTTTAGATTGTGGGCAACTTCACCATGTTGGATTTTGCTCAGAGCACATGGATTTTGGATCTTGACCTATTGAAGGGTGGGCAGGGCCGTCGACAAAGTCGTCGCATTAGAACCGATTTGTACGAATGGGAAGCTAGAGCGGTGGGTAGAAGTTGCGGCCACTATGGCCAGAAAAGCCACAACGTGAGAAGTTGTAACGCGCCTACTGACGAGTAGGAACACTGGTGTGAAGTATAGCTCCACTTCTTGTTTTGTGTGTAGTGGTACTAAGATTATAAATGCTATCATGTTGTAACTTGTACTTTAATCAGTACTTTGCTTGTTGTACGCAGTGTTGACCTAATTGCATCGTAACTGCAAACTTTAACTTCATTTGTAGTATCAGTCCATCGTCCTTAACTATCCCTACAAAGCAGGATGTGACCACGCTCTACAAAGCAGGATGTGATCACTCTCTACACAGAAGGACATGACTTCTCTCTGTAAAGTAGAACGTGACCTCACTCTGCGAAGGACAAAGAGGCCACTCACTGCCACAAGCTTCCTCCTTGAAGGGCGCGGCACACAGACACGAAACACATCCGTGCCTCATCACAATAGAGCCGCTATAGCTATGTTCGCTCCCACTATAAATACAGTGCTACTAGGCCAAAACTCCTTACCAACAAAATTACCTAAATAACATGGACAAGGAGAACGAATGAAAGCACATCTACGAGCTCTTGAAGGACTAGGACGCTCCCTAGCATACCACCACTCACCACATGTCATTTAGTCAACGGCCTTGCCCACCCCACTCACCTCCTCAATAGCCACTTTTAGAGCTCGTCGACCTAAGGAGGCTACCTCGCAATACGCCCAATGATTTCAGGTCGAGCCATGTCCCCTCCTATGCCCGCTGAGTGCCTCCAGAAGGGCCCCCGACGGGGGTGGCGCCACCCCTTTGCTGGTGTCGGGACACCTACAAGAGCGTCAAATCAACCAATGAGTGGACCATTGGGCAGCGCTATTGGTGCTGCCCAAACTACTACGTGGACTACCCCGACCGCAGGTTTGACACGTTGAGCCACAGACAACCGCTAATGAAATCACATTTCAGTGCACACCACTACTTTGCTTCCCATTATGCCGTAACCACATCTCTCTTCCTACCGTAGTCTCCGTCGTGCCTATGCGACTTCAGCTAGTGGATCGATGACAAGATCCACCCCTACGATATATAGATGATGTTGTCACAGAAGAGGTGGGACAGGGAGAACTATGAGGTCCATGAAAGATATGCTTTGAAGAGTTGCAGGCTGAGATGGAGGAGAACAAGAGGCAGAAGAGGCTGCATGAGGAGCAGGAGTGCGAGCATGCTAGGCGATGGGAGGCCAAGAGGGTGCGGAAGAGGGCCATCACGGCGAAAGTTAAGGCGCAAGGCAAGGAGTACAACGCCGAGCTGGGCTGTAAGGGCAAATGGTCACGTTGCACGTAGTAGTTCGACCCTTTTTGTCCATATGTCCCATGTATTTCTAATTTCCTACAGGCATGCGTATACCATTTTTAATTCATTAGATTGCGTGCCATGTAACCCTCTTGTTAGATCAACTGTCGTGTTGTTATTGTTACACTATTTATCAAAAGTTTCCCTCCGCGTATGTATTCTCTGTCGCATCGCAATATGAGTTACCTCCCTGCTTACGAATCATTGGTACCTCAATTGTCCTCACAAAATTCTTCAGGAATTTATCGCATTACAACAAAATACGACGATCACAAAAATATTATTGCAAGTCTAATAGATTTCGTACCCTAGAGAATCTACGAAAATTACAAACGGAGCAATCTACCTTGTCTGCCTTTTTATTTTCAAAAAAATAGCAACATGTAAACAAGATTTGCTAAATATATTATCTACAAATATAACATTTATTCCCCCATAATTATTTCCATCAAATTAATATAATAATAATATTATTATTTTAAATCGTCCAACTGGTGCGCGACTTATCGAGGTGTCGCTTCACCATTGAGTGACTAAAACTAGTCACTTAATAGTTAGGCCACTAGCACTAGTCGTTTAACCGATGGGCAACTTGGATACTTGGCGTGCAACCGTTGGGTGATTAGGCTAAATCGCTCAACAGTGAAGCGACAGAGGATTACAAGTGTAAAATAAAAAATAGGTATATTACTGTAATTTAGCATAAAAATATTATTTTAAAAATTCTTCCAGTGTGTACCCAAAGGAAAGATAAGGAACAGTGTGTACATGTAGCATCACAGACAAATTGTACATTTCCCCATGGATCGATCATGTGGTTACATATGGGTAGCTGTTGGCGTGCGATGGTCACGTGTTAGGTGGCTGCGCGACATCCGTAACATCCGCTAACCAGCTCCCCAACCATGCCAGGACCAGATCGATCTTCGCCGGCCAGCCAGCATATGATATGATGTGATGTGATATGAACACACATGCACATCATCCATATCTATAGATATATTTATGATCGATTTATATACGGCCGGCCATGCATGACCGAATCGATCGACCAAGCTCTGACATGATCGGGTACGAACAGTACTGAACTACTTATGCATGCACATGGACGTTTTGCGTACATAGCACTGTTTACGACTCTAATTATAAAAAATTGTATATGTGTTGTATTAATAAAAATAGTATTTTTGCCACTTAGTGGTCGGGCTACGACGCCGTAGGATTGACGTGTGTAACCTGCCGCCCCGTCACTAGACACCAGGTGCCCGCCGCCCCGCCACCGGGAACTAGGTAATTAAGTCATTAATTGGCTGGCTTAATTACTTGTCTTAATTATTTTTTTGTATATTGTTTGTTAAATTTTTAAATATAGTAAATAAACTCTAAAAATTACAAAATTTTATATATAGTCTCTTTATACAACGTACTTGATTTTGTAATTTTTTGATAACTTTATTCACTGTGAATGTTGTTCAAAAATTCATACGATTATGATATTTGTATGAGTTGTTACATATAGCAAACGAGCTCTAAAAGTGATAAAATTTTACATACAGCCTCTCGACATAGATGGCCTAACTGTATAATTTTTGGAAATTTTATGTGCTCTAAATTTATCCTGTAAATTCATGTTAATTTAATCATAATTAGCAATATACGATGCTTAGGAATCTTTTGCAATGTGTGACCTCTGTCCTTCGCACATACGTCAGCCCGTTGCTACTATCTTTCCTTTCCCACTGCGTTCTTCGCACAATTGTCACTCTGTCCGTGCTGTCGACCCTCATGAGCTCGCTTGTTCGCATTGATGTCGCTATGTCCGTGCTATCCCCCTCGTCCGCTCCCTCGTCTCCACATTTATCAGTATTATCATGTCATCCTCTCTCGTCCAAAGTGCTGCACGTCGACAAAGAATCTTTAATTTACGGGGTGAACACACCAAGTTCCCTTTTCGCTTGGCCATATATACAAACCACTCGTAGTTGGTAATCGGTCATGTAAGTCGCTCATCGTGGAAGCTCATTCTCACGGTTGTCACTTAGAATTAAGAGTGCATAGGTAATTACTTTGAGAAGCCAGTGCATAGATCATTAAGGATGCGGCAGGAGGACGCAGCAGTGCTGATTGCTTCTCTCGAAAGATAGGTAATTTTTTATCGCATGCTTTCAACGTTATTTCCATAGTCCTAGTTAATTAGTATTATTTAGTTAGTCATAATTAATGTAGTTTGTATTATGAAATAAGTAGGTCGTAGTAATTTAGACAAATTTTTTACTATATTTATGTACGTACGGTACCCACAATTTGTTATTATATGGTAGTGTGTAATTACACAGTTGTAATTACTGTAGTGGCAATTAGTTGGGGTTAAGTAATGAGTTAGTGCTAAGTAATTAAGTACTAAGGACGACGGTAATGAATCACTTGTAATTCTTTTCAGATGGGTAATCAAATTGTCGGTAATTATTGAATTATTCGTATATAGTTACACGCATGTAATCACTAACTTGCATGCTACATGTCATCATTTTTTGTTGTAATGCTTACCGCGAATCTGGTTCTTGTGGCTTCAGGTAGTCGCAGACATGAAACACTTGACAATGTTCTATGACGATGGTCTTGTACGAGCTGGACCCGATGGGGTTGGACCTATGACAAGCCAATACAAGGTGCTCCGGACCAAGGGGCTTGGTGTCAAGACCCGAATATACAAATCCGGACTCTCCTGTGTATTCTGCACTAGTCCAGGATCACGCTAGTGCACACAGTACAAACAAAGATAAATATCATCCACATCACGATATGCTAAGGAAAAACCAAATTATATTGATAATTATCAGAGTACGACTTTATGGCCAAGCTTACAATTATTAGCCTGAAGGGCTTAAAGACACTAGCAGCGGAAAACAAAATGAACTCTTGAGCCACTCGACATGCCCACAGGCAATCGACTGGGGAGCGAAGTCCTAATCCGCGAAGTCCTCGAGTAACCTCCTTCTAGCAGCTCCTGCTGATCTGGTCCTTCCTCCTCAACTGAGCAAATATGGTTGAAGTCGTGAGTACATAGAGTACTCAGCAAGTCGTATGTAACAAAGATGCAATATAGTATGCAAGGCTTAACAATGGATGGCTGAAAGGTTAGCTTTGCAGAAAGCGACAATTTGAAGTAAATACAATAAATAGATTGAAAAGCAACTTTAATAAAGGACATTAAATAAATAATCAAAGGAATTGAATATAATCACAAGTGAACTAACCATTCACTTTCCAGCTCAACCCAACCAGATTTCATAAAAACTCTACCCCTCGTGTGAAATCACCGAGCATTGTCCATGACCGAGGACACGGCTATTCGAATAGTTTTACACTCTGCAGAGGTTGCACAACTGTACCCACACGATGTGATAATCCTCACGTTAAAGATAATCACAACAAGGCTTTTACAATGATCCATCTCCACCTGATCCCACTCGCTAAGGTTTCGCCGTCGAGTAGGGTAACCCCCTAGTCGATAATTGCCCCCTTTTGCGCCACAACAACATCGGTAGTAAAACCAAAGTGGAGACTTCACAAATTATTATGCCAGGTCTATCCCATACTAGACATGTGGTTTGCACGATAAAGCTCAGATCAATGGCGCACAAAGTTAAGTCCTTAAGAATTACCCAGGTGAAGCATCCACATCCCATTGTGCAACCTGCACCCCCTTTACTGCACGATCATTCGCCCTGAGTGAAAACAAATTTGTATAACCAATACCAATGACACTACCCATGTCATGGCAACAAGTTTTACAACTGTGGTTAACCACCACGTTCATGTATATCATTAAGTCAAAGTTAATTATCACATGTGATGATAGACCCAACGTACTAATAATAGGCATGGCTAAGCAATTAGACGTATTCCCATGTGACAACTATTATTGTATCACTAAATAATATTCAACCCTAAGGTGACAATGGAATCATGGTAGTCAAATTTTCACGGAGGAATTAACCAATTAGGACCATAACTACCAATACGAGGTTTAATAATAAATAGCAATGCATGATAACTTGAAACAAAATAATACATAATAGATTGAAATCTAGGTTCAACATGATCAAAAAATACGACTTGCCTTGCCCTTGCTCAGTTGATGGCTCTTGATCTTCGAATCCAACTTCCGCTCCTTCGAACGCGTGTTCTAACGAGAGAGAAAGCAAATCGAAAATATAAAATAAAATCAAATAAAATTCAAATGAACTCCAAAAACTTTCAAACCTGAACCAAAAGGTAGAGCTCAATTTTAGACGAATTTAGGAAAAAGAATCGGGTTAATCGGAGCTAGGACGAGGGAGAACGGGCCTCTAGAAAATTAAATCTATAGAAAATCGGGAAAATTGGAAAAAGGCACTGTGCTGTGGACCGGGTGCACGGGAGAACGGGTCTACGGTGGACTCGGCGCACGAAACAGTGCGGGCGACCGGGCTGCGGGCGCGGCGGCTAGGGCTGACGTGGCGTGACGCGTGGCGACACGTGTGCGGGTAAGGCTGACGTGGTCTAGTGACATGGCGGCTGACGTGGCGGCTGAGACCTCTGGTGTTGATGTGGCTGCTGACGTGGCCTGTTGACGAGGCTGACACGTCGGATTAAGGCTGACGTGGCCTAGCTGGCGTGGCGGGGTGACACGGCTCATGGCGCACGGGTCTACAGGACCAGACCTTGACTGGTGGGCCCCTGTGGCAAAGGCACGACACACGGTGGACCGTGCGCACGGGAAGGCGAAGCGGCACGGCGGCCGGGCGCGTCGATCGACGACGCGGGGCACGGGCGCGAGGCGACGCGCGCGCTGGCCGAGGCGGGCGGCGAGCGCGGGTGACCGGCGGCGGCGGTCCCGGTCGGCGGTGACTCGGGGCGGCGGGTGGTGGCGAGCTCACCGGCGACGGCGGTGACGTCGGCGGCGAAGACGGCGGCGTCGAGCCTCGGTGGCGAAGGCGAGATGCCGGTGACCCTCGGCGCAGATGACCGGCGCGGCGATGGCTAGCGGTGGCGGATGCGGCGGCTGCGGGATGAGGAAGACCCCGGGGTCGGGGCCCCTTTTATACCCGGGCGGTGAGGGTGAATCCACGGCAAGCGCGGAGTCCGGGGCAGAGACGGCGGCCGAAAAGGAAGGCGGCGGCGGAGTTCGGGTCGGAGACGGGGAAGAGTCCAGGTCGAGGACGACCCTGACAGGTGGGCCCCACCTGTCGGTCGCCTAGGGTGGCGGATGGCCGAGATGCGGGCGCGGTGCGGCGCAGTGCGGATGCGCCGCGCGTGGCGAGGCGGCGAGCAGCCGCCGGCGGCGCATCGGGCCGGCGGCTGGACCGGGCCGGCTTGGTGGGTTTCGGCCCACTGGCCGGTTTAGGAATTTTCTTTTCTTTTTCTTTTTCCAGAAATTCATTTAAAGGCTTTTGAGCTCTAGAAAATAGCAAATAAATCCAGAAAAATCCCAGAAAATTCCAGAAAATGCCTTGAGACTCAGGAAACTCAAATAAAATATTTTGGCAAATGTTAATATTTAACTTATTCATATTAAATCCTTTTTAATTGATAAAAATTCTAATTAAGCTTTAATTAATTCCAAAAATTCAAATGGTGAATTTTATTTTAAAAGCTTCAAAAAGGCTCTGAAAATCAGGATGTTACACTTGGCATCATGAATATTCAAGAGATATGAAGTTGCATCCGTAGGGAGTTCGCCATGGAGGCAACGGTGATGAAACTTGCGATTGAGGGGATCACCTGCACAAATGGTGTGTGGGAGCTCGTAAAGATGAATAGCACCGTAGCATAGAGGCAGTACATGCAAATTAACTCCCAGACCAAGGCAGACATACGATCTTGATGGTAAGTACTGGACATTACGAACTATGGTGTAATATTGTGTTCTATTGGATTCAGGTGTTTCAAGTAGTGATGGCCTCAGCTCATGCGTATGATTTGGCTGTGAATTATCAGGCATCGTATCTTCATGAAGACTGACGGGTGGTAATTATGGAAATTGTCCAATACCGAATGAAGTGGCAGTTTGCAAAACTGTGGCGCTGGTCTAAGTAGTTTAGGTCACGTCTTTGTGGGTGAAGTTTTTTATCGGGTTTGAGGAGCTTTCTAAAGTCACGCTTTGAAAAATATGCAAGTGTGATCCACTTATGGGTTACCGGGTTTCCGGGTTTCCCCATATGCAAGTGGTGTGATCACTAAGGAGTGGTCAGTTTGGTGTGTGGTGGAAGCCCCTATATATATAAAAGCCTTGTGTGTTGTGGAGAGAGACAAGACATGTGCCTCTCCAAGATTTCTGTGGTTAGAGTTTTCTTGTATTAGACCCTTGTTTGTATACGCTATAAGCTTGGATCATTGCTATTATGAGGGATTGACTGTAAAACATTCCTCTTTAAGTAAAATAAATATCTAAAGTTTGCTCAAGTGAGTTGTACCATGGATCCCCTCTTTGTGCATTTGATTTGCTTGGCTTTCTTGTTTGGATTTATCTCTTCTTGATCTTTCCTGGTGCCAAAGATGGTGGTCAGACTAGCACACACTCGGCGATCGGGCTGGTGTGGTTGATTCGGCAAGCGGTCAAACAGCAAATTGCCTGCAGTCAGGCAGTGTTCTGGGATTTCTGATTTGAGTTCTTGAAGGTTTGTGTTTCTGTTGTGTTGTGTTGATACTTGAGGGAAGATTTGTGAATAGTCATTCACTCCTCCTAACTCGCCATACTTGATCCTACAAGTAGTATCAGAGCAAGGTTTCTTGTTTGATCTTAACTGATCTTAAGCAATGGCATCGGTGCGGTATCATAACAAACCTCCTGCCTTTGATAGGACCAACTATCCCTATTGAAAGGTAAGGATGGTGATGTACATCGAGGCTCAAGGCCTAATCATTTGAGCAAAGTGAGAAGTCCTTTTGTTATGCCTACCGATGATGTGGTCCTCAATGTTGTTTAATCAGCTAAGATTGGGGCAAACAACTTTCTGATCCAAGGTCTAGGGAGATCTGAGTTCAATCGAGTAGCTCATCTTGGATCTATACATAAGATTTGAATAATCATCTCTGAATAGCATGGGAATATTGAAAATCAAGAAAGTGTGTGAGATTCAGTTCAAGAAGGACTACCAGAAACTAGAGATGGAACTTGGAGAGAGCATTTGTTCCTTCTTTGGTAGATTCCACAAGATTCTAAGTGATTTAAGGTCGGTAAGTGTGACCTATTCAGATATTGATAATGCGGCTTACGCTTTGAGTGCTTTTGACATGAGTGTTTGAGAGATAAAAGTTACATCCATCAATGACAAGGCAGACTTGGCAACTATGATTGCAGATAAGCTATATTCATAGCTTAAGACCCATGAGATAGACGTCAAAACCAAGAAGCCAAAAGTCTGAGATGGTTGCTCTTGTGACTGATCCTGTCAAAAGTAGCACTTCTTTGAAAATGCTTCTTTGGATTTTCCTTGTATTTTCATGCCATGAGCGATGAGAAACTTGGGAGCCTTCCTATAGATGATCTAGCCCTCACCACTAGCCAATTCACAAGTGCCTACCACAAAGCAAGAGAATGTAGGAGAGGTGATCTAATTATTTATTTGGAGTGTGGTGACATAGGATATTTTTTTGCTCGTTGCCCTAACTTTGTGAATAGGGATGGTGATGATCGTGGGAAGGACTACAAGAAGGATCACAATAGAAAATCTCATCGATTTTTCAAGAACAACACAACCAGAAAGGTGACCATGCCGTTGCTCATAACTCTCAATGATCGAGACATGAGCGATGTTGATCCTACAACTTCAAGAGATAAGGAGGAGTAAAGGAAGGAGAAGAAGAAGTTTGTTGGCTTCACCAGGTTGTGCCTCATAGCGACTAGTGATGTTGATTCCGACATCACACATGACAAGGTTGATCATTACATCGAGAATGATAATAAGGTAGATTCCTTTGACCATCTCATGCTCAAATATGATAAATTAGCACCTGATTATGTAAACCAAATTAAGCACTTAGAAAGATTAGTGAAAATAAATGACAAACTAAACGCTGAGAACGAGCTCCTAGTTTTGCCAAAGGTTAGGCTTAGAACTACTATCCTAATCCTGACAGATGTGATACTTGGATTTCTTTGCATGCTACAATTGATAAATTGAGATCATCGGAGCCATCTTTGCTAGAATAACTAGAAAATGCTAAAGCTAAAATCATTTACATCAAAGATAATCAATGTTCTAGTTGCTTAGGAGCAAGGGACATTTCTAGAGCTAGTACTCTATCTTGCTTGAATGGTGATTAATTGGAAAAGAAACTTATCATGCAAATTAAGAAATTTCTCCAATTCATCCCTGCATATTCCTGTGCTTATTATGAGTTTAGGGAAGAAAAATTGAAAGAATTAATTGACAAGCTTAATTGTGCTTGAGCTTAATTATGTGAAACTTGCACTAAGCTCACTTCTAAAATTGAAGCTTTTACTAAAATCTTGAAAGACAAACATGATAAAGAGATTCTTACTCCTGTTCATACTTCAAATGTTGATTCTATTACTCCCAAGGCTTGTGTGTTTTGTGCTGAAATTGGAAATGATTTGGATAATATGTATGAAGCTTTTAGAGTTAAATTTGATGAGCAGTTGCGTAGAGTCAAGAATGTTTCTTGTGTGTCTTGTGAGGCTTTCATGTTAGAAGTGGTTATGCATAAGAAGAGATATGCTAGAGCTATTAAGAGCCAAGTCTATGAGTCTTGTGTCACTCTAGGCAAGGAGAATGATTATTTGCATAAAACCCTCGAGAAGTTCTCTAGTGGGAAAAATAATCTAAACATGATCTTAGACCAATCCAATGTTAGTAAAGCCAATAAAGGTTACGGGTTCAACCACTATGAGCAATCCAATGTTCAAGTTCAAGTCTGTAGGATTTGGCCAGTCCCCTTCTATCAATGTAGGTGTTACTACTTCAGTAGGTGCAACTGCTCGGTTAAATATCAATGCACCTTTTGTGAGAACGATGACCACATCGTAGAGTTCTACTTTAGATGGGCCAAGAAATTGCGACGTGACCATGCTAGAGCCTTTAGGAGCTTTTATGATCAGCTCCGTTTAGCTACTATCCCTAGAGTTGCCTCTAGACCTTGCTTTGTAAATGGTTCTTTGATTCTTTTGGTGGCTTTAGAGAGCGATGTGGTTTTAGGTTCCAGAAGAGTGGGTTTAGGTCTATGGGTACCCCCAAACAGGATTTCCATCGTTTCAGTCCATGATGAGGATTTGAGAGTTGTTTTGGTAGCTCTAGATTGTGTTGTATTACATATCATGCTAATCCACATTTTGGAGCGTTTCCTATTGGTTGTGTTTGTCTCAGTACTAGATACCTTGTTCTTATATTACCCTAGTACCGAGGCACATGCTTCTTCTGTCTCTTTAATGTAGGCTTTACAGGTGAGGGGAGATCATGTAGATCATGTCAGTCTCTTTGGATCTCCTACCTTACTTTAGGCATATGATGATAGCTTTCACTTCTTAGGATGCGGCTTGTTCAGCTTTGACTACATCTCACCACCAAGTAGTATGATGCAGGTTCTATACTTGAGTTTTGTCAATTCCCTATTTTCATATTCAGTATTGCATAGCATTTAGGAGTGTTAGGATTTTTAGATCAGTTCAGGATGTTTGAGTCACACTTTCTGTCTTGCATCTTTCTTAGGCACTCTTTTCTCTACTAGGTTCTATAGGATGTCATACCCTGTCTAGGTTGAGCTTGATTCTTCTCTCACTAGTGTCTAGTAGCAAAGATAGCTAGTGCGGTTGATTCGCTCCTTAGCAGTGTGTTTTTTTTGGCTAGAGACCATGTGGTGTAGAGATTTTCCTTCTTGCAAGAGTTTTTCCCTTTTTTTTTTACTTTGAGCTCTTGCTTCTCTTTTGCAAGTGGTTCTTGCAGATAAGGGAGTTTTATTTTTGTGTTTCCTTTTTGCATAATACATTCATGGCATTGTACTGTAAGATATGCATTTAAATATGAGTTTTGACTATTACTCAATTATGATGTAATTTTAACTTGATATTACTCATTGCCATGTTATGCCTACTTATCTAGCTTTGTCATGATTTAGTATGTATGATTAAATCTTTGCCATACTAGTTTAATTTGCAAACTTGAACTAAAATGCACAAGTGGTATCAATTTCCACAATTGGTATTTTTAAGCTTGCAAGGATGGATCTAATCTTATATTGAGCTTTATTTAATGCTTTGCTAGTTCTTTAGTAAATCATGTCTTGCCTGTTGAACTAGTGCCTAAATGGATAAAATGATCCCCTTTGAGCAACATCATGAATACTTGCAAGTGGGATCATCAATCTCTAAAATTAGTATCTCATCAATCCTTCTTCATGAGACTGCTTATCATTCATTTGGTATGAATTCAGGGGAAGCTTTGTATGGCCAAGATCATTCTTTTAAGTGTAATGCTTCGGATGGTTGATAATGACATGATATCAATTAAAATATATTTAATTAAAATTAGTTAAAGATTATGAGACAGTTGTTGATGGCTTCCAGTCTAGAACTTGTTTTGTTGAAATAGTCCATAAAAATTATGATCATGGGTTGAAGCTTATGAGATAGTTGTGGATGGCTCCTAGGCCAGGACTTGCTTTGCTAATTAAGCTATAGCCTAAATGATCTTTAAAATTTTCAAAATAGAATTTTAATTAGTACTTGAGCATAATTGGTTAAAATTGAACTTCTAACACTTTACTTGACTCAATTTCAGCTTCTTGGTCCCATTTAGCCTTCTTGACATGACTTAGCTCACATTTCGATACATGTAGATGAACTTATCATTTTAAAGCCTTGCTTCACTTGAAATCACATTGAATGCCCTAAATTTTTCTATCTTGCTTAGAATGGTTATATATGCCTTATCATAATCTAGATAGTCTTGCATGCATTCTATGGCTTTAAGTGGTATCTTTTGAGCTTGAACATTACTTTGGATAATTTTTAGAACTCTTTTTTAGGTTTTGCATTTTCATTCATACACATGCTCTTTCTTTTTCCCTTATTGTTTACAAGTGTTTTCATGTATCTCTTAAGGAGGAGTGGTAGTGAGCTTGCATAGCCCCTTGCCCTTGATGACTATTTTGCCTAAAGGGGAGAAAGATCAAGGCAAATTTTGGCTATAGTCAAAAGGGTGAAAATATTCAAATTGGGGAGAATGATTTTCTAAGAGAGAATTCTTAGAAAGGTTTAAAAAGGGCAAATGAGTTTGTAAGGATGCATTAGAGCAAAATGAGCTTTGATGTGAGAAAAATGCATTTTGAGTCTTAATTGATCTTTTGTTTTCAAATGGTATTGCATTTCTTCTTATTTGCTCTTTTGTGCTTTATCTTGCTATGACATTGGTTATGGTGAATAGTTGTTCTTTTATTTGGAATTTGCTCTTTCTTGATTTTAGCACCGTTCCACATCTTGTCATGTGGTCATATTCCTTCTTTCTCTTAAATCTGAACCACTAGTGGCTCTTGCAACTTGTGTGCTTTAAATGTCTAAAATTCGAACTCAAATTCTTGCCTTTTGGGTGTTTGTGAAATTACTCATCAAGGGGGAGATTGTAAGACCATGTGATGGCAACCCCAAAAGAGTGATGTGTATTTGACATTGCTAGTGTTTGTTTTTGTTAATTGAGTTTAATTTTGTGAAATTACAGTGTGACCTGTGTTGTTCTAGTAGCACCAATCAGACTAGCCTAGGATAGTGGTTTGACTGGCATTGCTTGGTGGTCTGATCATCCTGGTGGCCATGGTTAAATCGGCCCTTTGTCCTGGTTCTAAGTTGGTTCTAGTTTTGGTTTTGAGTCATGGCAGTGCCCATGTAGTTATTAGTCATGGTGTGTCCATGCAGTGTTAGTCATGAGGTTTCCACGCAAATGTTAGTCATGGTGTAGGTCCATGCATTTTGTTTTACAAATTGAGATTAAAGTGCATATCATTTGTGCTTGGATCAATTGCGTTGTCTTTCATGTGCAGGTGCTTTGATGATGGATTGAGGCCAGCAGCAAGACCGAGGCTTTGTGGCCATGGAGTGTCATGTAAATTTGAGTAGAGTATCATCTCAAGCTGAGAGCATAGGAGAAAGGCAAGGATCATGAAGAGGTAATGTGTGCATGTAGTGTGCCAATTGGTCTTATGCGTTTCAAGTAGTGATGGTTTCTAGAGCAGACGTACGATCTTGACTCCAACTGCGACCGCTCCTTCTACGACCGCATGACTCTGACTATGACCGCTCCGTCTGCAGCACTTTGACCACGGCCACTACGACCACAGTGCCACGATCATGGCCACTTTGACCATGATGTCACGACCATGCCCACTTTGACCATGGCACCACTACCACGATCACTTTGAGCACGGTGCTACGACCACATCGTCTCAACACAACTATAGTCGTACCGCTCACACAGAGTCGATACTACCAGTCTTTGACTACTGACTTCTGACTTCCACACGAGTACTCGAACACACACTGCCACAAGTATTCGAACACATACTGCCATGAGTATTCGAACACACGAGTACTCGATCATAACTCCTAAACTATTTACATGTCAACATTATAACCAATAATTTCCCCCTAATCTTCGATGCGCTCAACCGCACTATCTTGCTGTTTGCAGTAGCATTCTCTTCTTACCAGACATAGCGGTCTTCACTTCTTGCCGCACATAGCGACCTCACCCTGCTACACACTGTAGAATCTTCATCTTGTGGATGATGCCTTCCCTACATCGATATCCACCTTGTAGTGGCCTTACACCACTACTCATGGCCTCCAATGGGAGCGAGACAACATTGTCCGTGGCCTCTCACTGCCAATCGATACCTCCTCTGTGGGTGCCTCGCATGACTCATTATGCCATTATTGGTCTCGCACCAATTCCTCCTCACAACAGATCACACCGCTACCGCTCGGGTTCACACCAAGACGTGCTTGTCGGCTTCACACTGACTCCTCTAGTGGCAATGGCGTCACACCACCGTCTTCGGCTTCCATCTTTCCTAGAGTCTATCGCCACCTGCGACCTCCACCTCCCATGGAGTTTTCCACTGCACCACCTCTGGCCTCCACTCATGGAATTTGCCGTTGGTGCGCCCGTCGTCACCACACCACGGCGATCACGCCGCCGTTGCTGATGTGCACGTCATGTGCGAATCTGGTACACCGCGCTAACCTCTCCATGGCCACACGGACCTTCACTGCTGTGCTCCTGAGCACATGGTACTGTAGCCAACTCATCGCTAACACCTGTGCACCTCCGCCCGACGAGCGCCACTGTGCACGCCATCACATCCACCAACGAATCATCACCGGTCAGCTTCTCCTCGCACCTCACTCTGATACCAATTATTGGAAATCTCTTAAGATTTCTCACACACTCTCTCTCATATGAGATTTCTAACATTTAATCTTAACATGTAAATAGTTCAGGAGTCGTGTTCGAGTACTCGTGGCAGTATGTGTTTGAGTACTCGTGGCAGTGTGTGTTTGAGTACTCGTGGCAGTGTGTGTTTGAGTACTCGTGGCAATGTATGTTCAGGTACTTGTGCGGAAGTCAGAAGTCGGTAGTCGATGACCGGTAGTATTGGTTTTATGTGAGTGGTACGACTGAAGTTACATCTAAACGACATGGTTGTGGCGCCGTGGCCGAAGTAATCGTGGTTGTGGCGCCATGGTTGAAGTGGACATGGTCGTAGTGCCGTGGTCGTAGTCATGGTGCAATGGTTGAATTGGCTATGGTCATTGTGTCGTGGTTGAAGTGGCCGTAGTCGAGGCATCATTGTCGAAGTGTCGTAGAAGGAGCGGTCGTAGTCGGAGTTGAGTAGTTGTAGAAGGAGCAGTCATAGTTAGAGTCGAGCGATCGTAGAAGGAACGTTCGCAGTCAGAGTTGAGCAATCTTAGGGTACTGTAGCAGGGATACAGTCATAAGCTGTAGGAGTTCGGACTTGGTCTCAACGAGACCGTGTCTTTCGGGTAGTGCACGGTGTACGCGAGTCATGGAAAGGTGAGGTCGGTGAAACCAGATCACAAGTAGTCATTATTAGAGTCCAAGTCGTGTGATTGTCATAGGTAAGTGGTCTGTATGTGCGGCCAGGTTGTATCTATTTAAGCATCTCAATCGAATGTAATAAATGAGCCATTTACATTAAGTCATTTATCTCTTGTAAGTGTGTATTTGTCTCTTGAAAGAGATAGAAGATATATGTAAAAGTGAGTTTGTATTTGTTTCTTAAGAGAGATAGAAAATACAAGTGAGAGTGAGAAATCTTCAGGGATTTCCAACGGTCTTTAACCAATGGAACCAAGTATTCATTTATAATCCGCTTTGATACTGTAGATTTCACCCCCACGCCGATCTGAGCAAGAATCTCACCACTCCCATCCCACGCCGGCCCGAGCAAGAACCGGAGGCATTTGGTGCCAATATATGGCCGTCGGAGGAGCAGGAATCGACTGCGATTAGGTGTAAGAAATAGGGCACAGAATCATTACATTACCTCCTTCCTTCCTTCCTTCCTTCCTTCCTTGTTCTTTGAAGGGCGGCTAGCCACCTCTCCGTTTGCCGTCCCGCCGATCCAGATATCAAGCCGGAGAAGGTAGTGTTTTTTTCCCACCAGCATCTTCTGCGCGGCAAATAAAACGCAGAAACCTGCTCGTGCTTATGCTCTACGCGGCAGTAGCGTGGTCTCTATGGCTCACAAGGAAGCCGATGGTTTTTCAGGGTCGTTTTTGTTGCTCGCCGTTCTCAGTGGCTCATCGAACTATTTCGTTCATGCAGCGATGGTGAATTCTGGTCCCAATGAAGCAACTCTTGGAGATGGACGAGCTCCTAGAACCCTTGCGTCCAAGGTTGCGCGAGCTCTCAAATGAAGGGCCATCCAGTCGTGCGCGAATTGGTTGATTTGTTTTTCTGGTGGTTGCCTTTGACAGGAAGTTGTTCATTTGTGTATCCAATCTTTACTCTGTTTTGCCCAGTTTAGCTGAACTCTTCTACTTTGTAGCAGAGTCCTAGAGGCTAGGGTGGTGTTCTGTTTCAGTTCGATGGTGGGCTGAATTGTAAGAGCAACTCCAGCAGAGCCCCTACTTGAGCCCTCAAATCTCATATTTGAGGGCTTGATGCAAAAACAGAACTCCAGCAGAGCTCCTACTAGAGCCCTCAAATTTAAGGAGGCCCTCAAATCCCCCCTTCAGCCCTCATTCCCAGGGGCCCCTTACTCTGGCTCTCATTCTTCCGTTTTTCCCCGCCTCGGTGAAAAATCCCCCGCCCCCGCCTCCCGGCTTCTGCTCGCCCCCCGCCTCCTCCGCTTCCTCGGCTCCTCCGCCCGGCGCCTCGGCTCGCCTCCTCTGCCCGGCGCCTTGGCTCGCCCGCATCCTCGCCCGACGCCTCCGCCCAGCACCTCCGCTCGCTCGACGCCTCCGCCCGGCGCTCGCTAGTTGCCGCGCCCGATGCCTCTGCCCGGTGCCTCGGCTCTCCCACCGCCTCGCTGTGGTGGTGCCGTCCGCGGAGAAGTGGTGGCGCGGAGGAGGATCCGGAGGCGTGGCGGCCGGAGAAGGTGGAGAGTGGCGGCGCCGAGCGGTGGGCACGGGTGGAGGAGAGAAGGAGGCGCGGCGGCTGAGAGGAGAGGAGGAGGCGCGGGTGGAGGAGAGAAGGAGGCGCGGCGGCTGAGAGGAGAGGAGGAGGCGCAGGTGGAGGAGAGGAGGAGCGCGGCGGCCGAGAGGAGAAGAGGAGGCGCGGGTGGAGGAGAGGCGGAGTGGGTCCTACATGTCATTCTCAGTTGCAATGAATTTGAGGGCCCTGATTTGAGGGCTTCTGCTGGAGTTCAACTCAAAAAACAGGGCCCTCAAAGTAGTAGGGGAGCTGTAGCACCCCACATAAAGCCAAGGTGGAATACTACTATAGAACGTCATCGCCAAGAAGTAAAAGTAATAATAAAAGACAATAATAGAAATCCATACACCAATTAAAACCATTAAAGCACTTTATTAGACAATCAACGGAAGTTGCAATAATGTTTGAAATATGGGACCGGTCCACTTTTAATCAAATGACAATTAAAATAAATGGCAAAATTTGTGACAAGCCACAGTGCTGAAAATTCAAGTGCTCCCACCCATGCATGCTGCTATCAATCCACTGGCCTTTTACCTGAGAGGGAAAGAGCAAGCGTGAGATTTGGAAATCTCAGCAAGTACCCAACAACGGTCGCAACACGAGAGTAAAATAGGTAATGCAACCATATGAAATAAAGAGTAAGCATGACAAGTAAGCAATGGACAACTGATATCGGAAATACTGTCATAAGTGAAAGACGGATATTATGAGAACCATGTATTAAAGATATTTGTTATGTGACAAGTTATAGTAAGTTATAGCACGGGTGCCGGCGACCTCATCCCACATACCCGGTTATACGAGAATAGCCAGGCACAACCTTGTCCTCGACTGTATAACCGCAGACGGGGTGTAATATCCTGTGTAACGAGAATGTACGGCCCCCCGTACGTTACCAGGTTGGGTGGAAAAGACCCCTATATGTGGGTAGTCCCGTCGTGATAACCCTTAATTTATTATTTAGCAACTTATCCATGATATGATTAGAGAGTTGTAATTGAATTAAGATATAGTTATGAGAGTGAAGGTTTGATACGATGAGACTAGAGACAAGGTTGGTGATTCATGATATTGGAAACATGATCTGTCGATAAGGAGATTCCTAACCAGAGTCATACAAGGGTTGTCAAACAAACCATTTTATTAAGTGATAATTGGTCATTAGTCAAGTTAATGTATAATAACTAAATCAACAACAGTTCACAAATAATAATCAACAATTAAAGCTCACTGTTGCAGGACACATATAAATAACCGGCCAATGTTAAAGATTGCTAGTGATTAACCTTATATTTGAGCATGAATCGGCACAACCCTAATTATCATTTAAACGATTATTTACATCCCTAATCACACATAGATTCTATGGTTACATTATATTAGTTACAGTATTCATTACTACTAGATTATCATATTCAGAAATTACTAAAGCTACAACAACTACCACAGACAATTTATAAAGCGCAATGATCGGAAATCATACTAAGGCAACAGGTAATTATATGATACAATCGTGCAAAGAAACGGTTACGGCCGCGAGGTACTTGCCTTGAGAACGCTCGACGGACACGCTACCCGATGGAACCGAGAGATGCAACTGCCCCGCTGCTCCCTCAACAACTGTGTGAGAACCTACATGATAACATGGAAACACGATAAGATACGATGACTTGATTAGGAACGACAAGGAATAACGACTAAAGTGAAAACGGCAGTTCGGCGTCGCGAACACGCTGCTTGGCGCGCTAACGGCAACGCTTCCATCGCGGCCGCCGCCCACCGCGCAGCCGCTGAGCAAGCCGCATTGCCGCCGCTTAACCGGGCGCGCGTGGGCGTGGGCGCATGCGGCGGGCGCGCATGCCACCGCCGCTGCGCCACCTCGGCCACCGGCCGGCCGCCGCGCGCCACGCCCACCGCCATGCAACGCGCATGCGGCGCGCGACGACGCGACGACAAGCGCGCGGGCGGGCTGGCGAACCGCCGCCACGCGCCGCCGCCGCCAGTCATCGCCGGCGCCGCTGCAGGCGGGCGCCGCCGCCGCGCCGAGCCGCCATGGCTATCCCTTGCGCACAGGCGCCGCGCGACGGCGCCGCCGCCCGAGCCGCCATGGCTATCCTCGTGGCATACCGAGCGCCGCGATGGCGCCCGCCGCACCGCCGCCCGAAGCCGCCTCGCCCGCGCCCAAGCAGCCATGCAGCCCCATGCACCATGCGGAAGAGAGAGGAGTTTGGGAGAGAGAGGATAGACGCAGGAGAGAGAATAGGTAGATGGAGTTACTGGGAAGGAAGAACGGCGTGAAGGGATGAAGGAAATAAGATCCACTATTTAAGGCTGGGATTAGTTAGGGTTTGGTGGGTTTTGGTCTCTTTTTAATTAATATTATTCTTAATTTCTGGTCTTACAGCTCTCCCCTTAGAAAAGATTCGGCCTCGAATCGATCGCTCTAGAAACTAATTTGAAGAATTGAGAGTAATGAAGAAGGAGAACAGGAATGCACTGAGAAAAGAGATCGGGATACTTTGCGCGCATTTGGGACTCCAACTCCCAAGTAGCTTCGCGCTCCGTCTGATTGGACCACAACACTTTAACATAAGAAAGAGTTCGACGCCGCAATTGACGTTCTGAGCGCTCCAAGATCCGGACCGGCCGTGCCACGACAGACAGGCCCTCCGAAACCTCCAAAGTGGGCAACTCCAGAATTTGATCAGGGTCATTCAGGTACTTTCTCAACATGGAGATATGAAAGACATTATGGGCACCAGCAAGAGAAGCAGGCAACTCGAGACGATAAGCAAGCCTCCCTATTCTCTCTGTGATAGGAAATGGTCCAACGTAACGAGGGTTCAACTTTCCTTTTGCACCGAACCGGACCACTCCCTTAGTCGGTGACACCCTCAAGAGCACCTGATCGCCCACCGCAAACTCCAACGGTCGACGGGAACGATCGGCATAACTTTTCTGGTGACTCTGAGCGGAAAGCAAATTGTTTCTGATGAGATCGATCTGGTCCTTCCAATCTCTGACCTGCTGAGGCCCCAACAACTCTTTCTCTCCCACCTCATCCCAGTGAAGAGGAGAGCGACAAGGTCGGCCATAGAGTGCCTCAAAAGGAGCCATCCCGATACTAGAGTGAAAACTGTTGTTGTAGGAGAACTCCGCTAGAGGTAAGTGATTTTCCCAGCTGCCCTTCCATACCAGTATGCAAGAGCGTAACATATCCTCCAAGGTACGAATGGTCCTTTCAGATTGACCGTCCGTCTGAGGATGAAAGGCAGTGCTGAAATTAAGTTTAGTGCCCAAATTCTGATGCAAGCTCTTCCAGAAATGGGAAACAAACTTGGCGTCGCGATCTGAAACAATGGTCTTAGGAACACCATGAAGGCGGACAATCTCCTTGACGAAAATGGTAGCAAGATCATCGCGTAATAAGTAGTCTTGACCGGAAGAAAGTGAGCCGACTTGGAAAGGCGGTCTACAATAACCCAAATAGAGTCCATTCGACGAGGCGACTTAGGAAGTCCAACCACAAAGTCCATAGCAATGTCCTCCCATTTCCATTGGGGAATTTCCAAAGGCTGCAGAAGACCAGCAGGACTACGGTGCTCTGCTTTTACTTGCTGGCACACCGCACATTGAGACACAAACTTGGCTATATCTTTCTTCATCCCTGGCCACCAAAATTGCCGCTGGAGATCTTTAAACATTTTAGTCTCACCAGGGTGAATGGAATAAGGAGTTTTATGAGCCTCACAAAGGATGTCCCTCTTCAAGGATGAATCAGAAGGCACCCAAATGCGGTTTCGGAATCGCAAAAGTCCTCTAGCATCCGTGGTAAAGTCTGGCCCATGGGGTTTTGCTCGAATCACCTCCCCGCGAACATGTCGGATCTCCGACCCTGCAGCCTGGGCCTCAAGCACAGCATCAAACAAAGGAGATGAGCTCACTGACAAGGCTGAAAAGGCCAAGCAAAGTGTGGTCTGGAGGTCCTCCAACTCCTCTTGAACTGAAGTAGGAACGGGTACACCATCACTTCGCTTTTTGCTAAGAGCATCTGCCACCACATTTGCCTTGCCTGGATGATAATGAATGGTGAGGTCATAATCCTTGATTAATTCCAGCCAACGACGCTGCCTCAAATTTAATTCTTTCTGGGTGAGAAAGTACTTCAAACTCTTATGATCTGTGAAGATATCGCACTTCTCCCCATAAAGATAATGACGCCAAATCTTGAGGGTGAAAACCACTGCCCCCAACTCCAAATCATGAGTGGGATAATTAAGCTCATGCTTCTTAAGCTGACGAGACGCATAAGCTATCACCTTGTCCTCTTGCATAAGGACGCAGCCCAATCCCAACCGAGAGGCATCACAATAAACAGTGAACTTCTTCCCTTCCTCGGGCAAGGCAAGAATAGGAGCGGTGATGAGACGCTCCTTCAAGGTCTGGAAACTGGTCTCACAATCCTCCGTCCAAAGGAACCGCTCCCCCTTTTGAGTCAATTTGGTCAAAGGCTTGGCGATGGAAGAAAATCCCTCAACAAAGCGCCGTAATACCCGCCAACCCGAAAATTGTGAATCTCCGCCACGTTATCGGGTCTCGCCACCCACCATCGCTGCAATTTTGGAAGGGTCCACGAAAGCCCCTTACCGCTAATGACATGCCCAAGGAAACTGACAGAGGAAAGCTAGAAAGCACACTTCTTCAGTTTAGCAAAAAGCTGATGCTTCCGAAGAAGGTCTAGAATATTCCGAAGGTGATGCTCATGCTCCTCCGTGATGCGAATAGATCAATATGTCATCAATAAAGATAATAACAAACTGATCCAAATACTCATGAAATACCCGTGCATCGATCCATGAACATCGCTGGAGCATTGGTTAAACCAAATGGCATCACCAAAAACTCAAGAGACCATACCGAAAAGCGAAAGGCCGTCTTGGGAATATCGTAAGCCTTGATCCGCACTTGATGGTAACCGGATCGCAGATCTATCTTGGAAAGAACTTAGCTCCTTCACTGATCGAAAAGGTCGCCAATACGAGGCAAGGGATACCGGTTCTTGATGGTCACTTGCATTCGTGAGCGCAGAATCAATACACATGCGCAGACTCTTGTCCTTCTTCTCCACAAAAGTGATCGGAGAAGCCCACTCGAGGTACTACGCCCGATGAAACCCTTACTCAAGATCATCCAATTGTCGCCTCAACTCCTCTAGCTCGGTCGCGATGCACGGTAGGAGCCTTGGCAATAGGTGTGGTGCCCTAATAACATCAATAGCACACTCAACCACCCCGTGCGAGGAAGGCCCGGAAGTTCGGCGGAAAGACATCAAGAAACTCCCAACAATGGGCATATCTTCCGTAAAGATCCGGATGCAGGCTTCTCAAGCATGGCAAAAGACACCGGACTTGGCCATTTCACGGCGACCAAAGTAAGAGGCCAAGAATAAGAGACGAGGTAACGCCCTTGCCCCGATAAACAATTTCGCTATCATCTTGAAAAGAATAACCTTGCGGTCAAAACAATGAATAATAGCATGATGACGTGATAACCAATCCATGCCCACAATTAGGTCAAAGGGGTGAATTGGCGCAACCACCGCATCAATGCCAAAAGCATGACCTTCAATTTCTAGAGCCACATTGAGACAAGCTAAGTTGCTAGAGAGAGGTCCATTAGTGGTAGACACCAACACCTGAAGCTCCAACGAACTAACTGGGATTGAATGTTGCTGAATAAAGCGAGATGCCAGGAAGGAAAAACTAGCCCCAGAATCAAATAATGCAAGAGCAGATATGAGTGCAATGTAACCATACCTATGAGTAGGCAAGTGTGAAAACAAGCTAAGTGAATAGGTAAATATCATCTGAAGCAAATGTGAAGGAAATGAGAGGTTACCGTGGACAACATCGGAACGGCGGTGCGACTCCTGAGTCGGTAGTGCGTAGAGACGCGCATCAATACCGTCAGGTGCGGTAGCGATGGGAGTAGCAGTCGGGGCTAGAACAACTGGAAGTGGACAACAAATGAGGCTACACAAGAAAGGAAATATCTGGTGGAAACATGAAACATTCAGATAACTTACCTGCTCTCTGATGATCAGCAGGTGAGAAAGCCGCTTGGTTCATCAGCATACTGGAGCCTTGTGCTTCTTGATCAAGCCAAAGGAAGAATGGAATTAGGGTTCGAGAGCACACAATAGACTTGTGTCCCCGAATCCCACAAATATGGCACTTGCCAAAGATAGCCACGATCGCTGCCCTTGTGCTCTTCGCCACAATGTAACACACCGCCTTCTTACCAAAGTTTCCCTAGCTCTGAGTTGCTCCGCCTTGGGGCGACGAGGAGAGGAAGATCACGGCGCTTCCCATTTGAACGAGTCTTCTTGGAATCCCAAGAACCGGACTCACGCCGTGGCTCAGAAGAATAGAGCCTACACAAGCAAATGACTTAAGGAATCTTGGATGAATAAGGAATTTAGATAAATGGAAGATTGAATTGAAGGACAAGTAAACCTTTTCTTGTCAGAGTTGGCAGCCTTCTGGGCCGCAGTCTGACGAAGCTGGACCTCCATCTGCCGGGCGCGGTCCACTGCATCCCGGTAGGTGCGTATGTCCATAGCAGCTAAGACATGACGAATCTCCTCTCGAAGGCCTCCAATGAACCGCCATGCCTTCTTCTGCTCATTAGCATTCACCTCAGGAAGGAAACGACAAATCTCCCGAAATGCCTTCTCGTACTGCTCTACCAGTTGACCTTCCGTCTGCCGCAAGGAGTCAAGCTCAAAGTCCTTCGCCCTAGTTAGGGCAAAAGGGTAGTACTCTGCGGCAAAAGCTGTAGAGAAATCCTCCCAGGTAGGTGGCCCTGCCTGAGGCCCGCGAGAGCGACGTACCTCGGCCCACCACAAATCCGCCTCTCCCATCAGTTGCTGAGAGGCGAACAACACCTTCTCCTGGGTTGTGAGTTCCATGGTGTCGAATTTCTTGTTCATGTAGCGAAGCCAATCATCGCCTCCACCGCCCCAACCATCAAGGTCCGCAAACCCTGCGCCGCCACTCTCTCATTGTCATGCGAGGAGCAGGAGGGTGGCACCGAGCAGCGCAGCAGCGCCGCCGCCGCTGAGTCGTCGCGCCCGATTGGCAATCAACACGGAAGAGTGGTTTGCAACAATGTGACCAGCTCGCACCGAGCCGAAAGTCGCCGCACCTCACTCGAGAAGTCGCTGCGCCGATGAAGAAGGAATGTTTGGGGTAGGAACCACCGAGGAGGTAAAGTGGAGCATCCGGCGAGTGAGTGGTGAATTGGTCTCGACTCGATCATCCGTTCGCCAGGCGTCCGCGCACCGATCCACGCACTTTGCACGCGCGATCGCACGCTCGCCGAGGCATACTGTTGCATTGAAGGAGAGTTGAAACAAGCAGGGTATAATGATGAGTGAGAGTAACAATGGAATCCTGAATCAAGTAATATGCCAGTGACTAGACATGCATGCATGAGTAAGCTAACCCGAAGCCCTGTGCACGTGCCATTTTCATTTATTAAAATAGATTTTTTTTCCAGAAACTACAGCCTGAGCTCTGATACCAACTGTAGCACCCCACATAAAGCCAAGGTGGAATACTACTATGGAACGTCATCGCCAAGAAGTAAAAGTAATAATAAAAGACAATAATAGAAATCCATACACCAATTAAAACCGTTAAAGTACTTTATTAGACAATCAACGGAAGTTGCAATAATGTTTGAAATATGGGACCGGTCCACTTTTAATCAAATGACAATTAAAATAAATGGCAAAATTTGTGACAAGCCACAGTGCTGAAAATTCAAGTGCTTCCACCCATGCATGTCGCTATCAATCCACCGCCTTTTACCGAGAGGAAAGAGCAAGCGTGAGATTTGGAAATCTCAGCAAGTACCCAACAACGGTCGCAACACGAGAGTAAAATAGGTAATGCAACCATATGAAATAAAGAGTAAGCATGACAAGTAAGCAATGGACAACTGATATCGGAAATACTGTCATAAGTGAAAGACGGATATTATGAGAACCATGTATTAAAGATATTTGTTATGTGACAAGTTATAGTAAGTTATAGCACGGTGCCGGCGACCTCATCCCACATACCCGTTATACGAGAATAGCTGTGCACAACCTTGTCCTCGATCAGATAATCGCAGACGGGTGTAATATCCTCGTAACGAGAATGTACGGCCCCGTGACGCTACAAAGTTGGGTGGAAAAGACCCTATATGTGGGTAGTCCCGTCGTGATAACCCTTAATTTATTATTTAGCAACTTATCCATGATATGATTAGAGAGTTGTAATTGAATTAAGATATAGTTATGAGAGTGAAGGTTTGATACGATGAGACTAGAGACAAGGTTGGTGATTCATGATATTGGAAACATGATCATCGATAAGGAGATTCCTAACGAGTCATACAAGGGTTGTCAAACAAACCATTTTATTAAGTGATAATTGGTCATTAGTCAAGTTAATGTATAATAACTAAATCAACAACAGTTCACAAATAATAATCAACAATTAAAGCTCATCATTGCAGGACACATATAAATAACCACCAATGTTAAAGATTGCTAGTGATTAACCTTATATTTGAGCATGAATCGCACAACCCTAATTATCATTTAAACGATTATTTACATCCCTAATCACACATAGATTCTATGGTTACATTATATTAGTTACGATATTCATTACTACTAGATTATCATATTCGAAATTACTAAAGCTACAACAACTACCACGATAAATTTATAAAGCGCAATGATCGAAATCATACTAAGGCAACAGTAATTATATGATACAATCGTGCAAAGAAACGGTTACTGACGCGAGGTACTTGCCTTGAGAACGCCGACGGACACGCTACCCGATGGAACCGAGAGATGCAACTGCCCCGCTGCTCCCTCAACAACTGTGTGAGAACCTACATGATAACATGGAAACACGATAAGATACGATGACTTGATTAGGAACGACAAGGAATAACGACTAAAGTGAAAACGGCGGTTCGCCGTGCGAACACGCGTTTGGCCGCGCTAACGGCAACGCTTCCACTGCGGCCGCCGGCCGCCACCGCGCCGCTGCTGAGCAAGCCGCATTGCCGCCGCCTAACTGGCGCGCGCGCGTGGACGTGTGGGCGCATGCGGGCGGGCGTGCATGCCACCGCCGCTGCGCCACCCGCTCACCGGCCGGTCGCCCGCCGCCACAGCCACCGCCATGCGGCCAGCGCGATGCGCGCGCCGACGCCAAGACAGACAAGCGCGGGCGGGGCAGCGAGCCGCCGCCGCCACCGCTGCCGCCGCCAGCCATCGCGGGCGCCGCCGCAGCCGCGCCGCCGAGCCGCCATGGCTATCCTTTGCGCCTACCGAAGCGCCGCGACGGCAGCCGCCGCCGAGCCGCCATGGCTATCCTCAGGCACAGCTGAAGCGCACGCATGGCGCCGCCGGCGCCGGCCGCCGGCCGCCACGCGCCGCCGCCCGGCCGCCTCGTCGGCGCCTAGCAGCCATGCAGCCCCATGCACCATGCGGAAGAGAGAGGGAGTTTGGGAGAGAGAGGATAGACGCAGGAGAGAGAATAGGTAGATGGAGTTACCTGGGGAAGGAAGAACGGCGTGAAGGGATGAAGGAAATAAGATCCACTATTTAAGGCTGGGATTAGTTAGGGTTTGGTGGGTTTTGGTCTCTTTTTTTAATTAATATTATTCTTAATTTCTGGGTGTTACAGGAGCCCTCAAATCAAAAGTAGGGGCTCTGATTTGATGGCTCCTGCTGGAGTTGCTCTAAAACAGTCCACGGCAGAACCAGATTCTAGCTTTTAATAAGGTTGGGCATCTGTTTGCGTTCTAAAGAGGGGATTGACAATACGTCACTCGTGCCACTAAGATATATCATCCCTCGTAATGTAATTGATTTTTGGTGGTGTTTATATGGCACTCGAGTGTTTTTTTATTAGGAGCATTTAAATTTTTTAAAAGAGATGTATACATAGGAGAAGAAAGATTTAAGTATTTTTTATGGTTTGGTACACTTATATTTTTTAGAGGAGTGTATATATAGGAGAAGAGGGATTCGAGTGTTTTTTTGTGGTTCGAAGTACTCACATTTTTTTAGAGTGTACATAAATGGAAGAAAAATATGATTGCTTCGAGTCTAAAAAACATTAAGTGATGTTTAAATATGATTGCTTCGAGTCTTGAAAAACATTAAGTGATGTTTAGCACTTCTCTTGATTTTTTGCCATTCTTTATGTTGGATCCCAAATTATTTGCCACTTTGCATTGTTTTATTTGTTTTTCAGCATAGAAGCACTTAAGCCCACCTGATCTGCCCGTTTTGCCCTTGCGCACCGGCCGTTCCCGTCATATCCCTCTCGCGCACAACCATGGCGAAGGAGGCGAGTAGACGGCATTTACAGTGAACTTTCATTTGTGTACAATCAATGCCATTGGGGAACTACGTTCTTGTCTGCTGATTCAGAGGATCAGAGGTTGGAAATGAAAGCTTTTGGAAAAGCTACTCAAGGAAAGATGGGCCTGTGTGAATGATGTTTCCACATATATCCTCCTCTGCAAACCCAAGTGTTAGCGTTACAGTTGTAATGGCAGTTGGTCCTGCATACTCAAAAATGGACTAGACTACAATGGCCTTTACTTACGAGACACGAGAAGGATTTGCATATATGCAAGAGTTGCAAAGACAAACGAGTTTGCGACCAGCTATGCAAGAGAGATTAACTCAACAGTCGTGCTGCATAATCTAAATTTTGTGTGAGAACGTATTCTTGGAACTTATTGCATATGTCTCGTATACAGGCAACTTGTGTTTTGTTTTTCCTTTGTTTCAGTACCAGTTCGGGTGTTCTTACGTGTACCTTCTATATATCCTAGCTTATTTTATTTATTTCCCCCCCTGAAACTGGGGCAGTTATCGATTTTTTAGAGCTCAGGGATCGCAGAGATAGCAAACTATGGATGCGTGAAAACATCATGTTCCCTTGGTTTTATGATGCTGTAAAAGTCCGAAGAACAAATGGTTTGTTTCCTAAAGTTTGGTAACGTTACTTCATTTACTGGATGGCTAGCATCAGTATGAGCTTGTCTAGTTGATGTTACATCATACTAAGTAGATGCCCTTCGAGTTCATTGATGAAGTCTTCACAGAAGGCATCAAAATCCTCTCTTCCCCCTATGTTCTGAATAAACCCAAACTTGAACATTTCGAACGTCATTACGCCCCTGGATGACATCCTGAGGGAAGACAACAAGGGCTTTGGAGGGCTCAGCCTTGCAAGTGTGGATGATCAACTCAAGCCCCTCGCTCTGGGGAAGGACGACGCTCCTGATGCTGGGCCTCTCGACGTAGCTTCGTCGGGTTCTAGCTCGACCCACCAGGCTTCTCTCCCTGCACCTTGCCAACCTGCAGCTGACCCAGGAGAGGGCTTTTTGGAGTTGGCAAGGAACCCCTTCATGACGGGAAAAAATTCTATGCGGCGGTGCCGCACTACGCAGCTCGTGCGACACCGCCTGTGTTGCCGCCGCGTGTCCGATCTCCTCAGCCGATTCCAACGAGCCGCAGCAGCCGATCCCAACGAGGCGGTGGCGGATGAGGCGACGACGACGGGGACCTCGCGGAGCCTGAGCAACAGCAGCTGGCGGCGGCAGCAGACGAGGAGACGACGACGGAGGAGACGACGACGGATCTCGCCGAACCTGAGCAACAGCGGCGGCGTGTCGCCGAGCCGGCACGCCAGGACGAGCTCCACCACCGCCTCTGCCCCATAGCTCCGGCACTCCTCTCTGCCCCAAAATCCTGTTGCCTCTCTCCTTGTGCCCCAAGATCAACAGAGACAAGACCATGAAGGGGAGAAGATACCAGGTTTGTTGAAACGATATTGAAGGTTGATTCCCGCCTTCTCTTTTGCAATGAATCTTGTTGGGATTGGATGTGGAATTAGTGTTCTTAATAATCTAGCACAAATAGAAATTGCAGAAGGATGTGCTTATTCATTGAAAACTAGTGTTCAGTGAATTGCAGATTTATTCAGCACTGTCATATTTGTTCAGTGAAAACTAGTGCATATATATCAGTTTTCCCTACTGTAATTTTTCTGAAACAATGATGCATCGGCTGCCGTGGTTCGTTGGAATCGGCTGAGGAGATCGGACACGCGGCGGCAGCACAGGCGGTGTCGCACGAGCTGCGTAGTGCGGCACCGCCGCATAGAATTTTTTTTCCTTCATGACCTCGCCAGTGACTGCACCTCAGCCTGGGGGAAGATAGGCCGGCGCACGGTGATGCGGCTGGCCCCTCGTAGGCATAGTACCCAACACGATTATGGTCTCTGGGTCACTTGGTCCTAGCTTGAGGGCACCTCAAACCATGCAGGATCGGCAAACTCCCCAAGCTCCCCCTTCGCCGCCACTGCACCTCCAGCTGGACATTAACCCCGCTGCCAAACCCTCCTTCGTCTTGTCGGACGAAGACGTAGCAGCCTTTCACCTGCCGCCTCCTTGTCGTGGAACACCGGCAATTTCTCGCCGCCGGCGAACTCACAAATGCGTACTCAAGAACACAATGAACACAAGTGTTTGGTGCTGCAAAACCGGGCAGCGTTTTCTGATATATTGCTTGTTTATTTAAAGGAAACAACAAAGCTTACAATGGATAACTGAAAAACAAACTAAAGATGAATACTAACTGATACGTCAATGCATGGCAATCTGCATGACTACTAATTGACCACTACTAACATGTAACGGAAAAATAAAAGATGGCTGTTTTCATGCAGCGTAATGGCTCCACTACTAATTCCTCTACTAGCTGAAACGGAAGCAATAAAACAGCAGCAACTAGCTGAAACCAAACTGAAATGAGAAACGTGACATGCAGGAGTAAATGAAGAAATGGAGAGACGCTGGAGTAAGTGAGACGCTGGAGTAACTTCAATATTTCTCCCCCTTAGTCCTTGCCGTGCTCACCGATCTTGTTGACGCCGATCAACGCACGCAGTTGCTGAAACCGCACGCGTCCAAGCGCCTTGGTCAGAACGTCCGCTAGTTGGTTCTCCGTCGAAATGTGCCGGCGATCTCTTGTTCCGCCGATGCACTCCGAATGTAGTGATAACGAGTGTCGATATGTTTGCTTCGGTCGTGGAAGACGGGGTTCTTGCTAAGGGCAATGGCGGACTGGTTGTCCACCTTGAGCTCCGGCGCTCCAGACTCCGTGCCGACCATGTCAGACACGAGCCGAGCTAGCTAGACGCCTTGGCAGGCTGCTGTAGCCGCCGCAATGTACTCTGCCTCGCATGAGGACAGAGCCACCACCTTCTGCTTGGAGGACTACCAGGTGATGGGATTGCCACCGAGGAAGAAGATGACGCCGCTGGTACTCTTGCGTGTGTCAACGTCGCCCGCCATGTCGGCGTCACTGTAGCCGACCAGTCGAGCTCGTTCATCCTCACTCCTGGTGTAGTGAAGACCGTAGTCTCGCGTTCCCGCTACGTACCGTAGCACGCGCTTCACCGCGTTGAGATGGTCCTCGTGTGGTTTCTCCATGAAACGGCTCAAATATCCCACTGCGTAGGCAAGATCTGGCCGAGTGTGCACCAAGTAGCGCAGTCCGCCGATGACGCGCCTGTACTCGGTGGCGTCCACCAGTGGAGCAGTGCTCTCCTTGCTCAACTTGAACCTTGGTTCCATCGGTGCCAGACAGGGGTTGCAGGTGCTCATGCCACTTCGCTCAAGCAGCTTGCCTGCATAGGCAGATTGGCAGAGCGAGATGCCGCCTGGCCCTTGGTTCACCTCGATGCCGAGGTAGTATGACAGCAACCCGAGGTCGCTCATGAGGAAGACGCGCTTCATCTCGAGCTTGAATGCCACGATCTCGTCGCTGCTAGTGCCGGTGATGATCAAGTCATCGACGTAGACCCCGACGACCAGCCGCGATGGCCCTCGGCTCCGCATGTACACGCCGTGCTCGGAGCTGCTCCTCGAAACCAAGTGACACCATGGACGATCAAGCTTGGCATTCCAGGCCCTCGGTGCTGCCGAAGACCATACACGCCTTGCGAAGACGCAGATTTTGTGCTCGCCGCGTTGACGACAAAGCCCGCGCCGGCTCACGACACTTCCTCCTTGAGGTCGCCGCTGAGGAAAGCGCTTCACGCCCATATGGTGGACTTCCCAGCGCTCGTGGGCTGCCAGAGCCAACAGCGCCCTCACGGACTCCATTCGCGTGACAGGAGCGAAAACCTCGTCGAAGTCGATTCCCGCACGCTGAACATAGCCTTTGGCGACCAAACGCGCCTTGTGCCGGATGACATTGTCGTGCTCATCGCGCTTCACTTTGAAGACCCACTTGAGCCCGATCGCACGGTGCCCAGTGGGAAGCGCGACGAGCTCCCACGTGTTGTTGTCCTCGATCGACTTCATCTCCTCACGCACGCTCGACGCGGCTAGCCTCGCTCTGCCTCGCTAAAGGAGACAGGCTTGTCCGCCGTGGTGAACTGCAACTCCTCGTCGAGCACCCGGGGCACAAGCCCAGGCGGCGAGGCTGGTCCGATGACAGCGTCGATGGCGCGGAACCGAAGTGGAGCATCGTCGTGGTCCACGTCCAAGTTCTCCTCAAAATCAGTTGGTGGCGAGACAAACTCGATCGGTGTACTCATGGGTGCAGGGGCCGGCGTTGGCGTGGGCGACGGAGACATGTGAGCTGGTGATGCCGCATCGGCTCGAGGCATGCCGAGATGTACTCCGTGGTGTACTCAACGTTGAAGGGCTCGCCGTCGCCCGGATCACTGCTGCTTTCGTCACCCCAGCTCCATTGTCCCGCCTCGTCGAACACGACGTCGAGCGACACAATGATGCGCTTGGTGGAGGGGTCGTAGCAGCGGTAGGCCTTGGAGCCGTGCTCGTAGCCGACAAAGATGGTCGGCGTGCTGCGATCATCCAACTTTTTGAGTCCCGGCCGTGTAATCTTGACGTGGGCAACGCAACCAAAGGTCCTGAAGTAGTGGACGGTGGGGCGCTCGCCGTGCCAAGCCTCAAATGGGGTCTTGCCGCTGAGCGCGTGTCAAGCGCGCGTTGAGGACGTGGATCGCGTGTTCACGACCTCACCCGTATAGCCGAAGCCGCCGCCTTGAGCATACTCCGCGCCATGCCGACAATGCTCGTTGCGACGCCTACCACCCCGCTTTGCCGCGGTGAATAGGGGCGGTGAGCTGCGCCAGACGCCGCGCTTCGGCGCAAAGACGCGCGAACTCCACGGAGGTGAACTCCCCACGATCGGTGCGGAGGACCTTGAGCCGCCTCCCGACTCAACCTCCACGGCCGCTGAAGTTCTTGATCGCCGATGCCCGATCTTTGCTCGACAGCAAATGGAGCCACATGTACCGGCTCAAATCATCAACAAGCAACAGGAAATATTTGTTACCGCTTGGAGTTGTGGGCGTGATGGGCCCGCACAAATCACCATGGACGAGGTCGAGGACGTGCTCCGCTCGTCGTAGCGCCTTATCAGGGAACGGCGTGCGCCTTTGCTTGCCGGCGAGGCAGCTGTCGCACACCTGATCGACCTGATCAAGCGGCGGCAACCCACGTACCATCTCCTGTTGGGCGAGCGCGCGCAACGACTTGAAACTGAGGTGCCCGTACCTCGCATGCCAGCGCCAGGCCACCTCCGAGCTACGTGCGGACAGGCACACCGGTCGCCCGATGCGGAGCTCAAGGATGTAGAGGCGCGATGCAGAACGGCGCACCCGAGCAAGAAGGTCGCGTTGCTGATCGTAGATGCGCAGGGTGCCGGAGTAAATCTCGATCCGACATCCGGCCTCCTCCAGCTGACCAAGACTTATGATGTTCGCCGTTAGACGGGGAATGTAGTACACCTCATCGGGCGCGGTGCTCGCCGTTCTGCAAGTGAAGATGATCGTGCGCGCCCTTCAATCTCCACCACGGATCCGTCATCAAACGGACGGTGCCGCGACTTCGCCGAGGTCGGAGAAGGCGCCCGCGCCCGCCATGTGGTTGGTGGCGCCGTGTCGAGCACCCATCGCCGATCGCCCCGATCCTCCCGCGATCCGAGCTGCGCAAAGACCTTGGCCTCGTGGATCTCGACGTGGCGCGACGATGTGGGCGGAGCTGGAGTTCGAATCTCCTCGGCGGGCGGTGCTGCAACTTGAGTGAGTGGTGAAGGGATGGTCGCATGTGCCATCAACAGAGTTGGCTCATCCTCTTCACCCTCCGCAACGTGTGCTTGTGCCTGCTTATTTGGCTTGCTACGGCAGTCCTTGGGCTTGCAGGTTCACGCGCATCCCTTGGGCTTGCAGGTTCACGCGCATCAACAAAGACCATTCCTGGTAATTGGTGCGCGTGAGCATGGGGTACTGGACCGAGCCGCCCGCCTCCTTGACGACGTGCTCGATGATGACTTCGCCGCCGCGATGGCGTCCTCGGCGCGGCGCAGGCGAGTGCGATACCCGTCGTCGGGGAGGGGGCGATGGCGAGCGATCACCACCACCAACGGGAGCCAACTGGACGGACATGACGGCCCCGGGAGCGTAAGAGCTCTGATACCAATTGTCGTGGAACACCGGCAATTTCTCGCCACCGCGAACTCACAAATGCGCACTCAAGAACACAATGAACACAAGTGTTTGGTGCTGCAAAACCGGCAAAGCGTTTTACGATATATTGCTTGCTTATTTAAAGGAAACAACAAAGCTTACAATGGATAACTGAAAAACAAACTAAAGATGAATACTAATCGATACGCCAATGCATGGCAATCTGCATGACTACTAATTGACCACTACTAACATGTAACGGAAAAATAAAAGATGGCTGTTTTCATGCAGCGTAATGGCTCCACTACTAATTCCTCTACTAGCTGAAACGGAAGCAATAAAACAGCAGCAACTAGCTGAAACCAAACTGAAATGAGAAACGTGACATGCAGGAGTAAATGAAGAAATGGAGAGACGCTGGAGTAAGTGAGACGCTGGAGTAACTTCAATACTCCTCTCCTCAGACTAAAGAAGCTGAGCGTGACCTGCCATTCATCGCCACCTCCTTTGCTATTTGCTCCCCTGCATTCGGAGGAGATCGCCACTTCCCTACCGGTTCCTACTGGCCATCACAAATATAACTACAACCAAGAAACAAGTGCTACGACCATATAGCAGATGCTACGACTATCACTAACAGCGGCTACGACTTTACCAGACCCAGTCGCTATGACTTACGATCACACAGACAGAGTGATACGACCATTGCTCACAGTCCGTAAAGTCTACGACCATCAACCATAGCTAGTCAGACCTACGACTATCGACCACGGCCAGTCAGATCTACGACTATCAATCATGGCCAGTCAGATCTACGACTATCGACCACGGTTAGTCAGATCTACGACTATCGACCACGGTCAGATAGAGCTACGACTATCGATCACAGCCAGACAGAGTTACGACTATCGACCACGGCCAATCAGAGCTACGACTATCGACCACGAAGTTGTAAATTCGACTGCCGACCACGGCCAGTCATATCTACGACTATCGACCACAGCTAGTCAGATCTACGACTATCGACCACAGCCAGACAGAGCTACGACTATCGACCACGGCCAGACAGAGCTACGACTATCGACCACGGCCAATCAGAGCTATGACTATCGACCACGAAGTCATAAATTTGACTACCGACCACATAGTCATAAAACTGGCTGCCGACCACAAAGTCGTAAAACCTACTGCCGACCTCAAAGTCGTAAACACTACTGTCGATTACAAAGCCGTAAAAATGACTGCTAACCATAAAGTTGTAAAATCGATTACTGACCACAAAGTTGTAAAATCGACTACCGACCTCAAAGTCGTAAAATCGACTACCGACCACAAAGACACACAACATGGTCGTAAAGAGCAAGTCGTAAAAGCACTCACGACCACCAAGTCGTAGAGGTGCCTACGACCACGTGGTCGTAAAAGTACCTACGACCACCAAGTCGTAACAGCTCCTACGATCACCAAGTCATAAAGATGACTGCCGTTCACACAAAAACCGTAAAAACAAACAAACTTCTGCACATACCTCAAAAATCAAACTCAGCCTTTACCCGAACTCTAAAGCAGAAGTCAATTACCCATCACAACCATGGGCGCGACCTCCACGTGGTCTCACAGATATCTTACTTTACATCTTGCCATGTCTTATGCTAATTTACTAGATTTATCATGTCCTTCTATGTGTAGCTTAGTTTTTGCCATGCTAGCCTTATTAAATGTGGTAAACTTGAATTAAATCATGTCTTGTTGGATCTTATAACTAGTTCTAATCTAGTGATTCTCTTATGATTTATGCCATATCAAATATACTAAGTTGAGTCTTGAATCTAAATTGAGCTTTAGATTGAGTTATACTAGTTCTTTATTGAAACATGAGTTACTATTAGCTCTTTGTTCTTGAACTAAACCAATAAAATAAAAATGATCTCTTTTGTGTAAAAAAAATGATCTCACTAATTTTTTCTCATGAGACTGCTTACTATTGCATTATGCATGAACTCAAGGGGAGTTTTGGATGATCAAAACAACTTCTTTAAGCATCTTACTTGGGATGGTCGCATAAGGCTTGAGATCTAACATATGGCTAAAAATAAAAATGGTGAAAAATGGTTGAAGTTTAAGAGGCAGTTGTGGATGGCTCCTTGTTTAAGACTTACTTTGGTAAGATAAAACCAAAAATGAATTTTGGAAAATGCCAAATGTGCTAAATTTGCTCAATTATAAGTGGTATCAAGTGCTTGAATAAAATATTTCAACCTTAAACTTGTAACACTTTAAATTAACTCAATTGTAGCTTCTTGGTTCTATTTAGTATATTGACATAACTTGGCTTATTTTTAGATACCTTTAGCTAAACTATGATCTTGAACAATTTAACATGCCAAAAATCTATTTAAATTTCATATTATTGCTTATTTGGCTTTAGTTTTGCTATATATGGTTTGGCATAATTTAGATAGCTCTTTCACATAATATAGCTTGGTGTAATATTTGTAAAGTCACTTTGGATCATTTTTATTGCTCCTAATTCTAAAAATGAATAAAATACAGCCACTCTATTTCATTCATGCTCTATTTTCTTCCATACATCTTGATGACTTCATTGTCAAAGGGGGAGAAAGATCTGTAAAAATGCATATCTTGAGCATGTTTTGGAGTTTTTGTGCAAAATTTTGTTAAATTGGAGCTTTAATATTTTGTTGTGATTCTCTTGATCTTTTGATCTCTTATTACCATGACTAAGATCAAATCGAATAATAGTTCTTTCATATGGACCCAGAGTAAGATTTCCCGACTCAATTGGTGGACTTGAAGCTTTTTATGAAAAACTTTAAATTTTTAGTAGCTTCAATCCATTTCTACCTCATATGGTCATTTTCAGTCTTTGCACTTCTCTTATGACCATGTGATCCAATGTTTACTGACAGATAACAACTCCTCTCTGGCATGGCAGATTTTCAAGGTAATAATGTGAAGGACCATGTGAGAAGATCCATGGTTTTATTGTAATGAACCATTATCATTTTGGAAGAGTAGAAGTTTGGAATTTGTATATTTGCATATTTTTCTCAACAACCTACAGATATGGATGATTTGGGGAATTTTGAGTCATAGGATGATTTGGTGACCTAGGTCAGTGGTTATAGGTTGCATGAGACATATTATTGCTAATATGGATCAAGTTGTAAAGAACTTGTGCCTAGAAATTATTTCTTTGTCTTTGGATATGCAAGGATACTTGGAGTCACCATGTCGATGGCAAGGATTGCGGCTACGCTCAGGGAGAAGCCGAGGCCCATAACGATTAAGAATACCAGGTGAGATGGTGAGCTCAAGCATGGCATGAGAAAGGTGAAAAATGTTGAAGGCGAGTTTGAACGGCGGGTTTGCACCATATGGCTTGGTCAGTCCAAGTGAGGTGTGGTCCAGTAGAACCGGAGTGGGAGACAATTGCCAATGTATAGTAACCCAATGGTGAACCTACACAAGGCAAGCACGTAGATTGCTTGCATTGGAAGGAGACGACCTAGTCAAGGAACAGTATTTTGGTAGTTTGGTTAAAATACCAGAATCTGCCTTGGATCAAAATCATGGTGCATGAGTGGCACTTAGAGAAGCGGTTTAGATTAAGGAAAAAGCCGATTTGTTCAATATGGATCAAGGCTAAAGGACTTAGCAGATCCGGACTTATGCGCTTTGAAAAGCATGCATAAGTGAACATGTGAGAGTAAAACCCATATGTGTGGGGTTAACGAGTTTCCCATATTGTAGTAAGTAAATAATATCTATTAGGATTAAATGTGAGTGGCTAGCCTATCTATTTAAAGGGGTTGGGATGGATGCTTGTGGGCTATTTATCCAACGTACCTCTCTTGTGTGCTTTCTTGTTTTAGGGTTAGGGTTTAAGAATTGAGTGCTTATGGTGTGCTCTCTTCTCCAAGATAGAGTGGGTGTAAACTTACCTCCTCATGTGGCAATACATCAAACTTTGATCAGCTCCATGACTATCTCTTGTTTCGATTGATTTGCTTTTGATTTGGTTGATTTTGATCTCTTCTCTTCCCTCTTCTTAATCTTGCTATGCAAAGGATGTATAAGAGATGGAGATAATTTTAGAAAATCAATCTCCATCCATCTAAGCACTTTGGTAGCAAGTTCACCAAGAAACTCGGTTTTTGCACGTTTTTGATCATTCAAGTGACTTCTTAATCTGAGGGTCTTTGGCTAGATTTCTTTAGTGTTCTAACTTACTGTGATATGTGATAATATATCTAGAGCCATCTTGACCACTATCCACCCACGAGCAGGTCATATTCACTGTTTTAGGTTTTTGACCCGTTTTTGGTGCAATATGCCTTCAAATGGAAACAATGGTCAGAACTTTGGAAACAATTTTCTTAATTATTGATTAGAATAGATTCCTGACATTCTATAGAAGGTGTGTACCAAATTTCAAGTGATTTAGAGTTTTGGTTTGAAGGTTAGCTCAATTTTAGATTATAGGCTGATTTTGATGCAGTAAAGCTTCACGAACTAAAATATCACAAATCTCTTAAGTTTATTTCAAGTTTTTGAATTGGATAGGTTTCTAAAGTTGTGAACTAGTTGTTGTTCAAGTTTCAAGTCTTTTGGATTGACGGATTAAAAGTTACATGATTTTTTGGATTTGAAATACTGCTGAAATCACTATTCACGAGTTGAAATTTTCAATAGCTCAGATAATTTTTGGAGTTTGGCTTCTTGATCTTCATAGTTTCTTATAGCTATTAGAGTAAAGATTATAGGAAGACTTAGGGAAAATTTAAAGGCACCATTCATCTCATCTGTTGCCATATCAGTCCTACATAATAATGGGAGATTAGCTTGACATTTGATAAACAGATGAACGATGATGGGAGATTAGCTTCACATTCAATAAGCAGCTGAATAATGATGGGAGATTAGCTTCACATTCGATAACCAGCTGAAGACATGTAATTTGGAACAGCTCATAAGCTTGAATTGTGGTGTATGTGTGTGCAAATTTTACGCATCTGTGACGTAGTGAGGTCGTCTTATATTTATTTTGTTTCATGTATGTCACTCTGTTCTGCTAAATTAAACGCTTCTTCAGTAATACCAGTACTGCATTACTTGTGCGAGGGCAAAAAGTTCTAGTTACTTTTGCAAGATGGTATGTTATTTAACATATCAGAGAAGAGTTTGATATGAACCAAAGAGTCGTAACCTCAAAATAGTATAGTTTGCCGTCGAGTCTAAGTTAAATCAAAATGAAGTTCCAACCACGCAAAACCAACCTTTTGGACGCTTGAGTCAGAATCATCAAAACTGTAGATTAGATGTGTTGAGATCCATGATAAAGGGTTATCTCAACAAATTGGAAATTGCAGTTCAGAAGAAAATTAGAGGTTCCTTTGGTAGAGCTTCTGTAGTCAATTCTGCACCAATACGGCTGCTTGCCAATTTATTTGTTCTGAGAAAGGCTACTTTCCGATTAATGTTCAAGTTAAACATCAAAGTTTACCAGTCCATAAAACACTAAAGCGTGAGCCACCATGTCAAGAATACTCTGCTTTACTCTCATGGGCTTCAACAGGGAAAACACCACCATTTTACTCTCTATTTGAGTATGTATGAGGTGTTTGTTCTGAATTCTAAACCAGAGTGCTCTGTTTGGATAGTAGGAATATTTTTCGATTCTTGTAGAAAATGAACAGTTCTTGTTAAATTCCGGCTTTTTACGTTGGCCAAAATTTGTATACAAATTATTGTTGGATATTGATCTAAGGCCAAAACGGCCAGAAAAGGAAGGACGTGGGGAAATCCACGTCCCTGATTTTCAGCACCCTGATCGGGGGTGCCTTACCAATTTTGGTTACGGTCCCCCGTTGCGCAGCGCAATATAAAAAGGGGGTTCCGGCCTCACGTTTGGGGAACGCCGTTCCAATCCCGTGAGACTCAAAACCCCATACAAACCCTAATCAAGACCCGATCTATTACGCGCTGCTAGCAACGGGAAGACCGTCGCCGCCGCTGCTACAGGACATCGCCGGCGACTCTTTGGCCGATCTGCACCGACTCGTCCCCACGCCTGCATCACGCAGGCACGAGGTCTTCGCTCCATGGCGTTCATTGGCGACCGTAAGTCTCCCTAACCCTCATGCCTAGGTGTTCATGTTCAGTTCTAGGGTTAGGCCATTGCTCATGTTTAGACTTCCCTTAAGCCCACATTTGGTATCAGAGCAACCTAGAACTCTTCATGAACCCTAACTGAACCTAACCGAACTTTGGATTTCGGATTCGGAGGTTTAGATCTAATGATTATGGCTCGGCTAAAGAATTTAGAAGGAGGGGAGTTACGAATTGCTTTTGCAAAATCTGATGAAATCCCCAAAATGTCAAGTTTCCCCGAACCCTAAATCCCCAAAATCATATGAACAAGTTTTGGATCGGCGGTGGGAAGAATCAAAAAGAAAAAAAAACAAAGGGGAAGGGAGGGCTTACGGGCACCGCCGCCGTGCCGCAGTCGCCGGCATGCCGCATCGCGCGCCGCTTGGCCGCTGCCGCTGCGCGCGCAGGCCGCCGCCCGCCGCCGCCCCGCCGCTGCCCACCATGGCGCTGCCGGAGCCGCCGCGCCCGCCAGTGGCGCCGAGCGCCGCCGCTTCCGCTCGGGGCCGCCCTCCTGCGCGCCTGCGCCGCGTCGCGGGCGCGCTGCCCCACCCGATCGCGCCGCTTGCTCGCGCTCCGCCGCCGCTGTCGCCCGCGGAGCCGCGCGTCTGCCGTCGTGCGCCACCACCGCCGCCCGTCACGCGCCGCGCTGCCGTGCGGACGCTGCCACCCTTGCGCCGTGCTTTTCGGGAGCAAATGATTAGGGTTTTTGGGGAGAGCCGGCCGCCGGCGGTTTTGTTCACGCGAAATTTCCTCCGAGCCGTCGGATTTTGGTGTATGGCCGAGATCGGGCCCGGGGAGAATGAGGGAGATTTGAGGAGCCGGCGCCCTGATGGGCCAGTAGAGCCGCAAGGCTCGCGGGCCACGAGAATTTTATGGGCTATACTATTGCAGAAAAAATTTGGGGGAGGAGGAGGAGGGGCTGTTGGGTTGTTGGCCCAGCAGCCATAATTTTATGTATTTTATATATATTTCAGTATACTTTTCATGTATGTGTATTTCATGCATGCTTTTAGGTATATATATATATACATGAAATTTATGATGTATATTTCAGGCTGTTGGGCTTTTATTTTTCAGTATATATATTTCATGCTTTTATGTTTTATCTCATGTTCAATTAATGATTATTTGATGTCTCTTATGAAATTATTGATGGATAATGTTGCCAAGCTGTTGAAAAATATTATGCTCTTTTCCGCTGCGTAATGTTCTGCCCCTAATTGAATGGAACCAACGGGAAATTCAATTGGAGGGTTGTATTTAGTTTTACATGCTATTACTATTTGACCAACGTTAATTGTAATTGCATGTAATCAATTATGTTTATTTTTATGTTTATTTTTCGCCATGCTATTACTCTTTGACCAAAGTTAATTGTAATTGCATGCGATAAATTATGTTAAATTTTTCGTTTCTGCCCAACGGTGATGCGAAAAATTCTTATGAGCATGTTGTTAATCATACCAACGTAAGATTAATTTTCATGCAAATTAATTATGCATTTTCTAATGTAAATTTTAAATTTTTTCAGCTGCTTCTGTTTCCGCTCATGTAAATGCAATTGAGCCACTTAATGGTAGTAACTTTCAGAAATGGAAGTTTACGCTTATGACGACTTTTCAGCTCTTGGATCTGGACTATGCGTTCAGGTTCGATGAGCCTGTCGCTCCTACTGAAGGGGAGGACAATTATGATGACAAAATGAAGGAATATAGAACTAATGCTGAGAAGTGGGAGCGGTCTAACCGTGTTTCACTTGCTGTGATGAAAAACTCCATCAGTGAGGCCATAAGGGGAGCAATCCCTGAAAAGGAAAGGGTAAATGACTATTTGTCCTCCATCGAGGATCACTTTAAGGGGTTCTCTAAAGTTTATGCTACCACACTGATGCACAGGCTTATGAACACTAAGTACAATGGTACTGGGAATGTTCGTGAGCACATTATGACCATAATCAATATTGCTGCCAGACTTAAGACAATGGACATGGCTATTTCTGATGGTTTTGTTGTCCATTACATTATGATGTCTCTTCCCAAGCAATTTGAAGCTTTCAAGGTGAACTACAACACCATTAAGGACAAGTGGACCATGAGTGAGTTGATCGCTAATGTTTCACAGGAGGAAGAGAGGCTCAAAGCTGAGGGGCTACTGATTTTGTGAATCAAGTCAGCTCCTCAAATAAAGTGGTCCTCTAGAAATAGAGGTGGCTACAAAGGAAAGGGAAAGAAGGAGCAAACCTACTCCCTTATCGAAGCCACAAAGCCACAAAGACCCACAAACATCCTAAGGCGCCTAAAACGCTTCAGACACAGGAGCTCAAATGAACAGAAGAAAAGTGGTGAATGTTACTTTTGTCGATCGAAGGACCATTTCAAAGATGATTGTCTGGATGGCTGAAATGGCTCGCCAAGAAAGGTACTTATGAAATCACTTTTGTTGATGAAGCATTTTATGCTGATTTTCCTATAAATTCTTGGTGGGTTGATTCTCGTGCTTCACATGCGTTACGAATTCCTTGCGTGGATTCCATATGTTGAGAAGTCTCAAAGGGAAAGAAGCCTAAGAGTGGCTAATGGGATGGAAGCCAAATTCAAGCTATTGGATCGGTTTCTTTAGTTTTGAATAATGGTTTTGTAATGAAACTTAATGATGTTCTTTATGTTCCCTCAATGAGAAGAAACTTGATTTCCATTTCATTATTAGATAATGATGGATATTCTTGTAATTTTGGACACGGAATGTGTTTGATTTATTTTAATAATGATAATGTTGGCGTGCCATCTGACACGACAAGCTTTATATGTTATCCCTGCAAGATTCTTCTATATCCATGAATGTATGTGATGTGAATAAAAAGCGCAAGCGAATTGATGAGACTTCGTCGAAATTGTGGCACTATCGTTTGGGCCACATTTCGAGGGGGAGAATTGAACGTCTCATTAAAGAAGAAATTCTCCACCCTTTAGACTTTAATGATTCGGATGATCATTGCCTCGATTGTATCAAAGGCAAGTATGTAAAGCAAATAAAGAAAGGTGCTACTCGAAGCACAGGGATTTTGGAATTAATTCATACCGACATATGTGGTCCTTTCCCTGTGACATCAGTGGATGGTTATGATTCTTTTATTACGTTCACTGATGATTACTCACGTTATGGTTATATCTATCCTATTAAAGAAAGATCGGAGGCACTTGATAAATTTAAGATATTTAAGGCTGAAGTTGAAAATCAGCACAATCTAAAGATTAAAGTAGTGCGCTCGGATCGTGGGGGAGAGTATTATGGGCGACACGCAACTTATGGGCAGATTCCTGGTCCTTTTGCCAGGTTTCTACAAGAAAATGGTATAGTCGCCCAGTACTCAATGCCTGGTGATCCCCAACAAAATGGAGTAGCGGAAAGAAGAAATCGCACACTTATGGATATGGTTCGAAGTATGTTGAGTTACTCCACTTTGCCAATAAAGTTATGGATGGAAGCATTAAAGACCGCTGCACATATACTCAATCGGGTTCCCAGTAAATCAATACCTAAAACACCTTATGAATTATGGACTGGGAGAAAACCAAGCTTGAACTACCTCCATGTGTGGGGTTGTGCAGCTGAAGCTAAGGTGTTTAACCCACACATTAGGAAATTAGATCCCAAGACTGTGAGTTGCCATTTTATTGGCTACCCTGACAGGTCTAAAGGGTACCGATTCTATTGTCCAGATCGTACCACAAAATTTGTAGAAACAAGGCACGCTGTGTTCTTGGAAAATGATGGCATCAGTGGGGACTTGGAGCCCAGGAAAATTGATCTTGAGGAGAAGCGGATTTATGTTGCTTCACCGCTAATCCGACAGATGATTTTCTTGTGCCCCAAGTGGTTGTGCCCATAGTTGATCTGTAGTTGCAACTCTGTTGCATCTCCATTAGCACTCTGTGGCTACTCCTTCGTTGAGGGCTCAAAATACAAGTGCAATACCTAATGATGAGCCTTCACAGCCCTCTGTGACAATTAATGAACAACCTGATGAGCCTACTAATGAACCTGTCAGGAGATCACAACGAGTGAGGAGATCTGCTATCCCAAGTGATTATGAGGTTTACTTGAATGAGGATGATCTTGGGAAGGCAGATGATCCTAGCTCTTATAAGGAAGCAATGAAGAGTAAGGATTCATCTAAATGGCTAGATGCCATGAAAGATGAGATTGAGTCTATGGGCGCTAATGGCGTATGGGACTTAGTGGAAATTCCTAATTGAGCCAAAACAGTAGGCTACAAATGGGTCTACAAAACAAAACGTGACTCCAAAGGGAACATCGAAAGGTTTAAGGCGAGACTTGTAGCAAAAGGGTTTACACAAAGAGAAGGTATTGACTATAATGAAACCTTTTCTCCTGTCTCAACTAAAGATTCATTTAGAATCATAATGGCGCTCACAGCACATTTCGATTTAGAGTTGCACCAAATGGACGTTAAAACTGCATTCCTGAATGGAGACTTGTATGAGGACGTTTACATGACACAACCGGAAGGTTTTGTTGTGGAAGGCAAGGAACATTTGGGATGCAAACTAAGGAAATCCATATATGGCCTGAAGCAAGCTTCTAGGCAATGGTACCTTAAGTTTGATGAAGTCATAAGGAAATTTGGATTTAAGGAGAATGATGTTGATAATTGTACTTATGTTAAGTTCAGGGGGAGTAATTACACCTTCCTAATTCTTTATGTGAACGATATATTATTGGCCAGCAGCAGTGTGGACATGCTGCGAGAAACTAAAAGATTTCTCTCGTCCAATTTTGATATGAAGGATCTCGGTGAAGCATCTTATGTTCTTGGTATTGAAATTCACCGAGATAGGTCCAAAGGAACATTAGGTTTATCACAAAAGGCATACATTGACAGAGTACTAAAGAGATACAATATGCATAAATGCTCATGCCTACTTTGCTCCTATTGTTAAGGGCGATAAGTTTGGGAAATTTCAATGCCCAAAGAATGACTATGAATCTGATCAGATGAAGGCTATACCTTACGCTTCTGCTGTCGGAAGTATTATGTATGCTCAAGTATGCACGCGCCCTGATTTAGCTTTTGTTACCGGATGCTTGGCGATATCACCAAATCTAGGACCGGACCACTGGAAAGCCGTTAAGAAAGTCCTGCGCTATATGCAAGGCACTAAAGGTCACATGCTCACATATAGAAGATGCGATAACCTTGAGGTTGTCGGTTATTCTGATGCTGATTTTGCGGGGTGTAAAGACACTAAGAAGTCCACATCAGGTTATATTTTCACCCTCGCAGGAGCAGCAATTTCATGGAAAAGTGTAAAGCAAACACTTACTGCATCGTCGACAATGCAGGCTGAATTTGTGGCATGTTATGAGGCTACCGGGCAGGCTGTATGGCTTAAGAACTTTATCCCGGGATTGAGAGTGGTAGACAGCATCTCTAGACCACTCGTTTTGTACTGCGATAATCAACCCGCAGTTTTCTATTCGAGTAACAACAAGTCAAGTGCAGCTGCCAAGCACATTGACATAAAGTATCATGTTGTGAAAGATAGAGTCCAGGATCAAACAATTAAGGTTGAGCATATTGGAACTAAATTATGCTTGCGGATCCGCTCACAAAAGGCTTACCACCCAATATTTTTCGTGATCATGTTGCGGCATGGGTTTATTGGAGAGCTTTGTGATCCCGGAATAAGATGACCATATAAAGTAACCAACTCCCATGAAGTATTATGTTATCCGATTGATATAAAATGGAGCACTATAAGTACTTGTCCAAATGGTATTTAATTGATGTTGTGACGCATTATTTTGGTGTGAAGTTTTATTGAGAGAGGGCTTATGACGTTTAGCCTTACGATCAAGGGGGAGAATGTTGGATATTGATCTAAGGCCAAAACGGCCAGAAAAGGAAGGACGTGGGGAAATCCACGTCCCTGATTTTCAGCGCCCTGATCGGCGGTGCCTTACCAATTTTGGTTACGGTCCCCCGTTGCGCAGCGCAATATAAAAAGGGGGTTCCGGCCTCACGTTTGGGGAACGCCGTTCCAATCCCGTGAGACTCAAAACCCCGTACAAACCCTAATCAAGACCCGATCTATTACGTGCTGCTAGCAACGGGAAGACCGTCGCCGCCGCTGCTACAGGACATCGCCGGCGACTCTTTGGCCGATCTGCACCGACTCGTCCCCACGCCTGCATCACGCAGGCACGAGGTCTTCGCTCCATGGCGTTCATTGGCGACCGTAAGTCTCCCTAACCCTCATGCCTAGGTGTTCATGTTCAGTTCTAGGGTTAGGCCATTGCTCATGTTTAGACTTCCCTTAAGCCCACAATTATTTGTTCTCTTGACTGTTGAATAGAATCATGCACCTATGTTTATGTTTAGATTTTCCCACACACCACCGGCCTTCGCTACCTATTTGTTCTGTTTACCATCTTCTTATATGCTCTCTAGGGGTGGAAAACGGTAACGAATAATTCGTATTATTCGACATTCGTATCCGAGAAAACGCGAATGTAGTAAGCAAAATCCGTATTCGAAAATGTTTATATTTGTATTCGAGAATATTTATATCCGTATTTGAGAATATTCGTATTCGCATTTGTTGTGGTTACAGACCAAACAGAGAGATGATAGAATGGTAATGGAGAGTTAGGTGAGCAATGCTTGGGGACTTCCCCATGGCCTGGATGGCTTATATATATTCACATGGGGAATATTTTACAATTATGTCCTTACACCCAAGTATCCCTCTTAAGGGCAGCTATATCATTACACATGCCCCATTTTAGGCTTTACAACCTTCTAACAGGCTGGCTAGACTTAGGTGAGGGTCACCCCTACAACAGCATTCATATTCGAAAATATTCGTATCCGTATTCATATCCGAGACTATTCGATTCATATTCAATTTGTTTCTAGAACCCATGAAAAACCTGTACGAATTTTGTTATTCAAAATTTGAATTTAGACAGTTTAAAACCGGTAAAAAATCAGCAAAACCGCTAGGAATCTGTTTTATCCGATATTCTCGGAGGAATCTGTTTCATCCACTGTCTTTTACTATTAGTGGAGGAATGGTCCGGTAGCCGTGGGCAACTCTCGAGGGACGGAGATGCTCCGGGGGTGGCATCGACAGCCGACGCCCTGGGAATTGTCGCCGCGGAGGCCACGCGACCGATGTTGATGGCTTCGTCCCCCAGCCAGAGATGCTGCGGGCCTTGCGGGCCTGGCAAGGGGCCGCAGAAAGTGTGGTCGCCGACTTGGATCGCCAGGCGCTGCTGGCGTGTGAGCCAGAGCTCCTAGAGGGCGCGCTAGAGGCCTCGGAGATGAGGGTGAGTGCTCGACTTCGATGACGCTGCCATAATTTAGGAATTTTGTTAACAATTGTGCTTCGCAGACGCTCGCCCTTGCTCGAGTCTTGTAAGTGGCACGCGCCCGTGAGCGGGGGGACTAGAAGACCGGCTGCGGGCTGCCAAGGAGGCCCTGCGCGCAGCCAAAGAGGCCCACTCCGTCAAGGACGATCGCATCCGACTCCTAGAGACGGAGGGCGCGAAGGTGATCTCGGATGCTCTGGCGCTCACGACGGAGGCTCAGTGCGCGGCCACCGAGCAGCACGACGGCTTGCTCCAGCAAATCACCGAGCTGGAGGAGGAGAAGGGTCGCCTCGTCGTGTCTCTCTGGGAGAAGGACCGGGCTTTGGGCGATGCCTCGGTGGTGGCGTGGGACGCCATGCTGGCTCTGGAAGGCGCCCTCAAAGACCTCTCCGATGATGTGTCACCTCGCGCCTTCGGTCTCAAAGACTTGTCGCGAACACTCCGTCGAATCGAGGAAGCTTTCGGTCTCGCTCTCAGCGCCGCCAAGGCCTTCGGTAACCATGGCTGCTCCATGACCTTGCACTTAGCCTTCACGCTGCTTCAGCACCGAGGCTGCCAACACATCAACGAGTTGGCCGCCCCTAGCTGGAGATGCCAGCCGAGGCCGGGGTAATGTCGGGCGCCGTGCGCATCGTCTGCGGCACTGTCCAGGCCTTCCATGACCGGATTTGGGGCTACATTGGGGAGGTCACAGCGAAGATAGTGTTACGACGGACCCTGCACGGCGAGAGGAACTTGGGCCAATGGCTTGATGAAGTTCCCCGGTGCAACGAAGATGGTGACGCCGTTCCGAGGTATGGTGCGAACCCACAGGTGTGATGCCGGGGTCTAGAATGTAGGAGTGCGTTGCGGTGTATGTGCTCCCTTTTTTATGAATAAAGTGGAAATCGCCCCACGCTTTGTTTACTTTACTGTTTTTGCCCCGGGCAGCTGCTTGATAAGGGCTGGTTGCTAGTCCCTGACCTCAAGACCCGACGGCGTCTTCGGCATTGGGGGTAGGCCGAGGACTCGCTGAACTTTTGGGCAGCCCGGGCTTCAGCGGGCGAGACTTTGGCCCAAGGGTGGTGATGATACCTTGCGGGCCCGAAAGCTTTATGCATAAGGAACCATGGTGCAGGACTGCCTTGAAGGAGTTGAGGGCTGGGCGCCCCAGTATGGCATTGTATGGGTACGGGATGTCGACGATGTCGAAGGTGACATCCTTGCTCCTTACGTTGTCGCCCTGGCCAAAGGAGACTTGAAGGCATATCTGGCTCAGCGCCTTCAGTGGCTGACCCCCGAAGCCATGCAGTGGGATTCTCGAGGGACCCAGGCGACTTCGGGGGGATCCCCATTTGGTCGAAGGCCGCCGCAAACAGGATGTTCGCAGAGCTGCCTCCATCGACTAGGACGCGTTTGACATCGCATCCTGCGATGGCGACCTAGATGACCAGGGGATCCTAGTGAGGGAACTCCACGCCCTCAGCGTCAGCGGGCGTAAAGGTGATTTTGTGCTGCGCCCACTCCGGTGGTGCCTGCGCCAGGTACGCTGCCACATGGTGTAGCCTCCGCGCGTAGGCCTTTTGTTGCCACACCGAGGAGAACTCCGGTGAAGAGCCTCTGGAGATGATGTTTATAACCCAGCGCTGGCCTCCCTCCGGGGCCTGGATTCGCAAGGGGCCTTCCTGGGGTTGCTGCACATGAGCCTGAATCCGCAAGGGGCCCTCCTGGGCCTGCTGCCCGTGGGCTTGAATTTGCATGGGGCCCTCTTGGGGCTGCTGCACGTGGGCCACGACAGGCGGCCCCGCTTCCAAGGTTCTGTCCTTGGCGATGTTCTGATAGAGCGCCACAATGGTGGTGCTTGCCCGCGTGTTGTGGCCACCCTAGCCATGCACCTCGCACCACATGTCGCAGAGTTGGTCTTCTTGTTCCGCACGGGGTCTATCGTCACGACCCCGGCCGCGCCCTCGCCCCCGGTCTCAGCGACCTCGACCGCGACCAGTGTGGGCACTGTCTTCAGAACTACCCTCGATGTCGAAGATGTAGCGGGCCCTCTGGGATTTACGTTGGCTGCACTTGGACTTGTCACCCGACGAGTTCTTAGGCTTGGCGTCCTTGCGCTCGGGGGCATCCTTCGAAGACTCTTGCTTGTGCTTGCCCTTCAAGGATCCCTCCGGTATGTCTTCCTTCTTCGCCGAGGCCTCCGCTTGATTAGTGTCGGAGTCGTCGCCTTTGTACCGTCGCGCGTCCTCCTCTGCCCTTGCATAGTCTTCCATCTTATTGAAGAGCTTCGTGACCGTCTTGATCGGCTTACGCGCGTTGTACTCAGCCAGTGGCCCCGGGCGGAGGCCTTGTATCGTTGCATTGATAATGGTTATCTCGTTGACGTCCTTGACCTGGCAGCGAACCTTTGCAAAGCGCTTGAAATACTCTCGGAGCTTTTTCTGAGGGTTTTTGCTTGATGGTGAAGGGCTGGTCCACGTTGACGCGCTCGACATAGTTCCCTTAGAAGTTGTTGTAGAGACGGTTACAGATCTGCTCCCACGTGTAGATGTAGGCGCCACTCCTTGCAGTGCGAGGGGGAGCCCCTTCGCCTTGGTGGTCTCGTCTCTGCTTGCAGCTTCAATAGCAGTCTCGTACACACGCACGAACTCCCGAGGATCCGTGTTGCCCTTATACGGCTCAATGGCGTTGGGGAACTTGAAGTCCTCCGTCCATGCCGATTGCTGTAGGCCCACGGAGAGGGGGACTCCGGATCCACGCGCCGCAATGGGACGCAATTAGAAGTTGGGGCGTCGCGGCTGTCCACCCGCTCTGGCATTGGCTCTGGCTCAGCCACCGGTGGGACATGCTGGCTCCGAACCTCTTGTATATCCCGGACGGCTTCGCGGAGGTCCGCCAGCTCCCGTTGCAGTGTGCCAATGGCTGTTAGTAGAGAGTTTTCCACCGTTAACGTGGTCACGACAGTTGGAGCGATGAGTTGCACCGTTGGGCCAGCAGCAACGACGGCTTGCGCTACAGAACTGCTCGGCGCGTCGGTGTGAAGAGCTCTAGAGTCGGTGACAGGACCGACGTCGCCGCCGAGGCCACCCGCCGCTCCCGCGCTGGGCACAGAGGCAGTGGCCACGGCAGCCCAAGCATCGGCGTCAGTGCTTCCGACAGTCCGGTTGGTACCCGTGCCGAACACCGTGCCAGCGGTTGGGGCGACTGTCGCGCCACGGACGTCGAGGTCAACAGCCGCAGCACTGGCGCTGCCGCCTGCGCCCACAGGCGCAGCGCTATCGCCCGCACCCGTAGCCGACGCGTCGCCAAGCGCTTCTTTCGTGCTCCTCTTCTTCTTCACCGCTGCCGATGATGAAGTTTTCTTTGGTGCCATCCTTCTTCAAATCTTGGAGCTTGCTCTTGTCTTCCCCACGGACGGCGCTAACTGTTGTGGTTATAGATCAAACAGAGCGATAATAGTATGATAGTGGATAGTTAGGTGAGCAATGCTTGGGGACTTCCCCATGGCCTGGATGGCTTATATATATTCACATGGGGAATATTTTACAATTATGTCCTTACACCCAAGTATCCCTCTCAAGGGCAGCTATGTCATTACACATGCCCCATTTTGGGCTTTACAACCTTCTAACAGGCCGGCTGGGCTTAGGTGGGGCCACCCCTACAACAGCATTCATATTCGAAAATATTCGTATCCATATTCATATTTGAGACTATTTGATTCGTATTCAATTTGTTTCTAGAACCCATGAAAAACCCGTACAAATTTTGTTATTCAAAATTTGAATTTAGACGGTTTAAAACCGGTAATTGGTCAAAAACCGGTAAAAAAATCAACAAAACCGCTAGGAATCTGTTTTATCCGATATTCATATCCGAGAAAACGCGAATGTGGTAAGCAAAATCCGTATTCAAAAATATTTGTATTCGTATTCGAGAATAGTCGTATCCGTATTTGAGAATATTCGAATTCATATTCATTTTAAAAATATGGATTCGTATTCATATTTAAGACTATTCAACCGTATCCGATCCGTTTCCATCCCTAAAGCTCTTCCCTTCGTTGAGCATCAAGGGACCCCTTATTTTCCAATAGTAATTAACTTTTTTAATTTCTTATGTGTTTTTCTCCAAGACCATATTCTAGTTTTTTCCACCAGTGAATTCTTTGCAGAAATTTCTTTATCTATGATGGATTTTGCCGGATCAACTTACATGGATGTCGATGGCGCGAAACCTACGCTAAAGATCGACATTGGTCCTAGATGGTTGTAAATAAATCTTCTCTAGTTTTCCTCCGTAGAGATCCTTATTTCCTGCTTCCATGTTTGTCGATAATCATGCCGCTGGCGCAAAGTCTGGAATCTTGCCAAGGAATATAAAGAAATTAACACATTGGGCGTCAGAATGTCAAAAAAGTGTAGGACGTGTCCTACAATTAATTCACTGAGAGCATCTTCAATAGTATTATCTTAATCTTTTAGCTATATTAAATGAGTAAAATCATATTTAGAAAAAAGAAGGTGAGAAGAGATAGTATGATGTCTTTTATGCAAAAGACACTGGAGCTCGCAAATCAATGCAAATAGTGAGAGGATGTAAGATAGAAAGTTACGATAAAAATAGTATAAAATAGTTAGAGAAATAATTTACTGTTAGAGAGTTTATTTCTAATACTATATTTAGATAAGCTAAATGTCTTAAAAGACAACTTCAAAAAGATAAACTATTGCGCATGGGCTCAGCCCACTTGAAATTCGCTACAGTACTCACAGCAGGTCACTAGTTCACACGTCACAGCCACAGGTCGCCAAGCCAGTTCACCAAACCACGCCGTCGCCGTGCGCCGCCGCAACGGCGAGGGCGAGGGCGAGAGCGCAACTGTGCATGCGCGGCGTGCGCCCAGCACGGCCTCAAGCCGCCGCCCTGCTCCAGATAACAACTCCTCTTTGGCGTGGCAGGTTTTCAGGGTAATAATAATGGGAGATTAGCTTGAAATTTGATAAACAGATGAATGATGATGGAAGATTAGCATCACATTCAATAAACAGCTGAATAATAATGGGAGATTAGCTTCACATTCGATGAATAGCTGAAGACATGTAATTTGGAACGGCTCATAAGCTTGAATGTGGTGCATGTGCGTGCAAATTTTACTCATCTGCGACGTAGTGAGGTCGTCTTATAATTATTTTGTTTCATGTATGTCACTCTGTTCTGCTAAATTAAACGTTTCTTCAGTAGTACCAGTACTGCATTACTTGTTGTAGGACCGAAATGGCGACAGAGAGGGTGAATGTCGTTTGCTTCAAAAATCGCCTCCGATAATTCGTACACTGATTTTCCAAAGAGATGCACAACAAAGCAACTCACAAAAAAATTATGCTGAAATCTTGAACGCATGCGATACTAAAAACATTCAGCATAAATTAGAGATTAACTAGTAAAAATTTCAGCTGAAAATAATGTCGTTTGATCTGCATCCAAAATAGTTAAAGATCAGCAAAAGAAATGAAGCTTCCTTGTACATTTGCTCATGCTGGCCGCAAGCACAAAGAGAGAGGAGACAAGCTGCAAGAAGGGTACGTACTGCATGCAATTCTTGCTGGCCAAAAGACTTTAAAGTAACATCCGAGTACACTTTTGCTTTGGCCAAAAATTGAACATGCTTTCAACTATTCATTGCTGGCAGAAAGACACATACTGCTCACAAGAAATCTCTTTGCTATCCGTGAATCACCTTGCTGGCCGAGAAAAAAAAAGAAACTGCAAGGCTGTTTCGCAGCAACCCAAAAGGAAATGAAGTGGGTTCAAGCTATTTACTAACTAGCTGCAGCCGAACAAATTTCTAAAAAATATGAGCAGCAGTCTAGAAAGTAACGGCAAGAAACAAACATCATTCGGCCAATAAAAAATGAGACAACCATTGTTGGCCGTGAGACATGTTCTACTAGGATTTTAGAGTCATCCGAAAAGCTAAAAAAAAATTGAGACTTACACCAAATGAGGGAGGCTTTAGAGTCTCATAACTCTAGCACAAGAGCTTTCGAAAATCAGCAAAAGAATAAACTCAGAGGAAAACTGCTCGCACAAAAAGAACAAGAGCAAGAAATCAAGTCATCTTAACACAACAAATAAAAACGATACGGAGACATACATGCTTAAAATAGAGGAATGATTACATAGTTGTTCAGCTCATCTCTCTCAATCTCCCACTAACAAGTCCCCATACATGCTTGAGAATCAAGAACTCATAGCACACATGCATAGGAGACACACCCACTCTCTCAACCACTAAAGCACAAAGCAAAAAACCCTAAAACCCCTCTCCAAGTCTTGCCAACAACCAGGAAATACATTCCTATTTATAGCATTCCTTGATGGGTTTACACTTTGCTTTGCCCATTTTACCCCTCCATGCTTTGCCCGCTAACCCGCTTCCTTTTGCAGCCTCGCGCTTTTACCGAAACGCCCCTGCTGCACCTTCCGGGAAGCTTCCGCGTTCCTTGTCTCGCACGCCTCGCAACCACCTCGAGTCCACGTCGTCTTCGACACATCCCGACCGTTCTGACCTCAGCGCCACCTGCGCCTAGTCCAGTCCTCCGTGTCTCGCCACGACTCCACTCGACGTCCTGCAGCCATCACAGACAAAAAAACACATCGCATAGCATGACACAAAGCATATAAACATGATTAGTACCAACAAATCCTACTCAAGCGAGAAATGGCCCAAATGACCAACCGGGAAGACGACCACGCGTCAAATCTGTCTAATCATAACCCGACCTCGCCAAATACCAAAAAGGCATGAATCACTCAAACCAAACTCACTCTAACCAAACCACGTGTCAATTACTCATCACCAACTTGGGATTTAGACCACATGGTCTCTCACTTGTGCTTGGGCAAAAAGTCCTAGTTTCTTTTGCTAGATGGTTATGTTATTTAACATATCAGTGAAGAGTTTGATATGAACCAAAGAGCCCCAACGTCAAAATAGTTTAGTTTGCCGTCGAGTCCCTGTATAGGGGTGAAAATGGGTCGGGTTAATCCCGACCGATCCGGCACCGAATCCAATTGGTACTGAATCCGACTAGTACCGAATCCGGAGAAAAAAATATGGGTTAGGATATGGTAACAGCAATATCCGTCCGAATCGAATATCCGTCCGAATCGATACATCTTCAAGTTTGATTTCAGGTTAGTGCTACTATTTGACGTTTCATTTTCTTTTGCAATGGTAAAATAAAATCTTTCACATCGATATTAAATAGTAACATCAAGTCGGTCGTCCTACTCCATTTATGCCTTTGTATGCATTCCTTACAAACAAGTAGGGTGCAAGCGAAATGGGTTAATCGATCGATCCGACACGAATCCGATTGGTACCGAATCCGGAGAAAAAAATATGGGTTAGGATATGGTAATAGCAATATCCGTCCGAATCCGACCCGTTTTCACCCCTATCCCTGTAGTCAATTCTGGACCAATCCGGCTACTTGCCAATTTTTATTATTTATTTATTTATTTTTAGAAAGGCTACTTGCCAATTGGTGGCCAAGTTATACACCAAAATTTATCCATAGAACACAACGCGTGAGCCACCATGTCAGGAATACTATACTCTCGTGGCGTTCAACTGGGAAACCTCCATTTCACTCTATTTGATTCATGTATCAGGTGCTGAATTCTAAACCTTATGCTATGTTTGGAACACGGGAACATTTTCCCATTTTTATGGAAATTGAATTATTCTATTGTGAAATTCCTTTTTTTAAAAAAAAACAGGCCTTGAGTTCATTTACAATTATTTGTTCTCTCAACTGTTGAATAGAATCATGCACCTATGTTTATGTACATGTCACTGGCGTTCTCTACTGGCCCCTTCACGGTCGGCCCATTTATATAGGCTTTTGATTTTAGCTTTTGAATTTGACTTATAAATAATAACGGTTTATAGGAAAACTTGTAGAGTGAAACATTCATGTGTGATTTTGGCCAATATAAATAAAGCCGCTGCATTGTGTACTATAATCGATTAGTAGACTCCGCCTTAAAAAGACATTCTGTTTGAAAACTAGGTACTGTAGAAAAGCTATTTACGGTTAAAAAATAGCTTTAAAAGCCAATATGAACAGAGAGCTCTCCCCGACGTTAAGCAAACAGGGACCCCTTATTTGCCAGGAGTAATTGTTTGAAATATACACAATATTTTAATTTCAGCTTTTATTAGGATGTAAATATCGCAAATAACTAGTGATGCATAAATCAATACTAGTAGTAGGCAATACATTGCACTTCAAACTATACTCAAGAACATTATATAACAAAGTCGATCAGTCGCACTAATGACTTATACTTGAGCTTGATGAAGAACAGAAAGCAACACAACCTCGATACAATGCAAAACATAGATAAAACAGCAAAGCGAGCGGTCGTGCAGATGTACGCTGTCTAGAAACCTTTTTACCACTCCTATGCAGGTGCAAACCGAGAAGAAAGGCCAGTAAAGTTCGACAATTCAACACTCCAACACAGCTTACTAGAGGAGAAAGAATGCGTATGAGAGGAATGGAGAATTCAATTGTTGAACCTGGATATCTCTAGGTCTTTTTAAGGATTGATGGTAATTACTCTCCAATAACTATTGCTACTAACATGAATTAAACTAAATTAATCTAACCATTTAAAATCACATTCAAACAAAATTAAAAGAGATAATACATGATTTAGCACCAAAGCGTGAGCCACCATGTCAGGAATACTCTGCTTTACTCTCATGGCGTTCAACTGGGAAACCTCCTTTTCACTCTATTTGATTCATGTATCAGGCGTTGAATTCTAAACATTATGCCCTGTTCAGAACGCGGGAACATTTTTCTATTTCTATAGAAATTGAACTATTTTATTGTGAAATTCCTGCTTTTAAACGGCCCTAGATTTGTTTACAATTATGTGTTCTCTGGATTGCCAAATAGAATCATGCACCTATGTTTATGTACACGTTACCAGCTTTAGCTACCAGCCCCTCTACCGTCTTCTTAGATGCTCTCCCCGATGTTGAGCAGACAGGGACCCCTTATTTTCAGAAGTAATTAGTTTATTTTACTTTCTTACTAGTTGAATGTCCGTGCATTGCTATAGATTTTTAAAATTTATCATACTATATGTTTTAAAACTCACAGGTGGTAAAATTTTTTAGAATATGCATACAAATATGTACTAAAAGTTTTTAAATCCGTCAAGCAAATTGGAAGCCATCGATCACACCTCGTGGACATAAATCGGAAGACATTGACCATACCTCGTGGTCGTAGGTTGGGAGCTCTTGAACACACCTCGTCATCATAAGTCGGAAGCTGTCAACCATCGCACGTGATCGTAGGTCGGGAGCAGTCGACCATCAATTGTGGTCGTAAGTTGGTAGCGGCCAACGATCGATCGTGGTTGTAAATTAGGAGCCTTTGACAATGGCTCATGGTCGTACATCGGAGGCCGACGCCCATCGTTTGTCGTCGTAAGTCGGAAGCCATCGAGGATACCTTGTAGTCGTAAGTCAGAACACATCGACCATTGCTCGCAGTCGTAAGTCGGAAGACATTGACCACACCACATGGTCGTAAGTTGAAACACATCGACCAGTGCTCATGGTCATAAATTAAAAGCCGTCGATCATACCTCGTGGTCGTAAGTTAGAAGTCATCGACCATCGCGTGTGATTGTGGGTCGGGAGTGGTCGACCATCGTTGATGGTCATACATTGACAGGCCTCCGGTGCGCTTGTGCCCTGTCGCCCGACTGTCGGCGCCAGTCTGCTCGGCCCCGACTTCGACCACGGCCCCTATTTCGACCACTACCCCCTTCGACTTCGACCACTACCCCCTTTGACTTCGACCACTGCCCCCTTCAACCACTGTCCCCTTCAACTATGACCCTTCAACGTTGATCACTTCCCTCTTCGACCACGGCCCCCTTCGACCATGGCACTGAGGAAGAGGCATGGCACGAGGGTTTGGGGGAAAAGGAGGCGGCGGTTGCAGGAGGTGGTGGTGGGGAGGCAATGGTGGGCAAATAGGGAGAAGAGGCGGCGGGCAAATGTGTTGGGGAGGCGGCGATGAGGGGATGCGACGCTGGGGGGAAGTGGGGGACTTCGACCAGATGTTGTTGTACAGGGAAGGAATTGGTGGCGGCATTGAGGAGGAGGAGGCACGGCACGATGGTTCGGGGGAGAGAAGAGGGCGGCGGTTGCAGGAGGTGGAGTGGTTGCGGCAGGCGGAGAATGTGGAGGAAGAGAAGAGGAGGAGCATGGCCCACGTGTCGGCCCGACCTTTTGTACGAAGAGCGGAAGAACTACCTACATGTAGATCTGAATGGCTAATCTTTGATCAGACGACTGAGAAGAGAGGAGGGAGAACGGACCGATGACCACCAACTCACATTTTTATAATAGTAGAGATGTGTTTTTCCCCATAGACAAGGTTCTTTTTTCTCCGATGAATTCTCTGTCAATTTTCCTTTTATCCATGATGGCTTTTGCCAGATCAAGTTATGTGGATGACCATGGTGAGACCTACACTAAAAATCGACAACAGTCCTAGTTGGTCTTAAATAAATCTCCTTTAGTTTTTCTCTAGCAAAACCACTGTCAAGACGTAGGTCTTACACACTACGGAGATCCTTATTTGCTGTTGTGTGTTTGTTGGTAATGATGTCATTGTTGCATGTCGGGACCTAGATTTAACAATCTGAATTTTTTATGTATTCTGAACTAGTCTTTAGATCAATAGTTAGCTCACATAATAACATCGGCAAATATTATATCCATACATATGAATAAATAAAAGGATTACTTCATATTACATAGAAAACCATAAATAGATCTTACGACAAAGTTTTACATATCGGGTCGACAGTCCAAACGAGGTTATTTATAATTAAACAGTGGAATAGTACTTAACCAAAAGGGGCCTCCATGTCTTACTACACACAGGCAATCAACTGGGGCTAAATCTAGTCCTGACCTTTGTCTTCTATGTCATAGCCAGAGATATGGATGTATCCATACACCAGATCATCACTTCTGTCATCTAAAACCACATATTGAGCAACAATGGGTATAAAAGTACTCAACAAATCCCTATAGCAGAATACAACTATATAGACATCTACATGCAAGACTTGTCCAAGTGAACGTCTTGTGTCTCCTTTAGTATAAAGCCAATTTATCAAATATACTAATTTAGTTAGATTCCAAACCTACAACTTTGCCATTTTTACATTTAAAATTAATATCATTTTTGAGTCAAATTCATCATGAGAGCAAAATCCATTCGCTTTCCTATCTATTATCATGAGAGCAAAATCCCTCTACCTTCATATCTGTTTTCCAACTTTGGTTATCACAGCCATTACCAATTTATTATTTATTTATAAACACTTTTGCCCATGTCCGGTGGCACAACGATTTGAATAGATTTTTAATACTCTGCAGAGATTGTGTAACTTTACCCACAAGATATGATTAACTCGTAATATCAGCCGCTACACGTTTCCATAGATGTGTGACTAAGAAAATCATAACAAGACTTTTACAATGCATAGTTATGATGCTTACACCCACTCTAGGGTGAATCCTCAACACTGACGATCGTGACCGTTCCCATCCCAGGTTATGCCTCACCCCCAGAACGTTCTCATCCTCGGTTACGTTTTCAATGAGAACTCAGTTGTTAGTGAGTCTATGGCTCTTCTCAACAAAATCCACAAGGGTAGTGACCGTTACAGGTCACTCCCGCCAATCACATCAAAAATCTAAAAAACCACCTACTAATCTACTGCGTAGGATTCACGCCAAAGCTAAGCAAATTAGTGTGGTAGATCTATCCCATAACAGGAATTATGGTTGAATGATTTGTTTGTAGAAAAGATGAGCACAAGAATTCGGTCCCTAAGCGACTCAAGCGAGACCAACCACAAATCCAAATCTCATGCAATCTCTACACAGCTAGTCAAGAAAGGATGTGTGCAATCCCTACATGGCTCATCCAAAAATGACACTGCAATCCCTGCATGACTAATCCAAAAATAACACATGCAATCCCTACACAGACAATCAGTATGTGTAATCTCTACATCGGTCTCCAACCAACCACTCGCTCAAGTCTCCACCATTTTAGAAAATATTTTTCTGATTCCAGTGTAACTCATGTTACCATTTTATTATCATATTTTCAAGTACAGTTAGTAATGCTTGTGTTGTACTTCATTTTACTGTTAGGGTAGTTATAAGCACAACATGATATGGGATTATCAACAATCAAGGAAGGGAAAATATTAGGTATCAAATGCATGGTATAACTAGGTAATCAACATTTAACATAACAATATAGCAATTATTCATAATAAGCATGCATGTATATTTGAAAGCAAAATATATGTATTTGAAAACTAGGTTCAGCATGGTCAATTATAAAAACTTGTCTTGACCAAATGTGGCTAGCGTGGGATCTTATTGTTTAGCAACGGGGGCATTCGAAGTGTCAAAGTTTATACACGTGAAATTAACTATATTCAATGCAACATTCAATAAAATTCAAATGAATTCCCAAAATTATGATTTTGGTACTATTGGGAAAGTTTTGAATTTAGATCAATTTAGTAACAAAAATCACTAGATTTAGATTTGAAATGAAACGCTTATGGCCTTCTAATGTTTGAACTGAATGAAATTCAAGAAATTCAAAATTTTCTAACAGGTGGGGTCCAGGGGGTTTTGATTTCTTTTCTAATTATTTTTACACGTGAAATCCCATGAGAGGCTAAAACCTAGGCCTGAGGGCAGTGACACGGTTCGCATGGACTGAGTCCATGAATGGTTAGGCACGTGTGGGCCACAATGTCAATGACAACGGCAAATATGAGGCTAAATATATTTCTTAACCTTGGTGGGACCCACTATATGTCACTCATCACTACTAACTTAAACAATAATGCTCTCTTAACCATTGACCAAGTAGGGTCCACTTGTCATTGAGACAAAATTCCTCAATCAGATAGGGGAGCTCTAGCGGCTGTCATTGTTGTGCTCACCAGCAGTGAGGGAGGCACCAGGGGGCTCGGTTGATGGGGGAAATGGGTTGCGGGGCTCACATACTAGCTAAGGGTGGTGGAAGCAGTCAACGAGGTGCACCGAAGCATGGCTCACTAGTGACGGGCAGTGGGATGGTGCAGTTGAAGGTCAATCTCAGCACACAGGAGGGTGGGAATGGTTCTTTTGCATGCTAGGTGAAGGTTTTGACCGCATGACTACATGAGGGGATCAGGGACCGAATGTCATCATGGTTTGGCTGGCGGTGAGAGGCTATAGCGATGGCAAAATGCCGGCAATGGTGAGGTGCCAATTTTATAGCCAAATCCTCAAATTGAGGCTGGCTTCATGATCTACACTCTGAGGTGATGCTAAGGGTGATGATGGAGTGGCCGAGGATGGCGACGAGTGGAGCACTCCATGGCGGCCGAGGCTGGTGCAGCGAGGGCGACGATGCGGGGAAGATATGGTTAGCTACACGGCTTATAGGCTAGCCTATCGTGTTTGCCTTGCTTTGAATGACATTGGAACAAAGTGGCTTACCGGAAAACAGAGCAAAAGGGGAGATTGACGATGACAGTGCGATGGCGGAGCTATGCACAGTGGCAAGTCACAACTTCGGCTTCCCTATGGGCAAATGAGCATGAGAAGGTAGGCACAAGGTAGGTAGAGACTAGACAAATATAGGAACCATGTTGGCATTGGCGTTGACTTGCCAGAGTAGGGGAATCCATTAGTGGAAGCCAGCGATTGGAGATAAGGTCAAGGGCTCGATTGCCTTCAACTAGAGGCAAAGTGAGGGGGGAGAGAGGGAAGGCACACTTGGTGACGCAGATTGGCATGACTTATATAGAGGAACAAGGGGAAACGAGAGGAGGGGAAGCTCAGTCATGGCGTGGCGTTCAAGAGAAGGGCTCGTGATGGCACTAGCGCATAGAGGTGACTACCTCACGGTGATGGAAGGCTCGAAGGGGTGCGACAGGCTCTCAATGCTTGCTTCGCAGGCTTATCCAATTGATGCGGAGAGAGAGCGGTGAGAGTGAGCTTGGAGCACAAGAGAGAAAGAGGTGAAAGAAGAACAATGAATGAGGTTGATAGGTGGGACCAAGCCTAATAGGTTGTCAACGTTGGCACAAAAGGAGGTGAGCGGCTAGGCTGGCAATGAGTGCATGAGGGATTATGTTGGTTTGGTTGGATTGTGGTGGGGAGAAGGGAAGGGGAATGGGTCATTGTGTCATGCAGGGTGGTAGGGAGAGGAAAGCGGGAACGAGTAGGGCCGGCGGGTTGGATTTGGCCGGAAGTGAACAAGGGAAATCTTTTGGGTTTAAACTTTATTTTTTATTCTAATTCAAGTTTGAATTTCTAAATTTGAATTCTAAAATGAATTTGCAAATGAAAATTTTGGGAAAAAATTTCAGCATACAATTAACTCTTCGAAATTTTAAATTCATATTTTTGATCTAAGGAATTTATTTTAAAAAAATCTTAAACACCAATGAGGCTTTAGGAAAATTTTAAAATGCACCAAAAAAGTTTAGAAATTCATGAAAATTATGCATGTTTATTTGAAGGCAAAACCTACCCCTCTTAAAAGGAATCTTGTCCCCGAGATTTGGGCTGGTTAGGAAAGAGGTAGGGGAACTTTGCCTTGAGGGTTTCTTTGGGCTTCCAAGTAGTTTCACTTTTAGTGTGGTTGCTCCATAAAACCTTGCAGAAATAGATTGCTCATCTCCTCATCTGACGTTCTGCTACATCAAGAATTCTTACGGGGTATTCCTTACAGGTGAGATCTAAGTTGAAGTCAATGGTCTCTAGCGGTGTTAATTCCTCTGGGACTTGAAGACATTTCTTCAAATGTGACACATGGAAAATGTTGTGGATGTTAGCCATCTCTGCTGGTAGGTCTAGCTGATAAGTGACTTCTCCTCACTTAGCAGTGATCTGAAAGAGTCCAATGTATCATGGTGCCAACTTCCCATAAACCTTGAATCACTTCATGCCTTTCAGAGGAAAAATCTTGAGATAGACAAAATCTCTATTTTCAAAGCTTAACTCCCATTGACGATGGTCGGCATAGCTCTTTTGCCTAGATTGGGTTGCCTTAAGGTTCGTTTGAACTAATCGAACACGTTCCTCAGCCTACTTTAACATGGTTGGATTAATGATTGAGGGCTCTCCTGACTCCGACCATATGAGGGATGTTTTACATTTTTAGCCATAAAGTGCCTCAAATGGTGCCATTTGAAACTGGCTTGGTAGCTATTTTGTAGAAAAATTCTGCATAAGGCAAACTCTTTTTGAATTGGTGCTGAAGGTGAGTGCACAAGCACGTAGAATATCCTCAAGAATCTAATTGGTCTATTTTGTTTGTCCATCTGTTTAAGAATGATATATTGTGCTGAAGGTTAGGTAAGTTCCTAGTGTTGCATGAAGAGTAGCCCAAAATCGTGAGATGAACTAGATTCCTTAATCTGATACAATTCTTTTTAGGACTCCATGTAGTCGAACCATGTGAAGCATGTATAGTTCATCTAACTTATCTCCTTTATAAATGGTCTTAATAGGGATTAAGTGGGTGACTTTGGTTAGCCTATCCACTATAACCCACATGGAATCATATCATGTTTTTGTCTTGGGCAAACCAATGATTGAATCCATACTTGCCTTATCCCATTTATATTCTAGAACTCTTAATGGTTGGAGTAGTCATGCGGGTCTTTGGTGTTCGCCCTTAACTTGATGGCATACATCGCACATGGCTACATATTCGGCCACCTCCTTTTTCATTCTAGGCCACCAGTATCTCTCTTTCAGATCCTGGTACATCTTAGTACTTCTAGGGTGAATTGAGTCAGCGGACTCGTGTGCTTCCTTGAGAATCAGGGTCTTGATGTCCTAGTTATTGGGCACACAAACATGTTTTCCGAACCACAGGGTGTCTTTATCATCTATGGTGAATCCTATAGTTTAGCCTTTCTTTACACCCTCTTTGGTCTTCAAGACATCTTTGTCAACTTCTTGGGATGCTCTAATCTGGGCTTCTAACGAAGGTTGAACTTCCATCATGGAGATACAACCTTGGTCTATGTTTTCTTGGTTGAGTCATCTAAATTCCATTTGAAACTCTAGATGGAAGTCTCTAACGATGGTTGTGCTACAATAGGCTTTCCTACTTAAGGCATCTGCTACCACATTGGTTTTTTTGGGTGGTAGTGTATACTGAGATCATAATCATTGATTAATTCCATCCATCTTCTTTGCCTTAGGCTTAGATCTAACTAGGTGAAGATGAACTTAGACTGTAATGATCAGTATAGATCTCGCAGCGATTGCCCATAAGGTAATGTCTCCATAACTTCTGGGCATAAACCACTGATGCTAACTCTAAATCATGAGTTAGATAATTCTCTTCATGTGGCCTTAGATGCCAAGAAATGTAAGCTACTACCTTACCCTCCTGCATCAATGCATCCGAGTCCTTATCTAGATGCATCGTAGTAAATGTCAAAATCTTTCTTGACACCTGGCAATACTAGCACATGGGTAGAAGTTAGTATCTTCTTCAACTCTTGAAAACTCTATCGCAACCCTTAATCCAAACAAACTTCTTTTTCTTCTTGAGTAGTTGGGTAAGGGGTCTAGCAATCTTAGATAATCCTTCAAAAAACCGTCGATAGTAACCAGCTAACCCAAGAAAGCCTATGGCTTTGGTTATGAAATGTAACATCCTGATTTTTAGAGCCTTTTGAAGCATTTAAAATAAAATTCACCATTTGGATTTTTTTGGAATTAATTAAATCTTAAATTGAACTTTTATTAATTAAAAGGATTTAATATGACTAAATAAAAATATTAACATTTGCTGAAAGTATTTTATTTGGGTTCCTTGTATTACAAGGAAATTGTTATGAATTTTCTGGATTTTATTCGGATTTATTTGCTACTTTCTAGAGCTCTAATGAATTTATTTGAATTTTTGAAAATAGAAAACCTTTAGAAAACCCTAAAACCTTTTGGCCGAAACCCATCTCCTTCGGCCCAAATCACCGTCAGCCCAGCCCTTGCTCTTCCTCGCTATGCCAGGTGTTAGGCATCCGCCCGCTGCTTCGTCTGCCGGATGGCTGCCATGTGTTGCGGTTGAGCCGTCCACGCCAGCCCACCTCGCCTCGTAGCCATCCGATTGACACATGTCATTCATCCGATAAGCAATGCATTGTTCATCATCATTTTCGAGCCAGACTCCACCACTGCCCACGTCCGACATTGCCTCGGCATCCGTGCTGGGCCCGCCGCAGTCACCTCAGTATCCGTACTATAAAGCCACACGGCCCCTTGCATTTTGCATCCCTCACAGCCGAGCGCCATCGCTATTTTGCCGTGCGCCGTTGTCGCCTCCACAACCGCCACCGTTGTCCTTGGTTCTGGTCACTGTCATCCTCGTCTTCGCCTCCGACCGTCGAGCCTTGCTTTGACGTCGCCACTCAGCCTTCTGCCGATGAGTCTCCACCGTCCATGCTGGCCAGTCCACCGTCGCTTCTTGTCGTCCTCGCCAGTCAAACCAGCCACGCTAATCGTCTCGCCAACGTCATCGTTGCTTTAGTTCGCAAGTCCACCGCGTCAGCCCGCACCCATACTGTGTGGCCCTTTGAATTCTTTGTGGACTCTGTCCACTATGCGCCATCCCACTGACGCATGGGGCCCATGAGCCTATTTTTTTTGTTTTTTGTGCCGTTTGGTTTTGGTTCTTTTAAACGGTTTTCTAAGTTAAAAATTATATACGTTGTTCATATCTTCGCCATTCTTTATTATCTTAAAATTCATACACAAAAACCATCAGGCAACCAAAAACCATCTGAAAAAAAGCCATGAATCCACGAGATCACATCACTTCCCCGGGCACGCTGCCCGCCACCTCGTCGAGTCGTCGTCGATCACAAGAATTAACCCCTCGTGCCTCCGCTTTAAGCCGCCTTTCCAACCGCCAAAGGCCGCCCTTTCTCGTGCGCGCGCACACACACACACGCTGACGCGCGCACCGGCGCTGACTACGCGCGGCACCCCCATCCCATCCATATTTGTAGGCTCGTAGCCATCCGACCACACAGCGCGTAACCGGCCACCAGCCGCGCCTCGTTCCGCTGCCTCCCGCCCGCGGATATGGCCTCCTCCACCTCCACCTCCACCTCCAGGCTCCCCGCCGCGGCGGTGGAGCGGCACCACTCCATCGACGCGCAGCTCCGCCTCCTCGCCCCCGGCAAGGTCTCCGAGGACGACAAGCTCGTCGAGTACGACGCCCTCCTCGTCGACCGCTTCCTCGACATCCTCCAGGACCTCCACGGCCCACTCCTCCGCGAATTCGTACGTAATCGTGCACCCACCAAGTGATTCTTGGCTTCATTCTTCTTCTTCTTCGGTTCTTCCCAAGAAATCTTCCCAAACTAAGCTTAATTGCAACTTTTGGCTGCATGCAGGTGCAGGAGTGCTACGAGCTGTCGGCGGAGTACGAGGGCGACCGGGACGCGGCGCTGCTGGACGAGCTCGGGGGCAGGCTCACGGGGCTGGCCCCCGCCGATGCCATCGTCGTCGCTAGCTCCTTCTCCCACATGCTCAACCTCGCCAACCTCGCCGAGGAGGTGCAGATCGCGCACCGCCGCAGGAACAAGCTCAAGCGGGGGGACTTCGCCGACGAGGCCTCCGCCACCACCGAGTCCGACATCGAGGAGACGCTCAAGAGGCTCGTCTACGACCTCGGCAAGTCCCGCGAGGAGATCTTCGACGCGCTCAAGAACCAGACCGTCGACCTCGTCTTCACTGCCCACCCCACGCAGTCCATCCGGAGGTCCCTCCTCCAGAAACACGCCAGGTCGATCCGCCAATTACTCCATGACATATGGCTGCATTGCAATCTTCTACTACCAAATTGAAATTTTGTGGCCCTTTCTTCCTTCCATTTCTGTCCCTTTTGATGCTTACGGACGGAAATTAATGCGTGTGTGTTCTTCTTGTAGGATTCGGAATTGCCTGAGGCAGCTGTACGCCAAGGACATCACAGCTGACGACAAGCAGGAGCTCGACGAAGCTCTTCAGAGGGAGGTATGCATGATTCGCGAGTAGATGGACACGATCTTTCTGGCTTTTTAGCGGCTTTTATTTTTTTGACTTCTCTTAATAATTACTATTCATAGTCATTAGATTAATAGGTCATTAAAAAACCGCAGCTCAAAAGAACAATTATATGGGAATTTTATTTAGTAGATGTAAGATGTTTCAGTGCCACAATTCTACAAACTACTGTTTATCAATTTTGCAATGGTTGCTCGTTGCTGCCATTTGGGAGCTTTGGGTTCACCAACACCTAGCGAGTTCGCCGAATATTCTCTATGTTTATGTTTATCTCAACCATATTGATATTGTTGTTGTTAATTTGTTATTGGAGTTTGGTGGTAGTGTCACTCCTCTCAGCCCAACCTGTTAGATATAGTATCCTGAGATTTTGCTCTTCCTCCGTCGTCTCTTGCCAGATATGGTATTCTGAGATCTTACCCATATCCTGTGAAGTTCTGTGTTTTGGTGCTTTGTTCTATTGATTAGAATGTGTGGACCGGAGACATTGACCATGACACGTATAATTGAGTGGGACAGAAAATTCTTGAGTATATATAGTATTAGTACAGTTCTAGTTCATCTTGACTTTGGTTTTGCACTAAAGAAATAGTATGATGCCTTTGCATGAACTGCAAAGGCTACCGTGATGTTTTCGGTTTCAATACACTGTTTGTGATTCTTGTATTTGACAAATCAGAGATTTTGTTCAGTTCTTAAAAAAAGATTAGAGAAGCAGCCTATGTTGTGTGATCATAAGTATTTACTGGCAACATATACTGAAAAATAAATTTCTAAGTAAAACAAGGACCAGATCCGTGAATTTGTAAAAAAAAATTATAATTATTTTCCTTACGAAAATTCTCACACTACACCACCATCTGAAACCCTTCATGGATTGCCATTGTTGTAGGGGTGACTCTCACATAGGCTCAGCCGCCTGTTAGAGGGTTGTAAAACCTAAAATAGGACATTTATAATGACTTAAATACCCTTATAAAGGGGTTCTTGAGTGTAAAGGTGTAATTATAAAATACTTCCCATGTGAATATATAGCCACCCTGGGCATGGGAAAGGCCCAAGCATTGCTCACCTAACATCTCCACTACCACACGTTACTGTTTGGTTTGTAACCACAACAGTCATCATTGTTTATTTTTTAATCCTTCATGAGAAAAATATGTTTTTTCTATTAAAAGCAAAAAAAAACTGGATTTGGCTGTTTTCTTGATAGACCTTTGCATTATTAGTATGCGCCAGATTTTAGCTTTCATGACAACTATAACCCATGTCATCTAATCTCTGTTTTCCTATCATTATTTTACTATTGTTTTCCTCTCAGTGAACCATGCAATTTGTTTGATAGTAAGTATTTGAAATGTGATTTTCTTGCCTAGAAATCTGCTAAAATCTGGCATCACTTTCTTTAAATTCCCTCTATTAAGTTCAACCCTTTCGAAAAAGGTTAGAGAGGGCTATATTAAGCTGCAATTTTGTCTTGTTTAGTAACCATGTTTTGGCAAATTTAGGTCTAACGCCTTCTGTTGGTTCTTCACAGATTCAAGCTGCTTTTAGAACTGATGAAATACGCAGGACACAACCCACTCCACAGGATGAAATGCGTGCTGGCATGAGTTACTTCCATGAAACTATATGGAAGGGAGTACCAAAGTTTCTCCGTCGCGTGGACACAGCTCTGAAGAATATCGGGATCGATGAGCGTCTCCCTTACAATGCTCCTCTCATTCAGTTCTCTTCTTGGATGGGTGGTGACCGTGATGGTAAATTTCCCTTTACATGTCCTGTGTTTTACTCTGATTCAATGATGTTTATGAAGTAAAATAACTTTGCATGACTATAGGGTCATTGAAATTTTTTGTGAATGGTAATTTTGATGGAAATTGGTGCGATTGATCTCCTGAGTAGCATGCTAGCACTTTTCTTTAAACGACAGCTGATTAGTTGTTTTTCTCTTTAATTATTTTCTTTTCAGCCAACTCTGTACCAAGAGTATCCATTCTTAGATATGATGTTTCTTACTGTTGGTAACAATTTTCTGAAATTCTATCCCTGGCTGTATAGGAAATCCCAGGGTTACACCAGAGGTGACAAGGGATGTATGCTTGTTGGCCAGAATGATGGCTGCAAACTTGTACTTCTCACAGATAGAGGATCTGATGTTTGAGGTATTGCACAAATCTTTTACTTAAAAGCTTCTTCATTCCCATGTTGCTTTGCCCTGTTGTGGTTGCCTCTCTTTATAGGTTTCAAATGTTAATTGCATCTTATGTATTTCTAGCTCTCTATGTGGCGATGCAATGATGAACTTCAAGTCCGAGCTGATGAACTACACCGTGCTTCGAGGAAAGCTGCCAAGCATTATATAGGTAACTATGACGAAGTAACTTGTTTATCCGTGTTAGTGTGTTGCTTCAAGTACAAACTTGAATCGCTATTTCTGATTGTGCTTGCCTCGTCATCGAAAACAGTACCTTAAACCATAGTTTAGGTTAGACAACTGTGCAGTCGAAAGAGCTTTTTGCGAATCCTGCTCTTCTTATGTCCAGTATTGTTGTCACGAATTTAGCTCTGTCAGTTTGTCGATCTCTAAAAATGAGTTTTGCCGATGCAGAGTTCTGGAAGCAGATTCCGCCAAATGAGCCTTATCGTGTGATGCTTGGCTATGTAAGGGATAAACTGTACTACACACGTGAACGTTCACGCCATCTGTTGACCACTGGGTTTTCTGAAATTCCAGAGGACTCTACCTTCACCAATGTCGGAGAGGTAAACTGTGCTACTTCCATGTGATTTATGCATGGAGCCCTTTGTTGTATTCCTGATCAAGGATACAAATTTCAGAACCAGGAGAAAACTCGTCCGACGGGTGGTAATGGTAACCGGCCGGTAACCGGAAAACTAACCAAAAAACCGGTTAAACTTCAAAAAAACAAAATTTAAATTTTGGAATGTTTTGAAACCGGTAACTGGAAAAACTGTCCGGTAACCAGAAAAACCGGCCGGTAACCGAAAAACCTGAAAAGGCGGTCAAAATTCAAAAACAACATTTGAATTTGGCCGATTTTTCGGTTATTGATCCCATCGGTAAAACCGGTAATCGGCGGATACCGGCCGATAATCACCAGGTTTTTTAACCCTGTTCCTGACCATACTAGCCTGATTGTACTCCCAATTTTTTTATCTATCTGAATGTCATTTTACAGTTTCTGGAGCCCCTGGAATTGTGCTACCGATCATTGTGTGCTTGTGGTGACAAAACCATAGCTGATGGAAGCCTTCTCGACTTCCTGCGGCAAGTGTCGACGTTCGGGCTCTCCCTCGTGAAGCTTGACATCAGGCAGGAATCCGACCGGCACACCGACGCCCTCGACGCGATCACGACGCACCTCCGCATCGGGTCGTACCGCGGATGGCCCGAGGAGAAGCGGCAGGAATGGCTGCTGTCCGAGCTGAGGGGCAAGCGCCCGCTGTTCGGCCCCGACCTCCCCCAGACCGAGGAGGTCGCCGACGTCCTCGGCACGTTCCGCGTCCTCGCGGAGCTCCCCGCGGACAGCTTCGGCGCCTACATCATCTCCATGGCCACGGCGCCGTCGGACGTCCTCGCCGTCGAGCTCCTGCAGCGGGAGTGCCACGTGGAGCGCCCGCTGAGGGTCGTCCCGCTGTTCGAGAAGCTCGCCGACCTCGAGGCGGCTCCGGCGGCCGTCGCGCGGCTGTTTTCCATAGACTGGTACATGAACAGGATCGACGGCAAGCAGGAGGTGATGATCGGGTACTCGGACTCCGGCAAGGACGCCGGCCGCCTCTCGGCGGCGTGGCAGCTGTACAAGGCGCAGGAGGAGCTCGTCAAGGTGGCCAAGCACTACGGCGTGAAGCTGACGATGTTCCACGGAAGGGGCGGGACGGTCGGCAGGGGAGGAGGCCCTACCCACCTCGCCATACTGTCTCAGCCGCCGGAGACGATCCACGGCTCGCTCCGTGTGACGGTGCAGGGCGAAGTCATCGAGCACTCGTTCGGGGAGGAGCACCTGTGCTTCAGGACTCTGCAGCGCTTCACGGCTGCGACGCTCGAGCACGGCATGCACCCTCCGGTTTCCCCCAAGCCCGAATGGCGCGTTCTCATGGATGAGATGGCCGTCGTCGCCACCAAGGAGTATCGATCCATTGTTTTCAAAGAAGCGCGGTTCGTCGAGTACTTCAGATCGGTATGTTATCCGGTCTTTATCCCCCACATCATAAAAACAGATACGGGCAGTCAGATTTCGAAACTTTAGCTATCGATATCTTCTTAAATATTTAAATTGGATACATAAAAATCATATAGATAGATTTGCCTCAAAAAGTACTTTAAAATATTACGATTTTATTGGGTTTTGTAAATATATCACAATAGAAGTTAGTGGTCAGAGTTGTGTATTAGTGACCATGTCGATGTCTCAAATGGCATGTTTTGTGACCGGACTATATCTTGAATTATTTGATCATACGCGTTTACCATGAATTCTTGGTTTGCTTCAAAGTTGCATGACAATATAGGTAGGAAAATTACGTCCTTTCTTTTGTTTCAAGTGTTCTTATAGTATATCATCAGACACATCCTGCGGAATATTTCTTTTGTGTCAAAGTAGCCATTGTTTTCCTTCCAGGCGACGCCTGAAACTGAATACGGTAGGATGAACATTGGAAGCCGGCCTTCGAAGAGAAAGCCTAGTGGTGGCATAGAGTCGCTCCGCGCAATCCCCTGGATCTTTGCCTGGACTCAGACAAGGTTCCACCTTCCTGTGTGGCTTGGATTTGGTGCTGCTTTCAAACATGCCATGCAAGAGGACATCAGAAACATTCAGACTCTCAGAGAAATGTACAATGAGTGGCCATTCTTCAGGGTCACGCTGGACCTGCTAGAGATGGTTTTCGCCAAGGGAGACCCCGGAATCGCCGGTTTGTACGACAAGCTGCTCGTCGCTGATGATCTGAAATTGTTTGGGGAGCAGCTGAGGAACAACTACGAGGACACACAGAAGCTCCTCCTTCAGGTGATACGATTTAACACGCGCCATATACAGTTCATGCATGGTTCAGTCTTGCCTACATTTCGCAGTTTCCCGTTTGTCATTTTCGCCAATGAACGAGGATACTTCCCTTAACATGGGAAAATCAAGACGCCAAACATCGTAATTCTGATTCCTAATTACTAATCATTTCCTGCAGGTTGCTGGCCATAAGGATCTTCTTGAAGGTAATCCCTACCTGAAGCAGCGGCTGCGGCTGCGTGACCCCTACATCACAACCCTGAACGTCTGCCAGGCCTACACCCTGAAGCGGGCAAGGGACCCCGGCTTCCAAGTGGCGGCGCAGCGACCATTGTCGAAGGAACACGCCGATGAAAACCAGCCTGCTTCACTAGTGAAGCTGAACCCCGCGAGCGAGTACGCGCCGGGCCTGGAGGACACGCTCATCCTGACCATGAAGGGCATTGCTGCAGGCATGCAGAACACAGGCTAGGTTGCTTCAGCTCACTGTGTGCAACTCTGCAGTGTACAGAAGACGCCTGCTAGTAGTTAATGTGTTTTGTCAGCTTGATTGGAGATGCCAAGCTGATACCTACTACCAGAATTCTTGAGTTGCCTCAGCTTTTCGCCTTTTAGATGCGTACTACTTGATGTAAATGTGAAGTGGAACTTCTGCTGCTGTTCGAGCAATGTTTAAATGTGTCTAAATAATGTGTGGCTAATGGCACAGAAACTTTTTTATGTATTAATTGATATTGCTCATTCTGTTTTCTTAGTACGGATCCTGTAGGCACGCTGTGTGCATAACATATTTGACTTACCACAGTTCCAGAACAGATATTAACTCCTAGCCATCTGATATCTCAGAGAAATAACGACCTGTTTGTTTGTTTAACTTCCTGGTTTTTGTCTTTGCATATAGCACTAATTTAAGTCAACTTAATTAACTTCACTGGTCTCTGTTCATGACAAATGCATCGCAAAACTGGCACGCAACTTCCATGCCATTCGTGGGGAAGATACTGGGATCATGCATAGCTAGCACAGCATCGATCGTCATGAAAACGCCAGGCAAGATGGTTGACGATTCGTTGCGCCGTCGCTTTTTTTCCGACGCAGTGGGCAACAGCAACGCCGAAATTAGCCGGCAATTCCAGCGTTAGTTTTTGAGGAAAACATCTTGGGTTCCCAAACATCTTCACCCATCTGTTGACTTGACTTGGCAAACCCCTCTATTGGCCTTCTCATGTTTCCTTCTCTCCTACTGCATCTCCATTGGTCTAATTATGCGTATATATACACACCCATACACTGTCCTAGCAAAGCACTCTAAATCGGACCTGAACTTTGTACTCGTACAACACCGTGGTTAACATCGCTTTACCTTTGCATCTCCCAAAGCAAACAGCCATGACGGTAGAGTTCTTGCCCCTGCCTTTCTCTAGCTCAAATTGCAAGATCTAATGCTGAATTCTTGGCAAATCTTGTTTAGTGGAAACTTGACAAATCTTTTGTATTTCATTCATGTATGCAGATCGTGGAGATGCAGATGAACATCGACTGCGACGGCTGCGAGGACAAGGTGAGGAAAGCCCTTCTAAGGCTTTCAGGTATATACCATGATCTTATCATGCATCCAACCCAATTGATGTCGCAACCTTGGCATGGAAATGGTGACATGTATGTACTTGTCGTCGTCTTCTTCAGGCGTGCACTACGTGGAGGTGGACAGGGTGCGGGACAAGGTGACGGTGACGGGCTCGGTGAGCCAGAAGAAGGTTCTGCGCGCGGCGCGGCGAACGGGGAGGCTCGCCGTGCTGTGGCCGTCCCCGTACAACCCGGAGTACCACGCCTACGCGCAGCCGGCCTACTACCGGGCCAAGCCCGCCGCCGCGCACGCGCAGCACCACCAGTACTACAACAGCGTGCAGCACAAGAACGGCGGCGGCGGCGGTTCGCCGGCGTCGCAGCAGTACCCCAAGGCCAGCTGGTACAACTACCACGTCCACGGCTACTACTACTCGGATCTCCATGGCTACTACCACGAGCAGCAGGCGATGTCCAGCGTCGTGCCGGTCGCCGCGCGGAGCTACTTCAGCGATGACAACCCGAACGCCTGCTCGATCATGTGAGCCGTGGTCGCTTGGATGTCTGATCGATCGATCGGCGGCCTCTGCAGCGTGTGCATGGCGTCCCTGTTTCTTGTGTGCAGTTCTCGTGCTGTTGCTCTGTGAAGTTTCAGAAGTTGCGCTGCGTGTTTCGGCACTCGGGAGTACCGATCTTGGCTGGTTCTCTGTAGCTTCGGTGATTGCTAGATGCAAGCTAAATTAAATGGCATGTGAATGAAGGCCCAAGTTTATTGTGGGGATTGTTTGTATTTCCGTGTTATTAGGCGCGATAATCTAAACCTTTAAAATTAAGATCCATCAAATTAAAACTTAGATAACTAATTTAGTTCCTAGGGCATCTATAAATGCCCTAGAAGCGCCGTAAACACCCTCCAAAGTTTTTCCTAGGGTGCCTATAAACATCAAGGAAAATAGAGTCAAGCAAAGTGATCATAGCGTTTAGGCACACCACGGCATTTATAAACACCCCCATTTTTAAGAATTTCCACAACGTTTACAAATGCCCCTGTTTACAGTTTCCACGATGTTTATAAGCACTACAGTTTCCTTAATTCCACGGCGTTTATAAACGCTCCCAGCTTTGTTTACCATGGTGTTTATAAACACTCTAGTTTTGGCACTTTCAGAGGTATTTATAAACATCCCTAATTTTATACCGAGATGTTTGCAGACGTTGCTCCACAATTTGTGTGTATTCGCACAAGCTAGAAGCATTACACTTCACACATGTAAAGATGAGTGTCTAAAATCCCATACAAACATGTAAACACTAAGATTTTTCGCAAGTTCGCACTTCTATAATAGCCATAGCAAAAGTTCATAATAAACTTACAATGAGTTAAACATCCAGTTCCTAAACATTGGTTTAGGACAACAGCTTTTCAGTAATTTTATGATTGCTTAGCATTAACCAGCACCATGGTGGAATGGAAAAAGGGAGAACCTAAGTTATACAGTCGATATAACTCACAGTAATTATACCTCCATTCCCATTTATAAAACATAGTATTTCATCCGATGATTGCTCATCTTTTTGCTCTTCTTGTCACGATGCTCCGACAAGTCACGGCAAGACCACAGCGCCTGGACGCCTAGTCGACTAGGCACCCACCATGATGACAGTTAGACGATAGTTGCCTTAAAATTTCTTAACTTTCAGTCAATTTTCTTAGTCCTTAGATCTAGATCCAACCGTCTAGATCAATCTCCTCATTCCATGTAAACCCATCCTAACTCTTAGATCTAGATCTACCCATCCAAATCATTCCTCTAATTCCATATAAACCCATCCTAACTCTTAGATCTAGATCCAACCATCTAGATCATTCCACTCATTCCATATAAACCCATCTTAACCCTAACCTCACTCAACTCCCACCCTTACCCCACCACCAGCCAGCAGTCGTCGCCTCCCCCATCCCTCCCAGCGTGCGGTCTTAGGCTCCTTCCTCTGCCCCACCAATGCTACCAATGCTACTTGCATCCATCTTTATTCTTAATCGCCTAACCGGACGCGGCGGTGGAGAGTCGCCAACCGTTGGGCGATTTACTCGATCGCCCAACGGTTGGCGATTGAAAATAAGTCGCTCAATCGTTGGGCGGCCGAATATCGATCGCCCAACCGTTGGGCGTGAGGGTGAATATAAGGCGGCCGGCGGCCACCCCGACGTCGTCCACTTCTTGCGCGAGAGAAGGAGAAAGAGAGGAGAGGAGGAGAAGAGGAAGGAAGAGAAAGAGAGGGAGAGGAGAAGAAGAGGAGGAGGAGAGAGAAGAAGAAGAGAGGCGTGCGCGATTTTGGGTAATTTTTGTGTTATATTTTTATTCTTGTAGAAAATTAGTTTAGAAATATAGTTAGTGTAGATAATTAGTTTAGAAAATTAGTTAGTGTAGATAGTTAGTGTAGATAATTAGTGTGGATAATTTAGTTTAGAAATATAGTTAGTGTAGATAATTAGTGTAGATAAATTAGTTTAGAAAAATAGTTAGTGTAGATAATTTAGTTTAGATAATTTAGTGTAGAAAGATAGTTAGTGTAGATAATTTAGTGTAGAAAGATAGTTAGTGTAGATAATTAGTGTAGATAATTAGTTTAGAAAATTAGTTAGTGTAGATAATTAGTTTAGATAATTTAGTTTAGATAATTTAGTGTAGAAAGATAGTTAGTGTAGATAATTAGTTTAGATAATTTAGTTTAGATAATTTAGTGTAGAAAGATAGTTAGTGTAGATAATTTAGTGTAGAAAGATAGTTAGTGTAGATAATTAGTGTAGATAATTAGTTTAGAAAATTAGTATAGAAATATAGTTAGTGTAGATAATTAGTTTAGAAAATTAGTGTAGAAATATAGTTAGTGTAGATAATTAGTGTAGATAATTAGTTTAGAAATATAGTTAGTGTAGATAATTAGTGTCGATAATTTAGTGTAGAAAGATAGTTATGTAGATATTAGTGTACATAAATTAGTTTAGAAAGATAATTAGTGTAGATAATTAGTTTAGATAATTAGTTTAGAAATATAGTTAGTGTACATAATTAGTGTAGATAATTATTTTAGATAATTTAGTGTAGAAAGATAGTTAGTGTAGATAATTAGTGTAGATAATTAGTTTAGAAAATTAGTTTAGAAATATAGTTACTGTAGATAATTAGTGTAGATAGTTAGTGTAGATAATTAGTGTAGATAATTAGGGTAGAAAATTTAGTTTAGAAAATGTAGTTTAGAAAATTAGTTTAGAAATACAGTTAAAAAAATAGTTTAGAAAATGTAGTTTAGAAATTTAGTTTAGAAAATGTAGTGTAGAAATTTAATGTAGAAATTATTGTACAAATTTTGCAGGTATGACTCGTGCTGGACGTGCCTCCGAGTGGCAATACGCGCTGTTGGACGAGCACGTGGACCGCTCTCATCGGCTTCCCGTCTAGTGCCGACACCGGGAGCACGGACGAGCGCCTCGGTGGGAGTGGTCCGACACGCACACCTCGCGTGGCACGGAGACTCGACCCTCGTTGGTGCGCGAGGTTTGCACTACTCCGCGTTTAGTGCGGCCGTAAGTTCATTCCGTCTTGACCTTCACTTTGTTTGCGGTGCGGATGCCGGGCTACTCCTCTTGCCGGATGGTGCAGGACACGGACGAGGATGCGGCGGCGGGGCGGGGCGGGGCGAGGCGGCGCGGAGCGATCACGGCGCTTCCCGTTCGGCCGTTCCTGGCGGCGGCTTTGGTGGGCCGTTGGCGGCGAGCGCACACTTTCCACCTCCCATTCGGGAGATGGCGCCGACCACGGAGGGCGTGTCCTGCTCCTTGGCCTTCCGATCGCGGGAGACGCGCGCCTTCCTCTGGAGGCCCCACACGATCGGGCACCGACACGCTTGGCGGTCGAGGTGTCGTTCCACCGGCCCTCGGCACCACGTGTTCGCGAGCGCAGACCCATGGGCGACGGCGAGGTGGCTCACACGATCACGGATGCGTGGTTTTTACATTCGATCGTGTCGTCCAACCGTTTATTTGTGGTATGACGTACTAATAAAAACTTGTTTGAATTCGGTGGAGCGCATGGTTCCACGAGCGACGATCACGGTGTCGCGCCACAGGCGTGCGTCTTTGTGGCTGTTTGGTTGGGTGCTTTTCACCACCGGCCACGGCAACTCGGTGGATCGCGCCTTATCGCTTATGCGAGGCGATCGTGACGCGCGAGCCCCACCAGTCGGTGGGATCGGCCGTGCTTGCCGCGCGGCGTCTGCGCGCCCTATCGCGAGCAAAGCGCGAAGGGAGTGAAAAGAGGCACCGATGTCGTTGAGGATGCGACCATGGGTCGGCGATGGCGGTGTGCTCGGCGACCGCGTGGAGGAGGACAGCCCGTCTGACGGCGGGAGTACGCCGAGTACTGTACTGGTACCACCAGCGGACCGTGCCGAGCTCGTATATGTGGTAGACCGCTTTGCCACACACGTCGCCGCTCCGACGGACACGTGCCCTCGCGCCGCGCGCGGCGCTCACATCGCGATGCGTTTCATGTCATTTCAAAGATTCCCAAATGGTAATGTCGTTTCGATAATCAACCATTTCATGTCTTTGTGTCGGTGGCGTCGGTTACGCCCTATGCCTCGACTCGGGACGATCGAGAGGCTCTCGATGGTGCGCACGACCCATGAGAGGGCATCGCTTTGCGCGTCGGGTGCACGCGCGGCGGGCGTATCGTTAGCCTACTCTCTGCACGGCGCTCTCGGCGGTCTCCACGCCCACCGCTTGATCGCTCGTCCACCCAGGCCAGCGTGGCACCACTCACGGTGCACCTCGTGAATCGTCCTCCACCACCTCACCGGGCGGCGGGGTTCGGCTGAGACGGGGCCTCCTACACGGTTCACTTCACGCCTTCTACGCGGGGTGTACGCCCCCTCTGCGTGGATGGCACGAACACGGTACGCGAGGTTCTTATATCGTGTTTATCCGAAGGCGATATGCAACGAACTAACGTTATTAATATTGCAGTGCTTACGGACACGGCGTCTCGGCATCTCCCGGGCCGGGAGAAGTGGACCGATTTTAGCGTCTACACCGGAGTGGCATGGACACTACTCCGGCGTAGCACCGAGGTTATCTCTGCGCCGGTGCCGAGAGCACACGGCAGAGGTGCGGCTTACTCGCCCCGCCCGCGGGATAGACACCCTCCTCCTCGTTTTACTTTTTCGGATCGTCTAACCCGTTGCAGGAGGAGGGCTAGCGAGGCCGTATGGGAGGGCGCGGCGCGGTGACGGGGCACACGGGGTGACTAGTGAGGCGACACTGCGAGATGCTATGTATTTATGCATGTAATGAAAAAACATGCGGCATGTTACTCACGATTATAATATGAAGTTTATTTAAATTTACATAAGTCTATTATCTCTCTCGCACATAAACTATCTCACTTAACGGTGTATGTATCGATCGTTCTTTACTCAATCTTTCATGAAAAAAATTTTAAAACTTTTGCACACCTACAATATACAATTAACATAAACTTTTATTACAACTTCACCGTATTTTTACCCGTTCAACGTTACAAAATTCACAAAATCTAAAACAAAACACGGGGCTACATGCGATCGCCCTACGGGATGGCGACTTCATTCTAGTCGCAACGGAAGAGCGATCGTCCTCTGCCCCTGCCCTCCAACGTCGAAGCACCAATGCAGCCTGCCTCCTCTATCGGATCTGGGCTGGCGTTGGCCAAATTCGATGGTGGCAAGGCTCAAGGACGGTGGATTTGGTGGTGAAATGGTCAGTGACGGATGTAACATCCTAAATTTTGAATGTATGAAATTGCGAATAATTTAAAACTTTTTATTTGCATCTTGTTGGTATTTGAAACTTTGTCAAAATCTTATTTGGATTTTTTTGAGTTTTGTGCTAAGCAAAATAATAACCAGAAACAACTCTCACATACAAATAACAATCATGACGATGAAAGATACTAAATAATTTAAATATGAGTTTAAAACTTGAAAACCAGAAACCAGAAATCAAATTAAATAAACATCCACCTTAAATCAAATTGACCCGAGAACTCAAACTCGGATTTAATTTCAAGTTTTTCGAACTTGAAATTCAAAATTCAATTACAAACTTAACTCTCAAAAATAATTGAAGTGCAAATTAGAATTCAAATTTTGAATATCATGCAAAACTCGAAATCAGTAAATCCTAATGTAAATTAAAATTTAAATTAAAAATCCAGAATTCAAAATTTTGCTTAAGCCTTTCTTTTCCCTCTCTCTTACATGTGGGCCCCATCTCTCTCTCTCTCTCTCTCTTCCTCCCTCTCTTTTTCTCCTCTGCTGCTGGCCCCCTCCCGTTCTTTCTCTGCCCACGGGCCCGCCTCCTCCCCTCTCCTGCTTTCTCCTTCCTCCTCTCCTCTTTCTTTTTTCCTTTCTTCTCCGTTCTTCCGTCGCTCACTCGCCACTCTCGTCACTCCGGCCGGCCCCACGCCTCCTGTGCGCACGTCGCCCGAACTACCTCCATCGCATCACCCCGCCCGCCCCCGAGTCACCTCGCTCTGCGCCTCGCACGTCTCCTGTGGCAGCCGTTGCGTCACCTAGCTGCACGCCATCTTCTTCCTCCATGCACCTGCCCAGCCGGTCCTGCCTCCACTGTGCACGCGTCGCCGCACCCTGTGCGTGCGTCACCCTCCTACATCGCATGTCGCCGCGCCCTGTGCACATGTCACGCTCCTGCGCCGCACGTTGCCGCGCCTGCTCCCACGTCGCGCCATGCCCTGCTCTGCCATCGGCCATCCCGTCGCCCAGCCGAGATGCGTCACCGACGATGCCACGCCATCCCATCCCAAGCCTTGCTCCTAGGTCGCCGACTACAGCCTCCACCGTTCCTCCCTTGTGGCTATAAATAGCCACTAGCTCCTCCCCTTCCTCCCCTATTTCCTTCTCATGCTGTGCCCGCACCGGCTGCCGCCGTGCCCACTCGCCATTCCGGCCGCTTCGGCGAAATCCCCTCTAAGCTAGCCAAGTCACGTGTGTTCTTCCTCTAATTGCGAAGCTCCGCCATCAATTTGAAGTTTCACGCCCCCAGCTCACCATGCCGACCATCTTCCCCAAAACTGGCCGTCGTCGCCTCCACAGCCGCCATTGCTTCCCCGAGGCTCCTCCCATCGATTCCATCATTCCAGAGCATCTCCTCAATGTCCTTAAACGTCTCCCACCACCGGGCGGAGCTACCTCCCACCCTAGTGAGCCGGCGACGACGACCCCACCCGTGCCACCATAGGCCACTGCCGCCGGTCTTCCTCGGTGCTTCTCCGGCTACATGGGTTGTGCGGTGACTATCCTACTGCCCTCCTACTGCTTGTGCGCGTCTCAATTTCCCCTCTCCTACTGAAAGATGGGTTCTTGGATTAGCTTATGAAAGGCATGACCTGAAGAAGCGAATCCCGTGCTAGGCGCAGTAGGCGGAGTAGTCGGATCTGGAGGTGGCGAGCACGGCGTGGCCCTGCCGCTGGATGCCCTTGGCGATGACCTGCCCGAAGTTGCTGAACCCGACGATCCCCACGCGCAGCGCCAGTCCGCCGGCGCGGCCAATGGCTCCTCGGCGCGGTCAGGGTATGGGGAGGCACGATGCTGCTCCTGCTCGGTGGAGGCCGCAGCTGTGGGGGGCTTGGCGGCTTCGGCTTCGGCGTGTTGTTTGCCGTGTTTCCGGTGATCGCTCGCGGCAAGGGAAGTCAGTGCAGTCAGTGGAGGGGGCCACCTACTCGAACGGCGCTATAAATAGCGTCCCGTTTTATTACTTTTTTTAGTCTTTTAACCATTAGGTAGCCCATATTTTTCCTTTTTCAGACCCATGCATATTGGCTTTTATTGATAAATTTTAACTGCGATGATGAATACTAGTGACTGATAGAAACGGTCAAGCGACTGATAAATAGTAATGAATGACAAATAGCAATACATTATATAAGAAAGACGGTACAATGAAAAGCATTGTAATATTTAGACTATGATGTGATTTACAAAATTATGATATAATAAAATATAAAATACGTTACAATATATGAAAATAAAAGGTAGCAACTGATATATAGTAATGACTTATATAAACTGGAGCGTTCATATTGACTAAAGTGGTTTATAAAAACTGAGTCAGTCGGATTGGTTTCTAAACCCTAAAACAGGACAGCAAGCTATATTGATGAGACACTAGGTATATTCCTAATGCAAACCCTTTCTTTTAACATTGGCCGGCAATCCGGCACCGGAGACCGCCGCCACCAGCGTGCACCGCCACCCAGTGATACCATGCAGAATTGCAGATCGACGCAGGCATACGCGTGCCAGAGCACGAAGCCAACAAACTCACCAGAACCTCGCCTGCTAGCGCCACTGTTCCACAACTTTCTTCTAACACAACTCATAGCAAGCGCGCAAATTTTCAATGTCACGACGAGGCCCTGCAATATGACATGCCAAGGCAAGCATTGCATGCAAGTTCAGAGAATCAGTAGAAATAGGACAAGCCATAGACATTATTGTTTCAATGCCAGTCAAAGGCTGCTCCAGCATCCATCCATACTTAACAAAAGAAGGGATAACAAGGATAACAGAAAAAGGAAGAGAAAATACAGCTCCCAGAGAACATACAGATGGGTCTCTGATCATGATCCAAGAAACATGAGCAAGGAAGGGCCTTCTAGACTAGATAACCAAGGGTAACACACTCTTCAACGACAATTACTGATCCGCGACGCGACGGTCTCTAAGGCCACGAGGGCTTTCTTGCCCGGAATTGCTGCCCTGGACGACGGCTTCAGACGAGAGCCGGATTCAGTGCGACATCACATGGGGCGAACGGGGCCGGACTGGTGTCTTCGACGGGCTCACCCTGCGCAAAGAGAGCAAGACAATAGTATTATTAATTTATTATGATTGGTGAGCCCTACAAGTCACAATAAGTTGGAAACATGCGCAGGAAGTAGGTGTTTGCCTGACAGGAAGGGAGCCAAGAACCATGCCACTGCAGTTCAGGGCTAAAATAGCACCCTCTGCCTGCGTCAACAAAGATTAAAAAGGTCAAAGTCTAAACAAGAACATAAATTATAGGGCCAAAATTGCATGCGAGTGAGGTACAATAGATTTCCATACCAAAAAGTAAACAAAAACAGAACAAGTAGTGGCAAAGAGGACAGCAAGAATTCAGGTGTTAAATAACAAAAGATAAAACTGGTTTCACAAAGTCCCCCCGTCACCCCCAACCAACACAGTTTCAAAAGCAATGTTGCCTCCCTTAAATAATTGGGTACAGAGGCTCAATTTAAATTGAGACGATCTCATTGGTACTACTCTCTGGTTTAAGTGTTTTATTAGCCGATTCAGTTTTTGATTACCTTAAAAGTCTTGTTGCTAGGGGAATTATGTGGTTTTATGTCTTTACCTTCGCAAAGTTTTACTATCTTCCTGTTGCAGGCCTTGTAGGCTCTCTTTGTACAATTTATTTTAGTATTTAATATAATATATCTTCAGTAGCGTCCTCCCCTAATCCCTATTGTTTCTCTTTTTTTTAAAAAGACACCTGTACGTATTTAAAACTCTTTTATAAACATGTTATCAGAATGATAATCACTTCTAACAAAAGAATCATTTCATATTCAAAGAGATTTAGAAAACTATGATATTAGTTTTTTATTGGTTTTCCTGCGTGAATCCCATATCAGTAAAACAAACCAGGGTTTGACAAGTCTGATGCAAACTTTAATCCCTCCGGGAGATAAGATATCAGAATTCAGCACCATTTGTGTTATGAAATTAATTGCTATGTTACTACATTATAGGAAATCAATTACTATCACATGGGTTCATCTCACAGCCCTGTGTTTTGCTCACAAACTTCAGAAATTAGGTATCCATGCAGGTAGTCATCTTAGTAAAGTCAATTAGATAAGTTCTCAATTAAGCAGTGGCAACTGAATGTTAACATCTAACCAAAACCAGCAGGGTTTTCATCAATGAATATCTTAAAAATAAACAAAAATATACTAGAGAAACATTAATCTGTACTATAGTTTAAAAAACTGGACCAGTCTTTGACCTGGTCGTGCCTTCAGTTCATTGGCCCACCAGTTGGACTGGTGGTTCACCGGTTGGACCGGTGGTTCATTAAGCAATAAAAACAACCTAACATTCATATCTAACACAACAGAGACAGAGGGTGGAGTGGCTAGCACATGGGCTTGCAAGACCCAACCCCAACGACCCAAGGTTGAATCCCAATCCCGCCCCCTATTTTTTGCTATTTTCATCTCTTCTCCCGCATGAGCTGTTCGGCATGAGTTAAACCACCCCCAGTTTTCTCCGGTTTTAGCTCAAAACTGCCGGTTCAACCGTGGTTTAACCGGTTAAAAGTGATCCATTTTTTCCTATTTTCATCTCTTCTCCCGTGTGAGCTATTAGGCATGAGTTGGACTGCCCCCAGTTTTCTCCAGTTTTAGCTCAAAACTGCCGGTTCAACCGCGGTTTAACCAGTTCAAAAGCAGTCCATTTGCACGTCAGATCTGGTAGCAAAACAGGACTAGGCCAGGCTCCGGTTCCAGCTTTTTTTGGTTAAACCGCCGGTCCAGTCTGGTTTTTTAAACTAGGATCTGTACGTGATGGCTCTTTAATGTGTCATGCTTATAATGAAACATCAAACATGTGCAGTGAAAGTGGGTAGAAAATGTCTAGCAAAGCTTCCAGATGATCGTTACAGGTAATGGAACTGAAGCAGGAGAAACAGAGACGCAAAGGTCAAAGCTAAGGCCAGAAAGAAACATTAGTTAAAATTACAACAAATTGTGAAGCGATCATCAGATAGTGATCTCCTAACCCGATCAGTTATGGGCCTGTTTGATATGGCTGCGGCTTATAGCTTTTGGCTGAAATTTTTGAATTTTAGCTGTTTGCGACAGAGATTATGAAGAGAAAGATACTCGTTTGCGATTTTTGTTGATACAGATGTTGGGCTTTTAACGTGTACTACAATTAACTTGTAGATCCCATCTTGAGAAAATACTCCGTTTGAAAATTAAGTACTATAACAAAAGCCAAAAGCTGCTTTTAGAAACCGTTAAAGAACAGGCCCAGAAACTCCTAATAGCATGACATCAATTTCTATGGTATAAAGCTTCCTACTTTGGTACTCATTTTTAAACCTTGTCACACAACACAATATAACTAATTCAAACATTTTTAAATCTTGCCACATCACAATATAACTAACTCAAAACATTTTTGAATCTTGCTACACAATATAACTAAATCAAACATGATACTCCGGATTGGTAGCAGCCCTCACTTGAATGATCTAATCCTTAATATAAATCAAAAGACTATGGCAACTGGGTACAAAGGAATGACCAAATGTAATAGCAACCATGAAAATAGCATTCTTGTACAGCACAAAACTATGAACCAATTGGATAACTATACAAAACGTTGTTTCAGTTTTATCTTTCCACTAGCAATTGTTTATGTACAACTTGTTAGCAGACTACATACTTTGGATTTAAAAACACAGACAAGAAGTTAAATTGTTTCTGCACCATTCACTCTCAAGCAATTAGCAGCATTTCTTGATAACTAGTAATATATTAAAGTAAAATCTCCTGTCTTACTTACTTGAACAAACTCAACGAAGGCGATGCATGTGGAGTGCACATAATCACCAAGCAACCTCAGTCGAGCAACCTAAATAAAAACGAAAAAGCACCAACAATTTGATAAAATTATTTAAGCTTAGTCATATAAAAATGTCTAGAAGATGAAAGCATTTGGACATACTTCACCACACATTCCCTCGAAGAAATTCTTTACAGCATCTTCTCCAACCTACTCAATTAAAAAAAAAGATTATTAAGAAAGCAGAATGCTGCAGCACAATCATCGTACCAGAATTCAGAAATAACCACAAGACACATCTGGATCTTAGCATTTCAAATTGTCCTTTGTATTCATTATTTATTGTCATTCTAGATCACAACTGAAATGCTCAAAGCTAAGAAAAACCAAATGAAAGAATATAGCTACAAATATTAACTTAGCGGTCATGGCAAAGTACCGTTACAACATAAAAGGTCTACTTTTTATAACACACCTATACTACTATAAAAGCATGGGTTTTAAACACATTCTTTTGCAGACATAATCTAATCCATCCATTCCCTTTTAAGAATATCAACCCTCCATCCCAGGATGGGTAGGTGAAGTCTTTGACCTTGACTAGTTTTCTATGTATGATGCGATCGTGTGTTTTCTTTAAGGAATACTTCAAAAATCAGCGAGGACTGGCAAGGATCCATCAGAACTGGTCAATTTGGTGTAAATTAGTTTGAATCAGCAGGATTTCAACTCCGGTTAAACAAAATCAGGTCTTAGCTGAGAAATCCAGAAATCCAAGGTTGGTAGGTAGTCCACAGCATTTTTTATCTTCTGTAGTCCACATACATTTCTATCTTCCGTAGTCCACATACAAGGAACAGCAACAACTGCACTGAATGTTGAAAATGCATTCTCTTGACCATGGAAGCTGCAAAAGCTTGTTTTAAGGATCAATAATTTTCCTTTTAAAGGAAAGATGAGCTCACAATGACTGCAGATGGAAAAACTTATAATTATCATTTCTCGGTGCAAACTAAAAAAAATACTGTTTGTAACAGATACTGTTTTCTTCATTAGCTGCTATCACATTCACACCGTCCCTTTGTTCCAGACACTTGTGGCAGATCACATTAATTGGGTGGTGATTACACAATGCTAACATATCTTGTGAGTCTTCATGTTGTTCATTCAAAACTTTCACAAGTTGTTGTTCATTCAAAACTTTCACAAGAACATCCAACTCATTTTTACAGACCTTCTTGTTAGATATGATTTAAATTTTATGTGCGATTATAACCATAATGGAAATGAGAGAGATTAGCATACATTCTTATCGATGTTAGTACAATACACGGTCCTGGATACCATTTCTTTCTCATCCTCTGTCTGCACAAAAAGAACATTAAGGCAAATATTATTACAGATCTTGGAGATCAGCAAGTAGTATAATTTACACAAAATTATTTAATAATGTGCTCAAATCTGTCTACTTACTCGAGGAAGAAATTTAGGGTTCACAGGCAAAATTGCTGTCTTAGATGGCAGCACTCTTACAGGATAATAACCAAGCATTGTTCCGCCAAGTGTTAGAGCTGCTCTTGCACCAACTGCAGAAAAAGCATAACTTATTCAGGATTGCTGCTTCCAACAGCATAAGAGCATAACAGATAACAATTTGTGAAGCTACTACCATCATCAGCAAACTCGATAAAGGCAAAACGCAGCACCGAGTTTGGGTCCCCACAGATACGGCAATCTACTACCTACAAGTGCGGAAGATGGTTGTAAGAAAATAAGCATAATATCAACAAGATAAAAGGTAACCATCCAATGTTTCCCATATACAGAAACACATCTTGGCAGATCCACGGACGGACAAAATATATGTGTGGACTTATTTACACCACATGGCTTTAAACTCTATGCACAAAATATAGGAAATGGCAAATAAATGATATAATTTTTGTAGAGTGGCATTCAATTGAATTACTTTAGAGTGGCACCCAACTAAATTTCCCTTGCATCTAAACCATACATTTGTACTTATAACGCAAACTCATTCTTTGCTGCTGTGGTGTTACGGAGTACAAACAAAAATGAGTTTAATTCTAACTCTGCCAAATATTATACAACCATGTCAATGTTCTAACTTGATCGGAAATACCTAACAAAATATAAAACTCATCTTTATTAAGAAAATATTTGTCTTCTTCACTAGCAATAATTTAAGTCAGAAAAGACAAACAACTTCTTCCAATTACTTATTTCGTTTTCAAGATATAGCCAAAGAAAAATGATATTTCATCACAAGCGTATTTAGCAATAAGAAATCTTAGGGGGCATACATGTCCACAGTTTGAAAAAACCTCCGCAAGCTTCTGTTCAGTGACCTGCAAGTTAAGCAGGGATTTGGGAGTCAATCAATCAAGGAAAAAAAGGGAAAAACCAAATATAGCAGCTCATTCTGTTTGATATTCTCACATGCTGATCAATGTCGGAGACATAGACGGTTCGCCGCACACTATCCTCCCTATCAGCCCGCCGTGGTCGGCCTCCCATCCTCCTCCTCCCCTGGCTGAAGCCATTCCTTCTCTGTAACCACAGACCAAATGCAGCTCATCATTATCACAAAAAAGGTACTCTTACTGGACTACCCGAATACATATCAAATGGCTGTACAGTTAAGCATTGGCAAACAATTTCGTGTGGAAATCTAACAGCAACAACAAAAGAACAAAAGAGAAGAAGTCAAAAGTCAATCACATGGGGCCTGTTTGGTTGCCTGCATCCGGTTGAACCAGGCTGGCCGATGCAGGGTCTCCTTGTTTGGTTGCCTGGTCGCTGGGTTCGGCCTGGCTCTGCTCATGCAAGATTCCCCCCGCAGCCAAGCTCTGGAGAAACGTGGGAATCGGGCGTTTCTGGGGAGCCAGGCTCGCGGGATGCAGGTGATTAGTCAGTTGATGATGTTATTAGTGTATATTAGTAAATATCAAGTATTATTAACGTGTTTTGAAGAAGTTTAAGATATAATAAGATACGAACATCTCATATAACATATCTTCATAATCATAATCATATATTATTTTTATCTCATGCAACATATCTTCGTACAGGCAACCAAACAATATCTCTTCTCAGCCAGACTCTACTCGTACGTGAACCAAACACGACAGCGTTGCATGCGCTCAACCTGTCCCACGAGAGAGCCTGGCTCTCAGATACGAGCCAGGCTCTACTCGTACGTGAACCAAACAGGCCCATGATTCCAGTAAAACATCAGCACTGTATCAGAAATCACAAGTAAATAATAATCCAAAATGCATCGATTAGACATCTCTTGTATAAAGGGGAAGATCAAATCAATCGATCAATCCTTGAGAAAAATCCATCCACCAAAATAACATTAGCGTCATCTTAAATTGATCATACTAATATCATAACCCAACTACACCTAAAACCCTAAAAAAAAATCAGTTTTCGAGACGATCGCGTAAAACAGACCAAAACTCCAAACCCATCGACATCACCCTAAACCCCAAATCCGACCACTCCAACCCCCAACACCCCGAAACAAATCGCACCGAACCCGAGTCCGCAGTTCGGCGATTACCCGTCGATTCGGCTGGCCGTTGGCGGATCCGTCGCTGCTGGAGTCCCTCCCCCCGCCGCCACCGCCGGCGCCGACCAGCTGCAGCACGTGCATCTGCTGCTGCTGATGGATCGGGTGGCGCGCGTAGTAGTCGATCGCGGGCGACACGAACACGGACGCGTCGGCCGACAGCTGGCGGCCGCCATCCCCGCGGCGGCGCGAGAGCGGCACGAACTCCTCCGCAGAGGGGTTCAGCTTCTTGAACAGCTCCTCCAGCTTCCTCACATCGCTCTTGTACTCCCTCACGTCCTCCTCCCCGCCCTTCCCCGCCGCCGCATCCACCCTCTCCGCCGCCTCCCCCGCCGCCGGCACGGCGTCCGCGCGGATCGGGCCCTCCGCCGCCACGGCAACCATCTCCGCCCCGCCGATCGCGAGCGCCTCGTGAATCCGCGAGGAAACCGAATCGAGAAAATTCGGCTGGTTTTTATTATTGGAACAGCGGGAGGAATGGAAAAAAGGGAGGAGGAGAGGAGGCGAGCGAGATCGCTTTCGGCGAGGTTGGCTATAAATAGGAGCCTTTCTTCTATCCTTTCTCCTTTTCTCTCCTTTTATTTGCACACTATAAAAAAATCAAAATGATTTATTGGAGGAAAATAAATGGTTGCGGGCGTCAGGATGAGCGGCACGTTGGCACGGGCGAGCGGAGGCCGGCGGCGAGATCCTCTGCAGCTCGGCTGAGCTGGTGTGCACGTAACCAAAATGTGCGAGGCTTTTTCTCGGAGTAATGGATGGCAGCCACGTCCTTGGCTGACTAAACGGTGGTGTGGAACGGCTGCGTGCTTTGAATGACAGGTGTCTGCAGGAGAGGTTACAGTGCCAGGTAGGCAGGGGTGACAGGGTGAGCGAGGCTGACAAAAAACAAAAAATGGCGACAGGCTGCGGTGGTGGGCGGCATGAAACCGTGGCGAGCTCGGATGTGGAGATCTGGCCGTCGTTGCTCGGATGCCCGAAGAAGAAATCAACAACAGCGGCTGGATCTAGCTGCGCCGCGTACAAGGACGACCGGAACTAGCGGCAGCACGCTCGAGGACGACCGAATCTGACGGCGCCGCACTCGAGGATGACCGAAGAGGAAGTCAATGGCGGCGGCCAGATCCGGCGACCATGGCTTGATCTGGCACTAAGGTGGCGCTTGGGAAGGAGCAAATAAAGAGAGAAGGGGAGAGACTCTGTGAGAGCAGAGGGGGAAGTGCGACCTGGGGGATAACGGAGAGAGACAATGGGGGGAGGAGGAAGAGAGACGGCAGCAATAAAGGGAGAGAGAGAGGGTTGCAGCTTTGCTTCAACCTCAGGTGTGGTGAGGGAGGCAGAGTGGATAGATAGGAAGGGGAGGGGTGTTTTTGAGGCAGCCAAGTTATAGTGATGGTTATAGGGCTTGTTCTTTTTGAGTGAAGCTTATAGTTTTTGGTTGCAGCTTATAGTTTTTAGGCTGTTCATGCGAGAGATTACAGAGTAACAGAAAATCACGTGCGGTTTTTGCCAATATAAATAAAGTCGGTATAGTATATACTACAATTAACTAGTAAACTCTATCTTAAAAAGGTATTCCATTTAAAAACTAATTACTATAAAAAAACTAAAAAGCAGTTTTTAAAAACTGAAAAGAGCATATCCATAAATTAGGCCAAGCGTCCGATAAGTAACCCTCATTCCAGACATATGTATCATATCGTTTCCCTAAAAAAAAAAAAGAGCCATTTGTTTCGTCCTACGCTGCTTCGGCGCGATGGCATCACGTGCGGCGCTGCCGCAGACAGAGGTTATAAAATCGGAGGCTGCAGCAGATCTCAAGTTCGCGACGTCTCAGGCCGCTCAGAGCTGACGCACGTGAGCTCAGGAAAAAAAAAAAAGCATGCGCGAAATTACAGACGAAGATATATATATATCTACACTGTGACCGAGGATATATCTCTTGTTTTTTCCTTAGCGAAAAGACAATCTCCTTTTCTATTTTTCCAGAACCTTTTTTTATTTTTACAGAATAAAATAAAACGGGTCGACAAAACGTGAACGGGACGGGAACGTTACAAAAAAAAAAATTTGACGCCTACGTTTAGAAAGGAGGCGTTACTCTTTGCGCCTTATTAATTCGCAGGATCATAAAAACAAGTGAACAAGAAAAATACATAAATATAATAAGAATACACATGTAAAATAGAGAATTGAAAAAATGCAAGAATCTTGTAGAATTGAGCATTTGATTCGCTAGAAAAGAAAAGCACATGAATTTTAGAGTGAATAGTAATCTTATTTGTTTTTAGTATAAATATAAGAGATTATACACTGATTTAACTAAACAACATATAATAAATCATTTTTTTGCCACTTATTAGTGCCCCCCACAAACCATGTTCTTGTCCCCACCCCGACCCTATCTTCTCCCTTTCCCACATGAATAGTAATCCTATATTTTTTTCCTGTGAAAATGCTTTGAACCAAACAGGCCCTCTTTATGAATCCGTATTATAGTAGTTAATTTAGTACAATAAATTTGGTCAATGGCTCAGGGGACAATTGAGATGGAAAAAGACACGGAGTCTAATACTGCTACATCAATTCTGGTCAATTTTTCCAGTTCAAGAACTGCCCGAGACTTGATTGCATCTGTAATTTTTACTCCCAACAAATTCGAATCTGGATCAACATGAAGAATTACGATCAAATTCATCGAATCAACGGCATGAATGATTCAGCTTTATATCTGTATACAAGAGAAGAACCAAGAATCCTTCATGGTCAATTCCTGTGACTTGAATTCTTTACAGAAAAAATTCAACAACGCAGTAGAAATTTTGACAAGGGCAAATGATTCGATCGTCCAGTCTTCAGTATGGGAAGAAGCAGCTGTTCAAGATTACCTTTCTAATCTTTTTCATATTCAACGGCGATCTGGCTGCAGGATACCATCATTATCCCAGTAGACCTGGAGAATCCAGCGCTATCATCAAACGGACAAAGGACGAGGCCCTTTTCCTGCACCGGGAATATATTATATTCTTCAGAACAAATGCAACTTTATTCAAAATATTGCAGCTGAAAAGGACTGAACCGCAGCAGCAGTAGCAGCTAAACACGCAGGATTTGGCAAACGGGATAGCAGAGCACAAGGGATAGAATACAAAAACAAATCCATGACGCAAGGGAAGAAGAAACAAACGATCTGGTGTGTCATATAAGATATGAAAGAACAAAGCCAGCTTACGAGTGGTCGTTATCTGGACGAGTGAGGGATTGGGCTGGGACAAAATCCTTATCTGAATAATTGCAAGGGGCAATCAAGTACAGATATTGGGTAGGTTTTTTTGTTTATGGATTGGTTTTCTATAATAACTAACTTTTAAACAGAATGTCTTTTTAAGACACGGTCTACAAGTCGATTGTAGTAGATACTGTCTCGACTTCATCTATATCAGTCAAAATTGCACATGATTATCTCTCTTCGTACTCTCTCTCTAACGAATAGCCAGAATTCAAAATTTTAAACGATAAGTCATAAGTCACAGCCTAAAAACCCACTCATTACCCGAAATAAGGGCTCAATCATATGAAAAATGATTCTCAACTTCTAAGTAAGATCCTGTATAGCTTATTAATCTATTATAACGCTAGCAATAGCAATAGCTGGGGTGACACCCCACATCCTGAAAGGAAAATGTCTGTGTAGAAGGAAACAAGGAGAGCCAAGCTGATCTTATTAGCAACTCTTCTTAACCGGCATTTGGGTTATGGAAATGTTTTTTTCCTCTTCAAAATTTGTAAATGAGCAGTAGACATAGAGGTTAGTGTAGGACCGGTACGACAACAGGAGTGAATGGTGCATTTGAAATTTTCTCCTAAATATTTACTAATCTTTCACTTTAGTAGCTACTAAGCTATGAAGGTCAGGATTAGAAGCCAAAACCAGAGCAAATAACTCAAGAAATCGAAAGCCAAAGAACTAAGGCACTGGCGGTCAGACCAACTACTAGGGGGTTGCAAGTTTTGGTACAACTCTCAAAATCTAAGTCCAAATGAGATGAGATTTTGTACACACCTTGCTTGAGATATCAGAAACCTATTCTATCAAAGGATCGCAAAAACCTTCGTCAAAGTTCAGACCTTTTTCAAGAACAAGGTTACACCAAAATCAGACAAAAACCGAAAACAAGAAATAAGACTCTCGTGGATGGAGGATGGTCAAGATAGCTCTAGATATATTCCCACATATCATAGCAAGCAAGAACTCTCAAAGATTAGAGGCAAACATACTTGGATCAAGAAATCTCCTGAGAAGGTCAAATCCAAGCAAAAACAAACAATTTTAAGAACTTGCAAGACATGAAGCCTAGATAGATAGGGATCGATCTCCATAAGTCATTTTCATCACTTACACATCCTTGACATATAGCAAGAACAAGAATGAGCGAGAGAAGATCAAAACTAATAAGATCAAGAGCAAATCAACCAAAACAAAAGTACTCTATGAGAGATGAACAAAGTTGATGTATTGCTACTTGAGGATAAAGATTTTATAGTCACTCCACTTGAAGGACAAGAGAGCACATTATAACACTCACACTTCTTAAACCCTAACTCTAGAACACTTGGCTAGAATAAGAAAATGTTACATGGTTGGATAGTTAATTAGTAAGTCTTCATCCAACCCGTTAAATAGATGAAACAACCAATCTACATCTAATCATAATAGATACTATCCACTAGTATAAATGGGAAAACCCGTTAACCCCATATTACACAGGTTTTACTCGCACACTACACTTATACACGCTTTTCAAAGCGCATGAGTCCGAATTTGCTAAGTCTTTAGCTTTTAATCCAACTTGATCATCTCATTTCTTCTTGACCTAAACCGCTTTCCCAAATGCTATAGTTTTGATCAAAGATAGTTTCAGGTATTTTGGTCAACTTACCAAAATATCCTCTCTTGACTTGGTCTTCATCTTGTCTTGCAAGCAATCGTCATGTTTGCCACGTGTAGGTGCACCACTGGCTTGCCACGTGTTGGCAAGTCTCTTCCGTTCTGATTCCACTGGATCACGTCTCACTTGGACCGATCAAACCACATGGTGCAATCCATCGCTCGAATTTTCCTTCAACATTTTCTGCCTCCCTTGTGCCATGCTTTAGCTCAGCCATCTTACGCGGCATCTTTGATCATTTTAGGCCCTGACTCTTCTATGAGCGTAGACCCGATCCTCGCCATTACCTATGATTGACTTTAAGCCTTCCTGCACATCCATGGCCAATAAATCATTTTTGGGCATAAGTTCTTCATAATTTGACCCACGTTAGTTAAAACATGCATGCAACATATATGCATTGATCTAGGTCAAATCAAAACACACCATGACTAGAATTCCCAAAATTATAAATCTCATCCGAACCACATTGCCTGGCTTGTCAGACCGCTACCTGTAGCTGGTCAGACCGCGATTGTCGATCAGACTGCTGGAGCCGACCGATCTGACCGCTAGATCTGCAAGTTGTCTAGAAAAACTACAAATTTGAGAAATTCAAATTCAATCTCCTCTAATTTGGCAATAGTCCATCACAACAAAACCTTCTATCTTCTGGTCGGTTCTTCGGTTAATTTTTTTGAGTGACCATCTTGCTTAGAATATAGGACACTAGGGTTGCCCATGCCATGCCTAAAGTCAACTATTTGCACTACTGTAACTACTACAAAGTATAAAGGAGAGATTTATGAGAGTTTACAGTAATGTACTCCAGGTCTCCAGCATCGATGATCCTACAAAATAGTAGCAAGAGCATGATCGTGTACTCCCTGATGAGGGTATTTTCCAAAATAATCTATTCACAGTGATAGTAACAAAAACAATTTTATTCGTCCAACTAGTAAGCATTCAGCATATGGTGTATCACTTTCCTCCTGCCCATGTTATTGTAGGACAGTCACCCTGTATAGCAAAAAAGTGGTCCTCACCACACTTTATCCATGGAAAAATGATCAACTAAAGGAACGACATAGCCCCAAAAAACCATCCCATTCTTGGTACTTGATAAGCAAACCCTCATCAAGGAGATTATGCAGGCCATTGGGGGATTATGTAGGCCAACGAGAACCAAGCCTTGCTTGGGTGGCTAGTGGAGGTGGTTGTACCCCCAGCCCATCAGAGTTCAAACCCCAGGTTTGGCTCCACTTGTCTCATTTAGAAGGATTTTCTTTCAGTGGGAGGTGAGGTGCCTGTCCCAAGCGAGGCACCGGTGGTGACTTCGTCATTTCTTCGTCAAGCTTTGCTCGTCCAGTCTTCCATAGGCATCGTTGTGTGGTGTGCATGTGTATGGGCGTCTATGTGTGTTCACAAAAAAAGAAAAATCTGAAGCACGAAAAGAGGCCCAACATGAATTTGTTGTGTGGTCACATAAATTAGACAACTTAAACAAAAACCAAGACCAACGATCAGAACCACCCGACCAGCTCATCTAGACTCTACATATTTTTGAAACTAAAATTGAACTCCCTGATACTTTTGCATGCAAAACTCAAACCTAACTTAAGCAAAGTGTCAATTATCCTCCACAAACATATTCTAGACCTAGTACATGGTCTCTCAATCTCCTCTTTGATGGATACATTACCAATACTCCAAAAATGTAAAGTTAAGTTGGTTTTAGAATTTATAAAAGAATTTTGCAAAAGTGAACTCAACTTGTCTCAAGAAGTGACTAGAAGATAAGCATAGCCAAGTGAACTAGAAAATAGAGTGAATAAACCAGTTGAGCAAGTTTTCAACAAATCACTCCAAATCCAATCAAACTTGAAAAAAATCTCACTCTAGGTCCATATAAAAGAGCAATCAATCCTTTTAACCTTGGTCATGATGAGAAAAATCCAAAAAGTGTATTAAAGCTAAACAATTCACAAACTCCCACATTTACTCCCCCTTAGCCTAATTTATGTATTTTTTGTCACAATTTCTCCAACCTTGACAATGGATTCAGCAAGACATAATGATAGAAATAAATGAAGACCAAGAGGATAGCATCACTGATTTAGGTAATTATCATATTTTAGTTGAGTTGAGAGCTTTAAAAATTATCCAAGTCACTTATAATGTATTTTTCACTAAGTCATGCTTAAGAGATCCGCTTGCAGAATTATGTAAGAACATATATAGTAAAGCAAATCAAGACTAGCTAGAAGTAAGTTTATGGATTAAAGCATATCAGGTTATCTTAAAATCACAAATATAGCTAGAGGGATCCTAATCAGAGTCATAATAAGGCAAAGTGCCAATATGAGCTTAGATTGTAAGTCAGGCAAGAAATATGCTAAAGAGCTCCAAAATGACCCACTTGAGCTAAAAGGCTATTAAAAAAATATTGTAATTGACTAGATCAATGACTTATCTTGGTAGAGCAAGTTCTAAACTAGGAGCCATCTACAACTGCCTCAAGCTTTAGTCTAGATTGCAATTCACATTTGAAAGGTCCATTTTAGTAAAGGTAAGTTATAAACTAGGAGCCATCTACAATTGTCTCCTACGCTTCGATTAAATTGTAATTCACATTTGTATGGTCTATCTCAGTAAACTAAGTCCTAAACTAGGAGTCATTTACAACTGCCTCCTGAGTTTCAACCAATTTGAATTAATTTTATTTAGTCAATTTGATTGATCTCAAACCATTATCGACCATATCAAGCAAGGAGTTTAATAAAATAGTCTTGGTTATACCTAACTCCCCCTGAGTTCATGCAAATGCAACGACAAATAGTCTTATGAGAAAGAAATGCTGAAATGCAATTAGAAGCACAATTGAAATAATTTAAAGTAATGAAAATGCAAGAGCTACTAAATACTTCACGGCTCTATCCAAGTTAGACTCAGACTCAAGACTCAACTAATCACTTTGCTATGGTAGGAATCAGAAATGATCACTAAAGCTAAACTATTCAAATGATTTAGCCTTGACTTGTTTTAGTTCAAGTTGAGCAAATTTATTAAGTTAGTCATGGCACATACTAAGCTACACATGTAACATATGATAGAGAAAGCTCATTAAAGAATGAAAGGTGAATGTGCAATATATTACACATGTATGCAGATAAAATGAACTCCCCCTTAAATCAATCACACAAGATGAATAAGCCTCAACTCTCCCCACAAGAAAGCAAAATGCCTCTGCACCTGCCACCTCCGTCGTGGCCATTCACAAGGTATCCTCCATGCCTACCACCTCCATCGTGGCAGTTTGAGAGGTATGCTCTGCGCCAACCATGCCTTCACCTCCTTGAGAGACACTATCATTGGACGCAGGTGCCCCTACTGCTGGAGAAGGAGGGGTTGTTGTCGAGGGCGATAGCATGAGGGAACATATCAGAGACAACCTTGCAAAGTTTTTGGAACCGAAGGATGGGCTCAAACCTATGGTAGGCCTGCTAGAGGCATAGACGGGCATGTTGTCTTCACCTCACATGGGGGTTCGCATAGGAGACAACGTCGGTGTAGAGTCTAGAGTGATGCTAGCAGGGGTTGGCATCATGCTGGCTTTGGAGCACAAATCTTCCTCCAGCATGTCCAGAGCAACATGATACCCTATCTCAGGGGTCACCAGTGAAGACTCCAATCAAGCGCGCTTCGATAGGTAGCTAGGCGAAGCAGATGACGTGGGCTTCATGGCTAATCTTGAGGGCATGGGTGGAAGGAAGAATGGCCTCCATGGCAGTGCCACCCCTCATTACCCTTCACGCATTCCTGAAGGTCATCTGCATAGTGACCTTCATCACCACTCTCCACTCCATCTCCATTGTCCTCATTTGCCTCAACGTCCTCGCCCCTGCTGAGTTCCTCCAGGCTCGCCTTAGGATCAAGCAAAGCGGGGAGGAGGCAACAACGAGGGACAACGGCGATGGGCGGTGGCGAGTCTTCGTGTCCATCGTGGTTATCATGGCCACCACCATCCTCGCCATTCCTTCCACATGAGTCATGAGGCCAACCGTCACCAGTGGCAGAAATAGGTCGATCAAGCACATGGAGTCCCGAGGGCCTCACATACACTATTAATGCATGGTCCATTTGACCCCGTGGATGGTCGAAGGGTGTGCTCCTTTAGGATGTTAGGCCCCAGGAACACGGTCACATCCCTCTCTACCTCCGCCAAAGATAACACTGCATAGGTACAACCGACAGTCATGATCACTCCATCGAGTTGGAGGGGCACATAACACAGGTGCAGGATACGAGGCCTACACAACTTACCAGGATCAATAGGCTTTGCTAGCTATGTCAGGGGAGTGCAGATGCTGTCCTCCCTGGTGGACCCAGTCTTCAACTCCCAGCGATGGGCCAGGTAAACACATGGAGCATGCAAAACTCTTCTGTGAGATCATGCATGTTTATGCGCCACATGAGCTCACAAAGCCTCGATGTGTGCACCGCATCATCCCAATTGAGCTTTGCACATGGTGATGAAACAAAGTCCATGGTACGCTCGGTCTACCGAAGGCTGCTTCTTGGCTCAATGGTGTGGTAGAACCACCTTCGAAGCTAGTTTGACTCCCACTTCATCCGCGTTGAGTTCGAAGGGAAGTCACTCGAGCAATCGGACCAAACATAAAAATTGACGTTGGCAAGGTTTATGTATTGTCTAGCACCCAACTACTTTGGCTAGCACCATGTGTCATGTAGGGAGAAAAAGTGCACGCACTGGGAATGATGACCTCCAACCAGGCCATCCAAGAGAAAACTATAAGGCATGCAATAGCTTTTGCCATGAGCTGTGGGAGGTCTAGCTCATACGTGCAGAGTACATCACCCACAAGTGCGCGGCAGAAATGCAGAGCCTGGCATCAAAGTACGCATCAAGGATGAACGTTTCGCCCTCCTGTACGAATGGAACAACCTCATCGGTGGCTGGCCAGTGAACAAGTTGATGGTCTAAGACCTTTCCGTTGCACACCAACATGTCCAGGAGCTCGTCAGTCACTAGCGACTTACCAAGAGTGTTGACGTAGGTTCAGACCACCTTCTCTGATGCTTTCCATTGCTTACCAGTGGCGAGCTCAGAGCTCGAGTACTCTCTACCGTGACTTGATGATGTGGCCGAGGTATGGCCAGGCTCAGCACGTTCACTACCTCGAGTCATCACGATCAACAAGCATGTGGGAGGGTGAAAAACTTGGCAGGGAGCAATGCGACTAGCAATGGCGATGGGTAAGGCAAGGCGAGAATAATGAAGAAAATGGTTTCAACTCAAGCACCATAGCATTTAAATACCAATGGGACATCATGATTAATGGCACCAGGGCGTGTGCGCCTTTTTAAGGGTCATGCATGCCCTGTAATCGATGTAGCAGCCCACATCGAATGTACCACTATACCACACCCAGAACGCGGGTATTGTATAGTGCCACGCAGCTCTGACAAGCGCCAACAACAATGATCAGAATAGAGTAGGGAAGCCCACAAGACAACAAACCAGCGGGCCAAAGGAGACGGAGGGGACCAAGAAGCAAGTAGCATAGTTTTGGCCTACCAGTCATGAAGCCCTTTACCATGAGAGGTTACTGTTGGGAGAGTGGCCCCGACCTTGGCCCAATCGGCCCACTATGCCAAAAGCCCATTATGTGTGTAATTACATGGCAAGCCCATTATGGCTATGTTAAGAAAATGACATAGTTACTCTTACTATTGCAGACCCCAAGGAGGGCGTTTGTATAAATAACTTCCCTATGGCTATAAATATGGCCCCTAAGCCACCATGGAGGGGGAGGAAGTAAGAGTGGTACTAGCTCTCTACACTGCTCCTTATCATGAGTCTTAGACTCCGGGTAGCCCCTTTGTGCCCTCCCGTAGCCCCTACTGTATATTGTTTGGAGCGTAACGACAACAACTATGATAGTCACCAAGTTTAGATCACACCAATATACCTAGGCTAAACCAAGATAGCAACAAGAACCAAAAAAATTAGCTGCTTTGACAAGCTCGGTCAAACCGCTATTGATGGGCTGGTCTAACTGTTGGTCGGTCCGACCATAGGCCTATGATCAGAATGATCGGAAGATCGATCTGACTATAGATCTGGGGCCAGTCTGACTAGTCCCCTGTTTCAGACCTGAGCACCTCTCGGGACAAAAGCTCAAATATCAAGAGTTTGCTCAAAGCTCATCCAACACTTCTACGTTTTGCATAAGACTTGTTCAAGGCAAAAGAAACCTAAACCAATCAAGAAACACAAGGATCTTTGGCTAGAGTTCACCAAATAGAAGAGAATCGGATCTAGTTCACAAGAACATCAAAAACCTTAATTCTTAAATTACTTCTTACTCGCGAGGATATAACACATGATGTATTCCAGATTTGGTGTCACATGTCCTAGTAAGATAATCCAAGTAAGAGATCGGCTAGAACTCCCACGAACTCAAAATCACAAATTTAGTTCAAGAGCAAGAACAACCAACAAGAAATCAAACAAGTACATGATTGAGACCAAGTCTTGATCTATTTCAGAGGAGGATGACATTTACATGCTCATGGATGATTACAAGGTGCACCCAAGAACTACCCTTTCCTCTCTCAACTTCTCTCTCACAACCATGGAAGGAGACAAGATAGTAGAAAAAACTAAAACCTAGAATCATTAACTCTACCACCTCCTCTCCTCCCCTATAAATATCCAGCACCACCCTTTAATGGGTCAAACCCATTAAGCTTACCGGGGGAACTCGTCAACCCTACTAACATGGGTTTTACATTCTCATGCATACTTCTCACTAGTGTTTGATCCACTCCACAAAACCGACTCTATCCTAACCTTAAACCACCTCTGTTGCGTTTTCCTGCTCCGTGGTTTTAGTGTAGGCCTCAAGTCTGATTTTGGGTATTTTCCAAAATGACCCCAATGAAGCTCTCGGCACCTTCCCTTGACTCTGTCTTCATCTTCATGACCCCAATGAAGCTCTCGGCACCTTCCCTTGACTCTGTCTTCATCTTCATATCAAGGCATCTCTACATACTTTGACATGCAGCCCGTAGTACCTAATAACTAACCACCACGTCTTCACATATTTAGACTTCCTCGAACCGTCTCCATGTGCATCGATCCTGCCATTTGGGGCACCATATGTATTAACTCGTCTCTCCACGATCCTTATCTTCTCTATGCTCCCGCTTGAGCCACATAGCCTCACCTAGATTTACATGACTGCTCTGGACCTCAGCTCCCCCGCATAGTCCTGGTCTATTACTGCCGACCACTACGTCCTCTAAGCTGCCTACACATCCAAAGACTAAGCAATCGTCTTGAACACAAATCCCATGCATTTGACTCACGTTAGTCAAAACAATGCATTATACAACACAACACTACCATGCAGCAACACCCATGCCATGAACCTACAATCCACTTAAGACACCTCACTGGTCTCACAAGACACCGACCAATTAGTCTTCGGCTAGGCCCGACTAGCAGGTCACTCCATGCCACTCGACCAGCTATGGTATGTCGATCAGCTCCTTGGCCAACCGACTAGTCTCTCCACGACCACCGAATCCGTTGTGGATAGTCTCGGTCATGAATTCGGAGTGAATACGTGTTAAACTGAATGCAGATAGTCTCGGTCATGAATATTTTGTCAGATATTATGTGAAAAATAGAAACTATATATGTCGCACATACAAAGATCAATCAACCATACTATATATCTAAAATAAAACTATGTTAGTAGTTTAACAAGCAAATTCAACTACATTACAGGGGTTAGTTAGAGAAGTAGCAAATAGCAAGTTGCATTTTAAATATTTTTTGTAAATTCATTTTAAATATGTTGGCAATGTTGCTTGCTCCTTTATTTGACAAAAAAAATTGGCATGTTAACTGCTTCCGTATGACTGAATGCTCAGGATAAATGAATAATCAATAACCACAACTCCACAAGGCATTAGCACTGGGGTAGGCTGAGAGTGAGAGGGCTATGTATGGCTTGGCTAATTGTAACATCCTATTTTTCTGAGCCTTTTTCTAGTTTTTAAAATAATAAACCGTTTAGATTTTTTTGGAATTAATTAAAGCTTAATTTGAATTTTTAAAAATTTAAAAGACTTAATCTGAGTAAAATAAACATCAAATAAATTCGGGTTCCTTGTGATGCAAGGAATTTTTCTGATTTTTCTTGGATTTTTTGGATTTAGTTGCTATTTTTTGCGGTTCAATTTCTTTTTTCCCATTTTCTACAATTGGAAAATGATTCAAAATTCTTTAAAGCCTTTTGGGATGAAACCCTAATCCCCAGCCCAGTTCTCTTTGCACGCATGGCCCAACATAGCTCGCCACCTTACCGCGCCAGGTGTCGTGCATCTACGGCCTGGCTTTCCATGTGTCGGCTATCCTAGCCTCTCTTGTGCTAGCTATCCGATCTGCTCCCTGTGCCACACGTCACTCGCTCCTGACTCTGCGTTGCATCGCTCATCTGCACTCACTGACAATGGGTCCCACCTATCATCATCTTTGTGAACCACCTCCATTGCGTCAGAGGTTTGTTCCATAGATTGTGAACCATGCCACATCATCAGACCATGTCAGCAGCCACATCCTCATGCCACGTCAGCCCTCAGTCCACGTGTCAAGCCACATCACTGCCACCTCAGCAAAACTGTACCATGTCATCAGGCCACGTTAGTAGCCACATCCTCATGCCACGTCAGCCCTAGGTCCAGTGCATTGTTTCATATGCTGAGTCCATGGTACACCCACACTATTGCATAGATCTAGTCCACAACACAATAACTTTTCTAATTTTTAGTATTTTCTTAGCCGATCAATTTTCAAGATCCCGTTCTTCTTCGCCCTAACTCCGATTAACTTATTCTTCTTCCAAAATTCATTTAGAATTGAGCTCTATCTTTGTATTCAAATTTTGTAGTTTTTAGATTTTATTTGAATCTATTTATATTTTATTCACTTTCTCTCTCGTTAGATAACGTCTTCGAAGGAGTAGAAGCAGGATCAGAAGATCAAGAGTTGGTAACTGAGTAAGGCCAAGGCAAATTATGACCTTTGATCATGTTAAACCTATTATTTTAAATCTAATATTTATTATTTAATTTTGAATTATCTTGCATTGCTAATTTAATACAAACCCTTAAACCTGCTAGTCATAATTCAATTTGCTTAATTCTACCTTGGTAATTTGAATGCCATGATTCTATTGTTATCATAGGATGGATAATTATCTAGTGATACCATACTAGTATCCTCATAAGCTGTATGGTTACTATGCTTAGCCATGCTTATAGTATGTTGGAGTCATCATCACATGTTGATTAATAATTAATTTTAACTTAATAAGATATTGAATCATAGTGGTCAGCCACAATTATAAAATTTATATACCATAGCATAGGTAGTGTTATTAGTATTAGTTATATAAAATGGTTTTCACTTGGACGAGTTATTGGGATGTGGATGTCTTATCTAGGTACTTAACTTTTTGCACCATTTGATCCGAGCATTATCGTATATATCTAGTATGGGATGGATCTAGTTAATTAATTTGTGATGTTTCAACCTCAATTTTGCTATTGAGATGTTTTATTGGTGCAAGAGGGGGCTTTTACCAACTAGGTGGTTAGCCTACTCGACAGTGAAACCTTAGTGGGCAGGATCAGCTTAAGATTGAGCATTGTAAAAGTCTTATTGTGATCTTCTTGGTCGACATGCCTAAGAAAGCGTGTTATATCGATAATATTACAAGATGATCATATCATGTGGGTAAAGTTGTGCAACCTCTATAAAGTATAAAACTATTTGAATAGCCGTGTCTGTAGTCATGCACAATGCTCGGTGATTTCACATGGGTGTTAGTTTTTTCCTAAAACTTGGTTGGGCTAGAAAGTAAAGTTGGATGGGAAGTGGATGGTTAGTTTACTTGTGGTCTATTCAACCCTTGATTCTTTACTTATTTATTTATGTCATTACTATAAATGTATTTCCAATCTATTTATTGTATTTAGTTAAATTATTGTTTTATACAAAATAACCACTCGGCCATCATTTTGTTAAGCCTTAAAAAATTATATTGCATCATGTTACAAATGACTAACTGAGTATTTTATGTACTCACAACTATATCGATACTTGCTCAGTTGTTGAAGAAGAATTATATTAGGCAGTGATACTTGAAGGAGGATTCTTCGATGACTTCTCAAATTAGGACTTCACTTTCCAATCGATTGCATGTGGGCATATTGAATGGCTACTACGCTTATCATTATTTTTTGTTGCTAGTTTTTAAGCCCTTCAGGCTATAATTTGTAAATTTGGCCATAATGTCGCAACTTTGATAATTAATAATATTTGAGTATTTCTTAGTTAATCACGATTATGCTGAATATTTTATCTATGTTTATAGTATGTGCACTAGCGTAATCGTTGATTAGTGTAGAAAACATAGAGAGTTCAGATTTGTATACTCGGGTCTCGACAGTGGTGGTATCAAAGCCATATCGACTATAGGACGAAGCGTTAGTTAGAAATGCTGATTTAACAATATTTTTCAAAAAGCTATTTTTCTAAATCAAACCAACCAAATTGGATATTTAGTAACTTCCTTGTTCTTTCCTCATTCTTTAGGTTCTTGCTCTTTGCCTTTTTCTCCTCATTCTTTAGGTTCTTGCTCTTTGCCTTTTTCTGAAACTTGGTTTCTAATTCTTAATTCGGTTTCTTTCCCTTGTGATGCTTTAGATGTCTCGAGTTTTCCATAATCAGAGTGGAGGTTGGCTTGAACTTCTTCGAGTTTTGTTGTGAAGTTTTGGATCAAAGAGGCAGCTAGTTTATTTCACAAAGAATGAGAAGGTAAGAGGCCAATGCATTGGATTCATATCAAGACTATACTTTACTACGAAGATCGGGAGTCAAGTTCTTCACCATAGCTTGAAGTATACCAATGCTCATGAAGACTTATCTGTACATGGAGCTATGTGTAAAGCTGTTTAACATCTTTGCAAGCTGTACTGAATCAGCCTGTCGAAGCTTATCCAGGAAGAGCAATATGCAGCTATGCCCAGTATTGCGGAGCAAGAGGAAGTTATGAAGGAACCACCACCGCAGTCGCCAGTTCTTCTACCTTCGCCTATGCCTCCCAGTCCAAAAGGGAGATGACACATAACTGCTAATCGTTAGGAATATCTCTGCCACTTCATTCCAATCAAGGCAAGAGAGCAGTCGTCGCTAGCTTGCTACTTGTGGGTATTCTACAGTGACTCAGAGTTGGAGTCAAGTAAGCCTTATTTGGCAGGACCTGAGTGGGAGCCATTAGAGTAAACCCTTACATAAGTTTTAGTCCTAAGTAGATTGTTTTACTTTTTATTTGCAGTTGTGTGTGATGTGAGCTGCAGTTTTGCTTTCTAGCAATATGTTGTTGTCGTGTCAAGGATCTTTAATTGAGTATTTCAATGCTTCTTCTTATTAGCTTTTCAGCTAAGTATTTGCTTAGTTAGGACTCCCATTAGAATACCCCCCTTAGACGAGCTTACCACTTACCTATGCTATTCCCTCTTCTTTTTGTAGTGTTGGACCGAAATGGCGACAGAGGGGGGGTGAATGTCAATTCTTAAAAATAATTCCCCAAAAGAAACCTTGGATGAAACTCCTCTCCAGTAGCTACAGAACTATGAAGAGGACTTCAAATACTCGAGGAAACTCCAACCAAGCAAAAAGTGCTCACAACCACATTCTTTCCAATAGCTATTAAGAACTATGAAAAGAAGCTCATGAACTCACTGAAAAACCATGAAGACCAGAGAAGAAAGCATAGCATAAAGAAAACAACTAGAAAGCACAACAAGGGAAGACCAAGCAAAAACAGCACTACCGGTAGAAGTGGGGCCGGTCAGACAGTGGGACAAGGCCGGTCAGACCGCCAGCTTAGGGCCAGTCTGACCGCCAGCCCTCCACCGGTCAGACCGCCCGGGAAACTTCGGTCTGACCGCCATTAGATTTAAGGTCTGACCGCACCTCGATTTTCAGTGAAGACAGTGAGCAAAAATTTCAGACCAACACTCAAGAACTTCACACAAAGGAGAGCTTTGAGTTTTTCTCCTAGTTTTCTTTGCCTAGAATTGAAAGAAAATAACCACAATAGCCAGAGTAACCTAGGAGATCAAAGAAACCCAACTCAAAAGCAAGAAAAGAGGAGATTTCCTAAAAACTGAAAAACCACCAAGAGCTGCACTAAATCTCAAATTCCCATCTAACCCTTGAACCTTTGGCCATGAAATTTTGCAGATAGCTAACTAATAGCCTTTGGATTCTACATGCCAAGTTTCAAGCCAACTCGAGAAGGGAAACAGGATTTACAACAAAACCCTAGAAATAAAAAACAAGAACAGAGGAGCTCAAATAGCCAAATCTGAGATTATACTTGATTTGCTCTTGGGAAAACTCGATCAAATGATCTTGAGGCACTATCCCAACATAGAGGAATCCATTTTACACCTCCAAAGCAGAAAACAACACAAAACGCAAAAGCTCAAAAATCAACCAGATAGAGTATCGAAGGCAAAACAGGAGCACGGGAGAAAAAACTCAGAGATTTCATTCCAAACAAAAGAGGATTTCAGATGAGTCCCCATACGCATGGACATTAGAACAGAGATGATTACAAGGAGTATCCTCTCAATCCTCTCCCATTCTCAAGTTCAAGAACACCCACACTCTACATGCTTCTTGGAGAGGAAAACAAGAACACAACGAAGGAGACACCCCCAACAGAACCTCTGCCTCTCCTACCAACTAAAGCCTAAAGCCAAAAACCACCTCTCAAAGGCTCTTTTGACTAAAGCAAACCCTCACTCTCTCCCAAAGCCATGGGAATACATGCAGCCACCAACACCTATTTATAGCCCTTGGCTAACGGGTTTCCAACCCGTTACGCCCGCTAAACCCGAACGGAATCGTCTCCCGCTTGTGCAGCCTTGCGAAATTACCAATTCGCCCCTCCTGCACCTTCCAGGAAGCTTCCGTGCTCCTTGTCATCCACAACTCGCAACCACATCGAATCTCCGTCGTCTTCGACACATCAGACTGTTCTGACCTCGACACCACCTGTGTCTAGTCCGGTCACCTCGTGTCTCGCCACAACTTCACCTCGACGTCCTGCAGCCATCACGGACAAGAAACACATCACATAGCACCGCTCGATACATGAAAGCATAAATAGCATTAATGAAGCACATTAAGCATGAGATAGCCCAAACCTGACAAGTCGACATAATATGCATCCTAACCACTTTGACCAGGTTTGACCAAGTCCGACCGAGCCCGATTACACCACGCAACGTCAAGGTCCGAACCAACCAAATCAAACTCGACTTTCCTAAACCGATGTCAATTACTCATCACACACATGGGATGACCTCCACATGGTCTCTCATGTAGACCTAGGCAACCAACCATATGCCAAGTGGACTTCACCTTGAGCATTTGCAAGATGGTTGATGCTCAGAATTCTGAAGAACATAGTCAGGTGCATTTAGAGCCAAGCAGCAGTGCTGCATAGCCTTCAGCATAGGGGCAACAATCAGCACCAACAGGATTGGATCCAACTCTAAGTCAGTTTATGGCAACTTAGACCCAACTAACGAACACGATGATGCATAATATGAACGATATGATGAATTAGTAAAACCAAGAAGTCATTGCACCTCAGCCAGTTCAACAGCAGTCAAGTTTGCGGAATTCATGAGAACTAGACCGCCGTCTTATTCCTGTTCATCCGAGCCCTTAGATGAGGATGATTGGATTCATTCAGTGGAAAAGAAGTTGAATCTTACTTAATGCACAGATCGGGAGAAGGTTTTCTACGCCGTTCACCAATTGGAAGGAGCTACAGTAGAATGGTGGGGGAGCTATTATACCGTTCATGACGATCCAGAGAATATTACTTGAGCAGAATTTATAGTAGGTTTTTGTCAAGCCCACATCCTGGATGGGGTGATCAAAATGAAGAAGGAAGAGTTTCATGAGCTGCAAGAGAAAAACATGTCAGTGAGTGAATATCTCAATAAGTTCACTCAGTTAGATAACTATGTTCCAGAGGATGTGACCACAGACGATGCACGTCAGAAATGATTTAAGAAAGAGTTAAATCCTGGATTGAAGTTTCAAGTTGTGGGCAACACCTATGCTAGTTTCTAGAGCATGGTGGATAAGGCCATACTCTTTAAGGAGAGTCACCATGAATTAGAGGAATTCCGCAAGAGAAGGGTGATGCATCAAGGAGCATAGATGCACCAATCGTAGAAAGCTCGTTTTAATGCATGCCAACCTGCACATGTGCCTCAGTAGTCAAATTTCAGGACTCCAGCACCAGTCCTCATTTTAATGTTTTGGGATCATGCCCTATCAATGTCAGCAAACAGCCTCAACAGAGTGCCAATCCTACAGTAGCAATTACTTATTTCAAGTGCCATGAACCTGGTCACTATGCTAACAAGTGTCTACAAAAGCAAGCCCCTACTCCAGTTCCTTTCAATCTAGGAGCTATGCTAGATAGGACTTCTGTTCCGAGAGCAGTTTGTGGAGCACCCCAAGCTTCAAGTCAGTCAACAGGATGCCATAATCAGTTGCCCGAGGTTAAGTGAACCATTGCACCATAGAGGAGGCCCAAGCAGCTCAGGATGTTGTGATGGGTAAGTTTCTAGTAAATTCAATACCTCCTACAGTTTTATTTGATTATGGAGCTTTGCATTCTTTTGTTTCTCCAAGTTTTGCTATTAAGCATCAATTGGAGACTGTTGTTCTTAGATCCATTCTTTTGGTTCAATCTCCTGATTCAGAGTTGGGTACGAATGAAGGATGTGCCAGAGTTGAGATAACTATCCAAGAGGTAGTCTTTTTCGCTGATCTCATTATCTTGGATATCCAGTTGTTGGATGTGATCCTAGGAATGGATTGGTTTAAGAAGTATCAAATGGTGTTGGATTGTAGAAATAGAACAATCACTCTAGTCGGTTCAGATGGAATAAAAGTGAAATTTGAAGTGATATTGGAGTAGTCTAGAAAAGCGATGGTTTGTTAGAGTACAAGTGTCATGTTGGAGGATGTGTCTATTATCAGAGAGTTTTTAGATGTGTTTCCAGATGATATTCTAGGAATGCCACCCGATAGATATGTTGAGTTTTCAATTGAGTTAGTACCTAGTACCTTGCCTATATCCAAGAGACTGTATCAGATGCCTGCAAATGAGTTAGCAAAACTGAAGAAGCAGATACAGGAATTGCAAGACAAAGGTTATGTCAAACCTAGTTCATCATCATAGGGAGCTCCGGCGTTGTTTGTCAAGAAAAAGGATGGTAATCAATGTATATGTATGGATTACCAAGCACTCAATGAGGTTACTATCAAGAATATATATATTTATCCAGAATTGATGATTTATTTGATCAGCTCAAGGGAGCTGGAGTGTTTTCTAAGATTGATTTGAGATCAGGATATCATCAGCTTAAAATCCGCTAAGAGAATATTCCCAAGACAGCATTCTCTACTTAGTATAGTTTGTATGAGTTCACAGTAATGTCTTTTGGAAAATGCTCTTGCCTATTTCATGTATTTGATGAATAAGGTACTCATGGAGTATTTGGACAAGTTTGTCATTATGTTCATCGATGATATTTTGATTTATTCTAAGGATGAGAAAGAACATGAGCAGCATTTGAGGTTAGTGTTGCAGAAACTTAGAGAGTATAAGCTCTATGCCAACTTTAGCAAATGTGAATTTTAGATGAAGGAAGTTGCTTTTCTAGGCCATGTTATGTCAGTAGGGGGTGTTGTAATCGATCTCAAAAATGTTAAGGATGTGCTTAATTGGAAATCGCCTACTTCAGTGTCTTAAGTAAGAAATTTTCTTGATATGGTAGGATATTACCATCACTTTATTGAAAGATTTTGCAGTGTAGCAAGGCCACTTACACAGTTATTGAAGAAAAAAAGAAGTTTGTTTGGATGCCAGAATGCAAGAAGGGTTTTTAGAAACTGAAGGAGTGTCTGACCATTGCACTAGTGTTAGTGTTGCTAGATATTAACAAGAATTTTGAGATTTATTGTGATGCTTCCTGCCAAGGTTTGGAATTTGCATTGATGTAAGACCGAAAGGTAGTAGTCTATGCTTCGTGTCAGTTGAGACCGCAGAAGAGAATTATTCTACATATAATTTGGAGTTAGCAACTATTGTGCATGCTTTGAATATTTAGTGCCATTATCTTATGGGTAATCGTTGTGAGGTCTACATGAATCATAAGAGTTTAAAGTATATCTTCACCTAGGTCGATCTTGATCTTAATATGAGGTAGAGAAGATGGTTGAAGTTGATAAAGGATTACAATGTTATGATTCATTATCACCTAGAAAAGGCTAATGTTGTAGTAGATGCATTGAGAAGAAAAAAATTATTGCAATACTATGATGATCAAGGAAAGCCAGCCAGCTTTACATGAGGAATTTCAGAAGCTTAGCTTAGAGTTGACTAAAGAAAGATTTCTAGCCACAATAGAGCTATAGCTGACTTTGGATGCTCAGATTCACCAAGCACAAGCTGATGATGTGGGTGTTGAGAGAATCAAGAATAACCTGAGAAAAGGTAAAGCTTCAGGTTTTACAGAGGATGAACAAGGTTTTTTGTTGTTCAAGGAGCATTGTGTGTGCCAAGAAGGAGCTTAAGGAATTACTGCTCAAGGAAGCTCATGAGTCTTTGTATTCGATTCATTCGGGCAGTACTAAGATGTATCAGGATATCAAGAACAAGTATTGGTGGCCTAGCACGAAGCGAGAGTTAGCAGAGTATGTAGCGTTTTGTGATGTGTGCCAGAGGGTCAAAGATGAGCATCAGATACCGCTGGTTTTTTTTTTGCAACCATTGAGGATTTTGAAAAGAAGTAGAAAGAAGTTGGTATAGACTTTATTACAGGATTACCTAAGACAAAAGAAGGGTTATACTCAATTTTGGGTAATTGTGGATCGTTTGACGAAAGTTACTCATTTTATTTCAATCAAGACAAATTATGCAGGTGATAAGTTGATAGATTTGTATGTGTCAAGAATTATAAGTCTACATGGAGTGTCTAAAAAGATAGTGTCAGATCATGGATTGTAGTTTATGTCTCGATTTTGGGAAAGTTTTCATGAAGCCATGGGCACTCATCTGAATTTCAGTACAGCATGTCATCCCCAGACAGATGAATAGACTGAGTGGGTGAATCGGATCCTTAAGGATATATTAAGTGCTTGTGTATTGGACTATGGAGCCAAGTGGGACAAATGCTTGCCTTTTGTAGAGTTTTCCTACAATAACAGTTATCAGTGTAGTTTGCAAATGTCACGGTTTGAAGCTTTGTATGGAAGAAAATGCAGAATCCCTCTCAATTGGAAAGAGACTAGGGAGGTCAAGTATTTGGTCTGGAATGTTTAAAATAAGCTGAGGAAAAAGTTGGCTTAATTTAGGAAAGATTGAGGATAGCTTAGACTAGACAGAAAAGTTGTGCAGATAATCGTCACCGTGATTTAAGTTTTCAGCCAGATGATTATGTGTATCTCAGGATTACGTTATTCAAAGGAGTCAAGATATTCCAGATGAAAGTAAAGCTTGCACCAAGACATGTTAGACCATTCAAGAATTTGAAGCATAAAGGAGAGATTGTTTATCAGTTAGAGCTACTTGCATCTTTCAGTGGGATACATGATGTCTTCTATGTGTTTCAGTTGAAGAAGTGCTTGTGTGTGCCAGAAAAGCCAGTGCTAGTGGAAGCTGTTGATATCCAGGAGGATCTTACTTACAAGGAGCACCCTGTCAGAATTCTGGAAGCGTCTGAATGTATAACCATGCGTAAGGTCATTCATTTATGCTAGGTTCAGTGGAGCAATTGTTCTGAAGAGGAAGCATCCTGGGAGTGCGACCAAGATCTTAGAGCGGAGTTTCTAAACCTATTTTGTTAGTAAGTCTGAATCTCGGGGTCGAGATTCCATTTAAGGGGGATGTTTGTAACATCCTATCTTTCAATGCCTTTTTGAAGTTTTCAAAAATAAAACCATTTGGATTTTTTTGGAATTAATTAATACTTAATTTGATTTTTTAGAAATTTATAAGATTTAATCTGAGTAAAATAAATATCAAATAAATTTGGGTTCCTTGTGACGCAAGAAATTTTTTCTAATTTATCTTGGACTTTTTTGGATTTATTTACTATTTTCTAGTGCTCAATTTCCTTTTCTCAATTTACTAAAATTGGAAAATGATTCAAAATTATTTAAAGACTTTTGGGCTGAAATGCTAATCCTCGGCCCAGTTCTCTCTGCACGCATGGCCCAGCCCAACTCGTCACCCCGCTGCACCAGGTGTCATGCATCCATGCCCTCGCCTGCCACATGTCAGCCATCCTAGCTCTCTCTTATGCCAGCCGTCCGATCTACTCCCCATGCCATGCGTCACTTGCTCCTGCCTCTATGTTGCATCACTCGTCTGCAGTCACTGACAATGGGTCCCATGCTTGTAGTACGTTGGGGTTATCATGATATGTTGATTAACTAATTAATTTTAACTTAATGAGATATTGAATCATGGTGGTCAGCCATAGTTATAACATTTATGTACCATGGCATAGGTAGTGTTATGGGTGTTAGTTATACAAAATAATTTTTATTTGGGAGAGTGATCATGCAGTAAAGTAGGAAGTGTGGTTAGCCCTTTTAGGGGGGGTGAGTGATCTGTTGGCGTAAGAGGAGGCTTTTACCAACTAGGTGGTTAGCCTACTCGACAATGAAACCTTAGCGAACAGGATCAGTTTGAGATTGAATATTGTAAAAGCCTTGTTATAATCTTCTTGGTCGATATGCTTAAGGAAGCGTGTTATATTGGTGACATTACATGATGATCACATCATGTGGATAAAGTTGTGCAACCTCTGCAGAGTGTAAAACAATTCAAATAGCTGTGTCCCCAATTATGAACAATGCTCGGTGATTTTACACGAGAGTTAGGTTTTTCAAAAAATTTGGGTGGGGTAGAAACTATAGTTGGATGGGAAGTGGATGGTCAGTTCACTTGTGGTTTATTCACCTCTTGATTCTTTACTTATTTACTTATGGCATTACTATAAATGCGTTTTCAATCAATTTATTGTATTTACATAATTTGTTATTTTATGCAAAATAACCACTCAGCCATCATTTGTTAGGCCTTGCATAATTATATTACATCTTATTACAAATGACTTGCTGATTACTTTATGTACTAACAACTGTATTCATATTTGCTCAGTTGCTGAAGAAGAGACATATCAGCCAGAGGTACTTGAAGGAGAATTCTTCGACGACTTCTCGGATTAGAACTTTGCTTCTCAGTCAATTACCTGTGGGCATGTCGAATGACTACTATGTTATCGTTGTTTTCCGTTGCTAGTTTTTAAGCCCTTCAGGCTATAATTTGTAAGCTTGGTTATAAGGTCGCAATTTTGATAATTAATAATATTTGAGTGTTTCTTAGTTAATCATGATTATGGTTGATATTTCATCTATGTTTACACTACGTGCACTAGCGTGATCCTGGACTAGTGTAGAATACACAGATAGTCCAGATTTGTATATTCGGGTCTCAACACTGATGCTATTGGGTCATAGGTGGCTGGACCTGTGTGATATTCCAGATATCCGAGATGTAGTTATCCAGATAGTTCCAAAAAAAAAATTCCTGGATAGTTTCAAATGTGACAGGTACCTCTCCCTCGAATCTGATTCCATATCCAAGACAAAATATCCAACTTCGACTCCAAAATTCGACAAATTTTTTGGATACCCATTTTTTGTTCTGAATTCGCTATGAAATTATTCGGGCGAATGGACGGTTGTGAACTATCCGCTCCATTTGCATCCCTAAGTGTTGCTTCAACCACACATGAGTTAATGGCCACATAGTCTACCCTGAGCACAGCAATACTCGTGGACTCCGTATTGTATAATGCACATTTTAGTTTGATATATATGTACTTCCTTTGTTCTTTTTTATCGGACGTTCTATAATATGGCATCAAACTTTATAAATTTTAACCATCAATAGATTTAAAAATGTCTAGATTGACTACATGCAAATTTCATAATGAGATTTATCATTAAATTTTTTTTATAGTATTATAATTTTACTAGTATATCTTAATATAAAATTGTAAAAAGTAACGGTTATAGTGGCACCTTGGAGACCGTAAAAGTTAAAAATGTCAAGCAAAAAAGAACGAAGGTAGTGTATCACTATTTCCTTTGGTCATAAAGTGATATAGAGCATAGTGGCGGAGCTTCATTGGGATCAAGGTGGGCCTTAGCCCCCAATATTTATGCAATTCTATAAGACAACTAGTAGTATTTAGAGATAATTGATTCTATGCTACTGAATAGTGTCCACTTTTACAAAATGCCACTGAATAATACTCTATCTATTATATGACATTCAATTGTACTAAAATTCAATTATATGCCATTGCAACTAGTTAGCTTCCGTCTGGTCCTAGAAAAAGATGATTTTGCCTTTAGTTCAAAATCTATCTCTATGATAAAAATTAAATATAGGGTAAATTGGCTTAACAAAATACTAAAAAATTTTGGTGGATCATTGGGGTAGTGTACAGCTCAAATATAAAATTTCATGATCTGATCCTTCCATTTGATCCATTTCTGAAATTTAAATCCAAAATCGGCCTATTTGAGCTATGTTGTAAATCAGGACAAATTCACTGTAGTAAAATGCAAAATAATAATTTTTGCGAAGCTATGTGACATCTTAGGAGCATGTGAGAATTTTTTTCAGAATTTTTAGACCTCATTTAGTCCCTGTTTATAAATAATAGACTTTATTAGCATTTAAATTAAAAATCTAAAAATTTCCTTTGAATAGTACCTTGAAATAATTTTCCTATCTCATTGACACATTGAGCAACACCCGTATAAATTTTTATAATTTTTATTGGTTATTTGCTATTTTAACTAAATCAAGCTTTTGGTCTTTTGGTAGGGGCGTTTTGGTCTTTTTGAGAAGATAACGGCCTCCACTAAGGGTGCACTAATGACAGTGGCATATAATTAAATTTTGTTGTAATTTGATGGCATATAATAGAGAGTGTTATTCAGTGTCATTTATAGAAGCGGACACTATTCAGTGGCATAGAATCAATTATCTCTAGTATTTAGAGTAGTTTAATGATAATCTCTGAAATGGCTTCATCTAGATAGACTAATTCATGCATCATAGACTATTGGCCCCTCTGATTATGAGCTCAAGCTCTGCCACTGCTTGAGCAGAAGTACTACTAAAACCATCTAACACATTAACTAGGTTTTCCTTCTCTCTTGCGACCAATCAAAAGATACGGTATCGCACCAATCAAAAGATACGGTATTGTTCAAATTTCTCTTAGTCAACTAACGGATTTAGTTCAAGATGAAACCTATAGGCCCCATTCGTATTGCTTCTATTTAGAAAAGCCAAAAGCTAATATGAACACTTAGCTTCTTGAAGCAGTTTCTCCACTCTTCTCACTACCGTCTCGTTCTGAAGATAAGGCAAGGGGTTACAGGTGTATCACCCACGCTACTTCTCTTGCTCCCATCAAGTGCCTGCATTTCTTACTCATTTGTTTTGCACTGCTTGCCCTATCCTTCTAAAAGCCACTTCTTTTAGCCACTATTATTCATTTTCTGTCAAAAGTCATCAGTAAAAGCCAATACGAACGGCCCGTAAATAGCATATTCACTGCAAGACTATAATGATTGATGATCTAGTTGTGTCAATCGATGGGAGACACAACACTAACAGTGTACACTTCAGTTCAAAAGGGGCTCATGAGTCGGGAGTTAAATGGCAAGTCGCTGATGATATAGAGGAGTCAGGGCATGTTCTTTTGGACAGCAACTTATGGCTTTTGTCTGTGGCTTATTTGTCTAATAAATAGTGATCGCTAAAAGAAGTTAAAAGCCAAAAGTCGCTAAAAAACAAAAAAGAACATGACCATAATTAGTTCCATGTCATGTCACTCCAGCTTGGGAGAGTAGAGTTGGTGAGCGAGCTCAGTCCACGGTGGCCAGAGTAAAATCTTATAGGCCGAGCGTGGGTTTATGAGCTTGAGCCCAGAGGTCAGAGCCCCTTGCTTTGGGTCATATTAGGCTATTGGAGCCATGCGGATATCACGCTTTGAAAGGCATGTAAGAATGTGTGAGCGTAAAATTCATTTATGTGGCTTATCGAGTTTTCCTATTTGTAAGTGATTGTATTCACTAAGTGTGTGTTGGTTACTAGGGTTTGATGGTAGGTGAGGAGCCTGTACTATGGTAGGTGTGAGTTTTCCTTATGTGTATTGAGAGAGAAGAGACTCTCCATCTCTTGTTTTCGAGATTTTAGGGTTTCTTTGTATTGGAGCCCGTGTGTGCTCTAGGGTTAGAGCTCTGTCTTCCATGAGGAAGTGGTTATAAAACATTCCTCTCCAAGTGAAATAAACATCCAACTTCATCCAAGTGAATTGTGTCATGTTTCATCCTATACTTTTGATTTGCTTAACTTTCTTGTTTGGATTTTATCTCCTCTTGATTTTTCCTAGTGCCAAGATCATGTAAGAGGTAGAGATATCTCTTGTAAATCAGATCACATCCATCTAGGCACGTTCTAGGAAAAGCCTTGTGCTTACTCGGTTTTCCTCAAGAGAGGTGATTTTTGAGGTTCTGATCTTGTGGGTGTTTTGGCTTGAGTTTGTATTGTGATTTAGCTTGCAATGATATGTGAGAATAAATCCAATGTCATCTAGATCATCAAGGACTCACGAGCAAGAGTAGATCAATATTTCCCTCTTTTGCTTGGTTTTAGTTCAACCTTACTTTTTATGGATAAAGGTTAAAACTTTTGTATTGATCTTTGTAGGATCGGAAATGGCAACAGAGGGGGGGGTGAATGCTGCCTCTTTAAAAATTAGCCCCCAAAAGTATCCACCAAAAATTTCTTCTCCAATAGCTACAAAAGCTATGAAAAAGGAGAGGTCATGCTTACTAGCAATTCAAGCTAACCGAAGAAGAAGCATGGCAAATAAACTAAAGCACAGCAGTTGAAAAACACAGAACCAGAGAAAATAACATCAGTAGCAGACAAGGGGCAGCCGGTCGGTCAGACCAGTGTGCATTGGCCAGTCAGACTGCCCGCACACCGCCGGTCTGACCGCCCACACACCGCCGGTCTGACCGCCCCGAACTCGCCGGTCTGACCGGTCCTAGAACGCCGGTTTGACCGCCTCTTGCCGCCGGTCTGACCAGTGTGGTCTGGCCGGTCTGACCGCCATGCACAGACCGGTCCAAACCCTAGTTTCAGGTTCTTCGGCTAGGAACAAAGCTGATTTTTGCAAGACTTCAGAAAACTGAGAAATTGAGCTTTTGCTTCTAATCTCTTCAGCCCAAAACAGCAGGAAAACAACCTAAATAGAATAGAGGCCTTAGGGAACCAAGGGAATCCATCAAGAGGGCTAGGAAACAAGATTTGTGGTGAATCTGAAAAAGGGTAGAGAGTGAAACTAATTTTTAGATTTCTCATGTTCCTTCCATTCTTTGCTTAAGAAAACTTGTATTTCAGCTAGAGATGGTCACACAACCATAAGCCTCAAACTTAGAGCAAACAAATGCTCTGGGTAAAAACCCTAGCTATAGTGAAAAATAGAGTAATGGAGCTGCAAGGAATCTTTAGGAAAGTGATGTGACCACGCCACAAACACATACGACAATAGCGCCTAATATCAAGATTGAACTAAGGTGAATTCGTTTGTTCAACTTCAACATACTTTAAATGAGAATATGATGCTACCTAATAATGAAAATATATATTTTGGCAACACCACGTTATTTTTACACCAATTCAAGCAAGAGTTCAAGTCGTACACATTTTGGAATTCAATTCGGCCTCCAGATCAATTCGGATTCAACTTGATAGGCCTAACTTCAAATGTGCATAACTTTCACATACGAAGCCTGTTTGAGCTCCATGAGTACTTGTTGGAAAGCTTATCAAGTCTACTTTCTAAAATATTCAACCCCATCTTCAAATTCTATCCGAGCCAGCCGCAATCGTCAAAAGAGTCTGTGTTGGACACGTACTAGAATCGGATTCGGACTGCTGCAATGGTGCAAGTTTAAACGGATATAACTTCCTCATACGGACTCCGTTTGGGGTGTTCTTGTACTTCATGGAAAGCTTATGAAGTCTACTTTCCAATGGATCCAACCTCATTTTCAAATTCTGTCTGAGGCGACCACAATCATCAAAAGAGTCCACATTGGTTTCTGAGTCCGAGTCAAAAAAGGTGCTGCGCCACCACCACTTGGGCCCATGTGCCTTGTAACCCTAGGGGGTCGTTCTCTCTCTATATAAGAGCCGTCGTCTCCTCAGCTAGGACTAGGATTTCGTTGAATTTAGGTTTAGCTATTATGCAAACTTCTGTTCTTCAGTTGTGTTGGACGACCACCTGTTAAGACAGCCTTCGGAATCCCATCTTTTGAATTCAATATCAATATTTGCAATTTCAGATTGCTTGTTATCTTGTTCTTGTGTGTTCTTCGATTGCATGCAGGAATAGACCTTCGTGGTTAGGTCAACCGCGTTCTTAGCACGGTTGATAACAACTTGGAGTGTGGTTCAGCGATTGCTAAGGCGCAAGCGACGTCGTTCGGTTGTAGTCGGATCGCAAGGGTCATTTCCACCAAAATCGATAGTTATCATCCTATCGGAAGATCGGGACCCCATCGCCTCATCAGAAAGATCATAGCTATTAAGGTTTGCTCTCAGAGATATACTAGCCAAATGGCTTGAATGATAATCCCTAGTTCAAAGCAAAACTATTCCATAGCTATCCAACCCAAAAACTCAATCTAACTCAAGAAAATCAGTGAGGAGCATTTAGAAGAACAGAAGACAGAAATGAAACTGAACCTCGAGAAAACTTAAATGGATTCATTTTTGAGAGATGAATGATTACAAGAAGTGTTCAACATCCAACACTACGTCCCCATACGCAATTGGAAAGAAAAGCCTCTCATCTCACTACATGCTTGAGAGGGAACACACGCAAGAGCTCAAGCACACACTACTTGCTTCTCCAAAACACTACCCACTTGCTTGCACACTTGGCTGGATTACCTCCCTTCTACCTTCTCCTCTACATATGAAGGCCAAGGTCCACTCTTGAAGAGGGAAATCAAGAAGTGGCATACTCAACCCACTACTTGACTTTCATCCACACAAGGAAACAAGTCAAAGCAACCCAATTTGGAGGAAACCAGCCACCTCCAACCTAGCTTGAGTCAATTTACCAAATTACCCCTCAAGCACCTTCCTGGAAGCTTCCCGCTTCCGGTACCTTGACCGTCTGGACCTCGACTCCTCCCCGAGTCTAGTCCCGGTCCGCTCCGCTGCACACGACCGCACCAGGCATCCTGACTGTCTGGACCTCCGACTCCTCCCTGAGCCTAGTCCCGATCCACTTGCCGCTGCCCGTCGTGTCCACCCGATACCGACCGAGACCTCCGACTCCACCTGAGTCTAATCCTGGTCTGTTCCGTCACGCACGACCGCAACCGACACCCAACCGTCTGGACCTCCGACTCCTCCTTGAGCCTAGTCCCGGTTCTCTTGTCTGTCACCGATAGCTCCAGTTCCTCGTCTCCCGACTCGTAACCATATCAGCAGCCTCGATCATCTTTAGCATCACCGACCGTCTGGACCTCAACACCTCCTGTGCCTAGTCCCGGTCCTCCTCGCCTCATCATGACCTAGCTTCGAAGTCCTGCAGTCACACAGACAAGCAAACTGTTACATAGCACTGCACGAAACAACATATCAACAATAGCATAAATAAAGGTACTCAACCCTAGAATACCCAAAACAAACTCAAACTCACTAACCCGACCGTCAATTACTCATCACAAACATGGGGATACCTCCACATGGTCTCTCAATCTCCCCCTTGATGAGTATATTGACAAACACAGAAAAAGCATAAGATTGAGTTTGTTTGAGAGTCAAACGTGGTCCAAGAGAAAGAAAATGAGACATATGACCATGTTGACGAAGGAGCAAAAGAAAGAGCAAGATTTTCTCAAAAGCTCCAAAGCTCCCCAAAGAGTGGCTTTTTCTCCAATATTCTCCCCCTTTTGGCAATAAAATCATCAAAGTTCTATGGAGGAAAGTAAAGCATGTTGTGGCTGAATTTTATTCAATGCTAAGCAATTAGAGCCATGAAGATTATCCAAAATGACCATTTAGTATTACACCAAACCATAATTCATATGAAAGCTATCAATATCATAACAAGATATGCATAATCAAGCCAAACCACATAAGTAACAATCTGAAAATTAGATGAATTTGTTAACATGTCAAGCCATTCAAGATCGAAGTCTAGCTAAAGGTATCCAAAGATGATACAAGCCATATCAATAATCTAAGTGGAACCGAGAAGCTAGAGTTGAGTCAATTTAGAATGCTACAAGTTCAAGAATGAATCATTTGTTCAAGCACTTTAGTCATTTTGTATTTAAGCAAATTTAGCACAATTGACATATTTTTCTTGAAAACTAATGGTCGTTTCCAACCAAAATTTTAGTCATGTGCTAGATCTCAAGCCTTATGCAACCATTCCAAGCGAGAAGCTTAAGAAGATGATCTTGGTCATCCAAAACTCCCCCTGAGTTCATGTCTAGTGCAATGGCAAGCAGTCTCATGAGAAAGAATTGGTGAGATCAGTTCTTTCGCACATAAAGAGATCTTTTGCTTTTTAAACAATTGTACTAACTCATGATTTATCAAGAAACTAGCATAGCTCAATCTAAAGCTCAATAAAGATTCAAAGCTCAACTTAGCCTATTTGACATGGCATGAATCATAAAAGGATAACTAAAGACAGACTAGTCTTAAGAGCTAACATGACATGTCTTAATTCAAGTTGTGCAATTTTAATTAACTTATCAATGGCAAAGGCTTGGCGACACATATAAACATATGATAAATCTAGCAATTAAGCACAGATCATGGCAAGATATAAAGTATTATAAACATGTCAACTAAGGATAATAATCAAGGCTCCATTTAATTATATTACAATGCAGAATACTAAAAAGCAAGAAAATCCAACTCTCCCTCAACATGTGATACACTTTTAGTTCAAGTTGAGTTATGTCAATATTAAGCTCCAGAAACTCTCAAATGAACTCCCCTGAACCAAGGCTAGAAACTGAGAAGCTGGCAAAGAAATCAGAAAAGGCAGTCCTTAAAGCATAGATAAGATATAGAGGATACTATAGATTAGACTGACTCTCATCTACCCCATATGACACTAGGACTATCAACTACTCGTCTAATATACTAAGGAGCAAACACGTTCCCTGTCTACCCAAGGGTGGCCCAACCCTTGTTAGAACCTATAAGAAGTGAGTGAGCTCAACCTAGTGAGAAGAGAGGCAGCTAATAAGCGGCATCCTAGATCGCAAGATGAGATAAAGAAATCTAAGCAACCAGACGAGAGAAACACTCTAATCTATGTAGGAGGACTAACCCAAATGCACCCAATACAATGCAACAAACTGAAAACAGGAGCATAATATACAGGATAAAATATTAAAGCACAAAGCTACCCCTCACTACAGTCCATAAGGACAAACCACCCTAAGCTCTCCCCGCAAGGCTGAAAACCTAAAGCTATCCAAAGGCTTGGTAAAGATATCAGCCAACTGGTGGTCACTCTCCACAAACTGGAGCACTATATCACCCTTCTCCACACGGTCTCTAAGGAAATGATATCGGATATCAATATGCTTGGTCCCGGAATACTGCACTGGGTTTTTAGCAATGTTAATAGCAGAAGTGTTATCACAAAAGAGTGGAACACTGTCTATAACTAACCGAATGTCCCGCAAGGTCAAAGCCATCCAAAGTACCTGGCTGCAGCAACTGGCTGCATCAACGTACTCGGCCTGTGCAGTGAACTGTGCAACACCAAACTGCTTCCTTGAAGACCAAGAGACGAGAGAAGTGCCAATGAATTGGCAAGTACCAGAAGTGCTCTTCCTATCTATCATACAGCCAGCAAAATTTGCGTCCGAGGAGGCTCTAAGGGAAAGACAAGAAGATGAAGAGTACCAGATACCATAGTCAATGGTAGCTCAAAGGTCCCGAAGGATGCGCTTCATCGCCTGGCGGTGAGATACATGAGGAGAAGCCTGAAACCGAGCACAAAGACACACAGAGAAGTGTATGTCTGGTCTCGAGGCAGTGAGGTACAAGAGGGAGCCGATCATGCTTCTGTACTCTTTTTGGTCAACTGGCTCGTCATCCTCATCTGGGTCAAGTGAAGCTGTGGATGCCATTGGAGTTGACACCGGCTTGCCATCACTCATATCAAAGCGTCTCAGGAGGTCACGAGTGTACTTGCCCTGATGCAAGAAAATACCCTCCCGAGTCTCTTGATTTGGAAGACAAGGAAGAAAGTCAACTCGCCCATCATGCTCATCTCAAACTCGGTGCTCATGACATCCGAGAACTGTGAAACAAGAGCATGAGAAGAGCCGTTAAAGATGATGTCATCCACATAAATCTGGACGAGCAGAAGGTCAGTGCCATGTCTACGAATGAACAAGGTCTTATCTACCTTACCCATCTCAAATCCATGACTCAACAGGTAGGACTTAAGCCTCTCATACCAAGCTCTAGGGGCCTGCTTAAGTCCATACAATGCTTTGGAAAACTTATAGACATGGTTTGGGTATTTGGGGTTCTCAAAACCTGGAGGCTGTCTCACATAGACCTCTTCCTCAATAAACCCATTGAGGAAGGCACTCTTAACATCCATCTAGTAAAACTTGAAACCCTTAGAAGCTGCGAAGGCAAGCAAGATTCTAATGGCCTCAAGCCTAGCTACAGGGGCAAAGGTCTCCTCAAAATCTAGACCCTCAACCTGAGAGAAGCCCTGAGCTACCAATCTAGCCTTGTTTCGAATGACTACCACATCCTCACTCTGCTTATTTTTGAACACCCACTTGGTACCAGTGACATTGTGACCTCTAGGGGGCTCAACAAGCGACCAGACCTTGTTTCTCTCGAAATTCTCTAACTCCTCATGCATGGCATTGACCCAAGACTCATCAAAAAGGGCATGACAAACGTCCTTGGGCTCAAAGGTGGCAACAAAGGCAGAGTGGAGACAGAAATGTGACATGCCAGACTTTGAGCTTGTGACTCGCTCAAAGAGGTCTCCAATCATCTGCTCTGAAGGATGATATTTTTGGATGTTTCGAGAAGGTCCTGGATGAGATGAAGTGGCATCTACCTCATGAGCTGATGAGGTAGGAGCAGAGCCACTAGCTCCAGAAGAAGCAGAAGGTATGGGCTGATCTCCTCGAGGTGCAATGGTGGAAGCAGGCACCTCAAGGGGAGGATGAGGAATTGGATCAGGTAAACAACCCTCATCTCCATCGTCCTCATCATCCACAAAGATGGTCTCGGACTGCTCTAAAGAACCTGAGATATCGGGCATAGTCCCTAGACTGGCCTCATCGAAGGCCACCTCATAGGTTTTTACCAATTTACTAGACTCGCAGTTCCAGACCCTATAAGCCCGCGACGAAGTCGAGTAACCTAAAAGATACCATCACAAGAACGTGACTCGATCTTATCCAGGTTCCTAGACTTCAGGATAAAGCACTTGCAACCAAACACGAAAATACGAGACGCTGGGCTTTCGCCCATATCTCAACTTATAAGAGGTGCGATGCAAGTGTGCCCTGAGAAAAACTCTGTTTGAAACATGGCATGCGGTGGCTATAGCCTTAGCCCAAACTTCCTCGGTGTAGAGTACTCATCAAGCATCGTCCTGGCCATCTCGACCAAGGTATGGTTCTTCCTCTCCACAATGCCATTCTGTTGAGGGACGTATGGAAAAGAGAACTGGTGCTCTGCACCTGCCTCACCGCAAAACCTCTCGAAGTAGGAATTCTTGAACTCAGTGCTATTGTCACTGCGGATCGCTCGTGAGGCACCCGGGAACTCAACAGAAAGCCTACTAAACAAACCCCGAAAATGGGTAAATGTCTCATCCTTCGAGGCTAAGAAAAACACCCAAGAATACCTCGAGAAGTCATCGACCACGACAAGAACATACCACTTCCCTCCTGCTGACTACACTCTAGCTGGTCTAACTGTGTCCATATGGAGTAACTGTCCTAGTGCATCGGTCATAGTCACTGTGACCGGAGGGTGAGAAGCGGCAACCATCTTGCCGTGCCGGCACGGAGCATAAACTAGTCCTTTGACCATCTTGAATTTTGGCAGACCACGAATGAGGTCGTGGCCGCTAACTTGAGTCAAATGGTCAGTTTGCCCACGAAAGGGGTGACTGAAGGAGATGGGTTTTGGCTTCAGTGCGATGCATCATGCCTTATGACGCAGACAACCTAATGCGAGTATAGAGCCTCCTTGGGTCACTCCTTCCGCGTATGGCCTCGCAGGCCTTGGGAACATGCCACACGTACAGCGTCACCAGAGCCCTACCGTGAAAGCCCATTGCCGCCCCCTCGCTCTCTATCCCCTGCTCCGTCGTGCTATAAAGGAGAAGACTGCAATATGTCGATTTGACACTGTGCCCATGTGATTAAGTCCAACGTTAGGGCATAAGTCATGTGCTATGCTAGCTCAGCATTTTCTATTAGTAAACGGCCCAATAAATCTATGGTACAAACAGATGTAAGTTCAGGAGCCTAAGAAAATAAATTGCAAGTTTAATGGATAAAATAGTACAACGTTACAAGTTTAAGGGGCTGCAAAAGTAAAATATAAGTTTAAAAGATAAAATAACACAAACATTAGAGTTTAAGAAGGTACGATATAATTTTCTCTCTCTGTTACTTTTACCATCTTCTGCTTTCACCTGTGTCCTAGTACGGATTGCTTGTTCCACTGAAGGGCCACCTTTGGAGTTTTCAATTTACCAATCCATTCGTTGCAGGCGGATGCAAGTGCAACTAAACAATTATTCGTTGCACGGGGCTCAAACAACAACGCAATCTTCCCAAAAGATTAATAAACGAGAAACACGTTCATAAACTGTCTGTGTGTCATTTTCGTCAGAAAAGTAGCATCATATGAACCATGTGAGCTTTTACTGACCAAAAACGAATCTTAATAAAATATTTGCCTTCTTTGGTGAGTTGAAGCTGGTCTGCTAATAAAAGCAGAGAGGAGAACGTCCAAGAAGGTAAATAGCGAGGCCTGAAACATTTTCAGACGAGCTAACACTGTTTTTCCTTGTTCATGATAGATCGAAGAAGAACCCATCAGGACTCAGACTTCCAGTGACAGATGAAGCGGAGCACTCCATGCTACAGATCCGGAATAGATGATTTGCTGATGTGACCAGCCTCCTTTCCTTCGACCTGTGGGTGTGGTGCATTATTGTATTCTCCATGAAAGCTAATCTCCATCTGTAGCGTGAGCTACTACAACTGTGTTTCTCTTTGGTCTTTTTTTTTTCAGTTGAATCTGAGCTTTAGTTTCTTTCCGTAATCATTATTTATTAGACTAATAAATTATAATTAAAAGATATAGAGTAGATTCTTTTAAGCTATAACTTACAGTTTAAATTTTTGAATTCTGATTATTCGTGAGATATAGTACGTAGAGGAAAATAGTCGCATACGATTTTAACCGGTACAGCTGAACTCAATATATTTTTATTACAATATTCCTGTTAACCCATTTTAAAAATACATTATTTAAAAGCTAATTACTATAATATAAGATATAAATGGTAAGCTATAAGCTCAACCGAAGTAAACTGCAGTCCAAAAGAATGGTACCTATGTGAACACAGCTTTGTGCATTTCTTCTATGTGAATCAAGACTCCTGAGTGCACAGCATGTAATTGATGACAACACAGAATATTCACAAGGCAAAAGAACAAGGTGAATCAAGATTCCGAGCTGCATGAGCTATCGTTGAGCTGACGCAAGCTCACAGGTAAAATAGACTGTGAAATCCCCAATTATAGCTAGCGATTTGAGAACCAACCTTGAAATCTACCCTACAAATTCAGAATGACCCGACAATGTGTCATACAGAAAATAATGAGACCTCTACGTAGTTCTGACGCAGAAAAAGCAGCAAGAATGTTGCCATCCACCTCGTCTCATGCCGGCGGCGTGGACACCGGCACAGTCTTTCCCTGCTCGACGTTGTCGGCGGAAGCGTCGGCGGCTGCTGTCGTGCCCTCTCCGGAGTGCGCGACGTCGTACGTGGCGTGCACGCCGAAGAGCACGTAGTAGACGAGCATGGCCGCCGTGCAGATGCCGAAGCGCAGGTAGGCCATGGACCCGAGCGAGCCCATCAGGAAGAGGTTGGTGGCGACTGACATTGCCGGGAGCCACGGCATCAGCGGCACGCCGTACACCTTGGGCGCACGCTGCTGCTTCGCGCACAGCGCCAGGCCCGCCGTGCCGGCCACCCAGCCCGCGCCGAACGCGGCGTACCCGGGCCACCGCCCGGCGTAGCGCGAGTTGTAGTACGCCGAGAGGCCGATGGACGACAGGACGATCAGCGCCAGGAAGGCGAGGAAGGTGCGCAGCTGAGACGCCGGCGTCCTCCCGGCGACGTAGTAGCGGCGGACGAGGAGCGCGACGGCGACGAGCGCGAAGATGAAGAGCGTGCTGATGGAGGAGACGGAGGCGAGCACGTCGAGGCTGGAGAAGAGCGCGACGCAGGCGGCGCCGAGCGTGACGGCGATGGTGGCGTAGACGGGCGTGCCGGTCCTGGGGTGCACGAGCGCGAAGTAGGGCGGGATCATGTGCGTGCGCGCTATCTGCGTGGTGTAGCGCGCCTGGCCGAGCGCGCCGACGAGGAGGCCGCTCGTCATGCCCTTGAGCGCGCCGAGCGCCACGATGTAGCGCGCCCACTTCATGCCGGCCGCCGCGAACGCCACTGAGAAGGCGGCGTTGGCGTCGATCTCGCTGTACCGCTGCATGCCGACCAGCGCCAGCGACATGGCGCAGTACACCAGGGTGATGGCCGACATGGACGAGATGAGGCCGAGCGGCACGTCGCGGCCGGGGTTTTTGGTCTCCTCCGCCATCGTGGCCACCATGTCGAAGCCCGTGTACGACCAGTACACCACGGCCGCCGCGCGGAACACGCCGGCGGCCCCGAAGGGGAAGAAGGACGGCGCGAGGTTACCGGCGTCGAAGTGCGAGAACCCCACTGCCATGACGAAGGCGATGATGGCGATGCCGACCACGGACGCCAGCGAGTTGAGCGTGGACGTGAGGCGCGCGCCGGACATGGCCACCGCGGAGGTGGTGCACAGGACGACGACGGCGATGGGGTCCAGAAGGTTGAATCCCTCGGCGAGCGCCGGGACGTGGATCCGCAGCGCGTCGCTGTCACGGCCGATAAGCGCGGCGAAGTACGACGTCCACGACCGCCCGAGCCCAGCCGCCCCCACGACGGCCTCCAGCAGTATGTTCCCGGCGGCGAGGAACGCCGCCATGTCGCCGAGCTCGACGCGGAGGTACGAGAACGAACCTCCCGCCGAGGGGATCTCCGTGGCGAGCTCGGCGTAGCAGAAAGACGAGAGCAGGGCCGAGAACCCGGCCGCAGCGTAGGCAAGCGGGATGGCGGGGCCGGCGTCGAAGCGCGCCTCCTGGCCGGTGAGCACGAAGACGCCAGAGCCCACGACGGAGCCGAAGCCGAGGAAGGCGAGATCCACCCAGGACAGGCAGCGCCGCAGCGGGTTCTCGCTCTCGGCGAGCAGCGTCCCGGCCTCGACGGCCTCCGACGACCGGCTCGCCACGCGTTCCCGGAGGCGCGGCACGGTGGCCGCGAGCGCGCCGACGTACGCGCGCCAGCTCCGGAAGGAGGGCTCCGGGAAGAAGTCCGCCTTGCTCCACCGCCAGTACCTCCTCCCCTGCTCTCCCGCCGTCATCGCGGGCAATAGATGGATGATGGATGGGCAATTCGCAATCGCGTGTTACCTTAGGAAGATAGTTAGGCGCAGAAGGAAAGGTTGTTGCCGTGCGTATCCGCGTATGGTACGATTGCCACAACTGACACGAGCGGACTCAGGGAGAAACGCGTCTAAAATTCGTCTGGTGCGAAGGGATCCAAATTCCCACCCGCCGGAAGGCTGGCGCCGTGCGGTGCCCCAACCGTTCCCCAAGTCGGCCGCGGGCAGCACTCTCTCCGGTACGTTTGGATCTTGGGCTAGAAATATTGGTTTTTTTTTTAGTGTTTACGTATTATTCAGATATTTTTCTTTTAATTATTATATAAATTTGTGATCTTTGAATTAGAGATTAAAGAGCCTTTTGTTTTTGAAGAAGGGAGATTTTTTTCAGGGGGAGAAGGTAGAATTCAAGGGGAAGAGGAATAATTCATAGTTATTGGATCTCTAATATAATGATTCTAAATCTGGATGATAGTTAAGAAAAAATATTCAGATGATATTTAACAAAAGCCTTTTTTTTTACGCCAACGTGCCAAGCCGAATTTTGGTAGCTACAATCTAGGAAAATCCAAATATTAGAGGTGACTAAATAGACTGTATTAGTCAGACTAGTCCGAAGCACGTGCTGCTGACCCGGCACATGCACTGCATGGCTAAACGGCTCGCCCTCGTCGGCAAGAATCGCACAGCCTTGAGAAAATTGTCCGGAAACTTCCCTCCGGAACAAGCGGCCCGTTCTGTCAGCGACTCAAACCATTAATTCGTATTGGTTGTTGCAGCATCAGGGCCGGATTTGGGGTGCATGGTGCAGCTGCACCCTAATTTTTTTAAGAAAATAAATATATAAGAGGTATATTTATTATATATATATACATATCATTACTATTATAAAAGAATGAGTTAGTGGTTGTACGTCCATTCTCCTCCAACCGCTTTATTCCTTCAACTTCTCACCATTCTCCATTTTTCAACCCATCAGAGCAACTCTCTTCTATAGCATAATTTTCTATATATTCAATGAATTCCGTTGCAATGCACGGATACATAACTAGTGATCGTCGGTGTGTTCTCCCTCTCTACTAAGTGGTTCGATCTAAACACAGGAATCTTGGACATCTATATCCCCCTCTCTCGCGCTAATTGTCCCTCCTCTCCACTTCTACCTTCGGTTATTCTGTTATCCCATCCTCTACAGATCTCTCACACGCTCTCTCCCTCACAGACCTATCACCTCATCTCTCCTCTCCCTCCTCGCCGCCCATCGGGCATCTCCCCACCGCCACCACCCCATCTCTCCTCTCCCTCCTCACTGGCCACCGGGCCTCTCCCCACTGCCACCGCCCCATCTCCCATCGTCCTTCCAATCAAGATTTTTCGCTACACGAACAATGCGATGAAGCGATTCGGCGGCATGACGCTTGGCGACAACGGTCAGTGGATCTGAGAGAAGGGCACTCAGTGATGGCGGCCAGTGGATCCGAGAGGCATGCTCGGCGACAGCAGCCGATGGATCTAGAAGGCAGTGATTGATGGCGGCTGATGGATCCAAGAGATGGGTGCTTGTGGGACGGCCATTGGATCTGATGGCCGCCCCCTGCTCCCTCCTCGCTCCACCCTCCTGCGGCACTGCGTCGCCACGATTCTCCTTCCTTAGCCGCACCCGCCCCTGCTGCTGCCATTGCTTGGTGCCGCGTGGCGGCGGTGGCTTCCCCTTCCTACGCCCACCCACGTGGCTCTCCCCCTGCTGCCGCCGCCCAGCGGTCGCTCACCCGGTGATTCTCTCTACCTCCTCCTGCTCTTCGCTCGGAGTCCGTCGCGCTGATTGGTGATTTTGGTCTCCCAAGCTGGTCATCACTCTACTTGGAGAGACTCGTAGATTTTTTTCCCTCTCTCGTTCAGCTAGCTACTCGGTGCATATGCCTTGCAGCTTTGCTGCAATGGTTCTGATGATTCATTTGTGCTCTGTGTGTGTTTGCAAGGTGAGGTGTTTGTTAATCTTGATGATTTGTAAGTGATCGAAGCCATACTCGAAGGCGTGGTTGAAGCAGTCCCCGAAGCCATGGTCGAAGCCACACTCGAAGGCATAGTCAAAGAAGTCCTCGAAGCCATGGTCGTAGTAGCAGTCAAAGTTGCGGTAGTCGCAGTCAAACACTCCAAGTAAGTGAGAAGCCGTGGTCGAAGCACTGAGATGATGAGCTGTGGTTGAAACTTCGAGTTGATTAGATGTGCTGTGGTCGAAGCTTCAAGTTGATGCACCGTGGTCGTTACGACCAGTTTGTTTGTGCGGTCGCTACGACCAATGTGTGTTAAGTCGTTATGACCAGTGTGTGTTGTCAGAGTGACTGTAGTTTGCATGTAGTTGTTACGGCCAGGAGTAGCCGTGGTCATAGAAGTCATGATCGTAGTAGTAGTACCCATGGCCATGGTCGTAGTTCCATGAAAGTTCCTTCACTATCACTCCACATGTAGTGTACATAAGTAGTATCCAACTCTTACAATTCAAAATATGTAGGAGTTAGTAAAATATGTGTGTCTTGTATAATTATATGTGTATCTATGTTGCAGCGGTCATGGTCGTAGTTGTAGCGCCCGTGACCGTGGTCGTAGCGGTTATGGTCGTAGTCGTAGCGCACATGGCCCTGGTCGTAGCGGTTATGGTCAATGGCTCCTCACTTACGATCATGCGCGATGGTCGATGGCTCTCGATCTACGATCGCATGTGATGGTCAACGTCTTTTGATTTACGACCACGAGGTGCGGTCGATGTCTTCCGACTTACGACCATGAGGTCCTCGATGTCTTCAACTTACAACCACGAGCCTTGGTTGAAGGCTCCCGATTTAGGACCACGATTGATGGTCGACCACTGCCAACGTACGACCACAAGCGATGGTCAACCGCTCCCGATCTACGATCACGCGTAATGGTTGACGGCTTCCAATTTATAACCACGAGGTGTGGTCGAGGGCTTCCAACTTACGACCATGATGTGTGGTCGATGGCTTCCAACTTATGACCACGAGGTATGGTCGATGGCTGCCGACGTACGACCATGAGGTGTGGTCGAGGCTTCTGACTTACGAACATGATGTGTAGTCGATGGCTTTCGACTTATAACCATGAGGTGTGGTCAATGTCTACCGACATATGACCACGAGGTGTTCTTGATGACTTCCGATGTACAACGATGAGGTGTGGTCGATGCCTCTTGACCTATGACCCCAAGGTGTGGTTGAGGTCTTCCGACTTACGACCACGATCGATGGTCAATCGCTGCCTACTTACGACCACCAGGGATGGTTGCCCGCTCCTGACCTACGATCACGCATGATAGTTGACGGCTTTCGACTTATGACCATGAGGTGTGGTCGATGTCTTTCGACTTACGACCACGAGCGATAGTCGATGTATTCCGACTTACGACCACGAGGTGCGGTCGAGGGCTTCCGACTTACGATCACAAATGATGGTTGATGTATTCTGACTTACGATCACGAGAGATGGTCGATGTATTCCGACATATGACCACGAGGTGTCCTCGATGGCTTCCGACTTATCACCACAAGATGTGCTCGAGGGCTTCTAACATACGACCACGAGGTGTCCTCGATAGCTTTCGATGTACAAGGACGAGGTGTGCTCGAGGGCTCCTAACCTACGACCACGAGGTGTGGTCGATGTCTACTGACATACAACCACAATCGATGGTCGACCGTTGAATACTTATAATGACTAGCGATGGTCGCTCGCTTCTGAACTACGATCACGCGCGATGGTCAACGGCTTCTGACTTATGACCACGAGGTGTGATTGATGGCTTCCAACTTATGACCACAAGGTGTGATTGACGGCTTCTGACTCACGACCACGAGGTGTGGTCGATGTCTTCTGACTTACGACCACGAGCGATGGTTGATGTATTCCGACTTATGACCACGAGGTGTGGTCGAGGGCTTCCGACTTACGATCATGAGTGATGGTCGATGTATTCCGACATACAACCATAAGGTGTGATTGATAGCTTCCGACATACGACCATCAAGTGTGGTCAATGTCTTCCGACGTCCAACCAGGAAGTGTCCTTAATGTCTTTTGACTTGTGACCACAAGGTGTGACCGAGGTCTTTTGACTTATAACCATGAGCCCTAGTCGAAGGCTCCCAATTTTAGGACAACGATCGATGGTCAATTGCTGCCAACATATGACCACCAGTGAGAGATCATGTGGAGGTGACTCCATGTTTGTGATGAGTAATCGACACTTGTTCTGGAAAGTTTGAGTTTGATTTGTGTCAAGTCGTAGTCTATGAGCGTTGCATACCTTGTGAATTCAATCTATTGTAAGTAGGTTACGACCAGCAGGGATGCTTTGCGAGTAAACTTCTCTTAAAATAGTTTTGTGTTCATATTGTTTCGAGCGGTGCTATGTGATGTTTTCTTGTCTGTGTTGGTTGCAGGACTTTGAGCCTAAGTCGTGGCGAGGCATAGGATGGCCGGACTAGGCACAGGCGGTACTGAGGTCGAAGCAGTCGGGAGATGCCAAAGACGGCGAGGGTTCAAAGTGGTTGCAGGGCTTGGACAGTAAGAAAAGAGGAAGCTTCCAGGAAGGTGCAGGAGTGACATTTTGGTAAAAATGCGCAAGGCTGCAAAGTGGAAGCGGATTCGGTTGGAGATTAATGGGTAAAGCAATTTGTAAACCCGGTAGTGGAAGACTATAAATAGGAAGGGTTAGGTTTCAGAGAGGGAGTCTTTTTCCTTTGTTTGTTTTGATGTGAGGGGTTTTTGCTTTTCTTCCATTCTCTGCATAAGGAGTTGTTGGGTAGAGTAGCTTTGCTTTGGTTCCCTTTCTGTGTGTGAGTTTGGGAGTCGGTGTTGAGTTCTTGATTTTCTTTTGAGTGTGTGCTCTCGATATGAGAGATGGCATGCATTGGCTGTAACTATCACATTATGTAATCATTCACCTCTCTGAATCTTTTTGAGAAATCCTGTGTTTGAGATGCTATGGTTCCAGTATTTCTCTATGTCTGCTTCTGTTCTTTCTTGCCTCTCTCTGTTATTCTCTGCTAATGTTATTTTTGAGTTGAATCTTTGATCAATTAGCTGCAGAATCTTTGTGCTTTGAATTGGGTATCTCATCAAGGCCCCTAGGCACCTTATACCCGAGAGTAAGGATTTCAAGAGCTATTTTCTCTTCAAGAAATTGGTTGTTCTCGCTTCCTTTGTTTTCTAGAATTCCAGGATTTACTGTTCTTCATTGGCAGAGGAGATGAGTGTTCTTGGTTCTTGTTGATCAAAGGATGAATTCTGGATGTGCTTAAGGTTCCATGATTAAAAGATGCTAGAACCTCAACTTATGCAAAAATTAGACATCTTGGTCATGAGCAGTTTGGCAAATAGATTTCCTCTGCTTCCCCCATTTCTAGGGTTTACTATTTTTGTTAGTAGAGGAGTCATGTACTCTTGATTTCTTCTTGGATTAGAGGCTACATCTTTGCTAGGATTAAAATCTCTGGCCAAATGATAAGAAAATCAAAATCTAGCTGCAATCTGGATCCAGCGGTTGAGAAATTTTCCTCTCCTCAGTTTCTCTGTTCAACCATTCTTCACTGATGAACTTTGGCCAAAAGTTGTTTGAGTTATGCGTTTTCTCAGTCTAAGGCCATTTCCTTGTTGTGAACAAAAGTCTTTGTTCATAAGATTAGGAAATCACAAGCTATTTGAATTGGGCCTCATCTGCTGTTTTCAGTTCTTGCAGTTGAATGCTTTCTCTGCTATGTCTGAATCTTCTGCAGAGTTGGTCTTTTATTCTGAATTGTCTCTTCCTGAGGTTGGCTTTCTGTTTAGGTTGAAGCTCTAATCAGTTGTCCCAAGAGGAGCAGCAATCATTCATCCCCTTTTTCTATTTTTCGCTCCTTCTTCAGTATTCTCTGTGCCATCTAGTTTTTTGGTTTTCTGCAACAGGTTCTATTCCCAGTCAGAGCGAATTCCCCACTGCGGTCAAACCGGATTCTCCACTACGGTTAGACTGGCGGTAATTGGGCGGTCAGACCGGTTAAACTATTACAGTCAGACCGGCTGGGTTTCTGCGGTTAGACCTCTACGGTTAGACCGGCCTCTGCAGTTAGAACTGATTTGTTTTCCCTGTTTCTTCTCCTGCTTGGTTTTCGGTTCTTCAAATTCCAGTGAGCATTTATCTTCTTGCTTCATAGCTTTTGTAGATATAGGAGAAGATGATAGTGTGAATACTTGAGGCGGTTTGAAGGCACCATTCACCCCCTCTGTTGCCATATCGGTCCTACAACCAGCGATGGTCGACCTCTCCCAACCTACGATCATGGGTGATGACTGACAGCTTCTGACTTACGACCACGAGGTGTGATTGACGACTTCCGATTAACGACCACGATGTGTGATTGATGGCTTTCGACTTACGACCACGAGGTGTGGTTGATGTCTTCCAACTTACAACCACAAGCGTTGGTCGAGGTGTTCTGACTTATGACCACAAGGTGTCCTCGATGGCTTCTGACTTACGATCATGAGGTGTGGTCGAGGTCCCGATTTAGGACCATGATTGATGGTCGACCACTGAATAATTACAATGACTAGCGATGGTTGCCCGCTTCTGACCTACGATCACACGTGATAGTCGACGCCTTTCGACTTACGACCACGAGGTGTGATCGACGGCTTCCATCTTACAACCATGAGGTGTGAGATAATTTTGTGTTGTTGCTTTTTTAAAATACTTTTGTGTTGTTGCTTTGAACAATCCTTATAATTAATGCAACTTTGGTAAGATATGGTCGATTTGGTTGTACATGTTAGCCCAATATGGTACATCAATAGCTTCCCACATCGTATACCAGTAAGGGAATTATGCCTCATGGATGACAAGTAAGTTGCATAAAATGCTTCTACTTTCTTGAAAGTAAATAATGTATATTGCATAATATTGATTGAGTCTATGTTTTATGTACATTAGTCACAACTTATTATTTGTGCGTGCTTGGGATGGACTTATTGTGCGGTATCTGACACGATGGAGACTTGCGGGTGAACAAAACCATATTTTAGCCATGACAATGCTGAAGAAGAATAGTCAATATGGTATGTGTGCAGCTTAATATGAATATTTCATCATCTTACATCCTATTCATGTTCCTCATCAAATTGATATATTATTGAAAAGGTTGTTTTAATGACAATGGGATGTACAAATATCATCTTTGGACCTCAAGATGATAGAATACAAGAGTTGAAGGTAAAAACCAAGTAAATAATGTATGCATGTTTTTTATAATTTAAATAATGCTCCCTTCAAACAGAACTACGCCAAATAGTGTTGCACGATTTGAATGTAAGGAGCTTTATCATGAATGCCATTGACATAAGGAACGATACACTTGCAAGAATATTTGGGTATTAAATAACATAAGCAATTCACTAAATATTTTCATATCTTTTATATGTAATATATAATGGATTTATGATGTTTAACTATTTATTTTCCATTTTGTAGAGTGTGCTTGCTTTCTCTTTACTTGACAAACTAGAGATAAAGATAAGTCTTCTAGAAGAATGATGCATCAGTTTCATTTTTAAATTTCTGCTAATGTTTCTGTTTATTGCGTGATGTCCAATTTATCAATTGGTTTGTTATTCTCCAAGATGGTCTGACAGTTATTTATGAATTAAGTATACTACAAAAAATATTGTTTACTACTATTTTTGTACATAGTTGTCGTATATGGTGCTTGTTCTATCATGCTTCGCTAATGTGATGCATGTAGATATATGTAATGCTTGTGTGTGTATCACCATCTTTTAATTGGTTGATTCGCTATATATGTTAAAAGGAAATATTGTTATTTATGAAAAGTTTAGTGTTCCATTGTATGTTCTAATTTGATTTATTTACGAGTGTGAACATGTATACTTTGCTTGATACATGATAATGTAAGATAAAATTGATGTTCAATGTTTAGTTTGAGATCACATTTGATAGTATGTATCACATGTGTGAGTTTACCAACAAAGATGACTACCCGGTAGTTGGATCTGTAAGAATTTTGGTTCAGCTGTTGACTTTTCTAAGCATTTCATTTGAGCTTCTACGACGAGTTATTCTGTGTATTTCAAAATTTACATTGTGACTCAACTACCGTATGTCCTCATGTTCACATTCCACTCCTATCAATTCCAGAGCTATAATCCTATGAACCATTTGACAACTGGAAAAGCAAGTTTGACATAAGCCCAGAGCAAAGTTCTCGTCAATCAAGGAAATTTGGTGCATTAGCCAAACATGCTAAAAGCAGCATGACTGAAACTGATTTTACTTTCCCTTACGACACCAATGATTAGATTATGATTATCAAAGATGTGATATCTGTATGGTATTTATTTTCCGTTGTAACGCACGGGCATACAACTAGTGTGTGTGTGTGTAAGATTCTATTTGTATTTTTCTTTGATTTTAACCTAACAACATCTTCCTCGTGGATCAGCCCATGGCCTAAGTGGCCATGCCCCATTGGCACCTGGTTGGCCCATTGCCATTGGCCTAGCCTATTGAAAAAAAACCCTAGCCATTCATTTACATATCAGTCGAGGACAGCTCCAGCCACTTAGTATCCTAGTCCCTAGCCACCAGGCATTCCAAGGACTCCTCAACCACTGATTTGGTTCATCTTCCTTTCCACTTGATTTGTTTATTACTGATGTGCGTAGAGATGACAAATTTAGAGAGGTGAAGGATCTTTATGAGCTTTCTGTGATGCTTGTTGAAACAAAGAAGTGCAATAATTATAAACTTGTTTATTTGCTTTTCAAGTTGGTTCAACTGTAAGTGTTGAGAGTCTTTTTGTCAATAAATTATGTGAAGAACAAACTAAGTAATAGCATGGATGATCAATACTTGAATGATTGCTTGGTTACATATATTGAGTGTGATTTTTTTCTACAAGTTAGTGACAATGATGTAATCAACCGCTTTCAATCAATTTAGGAGCGCCATGTGAAGTTGCAATTTTTTGCTAAAGTATTTTGTATTCTGATTGTACTTCATAAAATTATAATGCGTTACATTTGAACTCTTATACTATGTACTTTGAATTTCTAAATTCGCAGTTTTATATCTCTATATTTAAATTCTAGATATGCCACTGGTAGCATCTTGCCTCCAAAAGCTAGGGTATTCTTTTGACGGATAATCCTGACTGATTGAAATATGAAATTGAACACCTCTATAGAATTTGTTGAGGAACCGTCGCTGGCGATCAGTCCGATCGATTCCTCTGCTTAGAACAAGAACAAATCAATCACAGAATCACAGAACAATAGATTGAACACAGAGAAGTAGAGAGAACTCCTGGTATTCTTTATTGTTTTCAATTGCATTAGCTGTACATAATGAGGGGGTATAGGTCCCTATTTATAGCCTACGGTTGGGTGCCCATATTGGGCCAGGACTCCTGGTCCTAGCCCAGTTTCTCAACACTCCCCCTTGGACACTCACCCGACATACTCATGCCTCGTTAAACTCCATAAAAACCAAGTGGGAAAAATTTGGAGAAAGAGTACATGATATATGTAATGCTGCGATGCACGAATTGCCGCATTAAAAACCTTCGTTGAGAAACTTCATGGAAAACTTGTCAAGGGAAAAAGAGTACAATTCACCCAATTTCATTTGGTCTTCAGGACTTTATTCTTTGGGTACTTAATCTTCATGATTAAGGTTTACTAGCGGGCTTGTGAGAATTCTCCCCCTGAATTCTGCACTTCTCTAAGTCTTATCTTCCAATTCCACGCACGCATCTTTCAAAGCTACATGCGGGGAGTGACTTAGTGAATAAATCTGTGAGATTTTCACATGACTTAGTATGCAGTATTTTAATCTCGTCCATCTTTTGCAATTCATGTGCATAGAATAACTTGGGGTTGATATGCTTTGTGAGATGACTCTTCACATAGCCCGTTTGTACTTGTGCAACGCAAGCGGTATTATCTTCATAGATAATTGTGAGGGTTTGTACAATGTTCATCCAACATGATTGCTGGATGTGGTGAACCATTCGACGGAGCCAAGCGCACTCTCGTGCGGCTTCATACAGTGCTATAATTTCTGAGTGGTTCATCGAAGTATCTACAAGGCTTTGCTTAGACGATTTCCATGAAATTGCAGTTCCACCACACGGGAATACATAACTGTTTGTGACTTTGCGGTATGCGGGTCCGACAGGTACCCATCATCTGCATAGCCAATCAAGTTCATATCTTGATTCCTTTTGTAAAACAATCCAAGGTCCTTGCTTCCTTGAAGGTATCGAAAGATGTCCTTATGCCCTGCCAATGCCTTTTGGTGGGCTCTGCATTGTACCTTGCTAACAAGTTCACGGCAAATGCAATGTCCGGTTTAGTGCAGTTTGCTAAGTACATGAGTGCTCCCACTGCACTCAAGTATGCGAATTCCGGTCCAAGGACTTCCTCCCCCTCTTCCCTAGGTCGGAAAGGATCTTTTTCTTGTTGTAAAGACCTCCCGATCATCGGTACTTTCGACGGAAATGCCTTCTCGAAGCCAAACCTTTCAAGCACCTTCTGAGTGTAGGTCGACTGATGTACTAAGATTCCTTCAAGGACATGCTCAAGCTACAGGCCTAAGCAAAACTTGGTCTTGCCCAAATCTTTCATTTCAAATTTTGACTCCATGTAGGAGCTTGCTTCTTTTATGTCTTCGGCTGTCCCGATGATGTTCAGATCATCTACATATACAGATATTATACAAAATCCATTCTGGGATCGCCGTATAAATACACAAGGACAGTCTTCATTGTTCGTGTAGCCTTTCTTGCAGAGAAAGTCGCTTAAGCGATTATACCACATTCTTCCATATTGTTTCAGTCCATACAGTGACTTTCTGAGTTTCACACTGTACAGATTTCTATTTGCTCTGTCTTGGTTCGGGAGAGGGATTCCTTCAGGGACTCTCATATAAATTTCCGAATCCAAGTTACCGTAAAGGTATGTAGTCACAACATCCATCAATTTCATTTCAATGTTCAAGTTAACTGCCATTGAGATCAAGTATCTAAAGGTAATTTCACTCATGACTGGGGAGTATGTTTCTTTATAATCAACTCCAGGACGTTGAGTGAAACTTTGTGCTACCAGCCTTGCTTTGTATCTCACTACTTCATTTCTTTCATTTCTCTTTCGAACAAATACCCACTTGTGCCCAACGGGGTGTACATGTGGAGGTGTACGGCATACGGGCCCAAACACCTCTCTTTTGTTCAGAGATAGCAATTCAGTTGCTATTGCCTTCTTCCAATCTTCCCAATCTGATCTTTTCTTACATTCAGCGAGTGATGCAGGCTCGGGATCAAGATCGATGATTGTGGCAATTTTCTTTGCGAAGTAGATATCAATATTGGCTGGTGTCCTATTCAGGGACTCTCCCGTGTGCACATCATTTATAGTTATTTCTTCATGAGTTACTTCTTCTAGAACTTCACCTTGCACATCGCTTCTTTCAATTGCGGTGGCAAGTCCTTTTAATATTTCGCTCCGATGTGTGCACACACCCATGCCGATGGGGATATTCAGATCCGGAATGCCCTTTTTGGAAGGTGTCATACTTGTGCCAGGTCTCAACTGACTCCCCTTCTCATTCTAGGGAACTTCAATGATCGGCTGTGATAAATCCCTCTTATCCTTTTTCGCCGGGCGTCCCCGGTTACTTTGGACTCGAGGAGCCAGAGTTCTCATCCTTTTATTCTGAGGCCTCTGGACGGGATTAGGGATACCTTCAATTTTCTTTGGTATTTCAACCTTCTCGGTGCATTGCGTGCAGGTACATGCGACTTAATCACGCTCTTCAAATCACTAAAGTGATCGGGCAGTTGGTTTGCTAATGCTTGCAAGTCGATGATCTTCTGGACCTCTTTTTCAGTTTCACTAGTGCGCGGGTCATGTGCATGAATTCCCGTGGCTTCCCACGTAATTTCCCGATATTTTTCATCAACGGGTTGATTTCCTCCCCCTAATGACAGGAAATTATGCTCATCAAAAATGCAATCAGCGAAGCGAGCAGTATGCAAATCTCCCGACATGGGTTCCAAATACCTAATTATGGATGCAATCTCATAACCAACGTATATCCCAGTCTTACGGAGTGGACCCATTACAGTACGCTGCGGAGGTGGTATCGGTACATAAACCTTGCATCCAAATCTCCTAAGATGAGAAATTTTCGGTGGTGACCCTTGCGCTAGTTGCATAGGTGAATGGATATTGTAGGCCGAAGGTCTAAGGTTGATGAGATTAGCTGCATGAAGGACTGCGTGTCCCCAACATGTAGCTGGCAAATTACTTTTATGCAAGAGGGGTCGAGCAATAAATTTAATTCTTTTAATTAAAACATCTGCCAAACCATTCTGGGTATGGACATGCGGTACCGAATGCTCAACTGCAATTCCCATCGCCATGCAATAATCATCAAATGCCTTTGAAGTAAATTCGCTGGCGTTGTCCATTCTGATGGACTTGATGTGATGATCAGGAAACACATTTCTGATGCGAATGATCTGCGAGATCAATTTTGCAAAGGCGTGGTTTCTTGTGGACAACAATCCCACATGTGACCATTTCGAGGAAGCATTAATGAGCACCATGAAATACTTAAACGGCCCTGAGACGGGCTGAATAGGACCGCAAATGTCTCCTGGATGCGTTCCAGGAATGTAGGGACTTCATCCTTCACCTTTAGAGTAGAGGGTCTAGTAATTAATTTCCCGGTGGCACATGCAGGGCACACAAAATCTTCATGATTCGGGAAATTCTTCACATTAATATTATGCCCATGCGAGTTATTTATTATGTTTCCTCATCATCCTAAGATTTGGGTGGCCTAATCTGTCACGCTAGAGACAGAAGAGTTCAGAGCTTCTAAATACTGTCTTCAGAACAGTGTACGCTGCAGGCGCCTTAATGTTGGTATAATATAACCCAATTTCTAGTGAAGGAAGTTTTTCTAATACCCTTTTGCCGTTCCCTTCGCACTTCGTGATGAGCAGGTATTCCTTACCATACTCTTCGGCAGTCTAAACGTGAAAATCATTGGCGCGAATATCCTTAAAATTTAGGAGAGTTCTAGTCGATTCTGGGTACAATAAGGCTTCTTCAATAACCAAAGTTTTGCCCATAGAGAGTATAATTGTGGCTCTTCCGGAACCAATTATACATGCATCGCTTCCGGCGATTGTCGTAAGGCTGCCGGTGCTCTTACGAATCGACTGGAAATATTTAGTCTCTCTTAAGATGGTATTCGTTGTGCCACTGTCGGCAAGGCATACTTCCTCTATAGGGCGCCACACGTGTTCTAATATAACGTATTTAATTAATATGTATTAGAAGGCATTGAACACATAAATAAAATATGTCAATATCAGAACATAACATGCCATCATAAACTGAATAAATGAATGTTTTTATTCCAAAATCGTCCAACCATTGTGAGAAAGCAAAATCCTAAAGCACCAACCATGCAAGTTCTAAACTTGTCCATTTAACACAAAATAAATGACAATTAACGTCTTATGCATTCTGTGCATCAGACGAAATCAACTAGAAAATCATCGACTTCTGCTGCTATTTTCTTAGGAGTGATGTTCTCTTCGATAGAGATCATGGCTGTGGCTGCCTCTAAGTCATAGGAGGGTGCTGCTGCTTGGATGGGTTCAACATCCATCAACTCGTAGCTGCTCAACATGCTCCCCCTCGACTGCTGCAAAGTGAGCTTCAGGCTGCCCTTTGCTATTCTTCTTTTGAGCTTGGTGGGCATCAATGACATGTTGCGGTTCTTTGCATATCCGCGACCAATGTCCCCACTTGCCACACTTGTAGCAACCCTGGTTCTACTGGCCATAGGTCTTACCACTCTTTTTAGCCTTTTTGTCGTTTGTAGCATCTGACTTGCCTTTTTGGGCAATGATCTTACCCTTCCTACCCCTTCTCTTCATCAAGGGCTTTCGCACCTTGTAGCTGCTAGCGTTGGCTTCTCAGCCAGCGGAGCTGCCTGGTGGCTACGAGATGTAATTCTTGCAGAGAAGTTCGTCCTGAACCTCTGCCACCTGCATCATATCAATCAATTCGGCGTACTCCTTGTAGCCATCTTGACGATAGTTGCGGTCAGTCTGTACAGCACTAGGGTGAAAGGTGAACAGGGTCTTCTCGATCTTCTGCTCATCTGTGATCTCCTTGCCACAGAGTTGAAGATTAGTACAAATCTTGTGTAAGACAGCATTGCACTCCCCGATCGTCTTAAAGTCGGCAAATCTTAGTCTGATCCACTCCTGCTCTACTTCAGGAAGAATGGTGTACTTGAGCCTCTCAAACCGCTTCTTGAGTGCGGTCCAGAGTGCTAGCACGTTTCTTTCTGCCATATACTCATTCTTGAGAGTTGGGCAGAGGTGGTGCCTGAGAAAATGAAGTGTCTGATCATTCTCCTTAGGTGTGAGTCGGGCGTCTTTCTGTCCGCTTAACCCAATAGTTGCGCTGAGCTTCCGGCCCCCAAGCCCAATCTCAACATCGGATGCCCATGTCAGATAGTTTTGACCATGCTGGACCAGCTCCTCGAACTCTCGGTTCAAAATTCCAGTCATCTACATATGTATGTACGAAATAAAATAAGTTTACTTCAGGTAAACATGCATGAAAAATTTACTACAGGTAAATAAAGTGGTACAAGAGGTTCTCATAATGTTTCATAATTTTATGTGCATTTTCTATAATTTTATTGCTAATTTCAGTGATTAAAAGCAATTTAAACAATTACAATTTATCAAAACAGTAACTGAATAAAGAAAATACAGAGAATAATAATGGCAGAAATAAATAAGCTTCAAATGCTAAAAGTAATGCAAAATTCGGATTCCCGAGGCCTTTTTATGCTAAAATATAAAATTTCAGCGAATTCTGCAATTCCAGAGGGTTTATACGCAAATTTTCAGTTCAGAGAAAATTCGCGCAATTTCCTAATTTACAGAGGGGTTTTCTGCAAAATTCAGGACCCATACGTAAATCGGAGGATCTCTCGGCAATTTTCAGAATTACCAGAGCCTTTCTGCAAATTTTGGACTTAAACGCAAATTGTAGGGCCTTTTGGTATTTTTTCATTCTTATGAGGGTTTTTTTTAAAACCGGTCAAGGCTTCTCCTACCGGCCCCATTTTTTTCTTTCCTGGCCCATGCTGCTTCCCCTACTTAAACCCCATGAGTAGGGTTTCCCCTACTCACCTTTTCCTGTGGCGGCGGCGGGTTTGCAACCTGAGCGGGCGGGGCGACTGCCGGCTCCTCGGTGGCGGCGCGGCATACCGTACAGGCACAGGTGGCGGCCAACCGGCGGCGAGACGCAGCGGGGACAAGTGCCATGCGAGGCGTGGCGAGGCCGGAAGCTCGCGGGGTCGACTGCACATGCCCGAGAGGCGGCGGCCGGAGCCAAGCGCGTGCGCGGCAGCAAGCTGAGGTAGGAGGCCGGAGCCACGGGTGGGTGCGGCGGCTATGGGCAGCACACCTCAAGCGGCGAATGGAGCCGAGGCCGGTACGGCGGCGTGTGGACGACGCCATGCGGGGTGTCGAAACCGAGGCGGTCCGGGTGATGCGCGTGCGGGCATGAAACCGATGCCGCGGGCCGGCGGCGAGCACGCGCCCTGCGGGGTGACGAGACCGATGCGGCGGCTCTCCCGAGCGGATGCGGTTTGGCTTCGGGCCAGCGTGTTCACGCATGAAGGCAATGCCGGCGTGGCTTCGGGCCGGATCCGAAGCGGCGAGGAGGCTACAGGCTGGCGCGGTTCCGGTGGGGCGGCTACGGGCGGCTCCCCCAGGTGGCGTCCGATCGGCCGGCGGTTGGCTTCGTGCAGCGCGCGCATGCGGGAGATGCTGTCTGCAGGTCGGCAGTTGGGGCAAGTTGGCGGCGCCGGCGGCTGCGGGCCACAGTGGGGATTGCGCACGGCTACAGGCCGTGGTGGCGGCGGCTTCAGGCTGGTGCCTTGTTTTTTTTCGTGCAGCAGCCATGCATAAACTGAAACAGAGATGCTGAAAATTTTTTCGTGCAATCTTTTCTCATGCAATCTCCAAATAGAAAAATGATGCATAAAATTAATCTACGATGCAATCAACATCTACCCTGTTTCGCAATCTATCGTTCGGCATTGTGCCGCGACATCAAGTCTGCTCGCGGTAGATTAGGGCGGATTTGCACCGTAGAGATTTAATCTAGAACGCGAAAAGAAAATACAGATTCAAAAGCGATCTAGAAAATTCAATCTGTGCTTCGATGATTACCTCGTTCACCGGAGCGAAGTCGTGCTGATAACGTGTTGAGGAACCGTCGCTAGCGACCAGTCCGATCGATTCCTCTGCTTAGAACAAGAACGAATCAATCACAGAATCATAGAATAATAGATGAACACAGAGAGATAGAGAGAACTCCTGGTATTCTTTATTGCTTTCAATTGCATCAGGTGTACATGATAAGGGGGTATAGGTCCCTATTTATAGTCTACGGTAGGGTGCCCATATTGGGTCAGGACTTCTCAACAGAATTGATCCAATTCAATGCTTCGAGTCGATCGGGACCATCCGATGTGAGCTTTTCTCAAAAGCACACCTCACTATGATAATAGTCTTGATATTTGTTCAACCCGAATGATCCGACTCCGTTGAAATCCGAAATACCACCTCTCTGTACAATTGATCCTACTGTCAATGATGCTCTGACCCACTTATATTATCCAACACAATACAAACTTCAGAGAAAACACTCTATAATATTGATCAAGCACATGGTTCGCCTGACGTGAATGATCCAACCCTATAGAGGTTTTCCTGGAATTTTTTTGAATAATCAATTTTAATTCCAAATTGTAACATCCCAAAATTTTGAATATTGGGAAATGTATAGTCCTTGCATTATGTTGGAACATATTTTCTCGATATGTGGATTTTTATGGATTTATCTTGAATTTTGGTTGAGATTCCAATAATTAAAGAAGTTTATGGAAAATAAAACAAATAGAAAGCCAAGAAGGAAATATGAAAATAATAGAAATTTATATTTTAAAAATTGAATATGAAAAGATGATCCAGGAAAAGGGAGAGGTGTAACTTGAATCAAAAATTTAAATTTTCACTTTGGGCTTATTAATAATAAAACAATAAGCAAAGGTAATATATATATATAGTGTGTGTGTGTGTATATATATATATATATATATATATATATATATATATATATATATATATATATATATATATATATATATATATATATATATATATATATATATATATATATATATATATATATATATATATATATATATATATGGGAACGTATCTAGTGCTAAAGCCCATTTGAGTGCTAACATGCTAAAGCTGCTCAGAGCGTTAGATCCGCCCCTACGGCCTAGATTGTGTGGGTGGAAATACCAAATCCACTTATGCAATTTTGCGAAAACCCCCCGCATCCCATCTCCCTCGCGCGACGCCTGACCTCCCTCGTCGCGCGACGTCGCCTGATCTGTCTCCACGCGCGACGCCTAATCTAACGCTCCTCGCGCGACGTCGCCTGTTCTCCCTCGCGCAACGCCTGATGTATTTGTGTTGATGGTTCTCTCTCTCCGCCCCTGAGCACTAAGCGTGTGTTTGGTTTGGAGACGTGGTGGGATGGGATGGACCCATTCCTGATTTCTAGGATGGAACCAACCCAGTTCTTGTTTGGTTGCTGGGATGAGATCAACCCTGTTTTCTGTTTGGTTGGGGGGATAAAAGGGGATGGAATGATCCCAGTCACCAGTTTGGATAGAGGGATGGGGGATAGGACAGAAGGTGTGGTGACCTTTTGGTAAGGTTACCTCTGTGCTACTAATCTTTTGTCGCATGAATCAAACATTTGCTAGAATAAATAAAGCTCATCTCCGATGTTTTTTTTTTGCATAATCAAATTATGTTGAATAAATGATCCTTTTTGCATAATCAAACATTTTTTTGGCTTATCTCCAAAGCATACATAATACATCGAATTCAAACCACACAATATAGCAAGTTCAAGGCTTGTGACATTAGACAGTACATAAGTTATAGCATTCCTAATATTAGACCATAGTGCATAGTTATATGTGGTTCCACCAAAAGAAACGTCCTACGCCTCCAAGGCGTACATAATACATCGAATTCAAGCCACACAATATAGCAAGTTCAAGGCTTGTGACATTAGACAATACATAAGTTATAGCATTCCTAATATTAGACCACAGTGCATAGTTATATGTGGTTCCACCAAAAGAAATGTCCTACTCCTCCAAATCACCTTCACCATCCCGAAACCTCTCGGTAATGAACATTGCAACCCAGTCTAGCTTGTGCTCGAACGGCAGGAGGTAGAAAGCCTTACCAATGTGAGGGTTAGCCACCAAATAAGCATAGTAGAAAGATATGTGGGTCTTATCAAATCCAGGAAGGCTTTTCAATTGGTCAAATAAGTCTAGAGGCAATTCATTTTCAGGTTTAGCGGCCATCTTTATAGCATTGGCAATGTTCTCACCTACACTTTTGAAAGCACTAATCAGCCCATCGTCTTCAATCTCAGCTATCTTGGCCCTCTTGTTGGTCTTGCTTGCAGAAGATGTTGCCCCATGATTATCCGGAATAGTACTCCCATCACTCACATCATGTGCAGGAACATCATCAGTTTCAGTTCCTCCATCCTCAGTACCTAGAGCTGCACTTGAGTCCTTCGCGAAGTTTCCTGTAGCCATGCTGTTGCCAAATATTGTTTGCATCTCACCATAGTGGTCTAGAGGCTTGTTCAGATACTCAGCATCTGCCTTGTGATCCTAGTATATGAAAAATAAATAAATTTCAGCAAGCCCCAATTATGTGCAGAGCAAGTATTGAAGTATACCTGCACATGGTTATTGTAGTGCTCAGCATCAAGTGTGATAATGAAGTTATCTTCATCCCAGCCAGCAGCACTCAGCTTCCTAAGTCTATTTATCTTTGCAAACTTCCTTGACCAGGTTTTCAAATGGTTCTTGATTTGCTCACCAGTGCGCAAGTGCTGAACTTTTCATTGAGAGCCCTAGCACATGCATTGAGATGGACTTTCTTGAAGCCCTTTGATGTCTTAGCACTACCAGCCACCACATTGGCCAGGTGAGTCAGCATGAAAGCTGACTGAGCCGATGTCCATGTAGCATGGCCATTAGTGCCCCCAAGTCCTTCAACATGTTCATCCATTGTCTACCATGGCAACATAGAAAGTACACAAACAATTATGATAATGTCAAACACTCAGAAAGCATAGAATAATATTAAATTCAAGAAAGATGTTCATACACCTCAAATTCATGATGAATTATGTTTGTACAACTCAAATAAAACAAGCAATAGGTCCTTACAACTCAAATAAAACAAGCAATAGGTCCTTACAACTCAAATACAACTCATATTGAACAAATACAACTCAAATTCAGTTAACATTGTTGTTTTGACGGTCTGCCCACATCTGGTCTGCAATTTATTGCCTAAAATTGACCATAGCTGCATGCTCACTTGCTTGACCAGTATACGTTGTAGAATGACTATAGTGTGGCCAATTAGAATCAGTAATAATAAAGTCATCGATCCCGTCTTGTATGACCCAATTGTGTATGATGCAACATGCAACAACAATGTCTACTTGAGTTCGGAAAGGGAAGAATGGAGTGGCATCATCAAGAATTTTGAATCTCCTTTTAAGTGACCCAAATGCACGCTCTATTGTCACACGAAGAGATGAATGTCTAAGATTGAACAACTCCTGCTCATTTTGCACTGGATTATTCCCCCATTCATTCAAGTGGTACCGTACACCACGAAAAGGGGTAAAAATCCCGGCTTGGCTCCATATCCAGCATCAACTAGGTAGAATTTGCCTAACATATGGTAAACAAGTTGGTCATGTTTGTACATTTCAACATTTTTATGGACAATTGATGTAGTATTAATCTATTACCTTGTGGCACTCGAAGGCCATTCTCACGCTCTAGAGCATCTCTTAAAACTAGAGCATCATGTGCCGTCCCCTCCCAACCAGCCAAGACATAGGTGAACCGGAGATCAAAATCTACAACGGCCATTACATTTTGAGTGGCATAGGTCTTCCTACCACGAAAGGAGTGTTCCATGTCCTTAGGAACAGAGGCTCTTACATGTGTGCCATCAATAGCTCCGATACAATCCTATTATGTGTTCAATAAAATCATAAAAAGATTAGGGGTCAGATAAGATTATATTGCTACAGAAACTACAAGGAAGTAGGGATGAGCCTCACACCTTGAAGTAAGGATCCCACCTTGGGTTCCCTGCTATTTTGCTTGGAGTGTCCAATGAAGGAGGCCTAATTAGTTCCCCTCGTAGCTCACCAATGGCACGAAGTACTTTGTTAAAATAACAACTAACCGTTTCTCCAGATCTATCAAAATTAGTTCCAACTAATCTATTCCTAAGGTTATGCCCCACTGTATTTAAAAACATAGCCACTTGTTGCTCAACACACATATGGATTGAATCTTCAAGCAAACCACGGTTCCTAAAAAGGTTACAAAACCGAAAGAACTTTGCTCTATTAAGTCTTAGCATGTTCACACAAGTTGTATCGTCTTTCCAAATTTTGGTGTCGAGGTACTCAAGTCTCATCCTGTCCCTTTCATCCATAGGTCCATATGTTATTCCTACTCTCCTTGCATCCCGTTTACGTTTTCTAGATTCAATAATCATAGCCATCATTGCCAAAACCATATATCCAGCAGCAGCAAAAATTAAAAGCTTTCTCCTTTTGTCCATCTACAATAAATGAAGCAAACACAAAAAACATGTCTCCATGTCATGACATTTGCCCACCTTAGTTGCAACAAGTTTAATAACAAAACTAAGCATATGTTAAGTGTCACGCTGTATATTGTCAACTGCACAATCAAGCAAGTTTACAGTGGAAATCGATGTCTACTACTCAATATCAGTACTACTTCTCAATATGTCGACTACTGCACAATATCAATACTACTCAAAATGTCTACTACTGCTCAATGTCAATAATCCTTCGCAGAATCATCTCAATCTCAATATTGTTTACTGCAATCATCTCAATCTCAATCTCAACATGTACATACAATGCAATTTTTGAGATCACACATCCTCTGCAAAGAAGAGACAGGGCATGCTAGGGTTTGCAAACCTTGCACTGCAGCCAAGATCTCGCCGGCAGCCGAGGTTGAGGGAGAGTCGCCGGTGTGGAAGAACAGGTACGGATCTCGCCGGCAGCCGAGGTTGAGGGAGACCGTCGCCGGTGTGAAAGATCAGGGACGGATCAAGCCAAACCCGCGGCCGCAAGAATCCCTGGATCCAAACCCAAGAAAAGAAACATGAATCGCACAAATCCAAACCCAAGAAGGCAGAAAATCACCTGATGTTGATGCGCACACGCCCTCCCAAAACCAGCGGCGGCGGCGGAGCGGCGGGATGGAGGAGGAGCTGTGTGTGGAAACTTTACCCGTCCGAGCCGGTGCTGCGCCGCCGCCTGGCTTTCCCTTGAGATGAGCGGCCGCCGCTGGACCTCTGCGGGCGCGGAGGCCGACCGCTGGCCTGAGATCGAGAAGGGGACGCGAGTTTTTCTCAGACGGGGAGGAGCGGAGCCGCGACCAGGGAGGAGAAACGGGAGGAGCGGAGCCGCGAGGGGTGACCGCACGGGGATTTTTCCCCACGCGCGAGGCACGTGACGCGTCGGGGGGGGGGATGAGGGACGCCCCCGTCCCACCGATTTCTTGGGCTGGCGCTGTCCCGTTTTTTCCAGCGTTTTGGGACCATCCGATCCCACGACTCTGATCCAAATACCGGTTTTTTGGGATGGACCTGGCCCATCCCCATGGACCTAGGAACCAAACACATGCTAAGTCTTTCTTCTACCGGACTTGGTAAAAGCTGAAGTTAGAACGAGAACGAGTCTTTGTTCATGTGTCGGAGCCCGGGGGCTTCAGCGAATTATGGAGCAGTACGGTGTAGAAAAAAAATATTCCAGTACTATGCGAAGGTCACCAGTTCAATTCTTTAGAGATTCGGTATATTTTATAGATCTTGTGGGAAGAATGGGTGTTCAGTAGAGTATCTGTTTTTCACATTTTTTAGAGAGAGAAGAATATAGGTGAATCACGCAGTGAGCTATACGAAGGAGATGAAATAGGCTCTATTTTGGCGAACGAACAAGCAACGTCGTGCGAGGAGCGTTAGATTAGGCGTCGCGCGTGGAGGCAGATTAGGCGACGTCGCGCGAGGGAGATGGGAGGCGGGGAAAAGACGGGGAGGTGAGGGGTTTTAGCAAAATTGTATAAGTGGATTTGGTATTTCCACCCTCACAGATCTAGGCCGTAGGGGGCGGATCTAACGCTCCTGAGTAGCTTTAGCATGTTAGCACTCAAATGGGCTTTAGCACTAGATACGTTCCTATATATATATATATATATATATATATATATATATATATATATATATATATATATATATCTTTTACTGTGTGTGTGTGTGTGTGTGTGTGTGTGAAACATATTAAATAAATACAAAGATGAGTTTAGCAATAAAGAAATAAAATAAGTAAGTAAATAAGCAAATGAACAAAAATATGAAAACAAATATATATGTATATTTATACAAGAGTATACGTATATATATATATATGCATAAATAAATAAATAAATAAATAAATAGAGATTTTGAGTATACGTATATATATATGCATAAATAAATAAATAGAGATTTCGGCCCGGCCCACCTCACCTCTCTTCTCCCTCCTTCTGCTTCGGCGAAGCCTCGCCTCGCATCTCTGACGCCGTTCGCCCCCTCGCCGCGCACGCAAAATCCTCGATAGCCATCACCCACAGTCTCCACTGCCACCGCCCACCAGTTTTCCGTACTATCGCATTGCCTCGGTCAGCGCACTAGGAAAACTGCCACCACCCACAGTTCTTCCGCAGCCGCCCACAGTATCTCTGGCCGCCCACAGCTCCCCGCCTCATCGCGTCTGCCTCAGACCGTGCGGCGCAAAGCCTACTGCCTTTGCACTATGTTGTTACACCCGTATCCACCTCAATCCCACTGCAGGAGCCGCTCTATCGCCGCCGCCTGACACGGACATGACCGGACGGGCACATGCCTGTCGCTAGCCCTCCTCGCCGGCTATAAAACCCCGTACGGACCTCCATTCGCACTGCCACACTCCATACTATCTCCCACCTCGAGTAGTCTGTCCCTGTGCACCGTAGCTCGCCGGTGTCGCCTTCTTCCCCAGTTCCGATCGGTGAGCAATCCGCCGCTTGGCGCTGTCGTGGTCCAATTCCTTCTCACCGAAGCACCCCCGGAGCACTGCGACGCCATTCCCCACCTCTGCGGGACCTCCTGTTGCCTCTGCTTCGCCCGCAACGTGCGCCTCCTCCATCCTTCACCGTCGCACGCCACCAGCCCGCTACCGCCTTCCCCAAGCCTCTTCGAACCTCACCGAGATACTCCCATAGCCCGCAATCGAACCCTAACGCTGTGTGTCGTCGCACCCGCCTTTCCCTTGTTCTGCCGTTGCCCCGGTTGTCACCGGCTAACGCCCCGGCCAAATTGGCCTGTGAGACCTCACTTATGGGTAGGTGTGGGCGCGAGCAACCCATTTTGGGGATGCTCATGTCCGGCTGCCGCTTCCTCCACCGGCAGCGAGCTCGCCGAGCATCGGTCAGAGGAGGAAGACGTACAGTAGCGACGGTTAAAATGGTTGGATTACAATTAATGATGAGTAATTAATGCTAGTGCTGGTTACTTAGTTCAAATCACTCACTGACATGTGGGCCCTACCCTTGTAAGTAAAAACAGTGACTGGCCCCACCTATCATAGACACAGAGGAAAGGAAATAAAAATAAAGAGAAAAATATTAAAAACCTTATGTGGGTCCCACCTGTCAGATTTTATTTATTTTTCGGATTTATTGAAACTGAGAACTTTAAAAGGGCATAACTTATTCATTTTAACTCCAAATTGAGTGAAACAAATTTCTAAATTCATCTAAATTCAACCTCTATCCAATGGAACTAAAACCATAATTTTTGAAGCTCATTTGAATTTTTATGAGATTGATTTGCTAATTTTTATCGAACTTTTCACGCAACGTAAAAATAGCGTACGAGGCCCAAGAGGAAGAAGCCGAAGCTGAAGCATCATTCAAAGATCAAGACCAAGGCAACTGTGACCAAGACGAGTCAATACTTTGATCATGATGAACCTACATTTCTGCAAATTAATTCCGTTTAACATTATCAACTTGCATGCTGTTATTTTTATTGCAAATTCATGTTCGACTTCAAGCTGCTAGTTATATACCCATTAATGATCTTGTTAGTATTACACTCATTTGAAACCTTTGAATATCTGAGCCTTATCACGTTAGCGGAAACTATAATGTTAGAACTTTCGAAAATAAGTCTACAGCTATCCGCCATGCTTAGTATTGCTTAGCTATTCGGGGGCACCAAAAATACCCCAAAATATTACTTTCAATCATGAGAAACTGGTTTGGGAAATCATGGTGGAAATGACTGGTGAAATTCTGTATGATTATTTTATGCTCCCAAAAAATTTCAAATTGCTTAGCTATCTGGGCGGATGGTTCGGGGGTGTGGTGCAGTGGTGCACAAGAGTGTGGATAGCGGTAGAACCCCCCAGATAACCCTAAGAACCAAATCTTGTAATGACCTCCCAGTGTACAACAGTACAACCACAAGCTGGCAAAATGTAGGCAGGCCTAAATAATTTGCATCGACTTAGTATGGGTTGCGCAGGTGTGACCACGGGCGGGCAGAGGATGGCCACATCCTCCATCGTGATGGTGCAAGAGGGGGCTCCTGGAAGGATGATCGTACCCCAAAGGGAGTGAAACCTTAGCGGGCATGACTCTACTATGAAATATACATTGTAACAGCCTTGTGATGATCTACTCAACCACATAACTAAGGAATCGTGTGGGGCAACGAGCGGGCTGTCTCTTGTGGATAAAGTGTGCAAGCTCTATAGAGTCAAAACTATTCAAATAGCCATGCCCATGGTCACGGGCGGACATGGGAACTTAACTAGATATAGTTCTATTTCAAGAAACTTTGTGGGTGAAATTGGAAAAATGGAGGGCAGAGAAAGGCCCTGATTTGTGTTGTCCTGGGTGTCTTCCCAGTGATATGGTAAGCGGTTATAACGCTAAAAGATTAGCATACGATGCAGAAGCCATGTAACAGTGGATGGTATCTGGATCGTTATTACTGTTATCTTATTTCACACATTATGTTTTAAGTTCAAACAGCTAGGTCTTAGGGAAATTCTATGTAGTATATTTAAAGGCAATTTATAGCAAATAAAATAACCCGAACCTTTCCTTGATAAGCCATGCATGTTAATTATTGCATCCTGTGTATTGGCTCGCGGAGCACGGTGAAATTGTGCGCACACTCGCATTACCAAAATCAAAAATAGGAACCCAAGACCACTACGCTTATGAAGATTGCCCTGCCACAGATGGAGGAAATAATGAAGGAAATTAGGGTGGCTTCTTCGATTTTTGGTCCTAGAAAAGTTGACTTAATGGAGATTGTGTGAACATATATTACCTAGGTCCAAATAATATATGTTGCACTCATTTACCCCTTAGTCGCTTGCCTGTGGATTATGGTTCTTGCTTTTGCTTCCGCAATTGTTTTTTGTATTATGAACATTTGGCCTATTCGGTCCTTATGTAAACTGTCGCCCGACGCGGTGTATTTCAAACTTGGTTATGTAATATTATGGTTTATTATGCTTTATGCGATGTTTGAGATGAGGCAGCAATGTACCTGCAAGCACTATCGACTGATCCAGGGAATAGTGCGGTATTTCACAGGGGATTCTGGACTGAAAAATTCGGGTCTGACACAAAAGATAGTATTATACCTGTGTTTTTTTATTTTACAGAAATGGCCATGTGTCACCTCACGTTTAGGCGACTTGACGGTTGGGCAAGTCGCCCAACCGTTGGTTGACACAAGGCCAACTCGCGCCAACGGTTGGGCAACTTGTTCATGTCTCCCAACCATTGGGCGACTAGTGGCTTGATGATTTTTATGGCAAGATTAAGTTGTTGATGCTTTTTATGACAAGATCATCAATATAAGCTTCCAAATTTCAGCCTAGTTGACAGAAAAAAAGTTGATTGCATCAACTGTTGAAAAGTTGGATAACGATTTTTCAAACCAAATCACATTTTGACATAGCATAATATTCCAAATGGCATAATAAACACGGTCTTCTCTTCATCTTCTAGAGACATACTAATCTGATGATAACCAGAATATACATTATGTTGGACCGAAATGGTGACAGAGGGGGGGTGAATGTCGATCCTTGAAAGCTTGACCCCAAAATACTCACGGATTGATTCCTCTCCAATAGCTACAAAACTATGAAGAGTAGGTTAAGCCCGCTGCTAACCTAAGCCCTTTGAGGACCCAAGGAAAAACTAAAATTTGCTGATTTTCTTGAACAACTACAAATTTGAGCAAACAAATTTGAAGTATCTCTTTCTGGTTCTTTCTAGCCAAGAGAGCAAAGACATATTCTAAACATCAATAGGCTCCTGGAAACACAAGATTTCATCAAGAGAACAAGGAATTTAGGTTTTTGACAAATATCTGTAACTTCTACAGACAATGAGTTAAAACCTAAATTACTCAGAAATCTCTCAAGCTTTGCTCATGAGCTTTTGTAGGGAGGTTAGCAAAGAACTCTGGACTTGCTAACAAAAGCCTCAAGCCATCTCCCAAGAAGAATCAAAAGATCCCATTTTCCTCTCCTCAAACCCTAGAAATCAAGAACAAAACATAGGGAAAAGACAAAAAGATGATTCCTGCAAATCGATCAACATTGCTCATGGAACTAGTTGACCAAAGGGTCTAGAAATGCAATTCCATCATAAAGCAACCCATTTTGCCACTCCCCAGCAAGAATCAACTCAAAACACAAAAAGTCAAGAATCAAATATAAAAAGCATCGAAGGAAAACTGGGAGGCAGGAGCACCTCACAAGACTTGCATACACTTGAGAATACCTCTCCTATTTATAGCCTTTGGCTAACGGGTCTCCAACCCGTTACGCCCGCTAAATCCCGAACGGAACCACTTCCACCTGTGCAGATTTGCGTTTTTACCGAAACGCCCCTCCTGCACCTTCCGGGAAGCTTCCGCGTTCCTTGTCGTCCAAGCCTCGCAACCACCTTGAGTCTCCGCCGTCTTCGACACATCCGACCGTTCTGACCTCGACACCACCTGTGCCTAGTCCGGTCACCTTGTGTCTCGCCACGACTCCGCCTCGATGTCCTGCAGCCATCACAGACAAGAAACACATCACATAGCACCGCTCAATATAAGTAACCACAAATAGCATCAATGAATCACATTAAGCATGAGATAGCCCAAACCTGACAAGTCAACATAATATGCATCCTAATCCCTGTGACTAGGTTTGACCAAGTCCGACCGAAACCGGTTGCACCACGCAATGACATGGTCCGAACCACACACACCAAACTCGACTTTCCTAAACCAAAGTCAAATACTCATCACAAACATGGGGTCATAACCACATGGTCTCTCACATTAAGAAAACTTAATGTTTCATAACCAGCTGTGGAGTCAACCAATTGATCGATATGAGGAAGAAGAAAATCATCTTTTTGATAAGCTTTATTAAGATCAGTATAGTCTATACACATACGCTACTTATCATTATACTTCTTAACCATTACAGGTTAGCCAACCACTCTAAGTGATTAACCTCTCTTATAATGCCTGTTTTTATTAGCATGTTCAATTCAGATCTAATAGCTTCCTGTCGATTAGTAAAAACCTCCATAATTTTTATTTTACGGGTTTCTTGTCATGCCGTAGAGCTAACCTATGCTTGATCACCTCCCTGGGGACCTCGGACATGTCGGATGCTTGCCACGTGAACACATCTACGTTTGCTCAAAGGAAGGTGGTGAGGGCATCTTCCTATGCAGGGTCCGAAGAAATCCCAATACAAACAGCCTTTGAAGGCTCCATTGGATCCAACGGAACTTCCTTGGCCTGCTCGTTCGACTTCGGCGCAGCTTTAGGCTTCGAGTGCTTAGTTGAAGGCTATGCCTTGTTTGCTTCTCGAGTTAGTAATTGGCCTACCATCCTAAGGGATTTGTGGTCACATGTAAGCGCCATCGTTTTATCACATCAGACTATAATCACTCCCTTGGGACCTGGCATCTTAAGACATTGATATGCATAGTGAGCAACTATCAAAAACGTGCCAAAGTTGGTCGTTCGAATGTTGCATTATACGCCGTGTCAAAATTAACCATGTCAAAGGAGATTTTCTCTATCCTAAAATTGCTTGAAAAACCAAACGTGACAGGCAGATAAACTTGGCCAATTGGCTTAACTGAACACCCTGGTATGATCCTATGAAATAAGTATCGTACAGGCTTTATTCTGGTATGAGGAACTTGCATCTCATCCAGAGCACCTGCAAATAAGATAAATGATAGTATTATACCCATGTTTTTTATTTTAAAGAAATTCGAGAGACCATGTGGAGGTGTCCCCATGTTTGTGATGAATAATTGACTCGTGTTTAGGAAAATTTGAGTTTGATTTGGTTGGTTCGCGCCAAGTCGGTGCATGGCATAGTCTAGTACGGTTGGACTTGGTCGAACGCGGTTGGACGTATTTAGGACGCTTGTTCTCCTTCTCGATCGGTCGATTTCGGTATTTCATGTTTGAGTACCTTTCTCTAATGCAAATGTTGTTTATATTATTTCGAGCGGTACTATCTGATGTTTTCTTGTCTGTGATGGCTGCAAGACTTTGGAGCTAAGTCATGGTGAGGCATGGATGGCCAGACTAAGCATAGGCGGTGCTGAGGTCAAAGCGGTTGGGAGATGCTGAAGACGGCGAGGACTCGAAGTGGTTGCGAGGCATCGATAGCAAGAAAAGACGAAGCTTCCAGGAAGGTGCAGCAGGGGCATTTAGGTAAAATGCGCAAAGCTGCAAAATGGAAGCATATTCGGTTGAAGATAACGGGTTGGAGACCCGTTAGTGGATGGCTGCAGAGATGGTTTAGGGTTTGGAGTGTGTGGGCTCAAATCCTGGTTCCCTCCACTTCTCTACATGTGAGTGGGTTTTTCCTTAAGTGTGTGAGAGTTTGGAAGTGAGAGTTGGTCTGCACTTCTTGAATTTCCTTTTGAGGGTGTGAGCTCCTTCTATATGTAGTGGGAGTTGGCAGCAGAGAGAGCTGAAGAAGTCTATTTTCCTGCGTGTGTGAGCTCTCAGGGCTGTGTTGGTTGTGTGTGTACGTGAGTTCATCCCAAGTTGGAATCATGTAGTGAGAAATGGAATGAACTGGATGTAAGCCTCACAATGTAGTCATTCATCTCTCTGATTCATGTTGAGAGACCTTGTGCTTGAGTTGTTATGATTTCCTTGCATTCCTCTGAGTTTTTGCTTCAGTTCTTCTTTATTTCAGTTCTCTGTCATTCTCAGCTGGTGTGATGTTGAGTTGAATCCTTTGGTCAAATAGTTGAATTTTGGTTACTTTGAACTGGGAAGATCATCAAGACCATTTGGCCAATCCATTCCCGAGAGTAAAAGGTAGATTCAATGTGTATTGTTTTCTTTCTTAGTTCCTCTGCTCTCCAAGTCCTAGGGTTTGATGTCAGAGCACTCATGCTCTTTTGATTTTCTAGGTGCAAAGCTGAGTTTGGGGTGTGGTTCTTTCGTCTGAGATCATTTCCCTACTATATTCAAAGATTCATGGAGAAAGGACTCAAGATTCTTAAGAAATTTGGGTTTTGTCACCTCTGCTGATTTCCTAGGGCAATTTCAGTATTTTCAATCTTCTTGTGTTCCTTGACTGAAACTTCTCCTCCCAAAGGTCTCTATACTGTTTAGATTAAATATTGCACTTCTGACCTGAGAAGAATTGCAGATGCTCGACAAATGTCCATATGTTCTGTTGTTTTCAGTAAATACTGTGCAAAAATCTTCAGTCAGCCGCTCACTGCCTGCTCTATTTTCAGGCTCCCGGTCTGACCGCTAGGGTTTCACCCGATCAGACAGCGCCTTGACCTGCGGTCAGACCGCATCTATGTTGGTGGTCAGACCGGCGTGGTGCAGGCGGTCTGTCCGGTGTGGCACGGGCGGTCAGACCGGTATGGCTCGGGCGGGCAGACCGCTTCCACTATAGCGGTCAGACCGGCCCCTAGTTGCTGCTCTCTGTTGTGTTTTAACTGCTTTGTCTCGCTTTAGTCTTTGTCCTGTGTAGTTTTCCAGTAAGTATGGATCTTCGTTCTTCATAGCTGTCATAGCTATCGGAGAAGAAGTTTATGGATACTTGGGGGCGATTTTTGAAGGCACCATTCACCCCCCCTCTATTGCCATTTCGATCCTACAAAATGGCCATCTGTCGCCCCACGGTTGGGCGACATGGGCAAGTCGCCTAATTGTTGTTTAACACCAGGCCAAGTTGCGCCAACGGTTGGGCAACTTGTCCATGTCTCCCAACAGTGGGGCGACTGGTGGCTTGATGATTGTTACAACAAGATTAAGTTATTTGATTCTTTTTTACAACAAGATCATCAATATAGGCTTCCAAATTTTGGCCTAGTTCAAGAAAAAAAGTCGATTGCATCAACCGCTGAAAAGTCAGACCGGCTTTTTTCAAACCAAATCGCATTTTAACTTAACATAATATTCCAAATGGTGTAATAAACACGGTCTTCTCCTCATCTTCTAGAGACATACTAATCTGATGATAACTAGAATATACATCAAGAAAATTTAATGTTTCATAACCAGCTGTGGAGTTAACCAATTGATCGATACGAGGAAGCAGAAAATCATCTTTTGGATAAGCTTTATTAAGATCAGTATAGTCTATACACATATGCCACTTACCATTAAACTTCTTAACCATTACAGGGTTAGCCAACCACTCTAAGTGATTAACCTCTCTTATAAAGCCTACTTTTATTAGCATGTTCAATTCAGATCTAATAGCTTCCCATCGATCAGATGCAACCTTCGTAATTTTTATTTTATGGGTTTCTTGTCAAACCATAGAGCTAGCCTGTGCTTAATCACCTCTTTGGGGACCTCAGACATGTCGGATGCTTGCCACGTGAGCACATCTATGTTTGCTCAAAGGAAGGTGATGAGGGCATCTTCCTATGTAGGGTTAGAAGAAACCCGGTACAAACAGCCTTTGAAGGCTCTGCTGGATCCAATGGAACTTCCTTGACCTGCTTGTTCGGCTTCAGCGCAGCTTATTGAGTGCTTAGTCGAAGGTTACGCCTTGTTTGCTTCTCGAGTTGGTAATTGGCCTACCATCCTGAGGGATTTGTGGTCATATGTAAGCGCCATCTTTTTATCACAACAAACTGTAATAACTCCCTTGGGACCTGGCATCTTAAGACATTGATATGCATAGTGAGCAACTATCAGAAAACGTGCCAAAGTTGGTCGTTCGAATGTTACATTATACACCGTGTTGAAATCGACCATGTCAAAGGAGATTTTCTCTGTCCTGAAATTGCTTGGAGAACCAAATGTGATAGGCAGAGAAACTTGGCCAATAGGCTTAGCTGAAAACCCTGGTACGATCCTATGAAATGAGTATTGTACATGCTTTATTCTTAAATGAGGAACTTGAATCTCATCCAGAGCACCTACAAACAAGATATTCAAAGAACTACCACCATCGATCAACACTAGATTCACTTGAAAGTTGTTGATGGTGGGCTCAACCATGATAGAAAATCGACCTAGTCAAGTTGAAGGGATCGGGTAGTCACTCTTCTCGAAAGAGATAGTGACTTTCGACCACTTCAAAAGATAACTGACAAGGGGAGGGTTAACGGAGTTGACCTCACGCTCGATAGTTTTGTACTGTCATTTTGACTCATATGCCGAAGATTCTCCGTAGATGTGCTCGACAGTATGCTGTGGATCCTGAAACAACATCTCCTCATCATCGTCTGACTACTTCTGACCACTTGTTTGTCTTAACTCTTGGAGTGTAGGGAGTGGTCATTTGCCAGAGTAGTAGTCCTCGAGCTTTCGTTGGAAAACTTGGCAATTGTGAAGATCATGTGCTTCCCTTTTATGAAAGGGACACCACCTAGGCTTGTTGTTGTCCTTCTGAGCAAGGATTTTACCTTTGCCCTGATCAGGGTACTACTTTAGATTTCATGACTCTTTATCGCCCACAGCCAAGATTTCCTTAGAACCTCCGGCTTGATGCTTCTTACCGTTTGCCTTGTTCTTGGATTTCTTGACCTTCTCCTTTCCTTTGCTACCTTTGTCTACCTCTTTGGTACCTCGATCGACTGCTTCAGCGGTAGTCGCATAGCGATTAGCCATCTTGAAGAGCATGGCGATAGTAATTGGAGGGTTCAAAGCGATATCTTTGTGAACCTTCTATTGCAGATTCTCTACTTAAATACTCTAATAACAGAAGTATCAGGAACTTCTGGAATGGAGTTACAAACCTAACTGAAATGCCTGATGAATTGTCATAGGTCTCATTGTTTCTCTGTCTCATCTGGTGCAAGTCATCTTCCTCCCCAAGGCGATTGTACGTGCCTTGGAAATTGGCCAGAAGAAGATCACAAAGATATTGCCATGAATAAATCAAGTCTAGTGGTTGATTTAGCAACCACGGTCGAGCGCATCCCTCAAGTACAGTTGAAAGATAGCTCACAATAACATGCTCTCCTCCCCCTACTGCTCGAACTGTGGTCATGTAAATTTGAAGGACCTCAATAGGATTTCGGGACCCATCAAACTTCTCCATATTTACTAGCCAAAACTGCGATGCGAATGTACTGCTCGAAGTTTAGGTGTGAATTCCCAACATCCGGTAACAAGATCATGATGCCTCCTTGGTGGGAAAGGATGATTGGTGCCTCAAGTGACCATCCTCAACAATGCTCGGCGGTTGGCGAACCTAACCTATAATAGGTCTTGTCCATTCAAGGGTAACACTCATATTCCATCTACTGCTGCATATTTCTTGCTCCAAGTGGTGAATGATCACCTCCTCCAAAAGCTCACCGATTCGGAGTCGTTTGAGGAACCCTTCTCCAATTGGAGTTGTGGTTATGAGAATGACTAGAAGCAGTTGTACCTGCTCAGCTCACGGAGTTGTGTCGGCGAGGTTTCTCGAACTTGGCCATCATGCTTCGGAGTCTTCGTGCGATTCCTTCAGTGAAGTGGTCGTAGCTTGGTGCTTGAGCAAGCTCTTTGGTTGAATTTTTGAGCAAATTATTTATGCGTTTAAGCTCCTGAGCCTCCTGAGACCGGTACTAGATATGTGTAGGCAAAGACCTCTAGACAGCCAATTTCCTGCTTCGAATGGTCTTAGGATCCTCAACGTTTGAGGCTAGTTGAGGCCGCCACAATGGAGAGCCATTATTTCAAGGATTTCTCTCGCACTTATCAGAGTACTCACCTGACTCATCACTAGAGGCCTCCTCACCATCACCACGAGGGGTCACAATGTGTGATCGCTAGAAAGCGCTATCAGAACTTCCTCCAAGAGAGTGATTAATATCTGATGGGGGAGCGAAGACCTCCTGTCGATAATCTCCACTTCCGTAAGAGGCCTCCTCGCTTGAAGAATGATCGAATGAGAGCGCATCGCAACCTAGAATAAACCCCTCCAGGAAGGGAAATTTCATGTTATAGCTATCTCCCGTTAGAGTTGAGCCCTGCATGAGTATGGGTGAACTCGCATGGAGCCCACCCACGCTCTTTGCGGGGACAAGCGAGAGTTATGACCACCAAATGCTGGTGAAGTCCTGGAATGCTGGATTCCAGGACTCGCTGAGCCTGATCTGATGGCCACGGCGGAACTCAAACACTTGGGTGGAGGCCCCCTTGTCATGTTGCGAGTCCTGTCCGTGGTCGGATTAATCTTTCCTCTTTGGGGAAACTGGTTCCTCCTTTAAGCATAATGCTGTGGGGGATAAGGATCCCTCCTTAGCCTATCCATGGTGCGATCTCCGAGATCTTGTGATGCATCTCCAGGGAAAGCGACACCATCGGATGAAAGTATCATCTGCTTGAAGTCATAGCAGGCATCCTTGTCGAGATCTGCATGTTCCACCAGGTCGAACCAGTTCTCCTTGTTCCATTCTCCTGCCATGAGGACATAAAAAAGAAAACAACTCACTGACAAGGAATTACCGAAGAATTGGCGAAGAAGTATCCCACATACGGCGCCAACAGTCGATGTTTTAATATCGATCTTACGTAATGATTTATTTAGGTTTTGGGAAACTTTTGAGGACCTAGCTATCAATACACAGAGGCAAGACACATGGATTTTTATACATGTTCGGGCCTTCTACAACGATAATAATAGCCATACTTCCTGTTGACTATTGCTCAAAGAAGTGAGTACAATGGAGGAAAGTAATGCGAAATTACAATGGAGAAAGTAATGCGAAAAAGCATGCTCTACTGCTACTCTCCCTTGGGTCTGGCACGGATCCTCCCACTCTTCTTCCAGACGTCCACCTTATATAGATGCACGGTGACGATAGTTTCTTCTCGCCAATAAACGTCTTAACTTTTCGAGTGATAACCGCCCGATGGGAGTCACTACAAACTTGATGTCTTGCTCATCGTGCGACAGTTTCTGTCAGGGTGATGTTAAGTGTACTTATTCCAAAGAATAAATAATTTCGCTAACCGCCTTGCTAGACAGGCCCTACGAAGCAATGGGTTGCTGTAGACAAGTCAGTCGAATCTTGACTTAGTCATAGGGGTATCTACGACCACGAGGTGGTTGCAGGATAATTTGCGACTGCGGCAAGGTCGTAGAAGAGCTTACGAGTACGAGGTTGTCGTAAAAGAGCTCACGACTAGCGGGTAATCGTAGATAAGCTTACGATTAAGGGTTAGTGGTAGAAGAGCTTATGATTTCCTCGTAAAATCTCTCCCTTATAAATAAGGGGTATACTTGAGGAGCATAATGACGTAACCATATCATTTACAGATAAATAATAATTTGAGCATTAATCATATCTTCGTCAAGTATAGTTAAATAATTTTTTGAGAAAAATTCAGAATGGATAAAATTATAAAAAAATTACACAAGTGCATTGTGTCGGGAGGTTTCACAAAAAAATTTATAATTTTGAAGCTCATTTACTATATTTAAATATTCCTAAAAATATACTTGAATAAATTTTGCTGAAAATTTGCTACCGTGCTCATCGCACGGCCACCGTACGGTTTTGGTGCTACAATACTCACCGTATGGTGACCGTGCAGTTTTAGACCCTGCAGTGCTTTACCGTATGGCCACCGTTTGGTTTTACATAATCCGCACAGCGTTCATGAGGCAGCGGATTTGTGTTGGCTCGCCAACCGTCTCACATGGTTGACTATACGGTGAAGACACTGTATCAGCAAATTCGCAGTGATAAATGCTATTTTTGCTTTTACGCAGCACACAGCGTCCCAAATTTTTTCTATTTAAGCCCTTTTTTGAAAAAATATTCACATTTAGACCCCTGATGGTTTTAATTCCGTTTTTTGACCCAGGGGGTCGGAGCCGTGGATCACGGCGCCGAGGTAACACGTCTCGGCGCCGTGATCCATGGCTCCGAGGCCCCAGGCCAGCGCCAGCGTGGCGACCCGCGTGGTGCCGACGTGGCAGAAGCTCGGCGCCGTGATCCACGGCTCTGAGCTCGGCGCGTGACTCGTGGCTCCGACCTCCTGGCTGTGGATCTGGCGCCGAGCTAGCGGCATTTACCCGATCGGCCGGCCGAGCATTCATTTCGCGTCTCCCTCGGCCCCGCCTCTGCCGTGACCGCCTCGCCGCCTTCCGGCCCCGCGCTTTCCGCCCCACCGCCTCCCGGCCGGCAGCGCCCTCGCCCACGCCGCCTCCCGCCGCCACCGCCTCGGCCGCCGCCTCCCGCCCGGCCGTCTCCCGCCGCCTTCCCGCCCCGCCGCCTCGGCCCACGCCGCTCCACTGCCGCCGGCGCCTCCCGCCCGCCAGCGCCTCCGGCCCGGCCGTCTCCCGCCGCTTTCCCGGCCCCGCCGCCTCCCCGGCCCACGCCGGCTCCCCGCCGCCAGCGCCTCCCCGGCCCCCGCAAGCCTTCAAGGTGAATCTCTAGTATATCGTGAATTTTTTTCCACATATGTTACACACTGTCGCTTAATGTTCACTCCATATTTTGCTAGCCTACGAGGCCCCGTTTTAGACTTTGCACAGGGCCTCGGTTTTGGCTGGGACGGCCTTGAGACAATCTGATCAAAATCCATTGTTGGCTATTTTGTTGGGTCCGTCAAAGGAATTGTTGGTTTCCTGTTGTCTCTGAATATATACAGGGAGAGAGTGAGACAGAGAGAGAGAGAGACGACAATATGTGGGATGAAGAAGCAACGACTTGTGGGTGTGCTGATCGCAATGAATGAGACGAGACGAGATCAGCCGTTGGATTGCCGAGCATGGCCAATTCGTGGAGCAAATGACAATTAAGATGTCTTGTTGTTTCTCTTAGAAGTAGAATGGTTGGGGGGCTCGTGGCGTTGGTTTGGTTGGAGAGAAATGGGAGCAGGAGTGAGTGTGACTGCGTGTGTAGCTAATTAAGCTAGTGATGGATGGGAGGAAACAAGCTCATAGGGACAGAGATACTATACGTACGCATCGGAGTAGTATATATGAAGAACGCAACTCGTTGGGGTTGGGGGCAGCCAGGCGAGGCACTATCCATGCCTTTGGGTCTCTTGGTTTCGTTCGTCGTTGTGTCTTCTTCTTCCATCTCATAGGCTTGTCTGTTAGGCTAGGATTAGTATCCAGAAATTTGGAAGAGTATGATGGAGTAGTATCCAGAAGCCGTGCTAGGATTGAATGCTGATTGAAATCATTCGTGATCGAACGCACGGACCTAATTTGTTGGCATGGGCATCCGTGCATGCCTCGCATGTGTTTGACTTCAAAAAAAGACAATGTAGGCTGCATATTATAACTGAAAATCTCATGTGACTATATCTGGATCCTATTAGATATATAGATGTTTGAACAAGAGTGCATTTATAGATGTTTGAATGGGAAAGGGTTCATTTAGACAAGTATGCTATTAAATAAAAATCTCATGTGACTATATAGATGTTTGAATGGGAAAGGGTTCATTTAGATATTTTATTGCTTAAACAAGTATGCATGTGATTTATCCAAAATTTCGCTTAAAGGTATTAATTTTGGTTTTGTGTATGAACTAGATGGACAACCTAGTGACCCTATATCATGGAGGCAATGTGACAAGTGATGATTATGGAAATGTTCAATTTGTTGAAATGCAAAGGGTGCCTCGATATTCGGTGATCGGCCGTCGTTTAGTGAGTTGGTTGCTAGGGCCCGGAGAAGCTACATTGTCATGCAAACGAGGAGAGCATCACGCTTGAGGGTTACTTCACTTCGGTTCGAAAGACACAATTCTCAGGCGGTTGATCTTAATTGGTTCAGAGGATGAGTGGGACGAATATGTCAAATTGGTTATGAGGAATGAGTTAAAATGTTTGGACGTTGTTGTGCGGAAGGTGTCCATTGATCCCACCACTCACGGTTATTCACCAGAACTAGGTGATCAGGCACCCTTTGACCCTCCGTTACCGGATCTTGCGGTGGATGTGGAAGAAGTGCCTGAGGTGCCCGATGCTCTATCTGCCCCGAACGAGGTTCAGATTTCTCAACCAGTTCGAGTTGAATGTCGGACTGATGATATTGTGGAGGCCCTCGTGATCATCCCGAAGTGTCGAGCCACACTTTAGCCTTTTCCCGTCATTGCTGTTTTTGTCTAAATCCCATCGTTTCGTGCTTATGATGCAGAGACATTCCCGATAATGTTGGTGTTCCTCCCGTTGCTCCATCCGCAACGCGTTAAAGAAGTCTGCAGGACTCCAACGGTGTGGATGTTCAAATTGTGGATGATCTGCAGCCTTACGAGATCGCAAGGGCCGTTGATTCAGCGATGACCGCCTTTTGGAGAGCTGACCGAAAGTGATATTGAGTCGATCAGCGTTATTGCCTGGCCGGATCCATCGATTCATGAATTCAGCGATCTTAGGCATTCTCATGGGGCTTATGCGAAGGAAGGGATGACGAGTGCTAGATGCTCCGAGGCCGGTTCAAGCATGACAATTGAGAAGGGCATGATGTTTGAGGACTTGTCTGCATTGAGAAGGTGGCTGCAGGAGTATTCAGTGATTCGTAAAAGGCCATTCAAGGTGAGGCATTCTTATGTGGAGCGGAGGTACACAGTTGTGTGCGAAGGAAACATGTGAATGGAGGGTTTGTGCTAGGAAACAGAAGGACACGGGAAAGTTCAAGATCACAAGAATCGTTGGCCCACACACTTGTGCCGAAGCAGAGCTCAAACAGAAGCATCGGCAGTTGACCTCTACCATTATTGCCAAGTCACTGTGTCACATAGTAAAGGGAGAACCCAATATGAAGGTGAAGACACTTGCTGGGATTGTTAAGGAGAAATTTGGATACGAGATAAGGTATGGAAAAGCATGGAGGGCAAAGCAACGCATCTGGAAGATGATATATGGGGATTGGGAAGATGGGTACTTGCAGTTGCCAGCACTCTTCAATGCAATCAAAGCGGTTAATCCAGGCATGCATTATGAGTACGTCCCGAAACCAAACGAATGGACTCAAGATGGGATGCAGATATTCTTCTCGTGCTTTCTGGTGCTTTGCTCAGTCCATCGAGGCCTTTCGGCATTGTCGTCCCGTCTTCTCCATTGACGGTACGTTTCTTCTTGGCAAGTACCAGGGCACACTTCTGATAGCCATTTCCTGTGACGCAGACAACGCGTTGGTTCCTTTGGCGTTTGCTTTGGTTGAGAGGGAGAACAAAGACAGTTGGGGATGGTTCTTGCGGCTCGTTCGGAGGCACGTGGTCGGCCCTGGTAGGGAGGTGGGTGTCATATCTGATAGACACCAGGGCATACTTGCTGCCGTACAGGAGCAGATACCGGGGTATCCACCTTTGCACCACCGTTGGTGCACTCGGCATCTTGCTGAGAATCTACTCCGTAAGGATGGTACGAAGGATAACTTTCCTCTGTTCGAGGAGGTCGCTCGAATGCTTGAGGTAAAGTTCTTCCAGGAGAAGTTGGAGCAGCTTAATACTGCAACAAACGCAGAAGGTAGACAGTGGTTGACGGGATTGATGAGAGATGTCGACAAATGGACAAGGGCTCATGACGACGGTGGCTGGAGGTACGAGTTTCAGACAAGCAACATGGCTGAATCCTTCAATAGTTTGCTTAGGGGTATACGTGGTATGCCCGTCAATGCTATCGTATCCTTCACCTTTTACAAGCTTGTTGCTCGTTCAACGAAGACACGCACATGCAATGGCGCTCTGAGTAAACAAGTGAGATGGGCGCCAAAACCAAGCGCCACCTTGAAAAGGCAAAGGCTAGGGTGAGGCACATGAGGTACATTGTTTTGACAGCGCCACGGGCACTTATGAGGTTGTAGAAAGGGTGGTACAACGATCGATGGAGAGCTCCGCCGACGAGGAGGCATAAGGTTGTCCTTATTGCTTTCTCATGCACATGTGGTAAACCGAGGCAGTACCACTTTCCATGTTCTCATTATGTGGCAGCAGCGAGGCTAGATGCACTCACGGCCTCCAGTGTAAGTTAATTCCATTTGGTATCGTGATTTTCATTTGTTAGGATATGACCGTTAACGTTAAATTGTTTCAATGCAGGTTAAGTGGGAGCCGTACGCCGAGCAGGAGGTGGAGGCCGTTCAGTTCAGCGCACTATGCAGCATAGACGAGGCCCTCTACAGGAAGAGGTGCCCTCTTATCTGTTTCTATGCTGTTGAGTATCACCTGCCACATAGAGTTGCACGCCAGTTTGGTATGAGGCAGCTGTGGCCAGTAGCGCAGTTCTCCACGTCTGTGGCCTTGCACAAGTAAGTGGCATGCAATTTCAATTCTAACCTTGGATTCCAATTGCACAGAGCTTTTTCTATTTTTAACGTTTAGTTTATGTGACATGCAGATTTGATCGTCGGCGACAGAAGAAGGTCACAGACTTCGAGCAGCACCACCACGTGTACGTTGAAGAGTGGGGACACTTTCAGGACCACGTGGAGGACAACGACGAGCCGCACAGCAACGAGAACTTCCGGCACTACCAAGTTTGGTACCAGCGTGGGACGCGGTCCAAACTTAAGGGCCAATGGACTCAGGATGACTATGCCGACATTGCGTCCTCGGGCGACGAAGACACGCCATATGACCAGTCGACTCGCCTTGGGACGCAGGTGGAGACGGCACCAGTCCTGGACCGTGTGGTAATGTTCAATCTCATTGTTTATTTTCCAATAGATATAAATATCACTACATACAGCAAATTATCCATTCTTTTGCTTGTTTGCAGGGCAACACACTGAAGCAGTCCGTACAGGACATAGAGCATTTCTCCAGGACAGTCGGCGACGCCAGGACGCTTACCTTCCTAGAGGTAAGCTTCAACAAAGCCACTTACAAAATTAGTACGTGATATCTTCGTATCTTGTTGGTTAACAAAATGTTGGATGACAGAGGCTAGCAGGTCGGCTACGTCGTGCGGCTAGTCATTGTGGTTGCAGCACCGGCGCGGGGAGGGATGTAGACGTGCCTACGACACGACTTGCAGACCCGACGCGGCGAGGGTCTTACACGGCACAGAGCTCATCCCCCACGAGCGACACTTTCCCTGACGAGGGGGGTGAGGACGACGACGAGGTGGAGCAGCAGACTTACGATGAGATAGGCCCGTCTCAGCTCGTAGGCGCTCCTGAGACTCAGCCTTCACAGCCTGTACCACGCAGACACCGCCGCGAGCCTAGCCGTTACACTCCGTGCACCGCGCCCTTGGTAAGGGTAAGGGTAAGGCTAGGAGGCGATGATATTTATGTGTAGGCTTGTGGGTCGTGTTGTAATGAGCTACTTGTTTGTATGTATGTGTATATGTTATATTCATGTGATATTTGTGTACGAATCCGTAGTCCGTAGGTTCTTCAAGTGTCACGACGGATGACGACTTCGTGGTAACGACCATAACTAAATCATTTCTTTTCCGTTATCGTTTTCAACTTGATCCATTACATCTACCATGCCACACATAGGCTTGCGGGTTCATGGAATGGGTGGATCGAAAGTGCCGCCGCATGGCCAAATAACCGGCGGTGGAGGTGGAAAACAAAGGACAATACTTTGTCAAGATGACTCGAGCTCGCGAGGTGGAACGGCGGATGCGGCTTGAGAAAGAGCGCCGCGTGGGGTGGACCAAATCCGTCGAAGGGCAAGGAGGATGAGCTGCAAAGGAGGCGGGAGCAGCTAAGTCTGCGTGAAGCGACCATCAAGCGTCGGAGGAAGAGCTTCAATCTCGTGAGGCAGCCCTCAAGTCCAAGAGTGACAGGAAGAAGGATGCAGTGGAGCCATCTTCAGGGCGTGACAAAAAGGGGAAACAACCACGCTACACCCAGTAGACAAAATGTAATAGACCCAGCAAGTTATTTTCCTAAGGCATGCATGTTAGGACTAGTGGTGGAATTCTGAACATTAGAAGTACAGAGTTGCACACATGCCACATGCCTGCCATGTCAAAATATCACTAACCTTCAAATATCACTTACCACTATATGCATCGATATTTCTACGCTCAATCCTTCGGCAAAAAATTTAGCATAATTTGGTTTGCATGTCCAACTTGCAATGAACATAAACTTTTATTACGACTTCATCGATTCGTTCCCATATTACAACTACAAAATTACCAAACCTTGCAAAAACCACGGAATTGCAAACCCTTAAAACATACCAAACCTTAAAAGTCACTTACCATTTTATATATCGACCGTTCTCGCTGTCGCTCCTAAAAAATTACCATATTTTTTTATGCATCTACAACGAGCCAATCAACATAAACTTGTTTTACAATTTTATCGATTGTTTTGTAATTCACAACTACAAAATTAACAAAACTTATAATCATTACGTTCTTGCACTCAATCCCACGTGTTCAATATCACTTTCGTTCATTTCGTCTAATTGTTCATATCACATTTGTGCTCAAAAAATTTTCATTAAATTGTTTATCACATCAAAATTTTATGTTTCAAAACCATTACCAACGTACCATAATATTTTAAAAAATCTACAACAAATTTCCTACATGTATCATCTGCAACATAACGAATTTTCAAAACATATGTCGATTTTTTCTCTATAAATAAATAAATATATTACATAATATTACTATAATTAAATAATCAAAATAAAAAATACAACTAGTAATTCTTTTTGCGACAACGTAAAGCCTGATCGGTGCAAACCCTAGACGCCGAGTGTCTCCAGACGTGGCAGGGAGCTCGGCGCCACGTGGCAGGCAGCTCGGCGCCACGACCCACGGCTCCGAGGTCGGCGCCACGACCCACGGCTCCGAGGTGCTGCCACGTCAGCGCCACGCAGGCCACCAGGCTAGAGTGGGCCTGCGACCTCGGAGCCATGGACCACGGCGCCAAGACGTGTTACCTCGGCGCCGTGGGTCACGGCTCCGACCCCCTGGGTCCAAAAACGGAATTAAAACTACCAGGGGTCTAAATGTGAATATTTTTCAAAAAAAGGGCTTAAATAGAAAAAATTCGGCACAGCGTCAATTCGGCAAAAGCCTCGACCTGGCATCAGCACACTGACAACGATCGCAGGCAGCTGTCGTCAGCAATGACACAACATACTTCCATGCAGTTATTCCTGTTGATTCCTGTTAGTCCTAACTTATGTTGGTAAGTCTTTTTCAGCTCTTCCGTAATTGCCTTTCCCCTTGCAACATTGACAACACCTAGTGTGTGTGGGGCTTTCAATAACAATACCTATCTGACGAAAACATCTTTAGCTATATTATTTTGTATATTATTTTCAATCCATCTTATTTAAAATAATATGAACTTACTAAAGAGCTAGATCTTTTACAGAAAACTTAACATTAAGATGAATTTATTTCTATCTATCCCTAATAATGTTACTCATAAGAATGGAATACTACCTCAGCCCACTACTTGTATATTTTCAGGTTTGACAAATGTGAATACTTTAAAATCAAGAGGGAGGTCGAGACCAAAGCAATAGAGGAGCACAAGAGTGAAACAACCATATTTGCAGCCAAACACATGGAAGAGCAAGGGGGAAGAAGCCCATGCGACTAGGAGGGGAAGCCCATACGATGGGATAGCAAAAAGGGAGAAGTTTAATAACTCAAAACCCAAGTTTTGGATAAGATTTCTAAACTCAAGTCGGACCTCTCATAAGTCCAACTGAAATCAAACTCGGAATTGATTCATAACTTAATTTGGATTCGGTTTGAGACAACCTATAGGGCCCTATTAAAAAAGGCCATAATTTTGCACACGGAGTTCGATTTAGGTGCTCTTGTGCTTGTTGGAAAGCTTATTCTACGCCCACACAAATGAATATGGTGCCAGCCTCAGAAACCTTGCGATCACACCACTATGACTGAAACAATTTAACGACTGTAAATTTAAGTTTCCTTTTTATGTGAGTTTGAGTCCAATACATGTAAGGATGAGTTGGCATCAGTTTGGGTGACTTGTAGCTGACCCTAGGGGTCATATATACTCATTTATTCATGCCCTTTTGGCTTAGACCACTTTTGATCATAAACTACAAATTACTTTGTAACTCTTGTTCTTCCAAGTACTGACCGATTACATTTAAGGGGGAATTGGGAATTCTTATAAGATCGTTCAATGCGAATTAAAGAGTGCTAATCTTTACATTAGCAATAGAAGATCACTACGATTCAATAAACCTCGTGTGAATATTTTTAATTCTATATCGAGAAGATCAGATAACTCTATATTACAATCACTCTCGGGACTTTCACATGGGTCGTGGCAGTAATATTGGGATTGTTCATGCATGGGTAGAACATGTTCCCTATGTTGTGTAGCAAAACTGCAGGAACCAACCAGCCAATAAGCAAGTCCTACTCCTGAACAACGTATGTTCTGCATGCGAGTGCTCGTTGTTTGGTACTTTACCAGCCCAAAGATACTGCAATTTCTGAAGGTTCATGATGGCCTTCGGCAGCTTCCATTACACTTGTATTTTTAATATCCAATGTCTTAGGTCACCGAACGAATCCGGCAGATGACAAATATGCTGACATCCTCTTAGAGAAAACTTTAGGTGCAGTAACTTGCCGATTCGCTCGAGGTGACGATCTCTCAGACCATGTGTGTCTTCTAAGTCCAGCACTCGAAGTAACCTAGACTTCGTCTCATTTATTTTGGCTTAAGTGTCTGGTTTTTGACTTATTTTTTACAATTTATATATTTCGTCTTTTTTGAACTTTTAAATTTTTAGAGCTTTTTACCAGTTTTTTTCGTATTCGTTTATGTTATTCATGATGAGCTAACATATTTTTTAATTTAGTTACACCAATATAATTTTAATAAATTATAATATAATTTTAATTATAAACTATTATTTTTCAGCTCATCAAACGGAGCCGTAAAATGACCTCCACTGCCCAAAAGCTGTCGATGATCTCAAGCGGGACAAGTCCGCTCTGCTCCCGAAGTCACTCTTATAGCTGTCCCAACTGCTACTTACAGAAAGGTGACGCGCCATACCTTGTGTGTGTAACCTACAGTGTGCATCCAGTACAAGAACATGGTTTTCCCTCCCTTTACTTTGATATGACAATTTCTCGGATGAGATCGTGGACTTGACAGAGTTTAATGTCCCCGCTACTGTGAGTTACTGTTTTTGATGGTTGGATCATGCTTCTTTGCCCCGAAAAGTACTATTATAATACAATAAATTTTACTAGGTTCTATAAACGCATTATAATAGATTTAGTAATCACAGTTACTTTTTTGAGGCATGTCGTGTCAAAAGGACACTAATGTGACCGGAGGGAGTACGTCGGAAAGAGACTTGCAACGGTCGTTCGAAGAATCAAGCATGTACCGCAAGCACAAATATCTACTGCCATACATATAATTCTTAATTTATATAAAATTTGACAATTTTGGGCATTTATAATAGTATTTTTATGGTTTGAAATTCGAAAAAAAATCCAAATTTCTATTTTTAAAATTTTATCAATGCTTGTGTTATTTTGTTTCGTAATTTACATATATTTAGGTACCGAATTAATTAGATTTTTTTAATTCATATATATTTGGGTAGAACAGTTTTTCAAAGTTTGATTTGGATATATCCATCTGCAATTTATAGTTTATAATATAGGAAAGAAGGTCTTCTTTATCCTTCAAGAAAAATAGTGTGTTTTTTGGGCTGATAGCTTATAGCTTAAATATTTGAATTCTTGCTTTTGCGGGAGGCAGTACACAGAGGGAAATAGTCGCATGTGATTTTGGTCGGTACAACTAAACTCAGTATATTTTTTACTATAATTTTTCTATTAATCTTACCTTGAAAAAACACATCGTTTAAAAGCTAATTACTGTAAACAATACAATTATAAATCATAAATAAGCTAAAACGAACCAAGCCAAAAACCCCTACTTGTTTGCTATTCTTTCCTCTCCGAAAAGAATTAATGTTCTCCGTGGACTCAGCGTTAAGGAAAGCCGGTTGTTTACATCGAGATCTCAAATGTAAATTTCAATTCGCATGTCATGCATGTCGTACGCCATCGTACACCATCAGGATTGGCAGTCTTCGTGTGTGGAAAGGCATGCTTTTCGTGACTTGTGGCCACTGCGCGTGTTTTTGGTCCTGAGTGAGCACCCATATTTATAGAGGTGCAAACGAAGTGGATACGGGCAGATTTATTTCATATTTTTTTTATATTTTTTATCTGAATCGGATATGGATAGTGCCGAATATGAATATAAATATGGATATTCTCGGTCACGAATACAGAGCGAATACATGCCGCTCTAAATACAGCTAGTCTCAGTCACGAATATTTAGTCGGATAACACGCGAAAGCAAATTTTACATGATGACAGAGACAAGTTAAGCAACTAGTAAATCATGGCTAGTAAAGTAGCAAGTAAATGATAGAGACTAGTTAAACAAATATTAGCTAACTAGCTACATGTTATATGGTTTAGGTTTGATTTCACATGCAAGTTCTGTTCCTAAGCACATTAGCATACTTCCCCTGAGCCATATGTGTCACATGCTTTTCTTTTTCTTTTTTGTTTACAATCTAGTTTTCAAATTTGCAGATTGCCAGTTATAAAGGTCATGGGAGAATAGCTCAACCTGGTTTCAAAACCCCCCGGTGGGTGGATGGTGAGCTATTGGTGCTCAATGGCAAGGTAAAATAAAATATCCAACATTGTTGCTTCGTATCTGCAGTTGCATTGCTCCTGAAATAAATAAATATGAGCATAGCATGCAAACTAACATGCCATAGAGTACACTTTGGTTTACACTGAAATACTTGTACTGATTTTGAGAACTTATATAATAGCGAGCTATATCACCAGGAAGCAAGCTTACTACTGGCTGAGTGAAGAATATTTTGGTTTCCAGTGCACCATTCGCTATGAACTGTCTTGAAATATATTGGGCTCTAGACCCACAATTTTGTATTTCACTGGAGGAAATTAGTCACAAGTCATAAGAAAAGTTATAGTTTTAAAAAGAGTAGTTCATGCTCATCTTTAGTTCACGCAAGCATTGTTTGTCTTGGCAGATCTTTAGGTAACATTTTAAAGTTAACTTATCATTTTCATTTGGAGACAAACAATCATTTATGTAGTGTCATATAATTCTGATTGTGTGTTGTAGCAGCTAAATGTTATTGGAGTTTTAAAAAAAGAAGCTAAAAGGTATAAGAAAGTGGACATAGCATTAACTGTCCAGAAATGTGCCACTGAGAAGTTGTGTATCAATCTCACTGATAACACATGGCAAGTGGCATATCTTAGTAATGGTCAAGTTTAATTGATTGTAGAGAAAGAAATTAGGGACTATACCAGTTGGATGTTGGTGAAATCCTCTATATCATCAATATACTACTTCATCTGGAAAAAGTGAATATAAGTAGCAAAATTGTTAGCCAATGTAGTTCTTAAAATGAAGAAAGAAAAGAGGCTAACATAAATACAATTCAGGCTTTATACCAAAGTTAACATAAAGAAGCTAACATATAGATAGAAAAAATTACTAAAACCAAAAGAGGGAAGGCGGGAGGGAGACCTTACTGGCGGCTTTCGGAGTCAGAGGCTGGGAAAGGCGGGATGGGGGTCCCTAGCGGCGGTGTGGGAAGGAAGGTGGGAGGGAGGGAGATCTTGTCGGTGGCTAGCTGGTGGTGATTTGGAGGGAGGAGAGGCAGCCAGGCGGGAGGCGACGGCAACGGTGTTCTATGGGGTGGGGGAGGACTAGAGGAGAGGTGGCCAGGAGGGAGGTGACGACAGCGGTGTCGACACCATCGAGACTCAAGAGGAGAGGTGGGAGCCGACAGTGGTCCGTGGACACAGGACACAGTCACATTGGAGAAGGGAGAGGAGGAGGCCGGTCTTAGGTGCTCACATTTGTCTCACCATATGTGGTGAGAGGATTGGAGAAGAAGCCAAGAAGACGCGGTGGCAACGGCGCCGGTCTGTGCCTCTGTGGGGGAGGAGAGGCGGACGGCGATGGCGCTAGTTTGTGGGGGCGGAGGCAGGCGACGACAGCGTCGGTCTATGGGGGAGGACTGAGGAGAGGCGGGCGGGCGGCGGCGCCGGTCTGTGGGGTGGAGAGGCGGGTGGCGGCGCCATTCTGCAGGGGCGGAGAGGCGGCCGACGCAGGTTTGTGGGGGAGGAGAGACGGGCGGATAGCGGTGTGTGAGTGGGATGGTGGGAGGAGGACCAAAGGCGGCGAAGGGCGAAGGAGGAGTAGATGAAGATGAAGCAGCTGGATGCCTAGATCTAATTTTTTTGGGTGCCGCAACGCCGCTCCCGCTCGCGCTAGGGTTAACTGGGCGAGTGGGTGTCGCTCGGTCGCTCCCGTTGTCACGCAGTCTCGCTCAGCGCTCGCTAATCCAGAATTCTGGATTGGCCATTGCTCGGCGTATGGCGTTTACCGGATAGTTACCGGATAATACTGGGATAGCTCCGTATCCGTCGGATAATGTCTTTTCCGAATCCGTTTCTGTATCCGACAAAAAATTATCCAAATATGTTTTCGTATCCAGCAAAACCTTCGGATATCCGAGAATATGCTCTGAATTATATCTGAATTAAAACAAACGGATGGTCGGTCAGGAAATATCCGCTCCGTTTGCACCCCTACACATTCACAATGGTGGATTTACCGCTACGATAGGTTGGCGGCCAACCTAGCTTGACAATGGGAGTTGCTTATGCCCGGTTCTTTTTATCTTTTCAGTTGATTTTTAGTTTTGATTTCTATTAATCAATACTATTTATCATACCTACCAACCGTAGTCATCATCCGTAGTCTAAAACATTATGCCTATATGCCCCCCTTAGGGCCTGCCGAAGCCAAAGAGACAAATAGCGCATAATGCCTAAGCTAAACTCATGAAATCGTGGGAAAATCGTCTTTGGTGCCCAACCTCCTATTTGGTAATTGTTGCTTAGGACCTATTCTTTTCGATTTTTCAGTTGATTTTTGGCTGACTTCTTTCAGCAATCAGTTTTTATAAGAGCATGCCCTTATACTTTTTAAACCAAGGTAATTAATTGTTGCATATTAGTCATTACCTAGCTATATCACCCTATCTACATATATATTTTGCTCTGCATCCGCGCGCCACTATCGTGTGTATGAAGTCTTTCTTCATGTATTGCACGTTGGTCTCTCTTCCATGTGGTCTAGCATGTCGATCTGTTGCATTTGTTTGTCCTGACCGAGGGCTTGAACCAATACAACACTTGATCTGCAAGTCGATCGTCCCATGCATGTACACAGTCACCTAATCTTAGATAAAACATGCCCATCATTATTGGCGTGTCTTTGCACCGGACTCATAGAAACGATGAAAGATCGACTACTGATAAACATGCATATGGAGTTGTTGTTTTCCGGAACGTATTATATAGATTAAAGTTCATTACCGGTCTTTAAACTTTTTATGCTGTGTCATCTCGGTCCATAGACTTTCAAAGTGTGTCATTCCGGTCCATAGACTTTCAAAATGTGTCATTACTGTGGTAACAACCATGGATCAGGATGACACAAAGATAAAAGTTTAAGGACCGGGATGACACACCAAGACCAATGTGGGCTAATTTTGAGACCCAAAGAGTGTTTAGGCACCGGGATGACACACTTTGAAAGTCTATGAACCGGGATGATACAGCATAAAAAGTTTAAGGACCGATAATGGACTTTACTCTATTATATACATGCAATGCATCGGGGAATTTAATATATCAATTGAAGGTTTCCTTATGAAGTAGCAGGTAGTCTATAGCTCTGGGAAAAAAACGATCGGAAGCATAATGTTGAGTCGAAGTCCATTCATATACGAAGCTGGTTAGAAATCACTTGCCCATATCAATATTAAATCCCTGCCGTAGGTTGCACCAATCAGTGAAATCGGATTGTCAAGATGCTTCCTTTTCCTTTTTCTTCCATTAGCATGGGAATTTCTGGCCTCTTTTTCTTTTATCTGATTAACAAGATAATTTATAGTTTTTTCTCCTAGGATTAACACAAGAGCTACTGTAGAAGCTACTGATTTATTTATTAATGTAAGAGCTACTGTAGGAGTCTCTAATTAATAAAGATAAAGAAATATACCTTGAATTAGTACTCGTGGGTATGCCATTTACAGTAGATTTTCCTCTTCCCTCCAAAAGTGTTCAGCAATTCACATATTGATCAATGTGTAAATTGGTTAATCCACATGATGGAATGATTCACCGAACAAGAATCCAGATAGAAAATCAGACATTCAGAGCCTGCTTGGAAGCTAGTTTTGGACAAAAGCTTGTGTGTATGAGACATGGATAGAGCTATATGTATGCATTATTCAAAAAAGCAGAACAGGCCAATGATAATCACTTGCAGAGTATATGACTTGTATCATCTAGTTCCTTGGAGAGTGGGTACAATGACGTAAATGTTCGAGCATATATTGCAGAGTATATGACTTGTATCAACTATACAACTATACATTCATCATGAATGGGAAAAAAGGTGATAGATTTATAAGGGGAATTCTGTCCAACTTTGCAATTATGTCAACACTTTGCAATTCTATCCACCCTATACTGTCCATCCTTTGCAATTCTGTCCACCTACTTCCATTCAAAGACTTTGCAATTGTACATATCAAAATGCCTTTGCAATTGTTTGTGATTATGTTTAATTAGATTGTGGTGTTCATAAGTTATTATTTGTTTTTGCCAAATGATAAACATAGTTGAGCCCACTCCTCACCTTCATTGGCTTTCCAGTGTTTTGCAATGTTGTCCGAGAGTAACATATCACATATGATTGATCCAAATCCACGACTTGAGATATGTCGCAAGGAGGTCAGTGGTCAAGGATGATGTCCAATGAGATTGGGATTGATGATATTGATATTTCACCAATTGGTACGCAATCAATTGTGTCTCAACCAATTGCTAGTGAACCTAATGCATCCAAAAGAAGCCAATTTCCAACTCATGGGAAAATATTACCATGGATCCTATTACTACAAATGAGCAACCTGGTTCAGCATATTGGGATAACTACCACGCAAACAAGAAATTTGAATCTAGTAGGACTACCACTCTCTTGAGCATCGGTGGGGCATAATTTACAAGGAGTTGCAAATCCTTTCATATTGAACATTACTATGAATCAATTCATTAATATACCAAAAATGCTGACTCACATATGTCTTTGCTTTCGCACAAACTATATATGCACAAGGAGCCAACCAAGAAGGGTTTCTCTTTCTATGCCTCCAAAAGGCCTAGGACAAGCAACTCAACACCAATTGATGTTCCTGATAATTGAGAATGAGCGAGATGCGAGATGATGTTGGGGGCTATGACTATGATCAAGATGGAGGTGAGGAGCTGAGGAGGAGGAATACCAACGCCGCAATCCACTTGTGTTGTCGGAGTTTCTCAAGATACACAAGGAGATTGAAGATAGACCATGAGAAACCGGATTTGGGCATTAGCGCTAGCTAGTTGATTAATTATTTTCAGAGACTTCATTTTATATGTTATGATGGATTATATCAGTTTATTTGATGTTATGTGATGAACTTTGTGCTTTCAATTTAAATTGAACAAATTTAAATTTAAATTTGAATATTCGTATTTGAATTCATAAATTTAAATATTGTCCTCATTATAAATCATAAATATTTTATTGTTTATTGTGCTTTTGTCCCATACATATGCATAGATGGTGAAGAAATAGTGGAAATTGAGAAATAGGAGCCTGCTTTGAGAGTCTCTTTGGAAAAACAGGGCTAAAAAGGGCCTAAAACAAAAGTAGGGATCCTGATTTGAGAGCTATTGCTGGAGTTGCTCTAACAAGATTACCACCGGTTTGGGCATTTGCAACCGGATAAAAATAATTTGCTGAAGAGGCAACATTATTTTTACGACAGATACCGGGGATGACGGGATTGCTCGCGAGTCGCGTCCTCGACGCGAGGAACCCTAGACGGCGAGGGTGATCTCGGTAGTGGCGGCATGGTCCTTGACTTTTATTTTCGCTTGGTTTGCAAGTTTGGGTGTGGGGAAGCTGCGATCTTGGAGATGTTCGGGAGCTCGGTATTTGCCTAACTCTGCTTGTTTCTTGCCGAGGCGTGTTTATTTTTGTGGATTTGGTGCTGTTTCTCACTTGGTTGCGGCCGATTTGAGGAAGAGAAGTTTGCTTTTGCTGCTCGTTCGTGCTGGTTTCCGGTTGATGTTTAGTACAATTTGGGCAGGCGATGCTGTTTTAGATCTTTGGTTGTGTTCTAAAGTTGAAATCTTGGTTTTCAGGGGATCCTTTCTTCTTCCTGCTCAATTCCAGTGGGTTCGCTGGAACTTAGTTCCATTATCTAAAAAAATTCCAGTGGGTTCGGATAGGGTTGCTTTGTGTTCACTGATGGCCGAAGTGGAAGGTTGTTTTCTCACCAAAACAATGTTTACAAGGGAACAAAGAGTATTCTTGTGCCCAGAAAAATACAGGTGTAAACTTTTTTACATGTGGAAAAAGTTACAATCCTCAAAAGCAGGCCCTCAATCTAATTCAAAGTTCGTGTTTTGCACTTTTACAGCACACCAATTACCCAAAACGATTCACAGGGATCAGACCACGCCAAATGGGCCGTTGGTACAGCGCGGGCCCGGATAAGGCATGACTAGTCTAAATAAGTTATAATGCCGTGCCTATCCTCCGACTTAGCATGACACAGAGAGGGGTCGTACCATTCCAGGCTAGCTCGAGCATGTTTAGCCCAACGGGTCACTGATGGCCTGTCGAGCACAGTGGCCTGGTCTCACACTGCCACGTTCGCAACAACAACCGTCGTTCGCGGCCCGTGCCGCTCGCAACCATCGCACCGCCATTGCTGCCTATGCGAGAGAAGGCTAAAGGTAGTGGTCAGCAGACAGGGAGGCAAACGAGAGGAAGAGTAATGAGGACATTCTTAGCTATATTGTTTTCAATCCTTCAAGTACTTCAGAACAACATGAGTTTACCAAAAGAGCTAAAGCTTTTTTTTTTTGCAAAGAAGCTTAACTTTGAGGTGAACTTGTTTCTATCTAGTTATAATGATGTTATTCATGAGAATTGGATACTACCTTCTGTTTAGTTTGTGCATCTTCAGGTTTGATAAATGGAAGACTTTGGAACCAAGAGGAAGAAGAGGGAGGCCGGGGCCAAAGCAATGGACAAGCACAAAGGTGGAGCAGCCATGCAGCCAAGCACATGGGAGAGCAAGGGAAAGAAGCCCAAGTTTTTTATAAGATTTCCAAGCCCAATTCAAACCTCCTACAAGCCTAATCGAATTCAAACTCGGAATCAATTCATAACTTCAAATTTGGTTCGGTATAGCCCACAGGGCCTGTAATAAAAAGGTCATAACTTTCACTAATGGAGTCTGATTCATGTGTTCTTATACTTGTTGGAAAGTTTATTTCAAGGCCCACATAATGGGTAAGATGCCAGCCTTAGAAACCTTGCGGTCATGCCGCTATGACCGAAATAATATGACAACTGTAAATTTTGGTTTTCTTTTTGTGAGTTTGAGTCCAATATATGTAGAGATAAGTTGGAGTCAGTTTGTTATATATATATATATATATATATATATATATATATATATATATATATATATATATATATATATATATATATATATATATATATATATATATATATATATATATATATATATATATATATATATATATATATATATATATATATATATAAATTCATGCCTTTTGGCTAGACCACTTTGATGTTAAATAATATATTGCTTTTGCATCTACACAAAGATTATACGCTTGTTCTTCCTCATTGCTGGCCGAACCAACACTTGAGGGGGAATTGGGCATTTCTTCTTTCAAAGATCATTCTGTCTTCCTACTGGAATTGAGAGATCAATAGATTTTCACTTGGTGGTCTGTGAAGATCAACACATTGTGATTTAGTGAATTATAGAATGCTAGTCCTTGTATTAGCAACGGGGATCACTAAGTATCATCAAGCCACATGTGAGTACCATTGATCCTACATTGAGAAGATTGGACACCCCGTATCAAAGAGCCAATGAGAGGAGGCAGCGGTCGGCATGGGCAGGGATAGAGGAGGAGGCGGCCAGCAGGGCGGGAGGAGACAATCCTGGCTTTTCTGAAAATCAAAAAGAAAATTAAAAACCCAACTCTCTCCACAGTGGCAAGTGTCCAGCCCGAATTTTCTCCATCTTTGCGTGGATGAAACTCAGCCATCCGCTCGGTTGCCCTCTCTCTTTCTCTCCTCTCTCACTGACCGGCGGTGCCCTCCTGTCATCTCTTTCCTTCTTGTACCTCTGCTCGTCCACCATTGCCACCCTCCCAAGCTCTTAAAGTCAGCCGTTACTTCCTGAAGAAAATGATGCCATTGAAAGCCCTCATAATCCCCCACTTCCTCAGTCGGTTTTCCCCATCATAAAATCCCATCATCAACCACGATCGTACGCCACTACACTGGCTATAAATCTGGTGAGCCGCCTCTCAGCCATTTCGCTTTCCTGAGACTATAAATACCTTCTCGAGCATCTCCTGTTCGCTTAAGACTTTTCGCACCAAGTTCATCAACCACTGGCCTTAACTTCGGCGAGTTACTGATGACCGTTCACCCTTCCCCGCCCCTATAAAAACTTCCCCCGAGCGTCTTCTTGGCACACCGCACCTCACTCATCTCTTAATCGCACTTCTCAACACCCAAGTACCTTCTGTACTGTCTTTCCCCCATTTGCGCGTCGGCGTGCTCCTCCGGCGAGCAACTAACGTGAAAGATCCCCATCCGAGTCTCGAAGCCGGCACCAACACCTTCTCCGCCCCGACTCCGACCATGTCAACCACCGTAGCGCCACCACCGCTGATGACCGAGCCACCTCCATCGCTTCTTCTTTGCCATCGAACACTCGAAGGCCGTACCGAGGTACCCAACCTTCTCCATATTTTCCCTGACTACGGTAGCCTTTGACCTCGACCACTCCACACCATCCGATTCCTTCAACCACTCCGCACTATCCGATTACTTCGACCAGTTCGAACCATCCGATCCCGCCGACCTCTCATAACCGTTTGATCACTTCGACCTCTCCAGCCCCTCCGATCCTTTCGACCACTGTTTTCGATCATTGCTCTCGACCGCAAAAGTGCACGACCAAAGAAACCTCTTACGACCACTACCATATCCGACCAGTGTAGTACCACGACCACGGCAGCCCGTTCGACCACTTCAATCCTTTCGACCAATCCTTTCGACCATTGCTATCAACTGCTGCTTTCGACCACTCCATTCGACCACATCCGCTTCCAACCTCTGCCGCTTTCGCTTTCGACCACCGCCGGTGAAGTGTTTTTGCACTACTACAGAGAAAGTCATATTGAACGTCTCATCACAGACGGTTCTACAGAATCCATCGGTGTCAAGCTGCAGCGTAGTTATCTCAAATGGTTTTACTAGCGTGACCGCCTATGTTACAACCGATGATAAGAACTATTAGTGATGATCTACTTCTCATAGATAATTTTTGTGAGAAACTGTTTCTGATGAGGGTTACAAATCGTCTATGACAACTTTATGTGTGGTAGTGTTATGTAGTTTTGCATCTGCTAGATAGATTATAGTACTACACTAGCTATCCCTATTCTTAGTTTGCATATAGTGAATCAAGGGCTATTTATCTATGTTGTTTTTTCACCGTGAAAGATCGGGTCAGCACACGCTGATCGATGTCACCACGAGGTTCGAGCCGTATTAGTTAGTATCCGAGCGCCAAGTTGATCACGGTACGTGTGCTGTTTGATATCATTTTGATCGGCTTGGGGCGGAGCACCTCATGTGTTCGTGTGCTACACCCGATGTCAATTAGCTGCGGATGCGTGCGCTACGGTGGTGGACCAGTGGGCTCCGATTAATGCTACGAGTCAGACTCGTTAGTGCTTTGGCAGCTTTGCGGCAACCCACTGCACCGCTCCCGGAGCCATATACTTTATGGTTGAGCTCTTTTTGATTTTTAGTCTTTATATTTATACTGTTTATAGTAATTAATATTTAAATAATGTATTTTTTTTAAAACAGGGTCAAAAGAAATATTATAGTAAAAAATATACTAAATTCAGCTATATCGATTAAAATCACATAAGCCATAAGCCATAAGCCATAAGTCAGAATTCAAATATTTAAACTATAAGCCATAAATCATCAGCTCAAAAAAATTCACCGTATGATGGGCAACGCAAGGATGTCCAGATCACATAAGTGAAGGTACAATTTTCTTTATGCGGTCATCAAGATATGGTTATTTGTGATGTTGTTCATGTACACATGAAGATGTGCCCGTTGGTGCTTGGAAAGCCGCGGACAGAACGGCGTCCATGGCAGCAAGAGTTCCCTTGGTTTGCTGGCTGTTTTCGTTCACTCGGGAGGACGACGCCGTTATATTGAAGGACCATATGAGATGGATCAAATTAATATTGTGATAAATCATTATAATGTTTATGAAGTGGTTATGGCTGTTTTTCATTCACTTGGGGAGGACGACGCTGTTATATTGAAGAACTATATGAGATGGTCCAGTTTAATGTTGTGATGAACCATTGCAATGTTTGTGGAGTGGTTAATTGGTTTTGCAAAGATCACACCGTGTCTAGACTTGTTTTGAGCAGAAATTGAGGATTTTGGGATGTGAGTCATGGACTTAATTAGATTGACCTGAGCCGTTGGATTATATTTGCATGATGCATGTCCTCGCTAATGTAGGTCAAATTGTGAAGAACTTGTGCCTGAAAATGAAATCTTTGTCTTTTGATGTGCAGGGTCGTTTAGAGTCAACGGTGATCAACGACAGTGATCGGGGCTAGGCTCATGGAGAAGTCGAGGTCCAGAACGATCAAGGATGCTAGGTGAGACGGTGAGCTTGTAACATCCTAAAATTTGGATCTTGAAAAATGTATAACTCTTGAAATATTTTGGAATGCATCTTCATGGCATTTGCATTTTTAATGGATTTTCCTTGGATTTTGGTTGAGGTTCTAACAATTAAGAAATCATGAAAATAGAATTCCGAAAGAAAGATGCAACTAATAGAAAGTAAATTTAGAATCAAATGCGAACCTGAAAAGGTGATCTAAAATTTGGGCAGGAGGACTCACTTAGAATCAGTTAGTAAAAAATTAGAAATTTGGAAATATGCAAATATGGAAAATTAGATTTAATAAAGATGATTAAAGTGGGATTAATAAACTATGGAAAAATGCATGGGGTCTAAACAAAGAAGAAGAAGAAGAAGAAGAAGAAGAAGAAGAAGAAGAAGAAGAAGAAAAAATTTCCTGGCCTTTCGGCCTAGCTTGCGCCAGCCACTGGGCTGGCTCTTCCCCTGCCGATATCTCTGCCATGGCAGAGATTTCTCCCCGCTAGGCCGCCGCTGCAGCCCGTTGCCTTGCCGCCGCGCTCCTCTCGGACCACCGGTCTCCGGTATGCCCCCACGCCCATGCTGCCGAGTCAGCGCTTGCTCCACCATAGCACCGCCCCCGCATCACCACAGGAGCCTGTCGCATCCGACCGTCCCCTCTGTGACCTGCTGCCTGGCCGAAGGATGACGAAGTGCTGCTCGGACCAATGTGCCACGCTGCTGGAGTTAGCCGCAGCGCGTGCCCATACCACTGTGACCCGTGCCGCAGTCGCTCCCATCAGCCATAGCCCGCCTGGCTCCACCCCGTCGCGTCGCCATTCCCCTGACCGTGCTGCCACCCACGCTCTTCGGCATGCATGCCTCGCCATCCGCACAACAGCCATGCCCTGCGGCATGTCACTATTCTGAAACGAGCACGAATCGCCAGCCCTGTAGCCACACTGGCGCCATGCCTCCGCCATGACCAGCCAACTGCCCCCCACACCGCCAGCCCCTTTCGCTGCCTATAAAGCCTGGCTCACCCCCTATGTAGCACCGCCATCCTCTACTCATCCTCCCACCCTAAGGAATCGACCCCCCATGCCCTACAGCTCACAGGTGGCATCGTCTTCCCCAACGCTGGCCAATGGAAGGGCCGCCGATTGGAGCTGTGCCAAGCCAATTCCGCCCTGCTAGAGGTTCCTCGGAGCACCACATCGCCGTCCCTACCCTCGGCCAAAGCCTTCGTCGCCTGTATTTTGCCGGCACTGTGCGCCACCTCTGCCCGACACCGTCTCACACCGCCAGACTGTCACCGCCACTCCCGCACTGCGCCAAACCCCACGGTAGCCTCCTGTCCCCACCTAGATGCTCCCTTAGTACCCAATTGAATTCTAGTGACGTACATCGCTGTGTCCGCCCCGCCCATGGGAGCTGCCGGCCGTCGTCCTAGCCAAATTGGTCAGCAAGGCTCTATATACGGGTGGGCGCAGGCGTGAGCAATCCATTTTCTGGACGCTCACGTCCGGCAACCGCCTTTGCCGCTAGTGGCGAGCTCCTCTCTTACCGGTGAAGAGGAGGGTGGTACACTATTCACAACGATTAGATATTAAACCAGTGATTAATTAAGGGCTAATGAGGTTTGTTAATCCTAAACACTCACTAACATGTGGGCCATACCTTTTAAGCCAAACTATAACCGGTCCCACATGATAGAGAACTTGAAAAGAAAATAAAAGAAAAGAAAAACTGCCATGGGCCCTACCTGCAAAGGCTCTCTCTCTTTCTTTTTATTTTTACGAATTAATTTAAATTGAGAACTTTAAATAAGCACAACTTTTTCATCTTAGCTCCAATTGAGTAAAACAAATTTCTAAATTCATATAAATTCAATATCTATCCAATGGAATCAAAACCATGAATTTTGGAGCTCATTTGAATTTTTTGTGAGAATTTATTTAGTTTATTGATTTTTATTCAAATTTTTGTGCAACGTAAAATAGCGTATGAGGCACAAGAGGAAGAGGCAGAACCTAAAGTGAGTCACGACCACCAAGACCAAACCAACTGCGACCAAGGCGAAAACCATTGAGTATGAATAGGTTTTTAAGAAAAAGATAGATATGCTTGTAAATATTCATATCCATAAGGCACGATTGGTGGTGAAGGGTTTCAAACAAATTCAAGATGTTGATTATAATGAAACTCTCGTTCGTTGCTATGCTTAAGTATGTCCAGATTATTCTAGCTATTAATGCATATTTCGATTGTGAGATATGGCAGATAGATGTCAAAATGACTTTCCTAAATGGAAACCTATGCAAGAATGTGTACATGACACATCTTGAGGGTTTTGTTGATCCCCAAAAATGCTAGAAAGATATGCAAACTTTAGAGATCCATCTATGGACTGAAGCAACCTTCTAGGAGTTGTAACATTGATTTTGATGAGGTAGTCAAAGGGTTTGGCTTCATCAGGAATGAAGAAGAGCCTTGTGTTTACAAAAAGGCTTGTGGGAGCATACTTGTTTTTATGGTTTTATATGTGGATGACATATTATTGATCAGAAATTGTAATACCCCAAATTTGCAAAAGGAAAACATTAGAGGTAAATAGGGGTTTTTGTCGTCAGACCCATCGACTTTTAACGTGTCGATTTAGTATCGCACGCAGAGGTTCCCAGACCATCCCAGGACGGTCGGCACCATCTAGAGAGCCGTATAACTAGCGCTCTCAGAGGTTCCCGGACCGCCTAGGGACAGTCGGCACCATCTTGCGTTTCGGGTGTTCATCATCCGGCCATTTCTACCTTACCTTTTTACCGACTTACCGCTGCAGTAAAAACCCCCAAACCAACATAGCCTTGGACCATTTTGCCCTTAGGCAGGCAGGTATATGAGAGGGGCATGGGGGCTCGAGGAGGGCGCTACGGTCATTTCACAAAAGCAAGGCAGCCCCAACCATGCTTCTATGTGAAAGCACAAAACAAGCAAAGCCATTTCATTCCCCACCCGAGAGCTCATTCTGAGAGCTAGCCAAGTCTATGCAGAACTAGAGAACATAAAACAAGCCTCTCAAGCCTTTCCATTCCTCTTCTCTTCATCTTCTCCACTAAACCAGCCCCACATAGCCACTCTCTTCGGCCAGCACAAGGTAAGTGCAAGGTGAGCCTTCACTCAATAGAATGTCGCATATTCTTCCCACACCAAGCCTTGCAAACCTGCACGTAGAGAGGGAGGCGAAGTAGCAATAGGGGGAGACGGCCGGCAAACCAGGTGTTTGGTGGCCGACGGCCGTGCCATCCTCCACGGCAGTACAGGAAGGCGCGCCTCGCTGCGCGCGTGCACGGGAAGGCGGCGGTATCCGGTCCTGGTCGGATCTAGGACGGGGGAGGCGAGTAGCGGGATGGCCGGTGGTGAGCCCGGGGCCAGCGGGCCGAGCCCGCCCGCGCACCATCGAGCCGCCGGAGGAGGCCGTGCAAGAGAGAGGGATTGGGGCGGGGTTATGGAGGAGCCGGCGACGAGGAAGGGGTCGTGCGCCCGTGCGTCGCCTGGGTGGTGGAGCAGCGAAGCCCAGTGGCCGTGCGCTGCTTGGGTGGAGGGCCGGCGGAGAGAGAGAGGGCCGGGGCTGGCGAGCCGCAGGGCCGGCAAGCCTCCCGTGCGACCGCATGCCGCCGCGTCGCCCCCAGGCGAGACCGGCGAGAGGAAGGCGGGGGGCGGCGGGCCAGGGCCGGCGGCGCCGCGCCGCCCGGTCGATTAGAGGAGAGAGGGCTTGGGGAAAGAGAGAGAGGGGAGGGGGAGGAGAAGGCAGGGGCGGCAGGGGAGCCGCCGGCGACAGGCTCGTCGCGCGCCGCCGCGCCGCCCTGGAGAAGGAGTAGGCTGTTCGGCCTGGTTGGGTGGGAGAGAGAGAGAAGTGAGTGAGGAGTTGGGCATGGAGAGGATAAGGCCCATTCGGCCAAAAGAAATGGGGAGGAGAGAGATTAGGAAGAAAAGGAAAGAAAGAAGAAAAGAAAGGAAAGAAAAGAGAAAAGAAGAGAAAAAAAGAAGATGAAAGAAAAGAAAAGAGGAGAAAAAGAAAGAAAAAAAGATGGGGTGGTACTCGCGTGACGAGACCTTGACCCCGTGTATTCTACACTCGAGTCGAGTCAGTGCGTAGAATCGTCGAACCCGTTAAAGCTCTGGTTTTTTTATTGATTTGCCGTTGAGTCGGGTTAACGTGTGCGCAGGTGGAGGTCCCGGGTCGGAGCCGTCCACGCGTCATCCCCGAGGCTAACCAGGCAAGTGCATTGTAAAGCGGTGAATTCGGGTAGTGATTTCGGTTAAATTGAATGATTTGGAGTAAGTTTACCTTTTCCGGGTGCATATTGAGAAAAGATGAATGATGAACGTTAAGACATGGCAAGTTGATATGCATAAATGAACTTGCAAGTGCATGATAGAACAGTGGATGGTGATGGATGATTGGTTTTTCATGTCTTCTGTGCCATGTTCTACAGTACTTATGATTTCGTGCTAATCATACTGTGATGAGAGTTGCTTATGATTAAGTGCCAACAATGACCGCATGTTGCATAATGCATTGCACTCATACACAGACAACAGGACCTACTTCGGTAGGTACTCCACGGGAGTGGAGCATGGAACCCCGTATGAAAGAGGATGGGGATTGAGTGGTTCATCGACGGGTGAACACTCCGCTTTACCGGTATAAGCTACAGTTACAGACGCATTACAAATGCATTGCATTGCATTGCATGAAAACAGAACTGAACGGTGATACAGTTACAGATGCATTGTATTACATAAAAGAGTTAATAATAAAACAGATACAGAGATAGTGATGTATAGTTCACAGAGATGGGAGGTGATAATAGTAAGATAATTACAGAGATAGTGATGTGTAGTTCACAGAGATGGAAGGTGGTAACAGTGAAATAGCTACAGAAAGGGTGAGGAAGTGATGATTGTAGAATATTATAGAGATAGTGAGGTGCAGTCCACAGAGATGGGAAGTGATAACCGTTAAATAGTATAGGCTAAAGAGATAAGAAAGAAGTGCATGAACAGGTGCATGGGCATACGCATACTGAACAGTTGATGAGAACCGAAAGGGATATGAGAAAGGGGCATGTGCATGATGAATAGTTCATCGGATCTTGAAATGGTTAAATGGAAAAGTGGTTAATGAAACTGGAATGATAATGGTCTAATGAATGAACCTGTTATTTGCTGTTTTGCTTTGTACTTGCTGAGTCGGTGGACTCACCCTTGCTTTGTTGTTGTTTTTAGGTGACCGTTGAGGAGGTCAAGCACGGGCGGAAGTAGCACATGAAATAACGGCACGAACTAGTAGCACTTTTGTATCACTTTTTGTTAGTGTACTTTAGCTGTGTTAGGCTAGAGTAATCACTAGAAATGCTATGATGTATCTGAACGCAGCAAGATGAATAAACTTATTGTTGGCTTAAATTCCTACTAGTTGATAATGAATTGGTAAGAGTTGCAGAGGTGGTAGCATCTTGGCCCAGAGAGTGGGCGGGGTGTTACAGAAATGATATTTCTATGCTTGAATCTATCAAGTCTTCATTAAGAAATAGTTTCTCTATAAAAGATTTAGAAGATACAACATATATTTTGGACAGAAAGATATATAGATATAGAACTAAAAGGCTAATTACATTAAGCCAAGATACGTACATTGACAAAGTGTTGAAGCGGTTTAATATGTAGGATTCCAAGAATGGTTTCTTGCCTATGTCACATGGTATTATTCTTAACAAGACTCAATGTCCTTTGACACCTGATGAGCGAGACCGTATGAGTAACATTTCATATGCTTCTGCCATTGGGTATATCATGTATTCCATATTTTGTACACACCCAGATGTGTCATATGCTCTAAGTGTTACGAGTCGATATTAGTCAGATCCAAGTGAACGTCACTGGATAGATGTAAAGAATATTTTGAAATACTTAATAAGGACTAGAAATGTGTTCTTTATTTATGAAGATTAGGAAGAGCTGGTCATAAATGGTTACACTAATGTTGCATCCAAATCGATAAAGATGATTTTTGATTGCAGTCTGGGTTTGTGTTTTGTCTTAATAGAGGTGCAGTGAGCTAGAAAAGTTCTAAACAAGAGACAGTTGCTGATTCTACAATGAAGGCTGAGTATATTGCGACTTCTGAAGCTCAAAGTAGATTGTTTTGATAAAGAAGTTCATCTCTGAGTTGGGTGTGATATCTAATACTTCTAGTTTAATGGATCTCTATTATGATAATAGTGAAGCCATTGCACAAGCCAAGGAACCTAGATCGCATAAAAATCTAAGCACATACTTCAGCATTTTCGCGTTATCCGTGAGATTGTTGATAGAGGAGATGTAAAGATATGCAAAATACACACAGATTTAAATATTGTTGGTCTATTAACAAAGCCTCTCCCATAGCCATTTTAAGCATGTTTTCATATCCTAAATTCCTGATAAATTGGTAAGAAAACATCATATTTGTGCATTATTATTACTAAACTTAACCCAAAATTGAAGTTTGTGTTTTTGGAATATTCTTTGTAGAAATCGATAAATATCATTGAAATTAAGCAAAGATCATCATGGCCCACATTGGGCCGAAGCTCTAGGAATTTGGGCCCTAGACTGAGCCTAGCACCAACATCATATTACATCACAGGGCATAAAATAATCATAAATATAGTATGCACGAATTGCAACATTTCTTTGTAGCATTTATCATATACCATTAACCTTTATCCATCTATCACGTTAGCATCACGTGACCATATCATATACCACCAGCAATTTCACATAATCAGAGACATTAAGAACTACCACGGGGATGAAGTGTAGACGACACCAACCATGGTGAGAAGCATTACAACCTGATAATGACCATATGGCAACACCTCAATACACATCCAATTGCATAGGAAAAGTAAAACATGAGGTCATTCACTTTAAAACGTTGCTATCTCATTTCCCCGAGATTATTTGCTTCGCTGTCCCGGTAATCAACAGCGCAATACTTGCACTTTAGATGTATAAGCATGAAATAAAACCTTATATTTAGAAACTATATCCAAAGTCCAATGTTTATTGGTTGGGCATCCTTTAAGCATCAAGCTAATTAATATATCAAAAATAGCAAAGCATCACTCTTTGTTCCCCCGGGACAATGGTTTCACAATTTTATAAACATCTTTATCTATGACAGATTGTAGTAAAAGAGGACATTATTAATATCTACACAAAATTCTCTATAACATTTCATTTAACGTCAAAAAATGGTTATATCATCTACTAATGTTAAAGCACATCACAATATGACTTCTACAACTAGCAGAGGATTACACAACAACAGACTTTGGAAACTCATACAAAATTCGTACCTCAATTAAATTGGATGGTTAAGCACTCTATGGAAAGCTTGGAAAATTATTTACACAATTCTAGTTACTCCCCAGACTTAATTTAGTGGTCTATATGGCCTAATTCACCAAATATCGCGGCATTGCTCGACTGCAACAGTCTACGGGATAGTAGACTTCTAAAGGCCATAACTTGCAATCTAACCAATAGATCTAAATGTTCTTGAGCTTATTAGAAAGATTGGAAAGTTATCTACAACTCTCTGGAACGTCGCCTTCTCATATTCAATCTATAGATACCCAAAAATTCGATAGATCCAAACTGCACAAACCAAAGACCCAAAAGTCACTAATCACCTAAACTAAGGCGAATTACAAGCTAAATACTCCCCAAATCGCAAGCCAAACCAGCACTTACCTCCCCCTATATAACGGCGCTTAGCCGGGTTGGGCCAAGGTCGATCCAAAACTCTCCCCTTTCTACCCTTTTTTTTTTCTGATTTATTACATTATTTTACAGAGAAAGGTATAGCAGATGTGGTCGCATCCAACCCTGTGGGGGCAGGTATGGAAACATGGAAAACATTACATGAAACCGCGGGAGTAATACACAGCAACTACTGACATATGTACAGTATGCTGCAGAAGGCTAAATGATCTGGCTAATGTCTTCATTTTGTAGTGCGCAGGTGGTCCATATGTTGATGTCTCTTCATTTCTCCATTGTTCTATCATCATCATGTGATGCTTGCAAGCCAAACAAAATGTTTGCACATCTGTCCTGGTGCTATTCGGCTGTACAACTCTGAACAATGGTTAGCCCTCATGTTTACATCACCATCTGAATTATTGTACCTCGTGTTGGAAACCAGGTTATATAAGATTTCCTGTGGATATGTCTGCAGATTGCAGGGTGTCTGAAAATGACACGAGGTGGCCTACTAGACTACCAACAGTATGGCCCAGAAACCAGTGCAATATGCGATGAATTTATTATGGTTGACGAACAGTTATTTGTCTACAGGACAAGTTCTATTTTTATTTTTGTATGCCATGGCTTGTAGGCGCCTAGTGTATGGATTTGTGTTTGAACCTGCTTGTGAGTTCAGTCAACTGCATTTGTCTTTTCCAATAGCTCATTTCATATAGGTATTTTCTGATCTGATAATAATGGACGGGGTTGGCTTGTATTTCAACCTATTCTTGAATTTAGACAACTGAATTTATTCTTTTTAAATGGGCATATAGTTCAAGATAATGCCAGTTAGCTTGTGTTGTCAACTATGGGCCAATACGTTGGTTGGGATCCGCCCAGTTCGCTAGACATTGCATTTTTCAGTTGCTTTTTTCGTAAATGATGGAAGCATGTTGCCAGGCTTTTGCTTGCTGGCCTACACTTCACATTTTGCAAAGAGGGTCATACAGCAATTGGGCCGAACAAACTACTCCGGGTTGTTCAGCATCTAGCTATTATTATACAATAAAAGCTGATGATGTGTGGTTAAAAAATCTTATAAAAGAGAGACTAATCCTAAAAAAACAGGGCGTTAATTTGATGGATCTGCTGATTATGTGCTGTTTAAAGCTCTCAGAAAAGAGAGATAGGATAGAAATTCCTTTTTTTAAAAAAAAGAAAAAAAATATCTGGCCCTCAATTTGTTAATCTTAGTCACGGCTAATCTACAACTAGCAGATGCTCTCTGCAACATGTTTAACTCAAAAAGGTAAAAAAAGAGTCATCATCCTTAAAGACATCTAAGATTAGGTGTCTGCAGTATACTAGATACGACGCACAATTTTAACATCAGTGCCTCTTATCATTGTCCCTTGCTTCGTGCCATGCTAGTACCTAGAAACAACTAATTCTTTTTTTTTTCCGAACAAACAACTATCATTCTTAGTTTGGTAAATTACTTAATTATGTAGGGGCGAATTGTGCTTGGTGGTGGTCATCCAAAACAGTTCCCTTAATATAATTAGCGATCCCTTCTCAAGCCCACGCATCAACACGCGCGCAGAATATTCTCAAAACGACTAGTTAATTAACTTTCAGCAAGATGTCCTTTCACAAGACAACGCTAGCGATGATCGATCTGGTTGTGCTCCGATCAACTACAAGGCCAATAATTGATCGAACAAGAACAGAATCGGACAATAGCTTTCCGAACTAAATCATATCTCGCGAAGTACCGATGCTAATTGATGTACCTGTCTAGTTAGCTTAAGTGTTTAACCTCTGCGCACACATGGTTGCTCCTTGTCTTCATGCATGGCAAGTGGGCATAATCATCTGGGCCTGGAATCTCGTTGCCGGTCGACCAAATTGTTGGGGTGCTAATTATGCGCATCGTTAGCTTTTGGTCAATCATGAAACCAGATTATTCTAACTCACTGTTGAAGTTTGATCCGAATCCATACCGTGTCCGCATAGGATACTGCAACGCCTTATGTTAGACATGACCGGTGCCAAGGCTATGTACAGGCTGTATCAAATATGGTGTCAACCTATAGCAATCGGCTCTAATTTGGATTCCTCTCCGTGTGGGACTTATTTCTCACGCCCTATATGTGTATCTCAGTAGTCTATAGGAAGAGCAAGAATATCACTGCAATATCTCCTCATATAGTGAATTCCGTCTTCGTGTGTCCGTGTTTTTCCCGTAATATTTTTAACATTAAACTCATGTCCCTTATTCTTTTGATCATCCATTTTTATTGTGCTTTTGTAATAAGTGGTATCAGAGCTTTGGATTTCGAGATCCAAACCGCTATCCGAGGAAGAGCAATCTCGACTCCAGGGCGGCCGCAGCACGCACAGCGCATAAGGTAGCTTCTGTTTCGTCGAATCTGAGCCGCCCTCGAGTGCTCGTCTCTGAGCCGAATTTGATCACGTAGACAAGAGCAGAGAGCAGCGCAACCAGCAGAGGGAACGCAATTCTTCGGTCCAACAGAGAAAGTGAAAGCAACAGCAGCGTGTTTTTTGTCCTCCGGTCCAAGTAAGCGTTTTGGAATTTTTGCTACAGTAGCCCGTGGCATTTCTGGTAGAAATGGCACTCGGTGCCATTTTTTTTGCATGAGTGGCCCCTTCCCAACCGTGGATCAACACGGAGGCAACATGTGGCTATTTCCGCGACCGGGAAGCACAGAATTCTGCCGGCTTGGACACGCGTGCGCGAACTGCCATGAGCCGCGGTCAGCCTCCATTGAAAAAGGGTGCCAAGAGCTGCGGCTCCCGAGCGCAGAAAAGGGCTGCCCCGGGTGCCTCAGCTGCTATCCCCTAGCCGGTACAAGTTTTTTAGGAAAATTTTCAAAAAATTATTTTTTAGGAATCTTTAGATATAGGAAATGAGGTTGATAAATTATAATTTTTTTTCTGTGGAGCCTTGTAACATAGTTTACTTGCTTGTGTTTTTTTGTAATTTTTAGCATTCAGAATTTTTCTCCGTAATTTATTTATGTGTATTGTGTGCATGAATTTTGTAATACAAAAACAAGGCCCAAATATTTTGAAAACTCCTTACGCAGTGCAATTGGTTGTGTATTTTTTTTTCAGAATTTTATATGTTCTAAAATTGTCTCTGCAAAAGGTGACTCGTTGGATCATTATCTGTTTTCCATTAGGGATGCAAAAAGACCATTTTGCCCTCGCACTTCAGGCTACAAAAGGGAGCTATTCCTCGACCACTCCCCCTGCATTGTTCTCCTTCACATCCTGAAGTATTTCTCCACATTCTCTCTACCTTGGTTTGCTTCACCCTCTCCCGGACATCGACATGCAGGGCCGGCCCTGGAGGGGGGCGAGAGGGGCGGCCGCCGCCCCGGGCCCCTAAAATCCAGGGGCCCCCTATATACTATGTAGAGTATATACATGCTTTGAAGATTTATCTTGGGCCTTTTAGCCACCGAAGTTGGCCCACATACAAATTATTTTTTTTGTTATGATTGATATGGCAATCAATTCATTGAAAAGCGGATTTCAAGAACTCCAAACATTCGGAAGTATATTTGGATTTTTAATGAGTTCAACAACATTGAAGTCATTGGATCGAACTGAATTAAAAGAATGTTGTACAAAATTTGCAGAAACTTTCTCTCTATATGGTTCATCTGATGTTGAGTTAAATGATCTAATTTTTGAGTTAATTGTTATGCAATTGACTTTATCAGATAAACTAATGTCTGCTATGGAGATCTTTGAGTTTGTCAGAGAAGCGGATTGTTATCCTAATATTTCTATTGCTTATCGATTTTATTTACTATGCCTCGTGGATCAGTAGCATCACCAAAGAAGCTTTTCAAAGTTGAAATTGTTGAAGAATCATTTAAGGTCCACAATGTTTCAAGAGAGGTTAAACGGTTTGGCAACTTTATGTATTGAGAAGAAATTATTGGATGAGATTGATATCAATAACATCATCAATGACTTCGCATCTAGAAATGTTAGAAGAAAAATTTAAGGTAATATCTATAAACTCTTTGATATGAATTTTTCTTTAATACATAACACATTTTAAGTGTTTGTTGGTAAAATTAGATATATATATCTGTGTGTGTAGATTTATATTTAGATATTTATACTAGGGCCCCTATTTCTAGTTTCGCCCCGGTCCCCTAAAATCCCAGGACCGGCCCTGTCGACATGAGCCAAGTCAGCATCTCTTCGTCAGCGCCCATAGTGATTTGTCCGAAGTGCAACACACTAGTCAAACATAAGACCTCACACACGACCTCTCTATGAATGGATGACTACATCGTGCAAGGGTAAAGTGCAATTTGGTTCATACAGTACATTATGGTCACGAACATATTTATGGCAATGCAACGGAATGCACAAAAACAAACAAGCAACATCACTACAGGGGAATGATACCTTCATTGCTATGGTGTGTTGCTTGAGATAGGCCTCTTTGGGTAGTTGGCGAGTTCTCTAGCTTAATACATGCGACGTAGAGCTGAAACAGTCCACTCAATAAATGGCAACTGCAACGACGTATCCACCATTTAGTTAAATACTTTAGGAGATTAAACATAACTGCGTACAACAGAGGAGAATTAAACATAACTCCGGGTGTGGCTACTGGTAGAAGGTGCCTGCTGCTACCCACATGGAGTGTTGCAAAGGGGGACCCTCGGATGTGGCTAGCCATTGTTGTAGTGGCACACACATGTGTAGGTAGGGTTCACGCAGCAGCGTGTGAGATCATAACAACTTCCTATGTTCACAACCACCTCGTTGCCCCTCTCGCGCTGCATCTATTGATGGATGCCATCATTATGCAAATTGAGATCGTCAATCCACGTCTTCAACTCTAAAATTCGACTCCATAATGTATCCATGTATGTCACAACATGATGTTCATGGGGAGGATTGATCCAGTGTTCAAAGTTGCATTTCGCTATCTGCTGAAAAGGAGGGTTAATATGAAAGATGTATTTGCAGTAATAGAAAATAAACTATTGCCTAATTGTACCCCAGAGTGTGAGCATCAGAAGAAACATCATCCACCTTTGAACTAGCCGTCTAAGACCTGCACGACCGCATCCTCCCTGTGTCTGCATTTCAGCCATACTGGTTGAGTACACTTGTTTGGCATCAAGCGGTGGTTAGGGCCAAATTCCTCCCTCGTTTTCGATGGGAAGGTCCTGCATAAGCAACCCCAATTGGACTGGCCTCTCGACATCTGTCATGGTATATTATTGTAAGACGGAGAAGGTTCTTCTTCCTACAGGTTGGAGGGTCGAGTGGTCCTACTTTCAGAGCGTGGGGTGTGCATTTTATAGCCCGTGGGGTGGCTTTTGTGCAATGAGTAGACCAAACAGGACAATTTTGCTTAGTGACTAGACCAAACAAGCTAGTTTTGCATAGTACTAAGACCAAATGGGGCAACTTTGAGTAGTGATAAGACCAAAGGAGATAACCTTACGCAATGACAAGACCAAATAGAACAGCTTTCCGTAATGACAAGACCAAATAGGGCAGCTTTACGCAGAGACTAGACCAGACGTGCCAGCTTTGCGCAGCGAGTACACCAAATGGAGCAGCTTTGTGCAATGAGTAGACCAAATGAGACAATTTTGCATAGTGACTAGACGGTCCAGCTTTGCGTAGTGATAAGATCAAATGGGGCAGCTTTAAGCAGGGACAAGACCAAAAGAGACAGTCTTGCGCAGTGACAAGCCAAATGGGACAGCTTTCCATAGTGACAAGACCAAACAGGGCAGCTTTACGTAGTGACTAGACCAGATGGGCCAGCTTTGCACAGTGAGTACACCAGATGGGGCAGCTTTGTGCAATGAGTTGACTAAATGAGATAGTTTTGCACAGTGACTGCACCAAACGGGCCAGTTTTGCAAAGTGAGAAGACCAAATAGGGCATGCTACCGGTAGCTAGTAAGGTGAAGTTACAGTACATTCCATACCAATTCTCTTTTATGGCACGCACTAACAAGCTCTTCCCTCTTCCCATAGTCTCCGGATTTGCTATGCGTGTACTGCAAAGGAATAGACTGGGAGATCCACTCGTACGACCAATGGACTCTGGACTGCGAGGAGAGGGATGCCCAGATGGCACACAAGAGGATGGAGGAGCAGCGGCGTAGCGAAGATCAAAGTGACCGTATTCGCTAGGAGACGCAAGCTCATCTAGAGGTTTGCAAGCGTTGGGAGCACAAGGCTCGTGAGGAGGATCGTGAGAGAAAGCGTGAACTGGCAGCCAAGGCTAATTAAGGTTGCTGGCCAGGACTATAACACCGATCTCGGGAGGGAGGGCAAATAGCCATGGTCAACGTAGTAGACTGACCCATTCCGTCCTAGCCAGTCATCGTACTAGCCCGTCATTGTGTATCCTCGTACTACCCCAGTCGAAAACAAAATCCAATGAGGAAGTTTTATCATAACCTGTGAAACTACTCTTTGCCATATGTTAAACTTGCTTATGCTTGCTTCCATACTGAGAAAAGTTCGAGCGTACTAATTTATCGATTTCTCCTACTATTCCTCGAAAAGCTGTATATTTGTTGCGTACTAACCATTGGCTACACACTTGTAATTAATTTTAAATAAAAAATATTTTACACAAACGAATAATTGAGTACCAAATGCGCACAACAAAACTAGCTAAATAGCTACCGGACGAAATTAGTCAAATGGAACTCCCGCATTTCTGAAATGTAAGGTCCTAATTTCCGAGATGTAAACCCTTAATTTCAAGATAATTTCAGAACATATAAAATGCTAAAAATATACACAACCAATTACACTGTGTAAGGAGTTTTCAAAATAAATTTAAAAATATTTGGACCTTGCTTTCTATATTATAAAATTCGTGCACACAATACACAAATAAATTACGAAGGAAAAATTTGAATGTTTAAAATTACAAAAAAAAACAAGCAAGTAAACCGTGTTACAAGACTCCATAGAAAAAATTATAATTTTTCAACCTTATTTTCTATATTTAAAATTTCCTCAAAGATAATTTTTTCAATATTTTCTAAAAAATTTGTACCGACTGGGGACAGCAGCTGAGGCACCAAAGGCAGCACTTCTCCGCGCTCGGGTGCCGCAGCTCTCAGCGACCCTTTTCCACGGAGACCGACCATGCCTCATGGAAGTTTGTGCGCGCGTGCCGAGGCCGGCAGAATTCCGTTCGCGCAAAAAAGGGGCCCCAGGTGCCATTTCTGAAAATATGCCACGGGGCTACTGTAGCAAAAAAAAATCGGCGTTTTGAGGCGAGGAAGCTTCGGTCCTGGCGATCCAACCAAGAAACAAGCAGCGCTCTGGTTTCGTTCTTCCCTTCGGCTCCAGCACCATGTCACCGTAGAGACACGTGACCGAGGCGATCTGTCAATGGAGCCAACCAGCTGCAGCAGGAGAGCAGACAAGAAAAAAGAGAGGCCTTTTTTACCCGTCCGTCCTTCAGGAAGCACCAAGGTCAAGCCAGCAAAAAAATCGGCACGGAACCCGAGGCAGAATAGTAGCAGTGTGCAGAACTTTGGTGCCTTCGCTGATTTTCGGCCAAAACTGCTACGTGCATCTGAAAAAAGACTACCGGGATAGACCCGAACTGCTACAGGTAGTATACCAAGATTCAACTCTAACTCACTGATTTCCATTCGACTCGACTCGACTCAACTCTATTCCACAACTTGACTCCATATTAAGTGTTAACCTACGCTCTACCTCGACGACTATTTCAGTACCAGACTTTACCAACATCATCGTCTGCACCACTTGATGCCATGTTATGGCGTCATACTGCACCATTTCCGTCGACGATCTTCTGCCTTAATCGATCGTCATCTTCCATGAAGAAGCTATGTTGCTAGCTCTGCATGTTTTTTTTATTGGAGGTAGAGTTTATTGCAATTTGGACTATTGTGTCTATTATTGACGGCATCCATTCTGGATTAATCATTGGCGATTTCATCGATGATCGTCTTCTACAGGCTACTACGGCAAGATCCGTACATGTGGAGTTTAAGGTGGAGTTGCAGGCTTTCGACACAACGAATTAATTGGGCTACGCTTGATCAAAGAGATTTTTGAAAAACAATCAATGTCAATTGTGGGGACAACTGAATTTGGTATTTTAATCACCATTTGGATATGTTGCAATTTGGATCGCTTACATAACCATTATGAGGCTTTGGCAATATTCAATTTCAAAAATTTGATGACACCTTGATGACATCTAGCATAACACTCTCCAAAGTTTTGCTATTCGAAACTAAAGGTTTTGCTCCAATTTCAGTTTGAGATAAAGGATTTAAATGCAAGGAGTTTGTTTTCGTGTGGATACTACAATATTTCCAGTTGTCATAGCTCGATTGATGGCACGAGAGTTCTTTTCATCTGAACAATTTTATAGAAGTAGTTTCAACTATGTCATAGAATTCAATTACCTTTAAAGTTAATAATGTAATGCCCATGATGGCCACATGTGCATGTTTGTAACATCCCAAAATTTTAATTGTGAATTAATTTAATTTATTTCAATAGTTAATACTGCCGACGTGTAGGGGGCTATTGAAAATAACCAAGATTTCGTTGCATATGAGCACATGTGTGTGTGTGGGCTGAGTCAAGGTGGACGTGCATGGCACTGTTTGCATAGATCTTCTGTTAGCATGTACGTTGTGGCCATGTATCATGCATTGTTTGTGTAGAGCTCCTTTTAGCGCACGTGTTGTGGGTACGTATCATGCTCTGTTTGCGTAGAGCTTACGTTAGCATGTGCGTTGTGCCCGCGTATCATGCCCTATTTGCATAGAGCTTCTATTAGCGCGTGCATTGTGGCCATGTATTGTTCGGATCATGCAAGTGTAGCATGGATCTAGGAGTCCATTTTGTTACTTAGTTCCCTTCCTTTGTGTTAATCAGTTGTACATGTGTGAGTTAAATACAATGAAGAAAATTACCCCACCATGTTCGTGTGTGTTCTAATTATCGCATGTGTTGTTCCACAATCAGTTACCAATTGTTTGAGTTGTAATTCCAGATCCTATACTAAAAGGGATTTGGTCATCACTGTGGCTGCCGAGTAACAGCGTGGCAAACTCCTTGGTGGCAGGGTTATACATGAAGATCCGTCGTTGTTTCATTTTCTCGTCACCCCTACGCTGCCCTCTATTTGGTTTCGTGATCATGCATGCTCTCATGTAGCAGCCACCGATCTACTTCTGCATGCATGCATGCTGCACCGCTGCCACTACATGATGTTCTTGCTTCTACCGCTGCGTGGGATCTATGGCATAGACACTGCAAGCTTTGCTTCTATTGTTGCTATTGCCATTTGTTGTTGCTACTAGTAGCCATGTCTTGGTCTAGAGAAGAGAAGGTAGAAGGGGAAGAGAAGAGGGACACCAGGAGCAATGCTGTAGTGCTGCTGCTACTCCATGCCATTGAGCACTACCACAGCTAAAGGAGAGGGGAACACCAACGTTCGGGTTTAGGGTACGACGCTGAGAGACCATGTGGAGGTCATCCCAGGTGTGTGATGAGTAATTGACATCGGTTTAGGAAAGTCGAGTTTGATTTGGATGGTTCGGACCTTGATGATGCGTGGTGCAATCGGGCTCGGTTGGACTTGGTCAAAGTGGTTAGGATGCATATTATGTTGACTTGTCAGGTTTGCGCTATCTCATGCTTAATGTGGTTTCATTAATGCATTTATGCTTATATGTATCGAGCGGTGCTATTTGATGTGTTTCTTGTTTGTGATGGCTGCAAGACGTCGAGGCGGAGTCGTGGCGAGACACGAGGTGACCGGACTAGGCGTAGGTGGCGCTGAGGTTAGAACGGTCAGGATGTGTCGAAGACGGCGGAGACTCGAGGTGGTTGCGAGGCTTGACCGGCAAGAAAGGAGGAAGCTTCCCGGAAGGTGCAGGAGGGGCGTTTTGGGGAATACGCAAAGCTGCACTAAAGGAAGCGGATTATGGATAAAGTATTGGAGTTGTTGTGGCTTAATGGGCAAAGCAAATTTCAAACCCATTAGTGAGAGACTATAAAAGGAGGGTGTCTCCATGCATGGTCTTCATGGCTTTGGGAGAGAGTTAGGGTTTGTTTGAGTCAAAAGAGCCTTTGGAGAGATTGTTTGCTTTGAGGCTTTAGTGGTTGAGGGCAGCAGTGTGTGTCTCCCTCATTTTGTCTCCTCTCTGTGTGTGTTCACGAGCTCCTCTCCAAACATGTAGTGTTCTTGTGTTCATGAGTTGTGAGAGGGAGAGATGAGTTCTTGGTTTCTCTAAGCATGTATGGGATTGTAGGGATGGTATGAGTTGATACTCTATGCAATCATGTATCTCTCTTCCTCATTATCAATCCAAGATGATTTTATTTGAGATGAACTGACTTCCTGCTCTCTGTTTCCCTTCGATGCTTTCTATGCATGATTTCTTAATTTTCTGATTTCTTGTTGTTTCTCGCTGAGAAGGTCCAAAATGGGTTGCTCTATGTTGGGATGATGCCTCAAGATCATTTGATCATTTTTCCCAAGAGCAAATCGTATTTAATCTCAGATTTAGCCTTTTGGGCTTCTCTGTTCTTCATTTCGTGTTTCTAGGGTTTGAGGTAGATTTTGATTCCCTTCAGGAGATGGCCTGATTTTTGGTCTGGGAAGTCCCCTAGTTATTGCTAACTTGACTGCAAAATCTCATGAGCAAAGGACTTAAGACCATTGAGCAATTTGAGTTTTTGTGCACTTCTCTGTACTTTTTGGGTTTTTGCCCCAAACCCTAATCTCTTGCTCTAGAAACGGGTCTTTTGTTTCTCTAGGTTCCTGTGGTTATTTTGGATATTTCTTTGTTGATCTGGGCTGAGTAGTTGAAGAGAAAGTCTTAAATTTCACGATTGAGGAAGTTCTCGCCACCAAAAGCGCCCTTGCTGTTTTCTGGAATCGAAGCCCGATCAGATCGCAGGTTAAATGGCAGTCAGACCGCCGTTATACCGCCGGTCAGACCGGTGTGGCTCGGACGGTCTGACTGCCGGCCAGGGTGCGGTCAGACCGGCCTGATGCCTTCGGTCTGACCGGCCTCCCCCTGCAGCTCCTGTATTGCTTGTTTTTTGGTGAGTTTTGGCCCCTATTGATTTCTCTGTTTGCAGTGCTTATTTCCTCTGAGTGCCCAAGTTTCCAGAGAGTATAAATTAGCCTCTTCATAGCTCTTCATAGCTATTGGAGAGGAGATTTATTAAGTGGAGACTTTAGGGGGTAATTTTAAAGAAGCGACATTCACCCCCCCTCTGTCGCCATTTCGGTCCAACAGACGCAAGATCTTTCCTTTGCGAGTTCATTGAATTAGTTTGGGGTTTAGATAATTTTAATTCATGATTAAGACATGTCTAACCTCATGGCAGGCGATGATTAGCATTCTAGGTTTATTGGAATTAACAAGTTTTATACAAATTGGATCTAATCCATTTTTGGAGATTTTAGAGTCCAATATGTAAAATGTAGTGTACTAGAGAAATGTACATAATTTCTTTATCTTTCCACATAGTTTTAAACGCTGAATTCGGATGGATAGATTAAAAGTTAGGGCCTTGGAATCTCGCTGTCATGTAAACCATTGTAATTAGACAATGTCGTGGTAATTATTAGATTAAAATAGTATGAGGCCGAATAAAATTTTGAGATGAACCGAGAAATTGTGCATTAGGGTGTTTAGATGCTCAAACTATCTTCTTTTACTATTTTATGATAAGTATTAAAATAAATGTGAAATTTGTAAGGCTGCTACCTGTGAGCCATCATGATTGCATAGAGCCACTATAGTTTAAAATTATGGTGATAACATGAAAGTTGTAGATAATTATCTAAGCATTACATAATCCAAGAACATGAATTTTGGTGGGGTAGATTAGAAGTTATGAATTTTAGGAGACTGTTGTCTAGAACCGAGTGCTGCTGGATGTAGTCGTGGGAAATTATTAATTAGACTAGTTTAATAGCATAATTGAATTTTTGACATAACTAGGAAGTGATAGATAATTTCCTGCAGTTTCTGAAAATATTATAGTTCAATATGTTTACATGTGTAGATTAAAAAATATGAAATTATTAATTCTTCTATTCAGAAGATTACATATTTGTCTACTAGGTAAAAAAAATAGGGGTCTAGATAATTTAGTCTAAGCATGTGGTCAATTAAGGAGTTGTGTAGGCTCCACAACCGGTATGAGTTGCTATAATATAATGTGGGAGTTGAAAGTTATGGTGATGTTAGTACCAGGACAGCAAGGGTAGATGTCTAGTAAAGGGAAAAGTTGTGGATTTAAGGAGCGTGTAGGAGTGTTGTCGATTAAGTGTAGCATTGTATTGTTGTAGCTTGTATTAAATTTGGGTGTTCACTGTAGGAGGAGTAACTTCGGAGTTAACGTCATCATCTAATCAACCCGATTGTTGTAACTGGAAAAGACAAATGCACAGTAAAATGATAATTGATTGTTGATAATTATATATTGTTGTTAATTTAATTATTTTATGCAATATTTAATCATCTTTTGTTTAGCATGATATTAATTTGATGACAAATGTGATAGGTGGTAAAATGATGAAAGATTTCATTCATGACATGATATATGCATTACAAGCCAGAGTGGTGAGATAGTCAAATAGTTATAAGTATAGCTATTTGACTAATTCGACATGCTCTTGAGTAAGACCTGCAGAAATAGACACCTCTACAGGAGCAAGGGAGAATACCTACTTTGGTAGGCACCTCCACGAGATGGAGGTAGAGAGTGATATCGACATATGTGCCCTCCGCTATATTGGTATAAACTAAAGAAGGAGACATATGCATGAACATTTCATTGCACTAAAAGAAATTAAGATGAGAAAAGAGAATGGTGAATATTGAAAAGTGAAATGAGTATGTTGTTCCTATTGTTGTATTGTGTACTTGCTGAGTTTTGGACTTATCTTTGCTTATTTGTTATATTTATGTGATCGTTGAAGTTTTTATGCATTGGGTGTAAATAGAACATAAAATATTGCACTTTTGTAGATCCTCACTCGACCTAGCATTATATCACTTATTGCTATAAATAGTTTAGTGTTCTCTATGCAATAATTAGTTAATAAATAGTTCCTTTAGCTCTTTATGGTTCATAACATTGTTGCTTGATGCCTTTTTTGGTCTAGCTTTAAAAATTAGTCATCTTAGTGATTAATTAGTTCATCTTGAGTTCAATTTATTGATTACCATGTTGCTAAAATTTCTAGTTGTTATTATAATAAATGCCTATTCTTGAAGTCTAGTTGTTGGTAATATATAATTATTGATTAAAATTGGTAGTGTTTGTGGTCGCGGATGACATCCTAGGCTTGTGTTAAGACAGGATGTTACAATGTTGTTCTTTCATGAGCGTTGTTTACCGAGCTTTGTGTTCTAGGTGGAGCATGTCAGATACTATGATATGAGTTCTTCGCTATCTATCTAGCACCACAGGTGATGTTTTGGCCTATGTTGTTCTATAATTGAGTATTTGTTTCAGAAGGTTGGTTGCATAGACTTAGACTTTGTTAGGGTTATAAAGTTTTGAAGACCCAGATTTGTTCGTCTACTTTATTGATAGCTGTGTATTAGAACCTGTGGGTGATTTTCTCAATTTTGCTTCACGAGAATCATTTGGATAAGCATGTTCCAGTCTTTCTTGTTGAAAATTAGTCCGATAGACTTTCGGTGTACAAGGTTTTTATCTTAATTGGAGGAGTTTATTGTGTTTTTTGACTACTAGAGGGAATTCGGCTCAAGGTGTAGAGTATTGAAGTTTGATCCGAATCTATACCATGTCCGTGCAGGATACTACATCACCTCATGCTGATGTGGTATGACCAATGCTAAGGTCATGCGTAGGTTGTATCAGACGTGGTGTCAACTTGTAGCAACCGACTTTGATTCAGTTTCCTCTCTGTGTGAGATTTGTTTCCCTCGCTCTATATATGTACTCCAGTAATCCATAGAAAGAGTAAATGTCTTATTGTAATATCTTCCCATATAGTAAATTCCACCTTCACGTGTCAGTGATTTTTTTCTTGTAAGGATTTTTCACGTTAAATTCGTGTCTCGTTCTTTTGATCTTTTTTTTTGCCATATGCTTTTATAACACCACACATAGCCTACCAATTGTGTAGTCGCATTTAAAGCAGTGGTGCAGCCAGGATTTAGATCGATGGGGTGCAAACCTAAATCACAAAAGTTCAAATAACATAGTTAATGTTCAAAGAACAAATTACACGTTTCTACTACGGCCGACATCATAAAATATCTACAAATAATTACAACTTGATATGGTACTCCTTCATGCTCTTTTAAAGCATTACATCATCCCCATTATCTTCTAGAAAAAAAACTCACGCTCAATATATGTAATCAAGTAATCATTCAGGTATAATCACCCAAGCTATTTCTTATATTGTTCTTTGTATGTTTTATTGCCAAAATACCCTCTCAACACTTACAATAGCCATAGAAAAGATCAACACCAATTTAAACAACAGATAAACAAGTTTATGGCCCTGCTTGGTTGGGCTGAACAGCTGTGGCTTATGGCTGAAATGCATTGTAGCTGGCTGAAATTTCACTGTAGCTGAAAGTGACTTATTTGGCGTAATTAAATTTAAAAAATTTAAAAATAGAAAAATTATGTTAGCTCATCTTGGACAACTCAAACGAATACAAGAAAAAAAGAACCGGCAAAAAAGCTCAAAAAATTGAAAAATCAGAAAAGATGAAATTTATGAATAATGAAAAAATAAGCTAAAAACCAGAAACAGAAGCTGAAACGAGCAGAGCCTAACATTGTACTTCTTTTGTCTCACCAAGGCATTCAAACACATGGTGGCTAGTCCATTCACTCGATGGGACTGCTTCTGCCGGCTAGGCTTGTTGAAGTGGGTTGGTGGGCTGGGCTGCTGTTCGTTGAGCGCTGAGGCTGCTGTCTGTTGAGCGCTGAGAATAACACATACTGTGTAATTCATTGTATAGCTTGCGTATTATACTATATAGCTGTTGTACCCCCATGCACTACATTTCTTTGATTTCTTTTTGTTAAAGAGGTTACGCATTCAGGACCTTCTCCAAAACTCAGCACTTCAACCGCATCGAGTCTTTCAGCTGATTCAGCAGGAAGTTTCGGTGCAAGGCGATATTTTACTTCAGTCTTCAGCTAATTAGTTGGCTTGTCCATGTTGTTTAGCTTCGATTTGAGGCCGAGGTCTGGTTTGTAATTCTTGGCTGTTGCTCGCCTGTTTTCTTTTTTTTTTCTTTTTGTTTTGCTAGGCTGAGCTGAACAATCTTTCTTTCCTTCTTTTTAAATAAAAGGTAGTTCCGAAAAAACAAGGTCAAATCCCATAAAATGCATAAATAAAACCCATTTATATAACATGTATGTAATTAGTGAAACCCGAGCAAGGCATGCCACCGTTGGACTGCATAGTATTTTACTGAAAATGTTACTTTCATGTCATTACTTATTTTTTTTAAAAACAATGTTTCTAGTGTTTTTCCACTTTTCAAATCAATGGAGATTTAACTATGGACCACTACCAAGTTAAAATTGTATGGATATGTGTTAAATGCACCATGCATATATACTAACTACCAATCTTAGCGATTAGACGGAATTTGGACGGTTATACATCCACCACTCATGAAAGCTATACTTCTTTCAAGAAACCCCTTCAACTTATTGACCCAGATCTAGCTACTCTTTTCTAATCATCCACACCTTGTAGCAGTAAGGAACATTCGTCTTAATGGAGTTGTGGCATATCCGGTGGCTGAGATTAGCTGGAGTTCTATTTTTTTTCTTTCTTAATTTGGAGTGCTTCCTACTAGACAAGATCCTACTGCTCGAGCCAGCTGACCTTAAATTAACCTAGACTCTTAGTTATAATACAGCACTTTAATTGATCTGGTGTTAAGTTAGGTCAGATGCATGCCTTGCGCACTATAGGCTGACATTAACTAGTTTCAATCGTGCATCACTAATTCTTCAGATCTAATTATCTATGCATGTGCCTCCTGCCAAATAATACTTCTTAGCAACAAGATTAGGATGCTTAATTAAGTATGAATCATCTGGCCTTGCACCTCACACCGTCACATGACATGATAAGTAGGATAGATCTGATCGACTCATATACTACATGGGGTCAGCTGTTTTTGTGCCCTTTTAGGCCACTTGCAACAATAATGCAAAGATGATGCCACACGTTTTGTATGCGTATGTGAGAAGATAAGATATCAGATCTAACTGAGCGAATTGAAGAGCGACTTTAGAACATTTGGAAGAAAAAAATGCTCTAAATTGGGTATTATCATGAGTTTGTGACAGTGAAAGGCAGCCTTTTGCAATTGGGTGCGTTTTCGTCCAGGAAAGTAAAACCTCTGGATTTGTTCAAGTCGTCTTCTGTACGATATGTGTGCTTTGAGAATTGAGAGTTGAAGTGTGGATATCAGTTAGCTTTGAGTGCTCCAGTAAAATAGTGTGACACCACATGGATATCACTCCATGTTTATGATAAGTATTTGATTATAAATGCTTGTGCTTTAGTATCAAAGTTTGAGTTTGATTTTATGTCTTTTAGGTTTTACTGCCTGGAAGGCAGCGGTCTGACTAGCTAGCCTGCAGAAATGGTCTGATCATTGTGCAGAGGCGGTCTAACCAGTCAGACTGGCAAGCGGTGTGACCGGCCTAGGGAGGTGTTCCGATTGGCCATGGGAGGCAGTCCGGCCGGAGTTGCGGTAGTATAGGACAGTAGTTAGCGGTAGCTATTTTCTAGAGAAGTGTTCATTGCATTGCACGAAATTTTTTAGAGCGGTGCAACTGACCAAAGGTTGGCTGTCTGACCGGACTTGAGTCAGGCCATCTGACCAACATGGATGTCACAGTCAGACCGGTCCCCTATTACTGAGAAGAGTTAAAGTCGGTCTAGGGCGGTCTGATCGGCCATTAGATGGCAATGGAACTGGCCTCTGGTGAATTTGAGTGGGAGTTGTGTCTTGTTTGTGTTGTAACTCTATGAGCTTTTGGGAGTCTTTGTAAGGTGTTAGTCATGGTGGGGAGTCCATGCAAATGTGAGATATGGCGTGAGTCTATGTATATGTTGGTTTTCTAATGAGAGTCAAGTGCATATCATTTGTGCTTGGAACGATTGCTTGGTCTTTGATGTGCATTGTGCTTGGTGATTGTTGCAATCAACGGCAAGACTAAGGCTAGTGAGATGCCCTAAGGCCATGGCGTGCTGCGTAAGTCCGGGTGGAGTACCATCTCAAGCGAAAAAGTACGGAAGAAAGGCAAAGATCGTGATGAGGCAAATATCTGCATGTGGTGTGCCAATTAGACTTGTGTTTTTCAAATGATGATAGTTCTTGGAGCAGACGTATGATATTGATGGCAAGTAATTGAGCATCATGAACTGTGTTGTAGTCTGGTGTGTTATAGGACTTGAGACGTTTCAAGTAGTGATGTTCCACTAGAGGAGGTGTATGAACTTAGAGAGACAATTCATTGGGTTTCACATCCTTGGTGTTTTGGTTGCTTCTAGGAAAAACATCGTGAAGACCGGTGGGTGGCAATCAAAAAAATTGTTTGACACCAGGTGGAGAGGTAGTTTGCAATACCGTAGAGGTGACCTAAGTGGTTTAGGTCATATCTTAGAGGACAGAGTGTCATATCGGGTTATTGGAATCATTTGAAATTTACTCTTTGAAAAATATGCAAGCGTGTAAATATAAGACATATTTGTTTGTGGGTTACCGAGTTTTCCTATTTGTAAATGGTTGTATCCACTAAGTGTATGCTGGTTGCTAGGGTTTAGTGGTAAGTGAGGAGTCTCTACTATATAAGCCCTTATGTGTGCGAGATAGATATAAGCTCTCAAGGGTTGGCATTCTTTGTGTTGGAGACTTTGTGTGTGTGTGTGTGTGTGTGTGTGTGTGTGTGTCTAGCCTTAGAGCTCTATTCTCCTTGAGAAAGTTGCTGTAAAATATTCATCTCTAAGTGAAATAAACATCCAAAGTAAGTTGTGCCATATATTCCTCCTTATACTTTGATTTGCTTGGTTTTGTGGGTTGAATTTTATCTCCTCTTAATCTCTTTTAGTGCCAAGGATGTGTAAGAGATGAAAATATCTCTTAGAGATTGTATCCCATTCATCTAGGCACTTTCTATAGAAGTTATTATGATTTCTCGATTTTGATCAAGAGATGGGTGATTTTGGAATTTTGATCTTGAGGAGATTTTGGCTTAAGTTCGTATTATGATCTAACTTATTATGACATATGAGAACCTATCTAAGGTCATCTAAATCATCAAGAACTCACGAGCAAGAGCAGACTGAGGTTTTCCTCTTTTGCCTGGTTTTAGTACAACATTTCTTATTTTGGATAAAAGTTGGGACTTTGGCTTTGATCTTCACAATCTACGAATGGAATATGTTCCTGACATCCTAGGGAGGACTTGTGCCAAGTTTCATTGTGTTTGGATTAATGATTTAAGAGGTGTCTCTTTTCTTGGTTGTGAGCCATGTTGATTTGAGCATTCGCCTTGATGAGCGATCAGACCACAGTGACCCGAGCAGTCAGGCCAGCTAGATCAGTAAAAACTAGCCGAATGGGCGGTCAATCCGGTCGAGCGATCCAGCTGCCCTCTGGCCGTTGGTCAAACCGATGTGATAGGTTTGTCTCAGGTAGTTTATGTCCTTTGGTTCTTGGCTTTGGAGTAGCTTGTGAGTTTGTGTTTTTGCTGCATTAAGTTGATAATACCAAGGGAAAGATTTTTTAGAAGCTATTCGCCCCATGTGACTTGCCATACCGATCCTACGAATAGCTTGAGTTGTGACCTTTATAAGGTTTTGCACACTGGCAACTATTAGCTAGCAATTGACACGAAAATAAGTTTTTAGGTTTCCCCCACCATGCTCTTTTCTTTTCTTCAGTTATATTAATACTCATTTATTAAAAGCATTCTTTACGTAACTCCTTGTGGTTAAAAAATTGACATTTTGGATATTGGCATGGTATTTGAAATGCAACTTTGACTAACAATTTGCATTGAACATAAATGTAAAAACTAATAGAAATATAATATTTGAATACTTATTTTTCATTGATGAAAATGTTTTTTTAAGATAAAAGTTCTCATAGTATGTTGGTAAAAATTAAAATAGTTTGATTTCACGCATACAAAGATATCACCTTCTTTTTACCCAAAGGAGTGAGAAGGAATTTTGTGCAACATACTATATATATGCCTCTAAGTTTGAGTGACTTCAATTCCTTTTTATTATAGGGGGAAAACCTGATATGTAAAAAAATTGTAATGATGTTTATCTCCACCGAAAATATATATCACTTGTCTTACTAGTTGGACACAACCAAAAAGAAAAATTCAAACCATTGTGTGATCACTTAAACACTTATAAGAAGCACGCTTAAGCATAAAATCCACTTGTGTAAATGAAGCACGCTTAAGCATAAAATCCACTTGTGTAAATGTTATGCGAAGGGATGCTACTTACGAGCTTCATCTATATAAGCATCCGTGTGGCAAGAAAAATAGCAAGACAAAACCTAGTTTTTTATAGAAGTGCCTCACTAAGTGTTGATGTAAACTACATGCAATCAAATATAACCATAGCGCACGGGTCAATTGTAGCCTTTCGCCTAGAGTATTCTAGTGGATCGAATCCACAGAGAACAAACTATCGATCACCTTAGGGTTTTTTAAATCAACAATCATCTAACTACCCAAGAATCGAAGTGTGAGTTAAGGATAAAGGATGGAAGTTTATCGTGAGCCTGCGTTCAGATAATCTAGGATTAGAAGGTTTGAGCAAAAGTTGATACTACTACCCCGAAGCTAATTTGATCTAACTATAACATCCACTAATTGTTGTGCAAGATCTCTCACGAGAGATTAAAGTGCCCTTTCCCAATCATGCGCCCTTAGATATCACGAGCCACAACCATCTACCGATGTCTCAACTCACTCATCTCCCTATCTAATGCATAAATGATCAATGAATTAGACGCCCAACATAAGCTAGATGTCGGCGGTACATTGTTCTCTATGCCCTAGTGTTGTTATCACTATGCACAGCTCCAATCCCCGAATATATGGATCTTTCTTACTTATGTGCTAACTGAACTTGTGCTTATAAACTAGCATGCAAGGTTCCAATCCCCGATGGTCAATTTTTATGATAGGAGCTCCCCCGTTTGTGGGACATCTGATCAACTAGAAATAAAATATCATTGATTGCAAGATAGAAATAGAAGAAGCAACTAAAAATAGACTAATAAACATGAAAGATAATTAAAGATTAATTAGCTAACGACGAGGAAATATATGATTGACTTACAAGTCAAAGTCACAACTCCGGAACCTCAGCTGCTGATTAGAATCATCCCTAATTAGAGCCTAATTAGAAATCCTCTAATTAGATAGGATAATTAGAACCACAATTAAAAAGGTCAAGTAGAGCCCTCTAATCTGATTAGAGAGACTAATTAGAGCCTTCTCAAAGCTCTAGACTAATCCTACTACTAGAAAACATGGCTCCAAACTCGCTGGAGCAGTGAGTTTAGAACTCGGCGATGGGATGTCAATGGGATGGCTAAGAGTGTGCCACTAGGGTCCTATTTAAAGGCCAAGGGTTCGGAGGGTCACATCTTGGACATGATAGAGTTTAAAACAACTAGGATAGAAAGTTTGAATTCGGAATCTCTTTTGTATTCGAGTTGGTTTGTACCTTCCTTCTGTGTAGCAAATTTTTTTGGAGGTCGTATCTCAGTCGTCTGAACTCCAAATAAGATGATTTTGGACTCTAAATTGTAGCCCTTGAAAACATCTACAACTTTATAGTTGTCAACTCATTCTTCGAATGTCGTCTTCTAAGTCAAAAAGCAATTGAAAATTGACTCTGTTGCGGACTCAGATTCTCTGTGCAGCCAGCATTGTGGGTGCCATATCTCACAGGTCAGAACCCCAAACTAGGTCAATGAGGACTCTAAATTTGACTTCTGAAAGATATCTACAATTTTGTTGTTATGCATTTTTACATTGGAAGTTGTTTCGGTTGCGAAAATCTCTTTGCAAGATGAAGGACATATTATGTCCCATTTGTTGGCGTGGCAAATATGGAATCTTCCAAATTTCTTATTTCTTTGACTTTCCTTTCTTCAAAAATTGTGTGGAAGCTTCCAGCAGCAATAGAATAAGTTTTCCTACTCAATTGTGGGTCCCACTAATGATTTATCCTCAGAAATTAGCGTGCACAAAGCAATCCTCACGTCTATCATGTCATTGACCTGCCGAAGGCTCGGTGTTTCCATCATAACTTTTCTGTCCGAACTCCAAATTTGGCAAATGGTATATGAGTTTTAATCGATGCGAGCACCATCATGAGTGCCTCCAAATTGGTATTTGAAGATGTCTTGGCCATTGAAAGCTCATGATCTTTGGAACCCGTCGATTTGCCAGTTCAGAAGCGGACTTCTCCTAATGAGTTATTTGGCACAAAAAAAATACCTAAAAAGTTATGTTTTCCTACAATACTTTTACATTTATATCTGGAATATGGATTATTAGTAGCACAATACGTAACGTTAATGGTGCAAAAGAACAGGAAATGTTATTGTGGAAGAGCGTGAAATATGTATAAAAGCAGTGCCAACACTAAGCGCCTGCATTGCACATGCTCTTATGCAGCCGCTAAGGCAGTTAACTACTAGGAATGTGTTTTAGAACATCTAATATTGTATTATAAGCTGATAGGCTAAAAATGCTTGGAATAATCAAAAAAATAGGAAAACTTGTTGTATAACAAGTACAAATATACATTTAATACTATGCAATAATGAAAGTTGTATAATGAATATTAATTGTTTTATTTTTAAATATAATTAATATGCACATATGGCATGTATATATTATGGACGATTTATGACTAACTTTTTAAAACTCCACATTAGACATTGACTTGAAAACTCGTTGTTAGAACTTAGACGTACATCGACTTCCACAAATTATTTTCAACTAATGGCACATATATGATAAATTTTCCTTAGTTATTAGGACTCAGAGCATGTGTATACTATATATCAAGGTACTACATACTCTAGGTTGACAATTGAATTATACAAAAAAAAAGGATCAAATTATGGGACTAGTGAAACTTGAGACTCATATAATTGCCTAAAATCATTTTATGAAACTTATATATTAGCATATGAAATAAAATATTTTCTAAAAATAGACTGCAAATACTTTATTGCATCTACAATTTTGTCTACTCGTTTTCCTATTCTCGATCGTATTTTTGTAGGTTCCAGGAAAAATGAAAAAAAGTACACTCTCTTCGCGAGTTCTTGCATAGCCTTGTGTCAGCATGTGTGCGAGACACTATATAGCGTTACGATATATGTTGCCAATAGAATATATATACTACCAAATCACATAATCAGGTGCCTCTAAAAAACTTCGAACTCATGTTTTATTCTGCGCATGTAACCTAGAGCTAGCCACCAAAATTAATTAAGAACACAGTATACAAATTGAATAATTAATTTCAGTCAGCCTCAATCTCTATGCATGTTTCGTGGACTTGTTGGGTGGATATATGTAACGACCCTATTTTTTAGAACAGGGCCGAAAAGTTTTTCGTAATAACTTAGGAGTTCAGTTGTGAATAAAAAAAGTATCATACCTACTCATGAGTGTTTTTAAAGGATTAACTTGATTAAAATATGACATAACGACCAAACTTTAATAACTTTACGAGCGTTCAAACCCAAAACTTAACTTACATTTAGAAGATCTGAAGAAATCCTACAGAAGCACTTGAGTGTGGTCGTAACCCTAACACAAAAACTAAAACATCCTTTTTTTCTTCTGGTGTCTGTTCTAATGAAAATAAGCAAGATTAAAGTACACTAGTACTCAACAAGCCATATGCAAAGGCTATGTACTAGTATGCAAGGAGTCCAAATGGATATTCACTGGATGTAATGTAATACTAGTGGATGCAAGTTTGTTGTTAAAGAATCTTTACATTTCAAAAAGTAAAACAATATTTAATTAACAAGGGGGTTAACTTATCCACAATGTCTCATATTAAAATCCTCTAAACTCTACTTATTCCTTGTTGTTGGAATCACCCATGAAACACAGCTCTATTAACTGAGAGCACGACGTATTTGAATACTATTTTTTATACTTTGCTGAGTTGCCTAGTTTTGCCTATAAGATTTCTCAAACTCTCAATATCATACAATAGACACGCAACAGATAGCGTGCGACTGAGTGAAGAAAACAAGATCTTTTACTGCTCTCCTCTTTCTAGCCTCTAACTAGTAGCTAGGAGCCATGCATTGTTGAGAATTCACAGGCCAATGCAAAAGGTGCGGCTTGATATCAAGTGGACCTACTATTGTTAAGTATGGAAGATACTGCTTCCATACCACCCCCATTATACGCGGACCATTCCCACCCTTGGAACCCCAATCCATCATATAGATATTCAATTGAATTGAGCAGCTACCAAATCAATTTTGACAAGTCAAAACTTATAGTTGAGCAATCACTATGTTCTTTACTCAGTATAAGGTTCTTGTACTTATTTTTCACCAATGAGGCAACCGACCACAAACCAATAATCCAGTGCATTATGGCACTGCTACCAAATCAAATCAAAGCCTCAACCCTAAGGTATGGTTATGGACTTCAACCATCTTATGGCTTTCCACGATTCCTCCTTAACCCTAGTATCATTTTGTAATTGTTGTGGCTACTGACCAAACAGAGAGAGAGATGGTAGTGGAGAGCGATGAAGATAAGTGTAATGGCCTGGGTCCTCCCCATGGCTTGCTCGTATATATACATACACATGAGGAGTGCTTTTACAGTTATACCCTTACATCAGGTTATCCCCTCTGGGGGCAGTTATGTCATTACACATGGCCTATTCTGGGCCTTATAATCTCCTACCAGGCCTGCTGGGTTTAGGTGGGGGCCACCCCTACGACAGTAATCCTATCGGCAAAATGCTGAATCACTAAGAGTGTAAAATATTTTAATGTTTAATATACTGATGAATAATTATACAATAGTTTATTATTATTTAAGTTGCCAAGGTGAATATGGTTTACAAGTAAAATATTATCAGTGGTAGGACTTAGCTAATTGTCATGTTATTCTAAATTATTATTTGAAATAAATAACCGTGTGCAAATAGTAATGATGAAAGTAGTGATAATTAAATAATACCGCAAGAACAATATGACGAAAGACATGTGACTTGCCTCTTTATCCAGAGTCTCTGATTATTGCACTATAGGCTTCAGGTTTATACCATCTATCTACATTGCTCCAATAGCTTCTTCATTGGCCAACTAGTCGAATACAGATACTAGCACAAAAATGAATATAAATAAGTTTCTGATTTTGCAGAATGCAAGCTGGGAATAAAATGTAATAAAATGATCAGAAAAAACACAAAGGAAAGTGGATTTGAATGGGTAGGATTTAAGTGGTGCTTGGTTTGGCTAAATAGAGTTGAAAATAGGTTAGATATACTCGAGACGGTTGAAATAGGTATAATTATGCTATTGTGTTTATGTGAACAGTAAAAGGTTTGAACAGTGGTGGATCGAGTTTTGGCTTAAACTATGGCGAATTTGGGTCTAAATAGTAATGGGTTTCGGTTTTGGGCTTGGTCCATATTTTCTTGGTTTTTGGGCTGACTGGCCTGGTTTCATGCGCACAGCCCACCGGCCTAGTTTACCTTCGTCCTTCTCTGTTCAGCTTGGCACACTAGCACCAAATAGAGTAGGTGGCAGTGGCACAAAGGAGCTCCGATAAGGTTCTTGACGATGAGTGATGCCATGCAAAGGGGTTTTGAATACTAGGGTTTCCATGTTCAGGCTTGGCAAGGTTTGGGGACTTCGGTGAGGGCTAGCAACTGTGGAGGTTTGTCAGACCACTTCCATGGGATGGCGTCGCCTCGGTTGGGTTCCGGTGAGGAGCGTGGGCTTTTAATCATCTACGAGGGATGGGAAGGCTAGCGGAAGCATTGGTTTTGCTCTCTAGACTTGTGTTGAGTTGTCCACGGTGACACGATTTTGGATGTTGGTGGGGCTCATCGCCAGTGATCTAGGGGCTAGGTGTAGCTAAGGTAAGGCTGGGGTTGGGTTCGTGAGGTCTTGGTGGTGCTAGGGGTGAAAGTAATTGAAGTTTGGTGGAGGCATTTCACGAATTTGAAAACTAGAGCTCACCGTTGATTTTTTAGTGATGGCAACGATAGTTTGGTCGGAGGTGAAAGGGATGGATCGGGTGTGCGAAGGGTTGTCAATGGAGGTGAATGGTGAGGTTAGCATAGCTTTTTAGTGCTCGGGAAGCGGTGGGAGCAGTAGCGGCTTGGTTTCAGCGGTGGCCCATTGGAGTTTTCAGCAGTTTGGTGGCATGGCTAGCAGTCACGGTGACGTCTTGGTCTCAGTGCTCTCCTTTGCGCTAACAAGCTCGCGAGTGGCAGTGGTCAATTGTGGGCGCGCGCGTCGGACAAAGGGCACTCTGCTTGGTGGCAGTGGGGGGAGGGGGACGGGCTCAGGTGGCCACTGTGGCATGTGGCCGAGATGATGTAGGATCAAGAATACCGACTAGAGGGTGGTGAATAGGAGATTTTTAAATTTTTCTTTTCTTCTAAACAATTTTCAACAATCTCAATCTAACAAGAATGTAAAGCACTTAAACCTACACAATTCTAGTCAAGTAAGAAACAATACTAGCTCTATATTAAGCAAATGATCACAATAATACTAACAAATAAGAAGTAGAAGAAAATATGAGAGAGATGTACACAACGATGTTTTACCGTGGTGTTCGGAAACTTGCCGGTTTCCCCTAATCCACGTTGAGGTTAGCCCAAACAAATCGGATTGGCTCCATGAATTAAGCTGAAACACCTCGAGTCCACTAGAGGTAGCTCTTCCCCGCTCCGGGTAGGTGAGCTCCAACCTTCACACAAATACCGGGTCTTCTCACAAGCTCCTTTGAGAAGATCACCGATCAATCCTACACCCAATCGTCCAGGTGCCGGCAAGTACCAAGAGTAATAAATCAGAGCTTCACTTGATTGCAAATGAGTGCCAAAGGATCAACTAATGAATGCTATGCACTTTTTAGCTCAACCACCTCAATTGAATGCTCAAGAGAGAAAAGAGGTGTGGAATGAATGCTCAAAGTTCAAAGATGTTCAATGGAGTCTCTAACATTTGTCCTTGAGCAGTGGTACGGGTATTTATACCCCTCACCAACCAAAACTAACCGTTTGGAATAAATTCCAGAAAAATCAGGGCGAGCGGAACTATGTCGGCCAAAGGCCGGTAGTTTCACTCCACCTCTAGCGCGGCAGAACGGCTATGTCAGAGGCTCTGCAGTAGCCGTTGGAAAGTCGGTGCGGTACTATCGCCGTTATAAAATGCGGTACTACCGCTCTGCGGTAGTTCCGGGAAGTCAGCGCGATACTACCGCTTGGGCCAGACCCCAACTTGGTGCTCTCTGGAAAAAAGGCTCCGCTCTATCTCCGGAGCTTCCGGGCTCCAAAAGTACTGCTCTATACTGCATTACTACCGCATCCAGCGGTAATTCTGGTGTTAAAATCGCCGGTACTTCCGATCCCGCGAAATCTCAAGTACACCCAGAGGGTGCTCTCTGGAAAAAAGGCTCCGCTTGGACTTCGGAGCTTCCGGACGCCGATAGTTCCGATTTTGCCTACGAAACTTCTGCTCTGCGGTAGTTCCAACGTTGAAAACTGCAGTACTACCGCTCTTCCAAGCAGAGCACAGATTGGCTTTTTAAAACAGATTTTTAATGAATGCATGATCGTAGTTTGATCCAAATGGCACACAAATTTTGCTATCAAGCTACTTGCCATGATCCCTCTTTATGGTACGATTATTTAACCTATAATCCGGTCTTCCACATTTTCTCCTAAGACCGGTAAAAGTAAAAAAAGGATCATATTCTAAGTATACCTTTGTCTTGAGCCATTTTTTGTCTTCACATTGATCCGTGGTTTGCATCTTATTGACCACTTATGGACTTAACCTTTAAATGCTCACTAAATACGTTAGTTCTATATTCACATAAATTCATTAATTATCAAAACCATTCCAAGACGGTGATCTATTGATTCAACCTTGACCCCAGGGGTCTCCTCTCCCCAACTACACTAGGCTCAAGGTGGAATTAGGGGCCTAGATGCTTTCAGGTGAGGTGACGGCTTTTAATGGTGGTGTCAGAGCTTGCCAGAGCGTTGTACAACCATTGACGAGAGTGGCAGTGACGAGCTTATCTGAGGTGTGATGGCAGCGAGCCGAGTGGCAAGGTTGAACATGGCGAAAGCAGTTTGTCTGGAGAAAACGGGAAGCTAATTAGGGGAAAGCGTAATTGGTTGAAGGATTTTCAAATTGAGCAAGTTTCCAAATTTAGCTGAAATTCAAAAAAATTGAAAATTTTGGGTTGTCTCGATATCTACGATATTTTGTTGTACTTGACAGGTCTATTGGCCTGCATTGTTGACCTAACATATCCTAAAAGCGAGCTGGCAGATTAAGGAGGCCGACGTGTAAGCTGAGAAAGTGCCTAATATTCGTTAGGTGCTAGCTTAGGTACACCAAAAGCGAGTGATACCTAACTTACGGTCGAGGGCTCGAAAGCGGCTACAATGCTAGCTACCTGCATGCATGTATTTATGCGTCTGGCTGGGGATAAAATGGCTGAAGATCGAGATTGAAGGGATTGAAAGGCAAATAATCCGGGATCGCCACCAGGCCCACCACCCACGAGGAACAAATCAATGCCTAGTTGAAAAACTAATCTTGTGTCATCTTCTTTTGCATCGTGTGACGGCTCATAATTGTGTTTAGGAACGTAAGCAACTTGACCCGAACATGGCCGATACTATACATGGAACACGAATCACGCTGCTCACACAAATCGCAGCGAAAAACCGAAGCCGAAGCCGCCTCGTACGATAATCCGTCCAGTCAAAATAAATGTTGTTTTGACAACTATATTGTTGCCGTGGGCAAATTCCTCACAACAGCACCGCGTCCCTATAGAAGGTGTTCCCTGGCAGCGTATACGATGGGCCAGCCACTTTTCCAACAAATTGGTGAAGCCAATAATAGATGAACATGAACGAAAACCGATCCTGAACAAACGTCGATGCAAAGTAATAATGAACAGGAATGAATTTTGAAATAGAGAATAGGTGTAACTCACAGATTGATTAACACGTCAACATGTCAATGTGGAGCAATAACGAACAGGAACGAATATGAAAGCAGACGATAGATATAACTCACATATTGATCAACACATCGATGCGAAGCAATATTGATCAAAGTCAAATTACAAATGTAAGCTTCTAATAACTACGACCTACACCTAAGACCTAAGGTATAGGAAACCTAGATGGAAAAAGTAGTAAATGTTGCCGTGTGTGCGTTTTTGTGTCAACCAGTATAAGGTATTTATAGACTAAAATAGCAGACTCAATCTTGGATTGTATTTCAAGTCTCTCTCTCTCTCTCTCTTCGTATCAGCTCAACGTTTTCTTGCAGAGTACCTGTCCGCTTTGAAATCTTCTTGTTTTCAATCTCTTGTTGATGATTTTCTTCTTCGCATCTATATTTTCTTAGTCGGCATCTTCTAAAAACTTCTTAATGTGGCCGATACTTGATTCTGACTTCTGGCAAATCTGATCTTTTATTATAATTACGTCAAATGCTAAAAATACTTTTGTCGATTATTTTACCTGACAAAATCTGAAGACAATACAAATATAACATACGTGCAAATCAAACTTTTCACGTTAAACTTCGGCCCTTGATATATTAATTTCTATAGGTTCAATTAATTAGACCTACAACATAAGATTCATATAAGCTATGACCTTTCAGCACCGTAGCTATATTTGATCTAATCAACAGATAGGCCCTCCGACTACCACTGTTATATATTTTCCCGTAAATATGTAAGATATAGGTCATAAGCTTAGGGCCTCTGCACTGTAATGGCCAGAGTCTTTCAGTGCAAGCTCATCTATTTGAGTATGGGTCTTATTGGTATTTTCGCAAAATTAGTCTTATGGATACTACTCTAATGTTGAAATGGGTCTTATGGATGTACTAGAGGTCTAGATGCCCCTGTCCTAAGATGCTCCATCACTACTAGAAATCACAAGTTTCCCTAATACACTAGGGAACAGGCCAAAAACCACAGGGATATAGTTTCCAAGAGAAGTTTCCCAGGGGTTTTTTCCTCAGACCCCAGGGAAAGAGTAGTTTCCCTTGGGCTCTAGGCACTAGGTAAGTAATGTCACGTGGCATGGAAAGTAGCTTTCCCTTGGGTAGTACTTACCCAGGGGAACTATTTTGTATGTAGTTTCCGAATTCATAATACTAACTTTGAGAGACCTCCAGTATAAAACATCAGCCACACAAAGATATGAATAAATTCATATGTTTAAGAATATAAATTCATATGTTCGTCAAAATTGACTAATATAACCAATTTGCAGGCATTCATAACGAAACAATTTGTAGATTTTGCACATGGAAAAACAGCTAGGTACTTATATACCTTCTGTATGAGTGATAAAGGAGTAGTATTTTTCTAACAGAAAACACTTGCACTACAGATGTAGTTAAATCCATCGCACACAATACATCAGAAGGTTTCAGTTTTGAGTTGCCATATTGCCATCTAAATTGAAAAGATATGAGACAATTATTTTCCCATCTTTCTATAATTACGACAAACATCCAAGATACCCAGATTGACAAGTGGGAAATAAGACTAATTAGTTTCATCGGTCCCACCCTTCTGAAGACCTTACATACCAATAAGAAAGACAATGATCTATTTTCTTCATCCTGCAAGCAAATAACATTTTTTTCAAACAGACATAAATGGTTTTCTGAGCGGCACTTAATATATTTGTGGACAAGACTTACTATGTCTTGGACCCCAGATTCACAATCCGCAACCCTCTAATTACACTATTCGTTGGATCAATAGATAATGCACACATATACATTGCTGAATCATACACATACATCACATGAACCATATCATATATTTATATTACATATCGAAGTTCAAATAACCCATATTAGGTATAGTTTTACATAGCGGGCCGATCAGGCCAAATGTTACATTACAAAAAGCGGAAGCAAAAGCAGAAAGCAAAAAGTGGGGCCACACCTTGCCATAGGCAAGTGACTGAGGGTAAAGTATGTACAACAAATACTATCAAAGGTTGGATAATAGATGTTCACACAATCACCATTAATGTGTATCCAAGCAAGGGTAAGAACGAGAGACTACAAGAACGGTCTAGGCTCCTCCATCGTCTTCGTTGTCTGGTGTCCAAACACGGCATAGTAGGCATAAGGTCTTGATCCGCGGGTTTTGAGTTATTTTAGTGAGCAAGGATGAGTACAAACAACCATGCTCTACGAACCAACATACAGAATGCAATAATATAGATGTAACGCGTAACAAAGGAAGGATCAGATTCTTTTATTTGCGAAATACCATAATTGAATTACAGTAAGTAAAATCATGAGGCTTAGCATTTTTAACCAAACTATATTTTCTAAAGAGTGTGAAAGTATGCAATAATAATTAAGGTGCAGGTTCTATCCACCTGCTTCATGTTTTCATCCACCATATGCTAGTTTTGTTACTAGAGTTCCATCCACCTATTATTATCACTGGGCTCCATCCATCAAAGGGAAATCAACTCAGGGTTTCATCCACCCTTCATACTTTTTTATCCCACCTATAAAAATTCTTTTGTAAATATATACTAACTAGAGTAAGTTTTCATACCTATCCTTGACCATGAGTATGACTATTCAAATAGTTTTCACTATGCAGAGGTCGCACACCTTACCTACAAGAGATATTCAACTTGTTATATTTCATATATTTTGTTAGACATACAGATCAAGAGGACCATCACAAGGCATTTACAATGCATCTTCCTAATGAGGTTTGACTGGTAAGATTTCCATCGTTGTAGGGTTCTATTCACCCTCTCCAGAGGCATCCTCTTGTGTCGCATGGTGACTTATACCAGTAACTCAACCCGTGTTCATCCGGATGGCGCAACCAGTGCTGGGTGATACAAATTAATTAGTTAGACGACACCTATTATAACTTGTGATTGCGCTATTTTACATTGAGAGATCATCACAAGATTCAATCCATAGGGTTACCTATGCGGTTTTACCACAAACCACGCTCTCATCCTCCCATTGCACTAGCCCCACTTACCATCCACTTAGGTATTAAGCAAGTTTAGAGTTTTATGATTTTAAAATATCCTTTCTAGTTTAAATACCAGCCACTTCCCTCCAGTGATTACCCAAATCAAGTTTTTATGTTTGAAATGATGTTAAGACAAATTAATACTCTATGTATCTAAACAAAACTAAGCATTGCACCGTGACACAGACAAGATCTGCCTCACCCCATCACAGGTTGGGTGGGGTTTAGTTTTGAGGTTGACTGATCCCTCCCCATCGCTCCGATCGTATAAATTATATATCTTATGTACTTGTAACCTTTGTAAGGCATAATTATGTAAATTCGACTGCCACTTGATATACACTCGCTAACTCTCTGTACTCCATAACAGAATACACTTTCATGGCTTTTGTTAACAAAAGAGTTTTAGTGTCACTCGATCGAGTGATCCAGTGATGAAGGGCGTGTTATAATACAAGTAGGGCCACGTGTTTCCCAAATAAATAAGCCTCTGAGTGAAATGCTTGGTGCATAAAAATCTTAGAAGGCAAAACTTTAATGATTACACTAAAGTGAACTAAAACAGCCCAATAATTGTCGATGCATGGATTACCGAAGAGCATACTACTCAGAGAATATGTAAGACATAAATTAGCATCTTAGTTACGGACATAACAGCATAGATTAGCTTCTGATCGAATTGCACATTCCATTTAAATTTTGATAACTTTTACTTTTCTACCGGTTGTATAATCACTTTTGTACGAACTTGAGTATATAGATTTTCCTTAATTTGGATGTGATATTTTTACATTCATATTCATACTTTACTTTTATCTTAATTTATCTAGAAAGCCAAATCAGGTGCAGTCAAAACCATCTCAGACATAGAGTGGTATGTTACATATCTAGCTACCTTAGTGCACTACTATAAAAAGGGTCATCCTGCATGATTCATCACAGTTGGTTTAATACAAACCGTCAGTGATAAAGTTACTACAGATGATTTTATAAGATCGATCATCTAAATACTTATCACAAGACGGTTTAGAACAAAAACTGTCCGTGATGTCTGTACTTATCACAAACGATTTTTATTCCGAATAGTCTGTGATGACCTACTTATCACAGACAGTTCTTTACTAAGAACTGTATGTGATAATATTTTAATTTACCCGCTCTCATTGAATTTTAATTTTTCACTTATCTTATTGGATTTGTTCTTTAAAATGAAAGGCTCGGTAGTTCTTCTTATCATTTCCTCTTCTCTCTTTTCACTTCTCCTCCACTCTTCATCTCCTCTTCTCTCTTCTCACTTCTCCTCCACTTCTCCTCACCAAATTTTTCCTTAAAAATAGAAGGCTCGGCCGACTATCTTCCTGAGCCCCTCTGCCTCTGGCTGTGACGCCACGATTTACTGTATAAGGCACTTTTATCGTAAGAGTGTCATGTGTAGTGTCACCGTCATGACACAACGGTGACGCTGTCGCCGCCGGCCTCCCCTTCAACGTCGGTGATATATCCCCACCCTACCCCTCTCCTAAACTTGCATCGCTGGTGATATTTCCCCCACTACTTTACTCCGAGAACTTGTATTTTACTTTCTCAACTCCCTAAACTTTGTCTCCGTTTTTTGATGTGGTGCACATGGCTGCTAATAGACTAGATGCATACGACCACGACTTATGACCGTGCCCCTACGACCACAGCATACGACCACGGTTTACAACCATGGCAATATCACATACAGTTCTTGGCGCTAGCAGCAGCACAAATGGTCTCTAAACTAAAACCGTCTATACTTGTATTTAACATTGATGGTTTTGGGGAACCGTCTGTGATGTGCCATCTAATATTAGACTTTTTATAGTAGTGATAGCGCAATTAGAGAATATTGATGAACTGAATGATGCCTATTTTTGAGGACGCGAGAACGCAATCACAAGCGATTCTTAACTAGAACCGTTTGTAATAATAGACTATCACAGATGGTTCTTAATTAAAACCATTTGTGTTGTAATTTATCACAGACGATTCGAGAGTTGTCTGTGATAATCACCTGTTATTACAGACACATAAATTCAAACGGGTCAGAAACCGTCTGTGATGACGGGTTTGAACCGTCTGTAATGACCTTTTTCTATGGTAGTGGTGAATTCTTAGGGGAGAACCACTTGATTTGTTAGTTTAGCTACCATTGTGATATGTGTTGGATCATAAATGAATTGACATTACTTGGTTTATATTGTTTAACTTTGTATAGACTAAATAGTATCACATATATTACAATTTACAAGTATATGTATGTATACATCTGAAGGTTTCTATGCTTACCAAATAGATTACCTTAACTGAATTTGATTCAATCGATTGTGCTTGTCTATTGGTTAAGAGACCACGGGGTGTAGCTTGACATAATTAAGTTAGAGCAGCAAAATCAAAATTCAATGCTAAATATAAAATCTCTCATTTTTCGAGTATGTTAAAATATTTTCATAATTACTAAACCATTACACGAGAAGTATCAAAATTGGCAAATTATACAAAACAAATTGCACTGATATATTGGTGCTATTGCTAGTGTTTCTCGCGCCAAAAATTGTATCAAAACTAAAGAATCTGGCTGCACAAGAAAAAATATTGCCTTTTGCTTTTGGTGGATAATGGATATCACAATATATTCACACGGACAGATCTTTAGCCCCAACTAGATATTAGGTCAATTCCAGGTACGTCCTATGGCATCTAATAATTAATGGAAGAACAAAAAGAAGCAAAAACTCAACCTCAATTATTGGCTTCAACAACAGTGCCGGACACCCATGCAAGGACAAGAAAATATGCTTGGAAAGCTCCAAAAGCTTGACATGGATGGACATCCACTAGGGTACGGTGTGTGTGATCAACAGCTGCAAACTCAGTGGTGGCCGTTCACTGCCATTAGCCATCGGCCTCCCCCACCACAATCACACAGGCAATTCCACAGATAAGACCTAAATCTGGATGCCCTAGCTAGCCATCAAACACATGAGCTAACATGTGCTCCATGGCGCCTCTCATGGCCGTACGTAGTGCATGGTGATGGTGCAGGTGTGCATCTAGATCGATCTCTGGCTAGTCTGGTCAGAACATGTCTAGCCTCGCAAGCTGCATCAATCAAACTATGTATCCCTGGTCTTCTCTTGCACTTTTGTTTCCTCACTTCGTCGATATGGATCATGATTCATGGATAGCAACTTGGTGGGCGGGGGAGGTGCAGGATGTTTATCTGTCCTCGTCCTAATTTTGGCGCAGGGGTGAGTTCATCCTATCCCCGGCCTCTTCGCCGTTGGAGATTTTATAGGTTAAAGAGGCACTATATATGTATTATGGTTATAGAAATCATGTGCAAGTGCGCATCGCGTTTTATGTAATGCTAATAATACGTCAGTTAGTAAACTTATTATTGTTACGGAACACAATAAACAATGTAAAAAATGATATAACAACAAATAACATGTAATAGGGACGAGGGGCGAGGATTCCTTCGGATGCACCAAATTGTAATCTATCAAAAACAACAGCACTAACAGACTCTCATTTTCTGTTAAAAAACAGTAGTACAGATTGGCTCTCTTGTACAAATGTATGTTTTATATAGAAAATACTCTCACTATATTGTGATGTTGGAATGATCTTGGACGACACAAACATTAAAATGGTTTTTATATCGAAGACTAATTAAAATAGTAAATAGATTAAATTAAGAAGGAACTTACCCACTAACTTGGACAACTTTGGTGCACTGAATCTAATGATCTGACGCCAGTCACTTCTTAAGGAAAAAGAAGAAGAAGAAAGTTAGTTGACGCACGCATGCACCAAGGTTGAGCCATTTTAGCTAGAATCTAGTATAGCTAGGGTACTCTGATTCAATCTCATAAGAAAATTTAGGGTTTATTAATGTTGATTTCTGTTTTTGATTTTTGCTGAAACAAAAGCCAATACGAACGTCTTAGTTTCTATAAACCGTTTTGTCAGGTATTACTATTTATCAATCGTTATTTTTCATTTTCATATATTATAATGTACTTTGTATTTTATTATATCACAATTTGGTAAGTCGTATAACGGTCCGAATGTTGTAGTATCTTTTATTGTACCGTCTTTCTTAAATAATGCACTATTATTCATCAACCACTATTATTTATCAACCGCTTCTATCAGCCACTTCTATCAATCAATACTATTTATCGACCACTACTATTTATCAGCCGCAACTAAAAGCCATCAGCAAAAATCAATATGAACAGACCCTTCTATCAATCAATATTATTTATCGACCACTACTATTTATCACCGCAACCAAAGGAACATATGGTTTGTAACATATGTTGTACCTAAGCCATCAATAATCATATAAAGATCCAAAAATCAATATGATCAGACCCTAAAGCTACGCAACTTCTATGTTTCTGCGTCTAACAAAGACACCACGCTATTGTAGTTTCAATAAGAAAGATGTCACTATTGTATTATCGTTGAACTTAATTTTAAATGAAATTTATTTTCGTTACCTTAAGAAAACTAAATTTTCTTTTGGGATACAAGTAGTTAATTGCTCTATTTTCAGTTGGATTATTCACTACCACATAAAAGTTCATCACCCGCGCTTACGCCCCGCCTAGCACATAGCGCACTTGTAGTTCCTTAAATTAAACAAGTGATTTGTGTTACAACCATTGTCTGTAACACATTGTTTTATGTTACTATAGAATTTCTTTGTAACACATTGACGAATGTGATACATGAATGTATTAATCATCTAACTTCATGGATCCAAGCCACGGTAAAAATGATAATAGGGGGATTGTTCAGAGAGAAGATGATAAAAATAGCTGACCGAGATGGAAAATTTTTCCAAGCCACGGTAAAAATAAAGACTTAGCTAAATTTTGGGCATCCAAGCCACGGTAAAAATCTAGACTTAGCCAAATTTTGGGCATCCAAGTTATAGCAAAATCGGGATGGATGGGATTGAAGAAGAGATGGGGAAGGAGAGGAGGAGAGAAGTGATAAGAGAGAAGATGATAAAAATAGCTGACCGAGTCTTCTATTATCATGGAAAATTTTGGCGAGGAGAAGTGGAGAGAAGAGGAGATTAGGAGAAGAACAGCCGAACCTTCTATTTTAAAGAGCAAATCCAGCGAGATAAGTAAGAAATTCAAATTCAGTGGGAGTAAGTTAAAATATTATCACAGACGGTTCTAGGTCATCACAAATGGTTTTTGTTCCGAACTATCTATGACCATCTATGATAAGTATAGACATCACAGACGGTTTTTGTTCTGAACCATCAAGTGATGTATCATTACAGTTCGGAGTAAAAACCGTTTATGATAAGTAGGTCATCACAGATGGTTCTTTTCATTGTAGTGAACTTAAACGGTCCGTCTTGTAAAACTGTCTGTGGTAACTTGAAAGTTTGTGTTGAGCCGTCTGCGATGAGACGTTCAGGATGACCCTTTTGTAGTAGTGATTTTTCTCTATTGGACTGCAATGATTATATTTTTTATCGATCATAATTGTTTATTGATATTTTACAGATATTGTTATTAATGAAATTTATTTTATTTGTGCGTGGTTAATTGAGTAAGCATAAAAAAAATAGAAACAGTGAGTTATGGTCTACTTGTTCACTGTCACTCACGGCAAAAACCGCGACCTCCCAATTCTATAAACTTTTTCCTATAAATTTTACGGGAGATATCTGGTAAATATATTCATTGGTTTCCTTATACCCCAAAATAAAAATATTATTGATTTAAGTGTGCTACAATGGGTGAAGGCCCATATGTAGCACTTCTTTTTAGACCTATATATCATTTTTTTTTCTGAAAGAGCATCTCCGATTTCCATTAAAGAAACCTTAATCAGTACAGAGTTCTCCCTAGCAAACCACAAAGCATCATCAGCAAACCTAGTAAACAACGTTACCAGATCCCCACAGTCAGGACACCAAAATATGCCAAAAGCAAATCAACTTGACAAAACCTCAAAACAGAGCAGACCAAGCTATACCTGACTACAATTACAATTCCAAAAACATTCAAACCATTGAATCACAACTAGAAATCAGCCTCATTCCACCCTCGTCCAGTCTTTTGCTACATCTTCAATCTGCTGGTTCCCAATCCCCAACCTTTCCGTGCATTATATACTTCAGAAGCCACTTGTTCCAGCAGCTTGGCTCCCGCCAGCAACGCTTCTCGATCTTCCATACTTGTCTGCAAATTTGCCCAATAAGTCAACCAATAGCAAATATAATGAATGAAAGAAACAGGATCGTGACGCAATTTAGGGCCTGTTCTTTTTGCCTGTGGCTTTTGGCTTTTGGGTGCGGCTTTTGGCTTTTGGGCTATTCGTGCAAGAGATTACAGAGTAACAAAAACTCACGTGCGGTTTTTGTAGATATAAATGAAGTCGGTACAGTTGAACTACAATTAACTAGTAGACCCTATTTTGAAAAAATACTCTGTTTAAAAGTTAGTTAATATAGAAAAGCCGAAAAATAGCTTTTAGAAGCTGAGAAGAACATAGCCTTATTTTCAAAGCAAGCTTTGTTTTGAGTTTTCCATATAGCCCACAAAATTGTTGAAATACCCACTGTAACCAGCATCTTAACTTTCTCCCCGAATCTTCCCAGCCATTCAGAAAAGATAGCCCCAACATCGTTTGGAATATTTGCGAAACCAAAAGCCACTTTCACTATATTCCAAATAAAGCAAGCAATTGGACATTTTAAAAAAGATGATCAATAGTTTCCTCCATTCCACAAAACTGACACTTGGTAGAGCCCTTCCACCCTCTTTTCTTCAGATTTTCTTTAGTTAAAATCCGTTTTTCTTAAGAGAATCCATAAGAAAACTTTTATTTTCAAAGGCAGTTTGGTTTTCCATAAAAACTTCCAAGGATAACCCATGCCTTGAAATCTTAAAGCCAAATAGAAGGATTTCACAGAAAATTTTCCATTGGCGGCTAACCTCCAACTGATTCTATCTGCTTGATCATTGAGAGAGATTCCAACACAACCTTGCTGAATCATGTTCCACATATCCATTGTCTCTCCAAAAAGGGTCCTTCGAAATTTAAAGCTGTTCCAACCCTCAGTCAGTGCCTCAAACACAGTAATGTGCTTACTAAGTGGAATATTGTAAAGCCTTGGGAATTTATGAGACAAAGGCTCATCTCCCAGCCAACAATCCTCCCAAAACCTAGTTCTTCTACCATTACCAATAACTTTTTTTTTACAAAATTCATAAAAAAATATCTTTAACTTTCATCAGCCCATACCAAAAATGAGAATCACCATTTTTGTAAGAGACCTGAGACATGTTTCTCCTATGCAAATATTTTTGTCTCGGTAAATTTTGCTAGAGTCCATCTTCATTTTCCAATCTCCAAACCCATTTCCCTAATAGAGCCCAGTTCATTGTATCTAGATCGAGAACTCAAGTCCCCCTTGTTCTTTGGGAAGATAATCAATAGGTCATTGCACTAAATGATACTTTCTAACCCCCTCATCCTCCTGCCACAAAAGTCTGGATCTAAAAATGTAATACCAATGGGAAAGAAAAGGGAAGGAAAGCGAAGAAATTGCCATCAGAACCCTAGAGGTTAATTTCAAGCAACGTAGTCCGTTCATAGAAATACCTGACTGTCTGGGGGCCAGTCAGCACCTCTCACAACATAGGGTCATCACTCGGCATAAACAAACCTGAAATATTCAAAGGACCTTGGAAACCAGCCCACTGTCCCCAAATATCTATATACAACCCACAGCCACAGTAAAGGGACAGCAAAGCATCTAAGAAGGCACAGCAAGGCACCTCTCGAAGACACAGCACAACCTCTAGAAAAGCCACAAGGCAACAGCCGAGGACAACGTAACACCCTCTAGAAGACACAGCACGACATCTCTGGTCAACACGGCCACAAGAAAAAGGAGCACACACAGCCAGCCGAATAGAAAAGCAGAGAAGGGGAAGCCTAAGCACGGCTCCAGAAAACCTCAACCCCTCTCTTTTCCTTCCCATCTCAAACCCCCCAAAACCCCACAACAACAGATCGTCAACCATCGCAAAGAGAAACCAAGGCTAGCCGACAGGAGCATGGAGTTGGCAAGAAGCTGGCCCATAGGACAACCAACCAAAGAAGGAGAAGGCCACCATCACAGCCCGACGGCACACAAGAGACCAAGAAAGTGACCGCCAAGCACAAGCAATTATCCTTTACCAAAGCAAACCGACAATCAACTGGCACAGGTAGCCCGCCATCCAATCTTAGTGATAGCATCAGTTTTGTAAGACTTAATCATGCATAAACTGTAGCCACACAAGCAATAAACTAAATGGCATAGCATCACTAGAGCAGCATCTAGGCACCCCTGAGTATGTGCGCAGAAGGGAAAGGAGTAGAGGGGAAGAAGATTTACCATAGGCGAGGATCGGCAGTGGAGTGCTACCATTAGCTTAGCATTTGCGCCCGATAGCCACCGCACACTCCCCTGGCGTGTGGGTGGCTTCGAGTTCCGTCGTGACTAGCCAAAGTAGCTCACCTCCATGCCTATCCCCTTCTTGAGCTAAAAACCAAATCAAATCAAAATAGTAACACAAGCTCAATATAGAAAGGAAACGGCAATGAGAAAGGGGTGCGGGAAAACGCATTCAGGTGAGGAGGAGCCAGATCCAGGCTATAAGCCACGGGTCCAGAGACCGACAAGTACACTAGGGGCGAAGGCGGCACAGGGAGCTGGGAGTGGGCGGTGGAGGTGCCAGAGCCAAGGAGAGGCCAAGGAGGCACGGCGCCGGAGGGCCGGAGGCGTGGCGTCGGGACCCGATCTAGATTGGGAGAGGAGGAAGTGAGGCAAGGGAAGAAGAAGCGACCGAGTAGGTGAGGCCGCTCGGTCGACTGAATAGAAGAGAAAAAAAGAGAAGAAAGAAAAAAGAGGAGGAGAGAAAAGAAAAGAAAAGAGGAGAAAAATGGTAGATGTGTAAATAAGATTTATCTATGATTATAGACGACGATCATTAAATTATGATTATTTGGGCACCAGGGCATTGGAAAGGTATCCGGTGAGAGAGAGGTTGTTGGTATCAAGTTTGCGCATAGGAACATAGTTGGTTGTCTTTACGCATAGAACCGTTGTTGTTTGCATGTTGTATGAATTGCAATGTTGAGTTGAGGGTTCAGGTGATGCTTTCAGGTGGAGGTTTTGGTTTGGCACTCCACGCATCATCCACGGAAATAATCAAGCAAGTGCATGATAGAACAGCGAACTGTGGTGAATGTTTGTTATTCGTGTTTCATGCCGTGATTTACAGTATTTATGAGATGATATTTATAATTATGAGCTAATCATACCTTGATAAATACAGCTTATGATTAAACATCCACATTTGAAGAATGTTGCATCATGCAAAATGTATAAGAGCTAGGTTGGTGAGAAAGTTATATGACTAGTCTGGAGTGCTCTTGAATAAGGCCTACAGAAGTAGGCACCTCCAGGGATGGAGGAAGAGGGGTTTCACCGACGAGTAAAAAAACTCCACTATACCGGTATAAGCAGCATACAGAGACACATTATGCATTGCACTCATAGACCTACGACAATAGGCCTCCCACGACGGTGGTGAAATCAAGACCTACTTCGGTAGGCATCTCCAAGGATGGAGGCAGTGGGGTTTCACCGATGGGTGAAGCAACTTCACTATACTGGTATAAACTACATACAGAGGTGCATCGCATCACATTGCATTTGCAGGATTCTGGGTTTTAGTTCATAAATGTAATTTAATGATTACTATACTAGCCCCACTGTTTTATCGTGTACTTGCTGAGTCTTCGAACTCACCCTTGCTTTATTATTGTTTTTAGATATCTATTGAAGGCAACATGTATGGGCGGGAGTAGCACAATCGTTTCACGTGCAACAGTAATTCACATATCATCTATAGTTGACATATTTAGTCTTGAATAGTCTGAGTACCTTTTTGGTAATTAGCAAATTTATACCTCTGCTACGCTTAGTATCAAGCGTATCGACCTTTGTCATTTGGTCGATATTTAAATAAAGGAATTGCTTCACAAGACCAGCGGCAAAAGTTGGAGTTGGTAGCATTATAGAGTAGGTGGTAACACTTTGGGCTCCGAGGAGGGGCCGGGGTGTTACAAAAAAGGTCCATTCTTTTTCTTACACCAACTGGTAACTTGTAAAAAGAAAGCATGTAAAGAGGTACACTAGTAAGACAAGAGTTTAATAAAAATCAATATCCCTCCAATTGAGAGAAACTTTCCTTGCCAACACCCCAATTTCCCCTCCATTTTGTTTTCAGTGCCCTGCCACTCTTTTAGACACAATTTTTTCTAGTCCAAAGGAATGCCCAAATATTTCAGCGGTAAACCATCAATTCACAAATGAAGATTCTACTGTGATCATCTTGTTTATCCACTGCTCCCCCAAAACAGTAGAGTTCACTCTTATGAAAATTAATTTTCAAACTAGAGAGCTGTTCAAAACGACAGAATAAATTTAAGATTCTTGGGAATAAATTTAAGATTCTTGGCCCCCTCCATATCATCTTGTATTAAAAAGATGGTGTCATCCATCTACCAAATCAGAGACTAAGGTGGTGATCAACTCGGCTTCAGCTTCTGGCTTATTTTGCACTATTCATAAATTTCGTCTTTTTCTGAACTTTTGGCTTTTTGTTGAGCTTTTTTGCCGGTTCTTTTTTTTCCCGTATTTGTTTGTATTATGCGTAATGGGCTAACATATTTTTTATATTTTTAAATTTTTTTAAAATTTAATTATGCTAAATAAGCCTCTGTTAGCTACAGTGCGTTTTTCAGCCAGCTACAGTGTTTTCAGCCATAAGCCATGAGCTTTTCAGCCGAACCGATCACCACCTAACCCTTTAATGAGCCCCTGTCGTTGGGCTTTCCTCATCAAAATGGATGAAGCATCCGCAACAATATCAAAGAAAGAGGGGATATCGGATCTCCTTGTCTAAGACCTCAAAAAGTTTTAAAATATGGTCCAATTTCCTCGTTGACTTTAACCCCTACCCTTCCACCTCTAACTACTTGCATAACCCAGTCACACCAAGCATCAGGGAATCCTTTCAAATTCATCATTTGATACAAAAAGGGCCATTTAACTTTATCGTAAGCCTTCTCAAAGTCAATCTTTAAGAGTAGCCCAGAACTTTTTATTTTTGTGCAAAGAGTTAAGTGTTTCATGAAGAACCAAAGCACCTTCCATTATGTATCTGATTTTTACAAAGGCTGTCTGAGTATTGGAGATGATTTTTTCAGCAACTACTGGCAATCTATTCATGAGAACCTTAGTTAAAATCTTGAAACTCGCATTTAAGACACAGATAGGTCTAAACAATTGAATTTTCTTTGCCTCTTTGCTCTTAGGTATTAAAGAAATGATACCATAGTTAAGCCTTGAAATATGTATCAAACCTCTATGGAAATCATCTAACAAATTCTTTAGATCAAACTTTACCAAGTCCCAGAATTTCTGATAAAACTCAACAGGAACCCCATCTGGCCCTCAAGTTTTATTGCGATCCATTTGAAAGACTGCACACTTTAGCTCTTCCATATTAAAATCCTTTATTAACTCTCGAGCCTCCCCTTCCTCAATTGCTTGTATGTCGTCCCAACACAAAGACATATCCACACTTAGGAGGACCAAATAAATTCTTATAGAATTGAGTAATATACCGTTGTAAGTTATCATCACCTTCAATCACACCCTCTTCCTGTTCTAATTTCACTATGGTATTCTTCCTTCTCCTTCCATTAGCCTTAGCATGATGGTATTTAGTGTTATTGTCCCCATCCAGTAACTCTTTTTCTTTAGATCTTTGTAGCCACTTGAGCTCGTCTTGTCGAAGCAAACTGTGTAAATGTGTTTCTAGTAGTCTTTTTTCTTCCCTATCATTGGCATCCAGACCAATACTTTCCGCTTTTTTATCAATGTGGTCAATTTTTCTAGGATACCTCTTTTCACTCTCTTATACCATCCCTCAATATTCAAATTCCATCCTTTCAAATGCTTTTCTTAAACTTCACATTGTCCTTTGCCATTTTTCAATACTGGAATGATCCCCCATTCGGATATTCCAAGCTCTTTCAACTACCAGTTGTAAATCATCTCTGTCAAACCACCCCGTGTCCAAGACAAGGGGTACATGATCTGAAAAACTTCTAGGAAGGGCAGTTACTACAGTGAGAGGATAATGCTGCTCCCATTCAGTGCTGACCGGAAATCTATCTAGCTTCTCAAAAGTAGGATCCTCCAATTTATTCCCCAAGTAAAATTTCTACCACTTAAAGACAATTCTCTAAGTTTGTTTTGTTCAATTATAGCATTAAACAAAAAAAACTCCATATATTGTATCCACCATTTTTATTCTTATTATTTTGTTTCCTAATAATATTAAAATCACCAGCGACAACCATTGGATGCTTGCAGGTACTACAAAATTGGGCCAATTCTGTTAGGAAACCCACTTTACCCTCAACTTGAGCTGCTCCATATACAATGATGAGAATGCAAATGAAACCATCATTTTTATTTCTCAACAGAACTCTGACACAATATTCTCCACAAAGATGTTCTAAAACAATAAATTGCTCATTATTAACACCTAACAAAATACCACCTGACTTACCCTTAGCAGAGGACCATACCCAAGAGAAATCTTTCCTACCACCAACAGATCTCAAGAACTTATTGTTAAAATCACTTTTCATAGTTTCTTGCAATCCAGTTTCTCTGAGAAATCTTCTTTCAGGTATCCCCATTCCTCTTATATTCCATATGAGACCTTTCATGATTTACTTTTCTTCTTAGTTGAACGACATCTAACTAATGGTTTCACCCAGAAAATTTCTGGAAAACCCTTCTTTTTATTTTTCTTACCAGAAGAAAAAGGTTGAAACTGTCTCAGAACAGTTTCTTCCAAATCCATTAATGAATCATCACCATAAGAGAGTTGATCCATAATTCATTATTCTCCAAAGTATCACTATAAATGTTTTCAGTCTGAGTAATGGCTTTTTTCTGTCCTTCCATAAACAGGTTAGCCCTTGCTTGTTCCATATCTCTAATCAGATTTAAATTGGTATCTACAGCATCTAAAGAGCACCCAAGGCTAACACCCAAAAGAGATGCAACCTGGCATAAAGAAGAATTAGAAGAATTTAGTATAGAAGGTATGTTCAGATTAATACCTTTTCCCCTTCTAGATCCTTCAATTTTTGTCTTTCCTTTGCCATATCTATGATGTTCTAGTCTTCTTTTTCCTTGAGCCTATCACATCTTCTAGGTTCAATGGCTCTCACATCAGTTTTCGTAATTGTCTGTCGATCTTCCTCTTGACTTTCATTAAGCTCCACCCCCACCATCTTAGCAAAGTTGGTAGGATCTTGGGAACACAACGCATCCTCACTATCTGTAAAATGAATTCTGTGGTAGTTCCCTTCTCCTTCATTCTCCTCCAATTTTTTATCAGAATCTACTTGAAGCTCCTTAGTATGCACATTCTTCTCCGGATCTCCCAAAATAGCAGAATCTTGGCAAGTGTCAACTAACACCTTCATAAATTCCTCTTGTGCTTTTTCATGTGCTTGCAAACTCAAATCTCCAAAGTTCAAATGTTTTTTCACTGTCACAGCTTTATCTCCTATATTTGCTTTTTCCACATTTTCTCCAGGAACCTGCTGCTTGCTATTTGAGATATGTTGTGTATAACTCTTGATATCTTCTCCTTTGGTACCTTTTGAGGAGTTATCATTCTTATGTTTCTTGTTACTTCTGTCAGCACCTTCCTCTTTTCCCTCGGTGATTTCCTTATCCTTTTCCTCAGCATTCCTTTTACCAGCTCCAGCAAAATTAAACCATCCAACTTCTACCACTGATTCCACTTGAAAATTGACCATATACCACAACTTATCAGGAGTAACAAACTCTAAGGAGGCTGGAATCCTTGCTGGGTCCTTGACCCCTACCTTGAATCTTCACAGCCTCATGAGCTTTAAGAGATTCCATATCAATTTCATCCACCACTCCCAAAGATGAACCTACTTCATTCAAAGCCAAATATCCCTTCATGGTGTCAGGAATCCCAGTTGCTCTAACCCACATAGTGTGTAATTTCCCTTGAGCCATGGCTGATTGTGTCCATCCAGTAACCTCCGCAGAAGCTCCAGTTCCTCTAAGATTGAAGTCATCAAAGTTCAATAATTCCTCCAGCCTAGCTTTTGAAGGAAACCTCATCAAGAACATTCCTGGACCATGAGCCTTAGCTCTCCATTCCCAATTCCATTTAAACATTTTAGCAAAACCCTTCTCCACTAGTCTATCAGTTAGGGAACCATTCTTAACAGTAACCAGGGCCATCGGATTTGCATGATCAGAGGCATTAATAGCCTTGACATTTTGCACTAGCAAGCATCCTAGACCAGGAGCAGCATACCCCACATGTAGCCACCGGCTTTTGTTGTTTAGGTAATGAGCAGTAGATAGACAAGTGAGACTCCTTGCCACAATAAACGCAATGAACTGTAGTTGGGCAATCTTTCGTGCCATGACCATTTACTCTACATTTATGACAAAAGATCCCTCTACTGTTTTCACCCATTCCATCCGAAGTTAAACTAGATGTATTTCCTTGAATTGTCTCTCTCAACTGTTTCTCTTTTGATTTCTGAGTGTTAGAACTAATATTCTTGTTTTGGTCGTAGTCGGAGTTCATGTTGTAGTCAGGTGAGGAGGCCATGCGTGCAGACTTTAAAAGGCACATAGTCATGTAACGAAAGGTGAGCAATGAGAACAAGAAGAGAAACAGAGAGGAGATAGAGAGAGTCAAAGCGATCGGGGTGATCGTAGCGATCAGTGTGATCAAACGAGAGAAAGAAATAAAGAAGAGAAGAAAGAGCGATTTGGCTCTAGGAAATTATCGAGTATCGAGTTTATCGTGAGTGGTCGTAGGGACAGTAGAGCGGTCGTAACGACTGCTGGATAGTCGGAAGCTACAACAGGTGGTCGTAGACTGCAACACCGAGGAATAGCTGCTATCAAGGATTCATGATCAGTATATCCTAAAGTCTTGACTTGAGCATTCTGTATCTGAGATCCCCCAGATTATGAGCTGCTTGAGGGATTAACTGCTGTTGATTGAAGAAAGGCCTCTGCCCTCTGCTCCCCTTCCGATCCAGGAAGCCTTGTTCTAGTAGCTGACCATTCCCCTGCTCCAATTGTCCTCCACGCCGATGCACAACAGGCAACCTCCTCCCTAAATTCTGATTCTGCACTTGACCCTGAGGTTGAACTCCCCCTCCCGCACGACGAAACTACGTATCAGAGTAGCAGACAGCGAAGCACCAGTGGCCGCCCCGCGCGCACGCACGCCGACGGCCGGTCGACGGCGACGCGCGCGTGGTGGTGCGGTCAATTCGTCAGCCGCACGCGGCACCAAACGGTCGAGTTCCTCTCGATTAATTTACTTTTGGGCGTTCGTAGCAATGTGAATGGATGGAACGGATAACTACCTCACCGGACGCGCTAGGGGTCGTTAATTGGTATTGTATTGATAACATTTTTTTTCTCCATCTCTCTTTTTTTATTTTTGCAAATGAAACGAGAGCTTTATATTTGTATTAAAAAGGGGAGTACAGCAACTCTCCAACCGGTAGTAGCTGCATGCGTTACCAGCGGCAGTGATAACGGTTGTAGCTACAACCGGTTGCTACCTTGCATTTTCCTTCTTACACTCATAAACAAGATTCTTGATTCAACAAGGATTTTGCGATAACAGACAGCACTATGCACTGTCCATCTCCCTTTTCTAGAGCTGCCAATGATTTCCAAATGTAAGTCTGCGGTGAATTTTCAAAATAATCCGCGCAAATGTGAATTATAGCAAGTTTCTCACACTGGCTTCGTCGGTTTCAGCCTTACGCTTGCTTTGACATTGCAGAGCTTCTAAAAGCATTTTTTTTTTGCTATCTTTGGATACACTATCTTTAGAATCTAGTTAGTTACGAGAGCATTTACTAATTTATAAAGATTTTGCTGGTGTAGCTAAAAAAATGCTTTCAACTAATTGTTATGTGTGAAAATTGAAGAAAAAAAATGCTCTTGAAAAGCTACCGTAATGCGCCCTTTCAGAGATGACCTCATATCCTGGGTAGGATGCGGCACGGTGCGTCGTTCGTATGCATGGGCCATCCATGATTTCCGTGGCAAGATACTTTTTTTTCATTGTGGTAATTAGGAATGCATGGTGTGGTGACGAACGATCGTCTTATTCCATTCCTCAAGCCAAATAATAAGAGTAGGTTCTAAGTGTCAAAACGAATTGTCCAAGGACCAATTCATTCGTCAAACCATGCATGCACGCAACTCATTTCCTTCAAAAATTTACACCGCACACCTCGTAAACTAACACTTCTAAAACAGAAGAAGTTCAAATAAAGTAAGCTGCAAAACGGACGGGATGCAACTATGAACATTTCAACAGTACATCCCTCACCCTCATGGATCATTGGCATTTTAGAAATATGGTAGATATGCGTACCCTTGGTAGTCGATCGGTACACGTAGCTAAAATAAAAACGATTCCTTCCGATTTGACAATGCAAAACCTAGGTGTAAATTTCCATCTTTCTGTCATGGTCCTTACTGATCACACAGAGAATACCTAAGAACCACCAGTGAAACCACCCCCTCCTGCAACATCTCACCATCACCAGTGGCAAAACCAGAACTCAGGTTATCTAGACTATAGCTCAAGGCCTGACAACCAAAATCTATACAAATTTTATAAAAAATCATAAAAAAATAAAATTAGCCTAAGAGTCGGTCTAACAGCAGCTGGTCCAGCCTGGAGCTTGGACTTAGGCTGGTTCCGCCCCTGATCATCACCACCTCCTTTTACATGTATACTCTCTCTCTCTCTCTCTCTCAGCTAGCATTTTTTCCTTCTCATTTAATTCATGAAGCGGTTAAGGAACCTAAGAAACGCGACGCTAGCAGCATGGGGCCTTGGCCCCACTCAATTTTGTTAATCACGTATACCTCTCAATTATAATTCATGAAGCGGTTAAGGAACCTAAGAAACGCGACGTTTGAGGCGCATGCGGTCAAGTCAGTTGCACATGGGGAGCAAGTGTGCAACAATAATGCACGCCACATGTACAATGCCCTCTCCCTCAACTCTCACCATTGCCGCGTCCACCACTATATATACCCCCACGTCCTTTCCCGCCTTTGGCCACCACCACCACCACCAAGCAAGTCACCGACGATCGCCACAGCGCAAGAACTCTTCTCCTTTGCAAAAACTCAATTCGGTTGCAAAGATTTCATATACACACATATTCATATATACATACATACATGGATCGCCAGAGCATGCAGGGCGGTGGCGCCGGCGGCACCGCGCAAGAGCTCTGCTACGTCGGCGGCAGAGGTCAGCCGGAGGTCGTCGACGGGGCGTTCCTGATGGAGCTGCTGGAGGACACGCCGGCGGCGGACCAGCCGCCGGAGGGCGCCGACGACCAGCTGAGCCGCGTCATCCGGTCCCTCGAGGCGGAGATCGGCGGCGGGACGGCGCCGGAGCCGGCCGCCGCGGTGGGGGACGGCGAGAGCACGACGGACGGCCCGACGAGCGACGATGGCGGACTGGAGGACATGCTGTCCGACTTCGACAGAAGCCCGGGCCCGTGCTCGGCCGAGGCGCCGCCGCCACTGCCCGTGCCGTTCGAGTACTGGGCGGAGGTGCCGCCGGCGATGGAGCACGACATGGGCGGCTGGTACGTCGACGGCGACGGCGTCGTAGGGTACGAGTTCAGAGAACAGTGCTATTACACCTACGGTGAGGGCTCCGCTGTTGAGCAAGTGTACAGCCCCCTGTGGGAATGAGTGATGAAATATGGGAAAAGAGGTAAGAAAGAAAATATATATATATATATATATATATATATATATACGAGTTAAAACTTCACAAGAATCCTTGCAAAAAAAAACAAACAAAAGAAGGCAAACCGATCTGTGCTGCTTCATTTCTAGGTTCTAATTAATTACAAGCTGATGGATTGCAAGGTTATTTTTGCATCACCACTAAAATGATCTAGAGAGAGAGAGAGATATTTTCAGAACTAGAAAAAGAAAGTCAACTGAGCAATCTTGAATAGTTACAATCTTTTCTCTTGGAACAATATCACATCTCACTCATGTCAAACATCATAGCTGTTCCAGCAAATATATATTGCCATAGTATACAAAAGATAAGAGGAAATGAGTTCAGCTGTTTAGGCAACTTAGGTTCAATCCCGAGAAACTGAGACTAGTTTAGTTAGTAGGAGGTGTGGATGCACACATTCACCGTCTAGGTTCAGGTCCTCTTTGACTCGGCTTTTTTTTAAAAAAAACTTGGGTTCAATCCTCAGTGGACACGCCTCGCATCGATCGGGTGGAAAACCACCTTTAAAAAAATGGAAATTATCGGTGAAAAGTAGGCTTGAGTTGAACGAATTTTTTACCAGGTACATGAACTCACCAGCAGCAGAGCAAGGGTACACACATGCAACGTAACAGAACAAAGAGATCCAATCTGCCTCCGAAACAATTGAGCAAATTGTTATAAAGTTATGGGTGTATAGCTTCGACTAATAGGATTTAAATCCTGATGTTTACCTATTATGTATATGCTAGTATACTTCAATAAGAATTTTATGAGATCGTAAATTTATTCCTGGTAATCGACTGTTTAGATATGTGCTAAGAAATGCACTCACTTGTGTGGTAGTGTACTACCTGTGAGCATTCTTGAAGAGATAGCAACCACTAAGCAACATCGTGTTACTGAAAGTGGCCTGGTGTACAACTCCTGCTCTTAATCAAGTGGTTAGGTCGCATAAAATCTCTCTGATCAAATACAAAGCAGGGGGAAAGGCTACGTGATCTCCGTGGTGACAGTACTCTGTCTGAAATTCTGAATACATAATCTCTTTGCAGACCAACGGGAAAAAGATTGGCATCCATCAGCTATGTAGATAGGTAGTATAGTTTTGACGTCAGGCCCATTCAACTTTGCTAAACCCTTTTCAGCTCCAGATCACATATCAGATATCACCTTGTTGTCACAATCCCACTTGATTTTCACCGATCAACAACAAAGTTAAGAGCTAGGTTACCAATCCAACATAAGGTATAGGTATTTAGGGATACAAATTGAGAAGAATAGTAAGTATGAATAGGGAGGAGTAGTTCTAGACTGGGAATCGGAGAATTGCATCCATCATCATCTTCGAGTGCAGCCGCTGCTGCTGGGTGGGTTTTTTTTTGGGTTATAGCTTTTGGCTTTTGAATTCTGACTATTCACGAGAGAGAATATGAAAAGAGAGATAGTCGTATGCAATTTTGGTCGGTATAGCTGAAGTCAGTACAGCGTCTACTATAATTAATTTATAGATCTTACCTTAAAAAATGTACCATTCGAAAACTAGTTACTATAACAAAAATCAAAAACCATAAGTAGTAAGCCGATGGCCACTCGGGGCATGAAGTCCAGCCCTATGTCCTCCCCACGGCCCAGGGCGCAGTCCGACACTCGGGACATGATTTCGACAACTCCCAAGTTGAACGATGCGTACTTCGCAACCGAAAATATAGCAATTGGAAACTCAAGACAACTGGAGCCAACATTGCATCCTTCCGATTAAATACAACTGTGTCATGTAACAGATAATAATGTGGAACATGGCCGTATAATAGCTAGGATATATAAAAAGAGAAATAATCCACTGTTAGATGGAAAAGGGTAATTGAATTTTTTTTGTACGGATAATCTATTTTTTATTCGAAAATACATAAATATACCCGCGGGAAAATTTTTTACAAAAATAGGCTCAAGTCGCCCCCCCCCCATTGGGCGACTCTCACCTTTCGCCCAACCGGGAGGTGACAAAACTTGTGTCGCTCTACCTTGGAGCGACTGCAATTAGTCACCTTCCTATTGGGCGACTACATGCAGTCGCCCAATGGATGGGTGACTTATAATGCAGTCGCCGAATAGGAGGGCGACTTTACTCTCCCCTGTGATTTTTTTAGAGTTTCGTAAATTTTGTAGTTTTAAACTGGGAAAAAATTTGGTATAGTTGTAATAAAAGTTTATGTTCACTGGATGTTGTACGTGCATAAAAAATTTTGGGAAATTTTTTTTAAGAACGATTGAGTGTAGAACATTCGATACATAAAGTGGTAAGTGATATTTAAATGTTCCTGAGAATTAGTGTACGGATACATACATAGTGTAGAACTTGTAATGTTCAGAACTCCACCATTAGTCCTAACAAGCCTCAGGGAATACAACTTGCTGGATCTATTACATTTTGTCTACTGGGTGTAGCGTGGTTGTTTCCCTTTTCGCGCTCAAGATGGCTCCACGCATCATTCTTCCTGTTACTCTTGGTCTTGAGAGCTGCCTCACGAGTTTGAAGCTCTTCCTCCTGACGCTTGATGGCTGCTTCACGCAGACTTAACTGCTCCCGCCTCCTTTGCAGCTCATCCTCCTTGCTCTTCAGACGGATTTGGTCCACCCTCACGCGGCGCTCTTGCTCAAGCCGCATCCGCTGCTCCACCTCGCAAGCTCGAGTCATCTTGACAAAGTATTGTCCTTTGTTTTCCACCTCCTTTGGCCGGTTCTGTGGCCATGCCGGCAGCACCCGATCCACCCATTCGATGAACTTGCAAGGCTATGTGTGGCGTGGTAGATGTCATGGATCAAGTTCAAAAACGGTAACGAGAAACAAAGGATTTAGTTGTCGTCGTTACCACGAAGTCGTCATCCAGGTCTGGACACTTGAAGAACCTACGACCGTAGTTGGCTCGTTGTATTGGATCCGTCCAGACGCACAACATCGTCCTAAAGCCGCAATGGCACTTCGGGCGCTCATGCCACTCCGGCACTCCAAATGGGTCAGACCTCCAGGAAGACATTGTTGTGTAGTAGTATTGTGATGGCTAGAGGAGAAGATGTGGTATTGTGATGGAAGACATAGGAGGCCTTTATGTAGGCAGGTTATCTGGTGCAGTGGGCATAATCCATGGAGAGGAGGACATACGAATCTTTTCGCTTTTTCAGGATTCCAGTGTAGCAATAAATGTCCCTATGTAGGCTTTTCAGAGCCTGTAGTCTCGTAATAAATTCATAGTTCGTAGCCTTTTCAGTCGTTTGCAGGAAACAGTACGTTCCACGAAATAAGTTCTACAACATTGTCTTCTCAGAGGCCAGTAATCATAATTTCTGAAACAACAAGCTACGGTCATTACAGAAAACGTGTCAGCCTGAAGTCCATAACGTTTAAATAGTCCATACAGCAAATACTAAGCAAATACATGTAGTAACTAAGTAAACAGAGCAATAATAAGCTACCAGCACAACACCAACTACATTACAGAAAACGGATGTAACATACAAGTTTTACAAGTGGTACATGAAATTTAGCTGAAGTCTCCAATAACTACTGATCAGGATATGCGTTGCATCGTCTAACTGTGTGCCCCTCCTGACCACATCGCCCACAACGTGCACCAGATGTTCCAGCTTGTGATTCGTCCATGTCATTTCTAATACGTCGGCTCTGTCGCCGACCCTTCCCACCCTTCAGCATGCTAATATCCGGAACCCAGGTCCTCGCTGAAATGTCCAAAGTGGTGAAGTTTCCCACCACCCTGAACCCCCGGAGCTCCCACACCAAGCTTGCAGTATTCTCTCCTTAAAGAAGTATTCGGATATGAAGTTGCAAGGATCCATGCCCACGGTCCCGCATGCAGCGAGGACATGAGAGCATGGCTTGTGTAACAACTTAAGCTTGTTGCATGTGCAGCTAGGTTGGTTTGCATGATCTCCAAGGCATACCTCGTGAGTAATACGTGAACGAGATGTCCCAAATCCGGCTCTGTCATGGAGTATCACCTCAAAACGATGCTCCCTGTTGCCCATGACATGCATTGTGTGCAATTGACCCTTCTGTGCCTTCGTCTCCATGTACGCAGTAATTTTTTACGAATCACAGGGGCTCCGGATTGGCGCGATGAAGTGCGGCACTCGCGTGCCTCTCCCTGAAGTAGCGGATTGTGCTGTGAAGAACACCTTCCACTATGGCGACAAGGGCTGAGAACGGAGACCTCTTAGGACCCAATTGTAGACCTCGGCAAGGTTAGTTGTCATTATTCCATACCTTGCGCCATCCGTGTCGTGCAACAGCGACCACTTCTCTAATGGTTCCCCCTCGATCCACTGCGAGAAGCACTTGATGTTTCGTGAGCTCCACCTTCTTGGACCACTTGGGTTAGCCTCATCAATTGCTGGCAAGCATTGCGGTTGTGCCACCCCAGGAGTGACCGGCCCCTTGCTCCTCTCTTCGACGTTCTTCCTGGTATGCTCATCCAATAACCCCCATAAAGCATCAAATTTCCTCTGCTGGTTCTGCCTGGCCAGCCTCTTGAATAGCTTCATCAAAGATTGTTTCGGAATTGCTTGAAAAGTTTGCCCTAAGTGACGCATCGCACCACCGGTTCCTCATATCCGCCAAGGAACGGTTTCTCGTGATCTTCTTGAAGTTTTCTTATAGCCTTTATAATACCGGCATGGCGATCATGGATTACGCACACACCAGGACGGGTGCCTACAACTCTAGCCTTCACATGTCTGAGAAACCATAGCCAGCTCTCATAATTCTCACTCTCCACAAATGCAATGGCCAGCGACAATATTTGATTGTTACCGTCAACGTCTATGGCCGTCAGGAGCTGCCCTTTGTATTTTCCTGTCAAGAAGGTCCCATCTACCGAGATCACTGGCAGCATGTGCCTGAATGCTTCAATGCTAGCACCAAATGCAAATAATGCTCTCTGCAACACTGCAAATCCCGGTGGACTTATGGACGGCTTGTCGTGCACGGCGATGTACGTGCCCGGGTTCCTTTGCTGCAACACCTTAAGCATACGAGGAAGGTTATCGTACGCCGCCTCGAATGTGCCAAAACGTTTTTCCAATGCTTTTTGCTTAGCACGCCACGCCTTCGCGTAGCTAATCTTATACTTGAATTTATTCTCGATAGCTACCACAATATGCGTGGCCGCAATATCTTTCTTCTGCACTATCTCCCCATCATCAAATTGGCTATAAATCCAAACGTCAGGTTACGATGCCTCGCCAAGACAGTGTTTAGAATGCAGGAGTGCGGCTCCACCTTGGACACAATCCAGTGAGTCTCATACTTGGGTCTACGTGCGTGCACCCTCCAAGGACAACCATCCTGCTCGCACTTCACGTTGTCTTCGTTCTCGCCTTGATTTCACGACGCGAAATGTCCGCTGCATTGAAAGGGCCCAACGCTTGATGGCATCCTGCAGCGCTTCCTTGTCAGCAAACATAGCATGCAACCGAACCTCTGTGTCATGATACTCCCATGGTGATTCATGCTCATCATATGCGGAAACACCTCCGCATTAAACCGGTTCCATTCTCGGGGATAGGAACTTCTTCATCATCGGAATCGCCCTCCTCGCCGCCCTCTACACTTGCTCTTCATCCCATGCCCTCTGGTCATCGATTCCATCTGCTGCACGATATACTCATTATGCTCTCCTTCATCGCCTTGCCAAGTTCCTCTCTATAGCTTGACGGTGTAACTCTCCTCCACGCATCGCATCGGCTTGCCCGCCTCCCCTCTATAGCTTGACGGCTGTAACTCTCCTCCATGTACCGCATTGCCTTCTTCACGAGCAACTTCATCAGCTCCGCCATCGTGCTGCCCGCCCGAGCTGCTAGCACCTCCCGAAGCATAGGCGGACGCACGAGGTTGCGCAGTTGCTTGTAGTGAGCACGGTTGCACAAGTAGTACACACTCGTATCCACGGCGCCGGCACCCTTGCACAAAGCCCTTCCACGAAGCTGAGCGCACCAATGTCTTCAACTCCCATCTGATGTCCGTGGGAGACCGCTCCAAAGCCCTTGCACAACGACGCCGCACACCTCGGGTCCAATGAAAACTCGGTCACCAATGCCGCACATCTGTCATTCGAGCATTCTCGTCATCCGGAAGTACGAGAGTGACTTGCGGAAAATCGCTCAAATCCACACCATTCGAACCTTCACGAATAATTCCAGCACTATAATACACTCTCAATGTAGTGGTGGCCATTGATGATGTAGGCCTGCGTGTATGATTGAAATTTACGGCATGTTAAATAACATCGTACAACACTAAACTAAATTTTCTATACTAAAAAGGGTGCTAAAATCAATATACTACAAAAATGTTCCATACTACAGAATGTATACTACAACTTTTTGACACTAATATTTCCATACTAAATTTGTACTACATTTTCTACATCTACAATTTTTACTAACACCAATATTTCATCTAAATAATAGTTCAAATACAACATAATCAAAAAAAATACCTGATCCAAATGGATGGAATAGCTTCTACTCCTCCTTCCTCCCTCACCTCCTCCTCCAACCCTGTCTTCCTCTCCTTCTCTTCTCCCCTCCGTCCTCTCTTCTCTTCCTCCTTTTCTTCCCCCTTCCTCCTTTCCTCTTTTTCCTCTCCTCTTCTTCTCTCGTTTCTTCTCTGTGCGCCTCTTCTCTTCTTCTCTCGTTTCTTCTCTGTGCGCAGTGAGGGAAAAGCGGAGTGGTAGTGGGCGCCGATCGTGGAGAAATAAATTAAACCCCACGCCCCTACCGGTTGGGCGATCAGATTCCGCCGCCAACCGCATAAATGATCGTAATAAGTCGCCCAACGCTCAGGCGATAGTATTGATTCGCTCAACGGTTCCCACATTCCCTAAATGTCGCCTCCCGGTTGGGCGAAAGGTGAGAGTCGCCCAATGGGGGGACGACTTGAGCCTATTTTTGTAAAAAAATTTCCCGCGGGTATATTTATGTATTTTCGAATAAAAAATGGATTATCCGTACAAAAAATTCAAGGGTAATTTAAGTATGCAACCGAGCATATTGATTCTACTGTATGGAGCTGAAGTTTATTCTACAAAATTCACTGCTAGACATGATCTCGTTTCGGCTTCAGCTTCTAGCTTTCGGCTTATTTTTCACTATTCATAAATTTCGTCTTTTTTGAACTTTTGGCTTTTTGTTGAGCTTTTTTGCCGGTTCTTTTTCCCGTATTTGTTTGTATTATACGTAATGGGCTAATATATTTTTTTAATTTTTTTAAAATTTAATTATGGTAAATAAATCTGTGTCATCTACAGTTTTTTTTTCAGCCGCTATAGTGTTTTTCAGTTATAAATTACTTAAAAAAAGCCCAAATGAGCACCACCTCTACGAGTGGGAGAGAAATAGCAGGGACTAGGTAACATTTGTACCTTAATGTTAGGTCAGTAATTAATTTTCATGCTGCAAAAGGCGCAATCACTGGGATTTTCATGCTGTTGGTGGACTGCAAAGCCAACGTACGGGAACAGTAATCACAAAGACCTGCACTGCACAGAGAATGATTGAAAGGTATGATGAATGCAACAACAGAAATATCAGAATGGTACGAACGAATATTTACCTAAATGCACACATAATTGGCATTCAAACAATTCGATAGGACGATTCTTTCTCATGCGGCAAGCCGAGCGAAAAGCCAGGAGCTTCCTCTGAAATTTCTGGGTGACAACACACCTGTGCTCCACTGAGACTACTTGTTACCTGCTGCGTCAGCCAGAAGTTTCCTCGGAAGCTCTGCAACTTCTTTTTTTTTTTATTGTGGTCTTTTGCGCCCAAGTCAAAATAAATAAAACGGTTTCTCCAAATAGTTTTTTAAAGCTATTTTTCTAAACAGATTTTCGAGTTCAAAACATTATATACCATCCGCATCGATATCTCTACTGTCTCGAAAAACGCAATTAAAAACCATCAACGACAGCCAAAAGCCATCAGCCACAACCCAAAATAAAGGGCCTACATCTGTGTCAGGGACCGTTCATATTAGTTTTTGGCTTTTACTTATGAATAGAGAAATTTATAGAGACAGACAAGCATACAATTTTGACCGATATAAATGAAATTACTACAATGCATACTACAATTGACTAGTAAAAACTATTTGAAAAAAACACTTCGTGTAAAAACTAAATACTGCAGAAAAAAACTATTTAATGTAGAAAAACAATTTTTAAAAATGAATACGACTATGGTCTGAAGCTTTCCGAAGCCAGTCTCTCCTGCTGCCTGCCATGCATTTCCATTGGGTGCCTTGGCTGCTTTTGCACGAGTCTGCATGCTGCTGAAGGCAGCGTGCCCTAGAACTCGTCGGTCTAGTGTGTCCACAAGTGTGACGAAGGGTTCTCACGGCATCGCAACAAGGGATGCAGCACCTACGCCTCCAGGCGCTGTCGAGTCAGGAAGGGCATAACACATAAAACCTGCTTGGCTAATGCCTTTCTAATACTTGCAAAAGGCCTAACTAACATATTCTAAAATATTTAGGGGAGGAAAAAAACTTTGAGGTAGCATGACATGATGACAATGCGATACATAATAATAGCATTTGGCCCCCAAACCTATCTGTGCCATCCAGCCAAAGAGGTTGTTTTTGTGCTTCCACAAGCTTTCAAACTTAGCAGAAGCTCCCTATCACCGCAGGAAAGGCCATGGGTTGGAAGGCCTATCTGTTCACTATTTCAAAATCCAATTCCTCGGCTCAAATTGTCAAAGCAACGAATCAGGACTATGGGAGTACTGGTGTTAGGTGGTTTCACTCACTTCATCAATCCTGCAGACTTTGACTAATATATACGTTATATTATGTTTTTTTTTCATTTCCAGATAATGTCCTTTGCAACAGAAACAAGACGTTTGGAAATAGGCAAAAACAATAGTCAGATGGATCATGCACAACAATAATACACCTGCCTGCCACATCAAGAAAGATCATCTAAAAGAATGACTACCGGCCATGCAGTTAGTACCAGTTAACAAAGCCAATGACACTCAGAACCACAGACCACACCACACGATATCGGTGTACTCACCGATCCATGGACAGGGACGGACCTACAGTAATTCATAGGTATTCAGCTGAATACCTAAAATTTTTTTGCTAAAAATCTGCTATACATTAGATATATATATATATATGTAATTGGGTTTAAATGAAAGAATTTGAAGTGAAGAAGCAGCTTGGGCCAACTGATCCACGGCGAACGGCCCAGTGCCTGCCTCCCACGCCCGAACAGCCCAGCGCACCTCCCACGCCCAAATGGCCCAGCTAATTGCCTCATGCGGTCACACCTGCGCCGTCTTCGGTCTTCCTCCAATCCTCCTCATCTCTCCTGCTCTCAACCCTAACTCTCTCAGATCCGGTGCCCGGACGCCGGCGGCTGGCGGCAGGCCACCTGCTCGCTCCTTCCTCAGGCTCGCTCTCATGATGACAAGAAAAAGGTTCAAAGCCCAAAACCATGAAGTGTTATCAGTATTTTGGCTTTATGAGTTTCAAAACAATCTCATTATATTTAGCAACAACAGAACTAGAAACCAAAACTGAAATGCTTGCAGTCAACTATGAATGAAAAAAATGAATATTCTAACACAATAGTCAACTATGAATTGAAAAAAATGAATATTCTAATACAATCCTCAAACTTCTTATGGCTCCCATTTGGCCTCTAAAAAAACTAACCATATTTGACTGGTTGCTGCTGTACAAAACCAACCAACTCAGCCAAAAGCGAGTCCTGGTAAATTAGGCCTGCTCATCTAATGACTACTTCCATGTCAAAATATAAAACCCTCTTTTTGCTCGCAGACTTCAAGCTTGAATTTTTACCAACTTGTATTACATGTACTCCCTCTTGTCACAAATACACATCATTTTGGGATACATGAGTTTAGCTATCGATATCTTTTTAAATAGTTATATTGGATACATGAAAAATCATATGCGTAGATTTGTCTCGAAAAATACTTACATAATATTATAATTTTATTGAGTTTTATAAATATATTACAATAGAAATTAGTGGTGAAAGTAATGTTTTAGGGACCTTGTCAATGTCCAAAATAACATGTTTTTGTGATCGAGAGGGAGTATTAGACTATAAGTAACAACTACGTTTAAACAAATCCAATGGTACTAATTTCAATGTTGTCACGGTGTTGCCAAGCCGTCGCCTTGGCAACGTCTAGGCGTGTGGCGGTCCAGGGGACGCCACAGAGCTTCGTTGTGACAACCATCCTTCCCCACTCTCATCCTGTGGCCACCCCCGTTATCCTCGGCTCTGACCGGTGGAAACGGTCGGATCTGGTTGGATTATGGCTGAGGGCGGTTGGATTCAATGGGAGATGGGACAGGAGGTGGCGGCGAGGGAAGGCACCGGGGAGAGGAGGCACAAGGCGAGGGAGGCGGCGCCAAGGAGGGGAGGCGCTAGGGAGGGGGGAGGCACTGGGAGGAGGAGGCTGCGGGAAAGGGGAGGAGGAGACCGCGGGGAGAGGAGGCCATGGGAGAGAGAGGAGGTGAGTTCGGGATAGGAGTCGGGAGCCAGATTATATGAGGGGGGCCGGATTGTATGTACTCCATCATGTATGCATGTAGAGCGTATGCCTCGCCGTGGCATCCTGGCGCCATGGTCACCAATTACGCCGTGACAACCATGACTAATTTTACATGACCAAACAAATACACTGTTGAAACATGGTGGAACTATTGTCGATCAAAGATTACAAGTTTGACCATATAAGTGTGCAGAGTTCTTATATTTTAAAACTGTGGAGTAATATTTAAATAAGTAACACAACAGCTATAGACAGTTCATTAAATATATCAAAAGATTCTAACAAAGCTACCGTACTTTTGCAACTAATAATATTACTTAACAATATCATTTAGGAACGTGTCAAGTGGTTGTGTGTATTTTATCTCAAAAAAGGTTGAATGGCATATCCTAGACGAGTTCTGCCCGAGTTATGGTTTGGAAAGGTAAAAAAATCCATAAACACCCCCATAAGTCACCGGTTTTTCATTGCCCCCCATATCTCATATTCGTTTACTTTGCCCCTCATATAGTTGTCATACAAATACCCCCCAGGCCGCATGTTAGCCTATTTCCGTGGTTTTCACTATCCTTGGCACTTGTTTCAGTGATGTCAATGCTTGTTCTGATTATTTTAATAGTTATTTCAATGATTTGAGTGGTTTTGATAGTTGTACTACATGATTTTATTGGTAATGTTTCAATGCTGAACTTTTGTATTACAAATACTGAAATCACTCAAATCATTGAAACAACCACTGAAATAACTTACGTAAGTACTCCAATCATTGAAACAAGTACAAAAGATAATGAAAACCACAATAAAAAAGCGTTAACGTGTGCCATGGGGGTGTATTTGTACGATAACTTAACTTATGGGGGCAAAGTAAACAAAAATGAGATATGGGGGCGAAAAGGCAAGTAACTTATAGGGGTGTTTATCGATTTTACCTGTTTAAAAACAGTCTCAACATCGAAATAAGTATCAAAACTAGCCAATCACACATTGGACTCTGGATCCATGGAAACTATCATAACTGGCCGTTGAGATATATATGTGTTTCCTTTGCTTTCATGGGCTGACGTATTCTATTGCAATGTGCTAAATAGAGTACAGATGAGGGACATGAGAGTTTGCCAGTTTGGCATGTCAGTTAGTGCTACATCGATGATTAGTCAGATCAGAGGGTTGCTAATTATTGGGGTCCCAATCAAACGGCTATTGAAATATCGATGACGTGTCTTAACCAGAAGGTAGAAATGATGACTAGGTCACTAGAAGCTTAACCTCCTAATCAAGAATGCATATTCTGCTACATTACTAAAAATTTGGAGCCTTAAACCTATCTTCCATATTTGATATTTCAGCCCAAACTGATCTCAACCCAACCAGCCAACCTGAAATGCTATTTTGGTTTCAGAAAAAAAAATCACCTATAAAAGGATACAGGTAATAGATTATAGCATAATGTGCTCAACCAAAATGATCTGTAGACCTCAAAAGTCAAAACCAACTCACACACTATCTGACAAAATATGGTTGCTAACGAGAAAAAGAAGACATCCTGGCGATTCCAGGTTGTAGCAATTCAGTGGGAAAAATTAATAGCAAGTATTACTAACTAAATTAAGGCAAGTCATAAATACCTCATGGTATGAATCAAGCAGGTTGTTTCATTATTTATCCTATTATTTTTACTATTTATTTTAAAAATTAATTAAAGAAAAAGTACCACATAAAAATATAGGGAAATGATTCAAACTATTAGCATAGCAGTCTAATAGCTAATGCACCAGAGATTATGCAATATGCATACATTCTAAAAAAATACCGTAAATAAGAATTTCCCAACCATAAAGAAAACATGAGTGTCTCCTAATCCTAGCCAGTGGCCATTGAATTCCTCCATAATACAAGAAACAAGTTTATCTCGGAACCATCAAATTCCTCCATATTACATGAAAGTAAGAAATTAATTTATATGCTAATAATCCATGTACCTGTGAATTCAGAGAACTCATTCCTCTGTAGCCGGGATTGCAACTTTCGCTTTTCTTTTTTCCTTGAGAAGATTGATCTCCATAGCCAGTTCTTCCGTTCTGCTCCACAGGGAGTGGATAGCCTGTTTCCACCCATCAAGCTTTGAAAACCATTCATCCTGGAACTTTTCAATCATTTCATTTGCTGCAGCAAGTTTCTGCTGCTCCTCCTCCAGCCGCTTCCTCTCGAACTCCTTGACACTAAGAACAAGACCACCACCACCAGCAACATCGCCATAGAGAGGCTTGTCACAAGCGAACTTCTTCCTGTACTCATCAAAAGAGGCCCGGCTCTGTTTCAAAGCCTTCTTATAGCCAGTGACCAACTGGGCCATCACATTCAGATCATGCTCAAAGCGTCTAAGCTCTGCTTGCCACTTATTCTGTTGCTCAAACCTGGCTGAGTTTAGTGATCGGATAATTGCTTCCTTGTCCTGCAGCAGGTTAGCCAAAAATTGTTTCTCCAACAGCACATCTTGAAGTTCTTTCTCGTTCTGTGCATAGAACATGCTAGCCTCGGCCATCAAGTTCTGTATGGGTTCTGAAAATTTTGCATCAAAGACAGCCGATCCAGGTGATATGCTACTATTGTTGCTATTCCGCATCCTCTTTTGTTGATTGCTCTGAGGAAACTGCTATTGTGCCTGCATATGGTCATTGTACCCGTCAATATCCCCAATGCGCCTCTTCCCAATATTTCCAAAGAAACATGAGTTCCCGATCGCCAGGTCCACTCCATTCTTATATGCATCAGCCCCCATTGCCAGGAATTCTCCGGAGGACAGGTCATGCGCGTTATCCGTAACATTGTATGTTGCAGGATTTGAATTCATCGCTTGGAGGAGGTTTGTTGATGTCATCCCATGCAAAGATCCCATTTTTCCAGGGGAGGCGACTCCTCTGGGGTCTGACCCCATTGAGACCCAATGAGGCCATCACTCGGATGGCCGACACGTCCTCCTTTTCCCCGCACGAATCTCTCCGCGCGAGCGCCGCGTTCTCCCGTGCCGTCTCTCCGCGCGAGCGCCGCTTCAGCTTTCGACGACCTCTGCGCCGTGCGCAACCTCCGCCTCCGTAGGGTGGCTGCGCCGCGCGGCCTTCCGTCTGCTGAGAAGGTGTGCAAGGCGGCGGGGAAGGGGAAGGAGGTGCTCAGCGGGGTGGTCTTCCAGCCATTCGAGGAGTTGATGGGGGAGCTCTCGCTCGTGCCGCAGGGCAAGGACCAGTCGCTGGCCAGGCACATGTTCGTCGACGAGTGCGAGGCTGCCATCAACGAGCAGATCAAGTCAGTGCACTGCTCGCTCGCTCGCTCGCCCTGCGTGTTTTTGGGTTCCTTCTCTCTTTTTTTTTATCAATTATCCCATTCTGCGCGTTCCGGTGAATTTTGAGATTTGGCTTTGGTGAATGGATGCTTCTTGTCGCCCCTCCGTAATGTGTTGTTCCAGTAATTTCGCTTCTTCCCTGCCGCGTTTCCTTCCCTGCTAAACTGTGCGCAGTTCCCCCAACTTTGCTGTGATGGATGCAAAAATTTCAGGAGAAAAGATTCTTGTGCTTGGCTAATTTTGGTTTTTAGTTAGTCGCCATCATAGCAATTTCTGGAATCGGATTTAAAGCCTAAAATTATCATTGCAGTGTGGAGTACAATGCATCGTACGCGTCGCTTCCCCATCTCCGCCAACCACGGCCACATCCACTCCTCTCCTTCACCTGGCACGACGCCTTCAAGAACAACAAGAAGTCCAGCCTCGACTCCATCCACCTCGAGAAGGCCGCCGTGCTCTTCAACCTCGGCGCCGTCTACTCGCAGGTCGCGCTCGCCGCGGACCGCGCCACCGATGTCGGGATCAGGACGGCGTGCAGCGCGTTCCAGAGCACTGCGGGCGCGTTCGCGTGACTCAGGAGAGCGGGGTCGCTGCCAAGGCCGTCGCCGCGGAGCCACCACGGTCGATGTCACGCCCGAGTGTGCCGGGATGCTGGAGAAGCTCATGCTCGCCCAGGCACAGGAGTGCTTCTTCGAGAAGGTGATAGCCGGCGGGAAGCCACCCTGAAGCGGCGCTCGCGCGGAGGTCGCGCACTGCGCAAAGGTCGTCCTCGGCCGCGGCCGCCTCGCGCTCCAAGTAGGTGGAAGCGACGTAGAGGCGCAGCAGGCGATAGAGGTCGACGAAAGCTAAAGCGGCGCTCGCGCGGAGAGACGGCACAGGAGAACACGGCGCTCGCGCGGAGAGATTCATGCGGGGGAAGAGGAGGACGTGTCGGCCATCCGAGTGATGGCCTCATTGGGTCTCAATGGGATCAGACCCCAGAGGAGTCGCCTCCTTTTTCCAGAGAATCCATCATCAAAGCTCACCTCATCCCTCATCTCAACATCGCCTTTATTCATATTATCAAACTCCATGCCCGCAAATGTACTGGAGTTACAGCGCTGTAAACAATGTGTCATCCCCCCATCCCCCTTCTCATCCCCAATCCTCCAATTCATCACCTCCCCACCCCTACACTCCTCAAATGCATCATCCTCTGACTCCTCCGCCTCTTCACTGCCACTATCACCCTCATCCACATTTTCCACATTTGCATCCTCTTCAACATCCATACTGTCATAATCATCGGCAAAGCCAATCCCCAAGCTTAACCCTGTTGCATCCTTCTCTTCCTCCCCATCTGCCTCCTCTTCCTCCTCCTCCGGCACTGCTAGCACTTCCTCCCGTGTCACCACTATTGTCTCTGCCGATGGACCTGCATCCTTCTCTGCTGCAGACGCTGCTGCACCTTCATCTCCCACTGGTGCCGCCTCTGCCGCATCCCCATCATTAGCAGTCATCACCTCATGCGTAACAGCCACTCCTGCTGCTGCTACAAACCCCTGCCCCAATTCATCCAAGCTCTTGCCCTTCGCATCCCCATCCACTGCCTCCGATTCATCCAAGCTCGTGCCCTTTGCATCCTCATCCGCCACCTCCAATTCCACCAATCTCTTGCCCCTCGCATCAGCATCAGCATCTACCGACTCCAATTCCTCCATGCTCTTGCTCCTCACATCCACATCCCCTGTCTCCAACTCCTTAAAGCTATTGCTTCGTAAATCCACACCCCCTAACTCCGATTCCTCGAAGCTCTTGCTCCCTGCATCAGCATCCGCAACCCCCGACTCCAACTCCTCCAAACTCTTGCTCTTGAAATCCGCATTCCCGTCCTCCTCGCCCATGTCCGCATCCACGGACACCTCCAGGACAACCTCCCCTCTCTCTTCTTCCTCCACTGCCTCCAACAGCTTCGCCTTCTGCGCCCAAATGAGCCTCTGCAGATACGCCCCGTAGTAGCACACCCCGTCGTCCCTCTTGGGCAACTCGAGAATCTCCTTCTCGACGAGGCCCCGTGATCGGCCGCCCGATCAACCTATGCGCCGACCCTCCTCACCGCTTTGCTCGCGGCGGCCACCTCTGAGGCGGTTGCACATGTCGCCCCCGAACGGAGCGGGGCGTGCGCGTGCATGAGCTCCAGACGGCGGAGGCCACCGCGCCGGGGTCCACATCGGGCGGGGGAGCCGTGGAGGCGGGCTTGGACGGGAGGGAGAGCGCGCGGGCGAAGTCCGTGCGGCAGACGCCGACGCGGACGTCGCCGACGAAGCTGCGGTGGTGTTAGCGTAGCGTGGGCAAGAAGAAGAAGAAGTAGGAGGAAGACAAGATAGAAACGATAAGGCAGGGGTTCAGAAACTTGTTACAATCCTCATACCCTCTTTTCCACCCACACTCTCTTAAGTACTCTCCTATTACAGCCAATCTAGGCCGGTTACAAACGAGTTGGGCCGGCGCGCTCGCACGGGTCTGGGCGCTCGACTCTCAGCTTCAATACGCCCGTCTTCTTCAGTCGCAACACTGGCGCCTTCTTCAGTTGGCGAAGTTGCCGGATCTGGAATAGTGCTAACATTCCCTCCCCCATGAGAACCGGCATGACCCCATGCCGGAGCGCGAGGGAACTGCTGACGAAGCTGCTCATAGGACTCCCAAGTAGCAAGGGAAGCCGGCATCAGTGACCACTTGATCAACACTTGCTCCACCAGGTGATCGCCAGACGTCCAGCGGCGCTGCAAAATCTGCTCCGGTACCTGAAACTCCACATCAGGAGAAGGCAAGAGTTCTGTTACCGGTGCGGCGCCGTGTGACTTCTTGAGCTGTGACACATGGAAGACGGGATGCACAGCCGACGAAGGGGGCAGAGCTAACTTATATGCCACAGCACCAACACGATCAACAATCTTGTATGGACCAAAGAACATGAATGCTAACTTCTGATGGGAGCGCCGAGCAACTGAAGCTTGTGCGTAGGGCTGTAATTTCAGGAAGACCCAATCGCCGATCTGAAATTGTCGATCAGTACGGTTTTTATCAGAGTGGCGCTTCATACGTTCTTGCACCCGGAGAAGGTGTTGCTTGACCAAATCTTGCATCAATGAACACTCAGAAAGCCACTCATTCAGATCTGGAACTGTGGCGCCCACAAGGTCTGGAGACAGCCCAAAGTACCGAGGGGAATAGCCATACAGCACTTCCAACGGGGTGCGGCCGAGAGCTGAATGGAAGCTAGAGTTATACCAAAACTCAGCGAGAGAAATCCATTGCTTCCACTTAGTTGGACACGCATGAACAAAACAACGGAGATAAGTCTCAAGGCATTGATTCAGGCACTCTGTTTGGCCGTCAGTCTGAGGATGATAAGCGGTACTCATCCGAAGCTCCGTCCCCGCAAGCTTGAATAATTGTTTCCAAAAGGCACTAGTGAAAATACGGTCTCTGTCAGAAACAATTGCCGTGGGCATGCCATGAAGACAATATACCTGATCCATAAACAGCCGAGCTACGGTATTGGCTGAAAAAGGATGATGCAACGGCAGGAAATGACTGAATTTAGTGAATTTGTCAATAACCACCAAAATAGCATTGGCGGATCCAGATGAGGGCAACCCTTCGACAAAATCCATAGAAATGATGTCCCAGGCAGAGGAGGGGACTGGTAACGGTTGAAGGAGTCCGGGGTATTTGTTTCTGTCAGGCTTAGCTTGCTGGCAGATAGCGCAAGAATGAACCATGGACCAGATATCAGCTCGCATTGTAGGCCAATAGAAAAGTTGTTTGACTCTATGGTAAGTAGCTGGAGCTCCAGAATGTCCTCCCAAAGCATTAGAGTGTAATGCCGCGAATACTCTACTGTGGAGCTCTGCATTATCGCTCAACCAAATCTTACCATTATACTTGATAATACCATTAACTAAGGAGTAGTGAGGGTCAGCTCCGAACCGACTGAGAGTTGAGTCAAGAGTTGTTGGGCTGTTGGATCCGACTCATAACTCTGCTGAATGTCCTGGAGCCACTGTGGTTGCACTGAAGTCACCGCCAACAGCTGATCATAGGCTACACAGCGAGAAAGGGCATCAACAGCAGTGTTGTCTACTCCCTTCTTATATATTACCTTATACTGAAGACCCAGTAATTTGTTAAACACCTTCTGTTGCCAAGGTGTGTGCAGCCTCTGTTCATTGAGGTGGATCAGACTCTTTTGATCAGTATGGATATAAAATTCTCCTTGTAATAAATAATGTCTCCATTGTTCCACAACTACTAAAATAGCTAAGTACTCTTTCTCATAAGTTGATAACCCTTGATTCTTGGGACCCAAGGCTTTGCTGATATAAGCCAAAGGGTGTCCATTCTGTAGAAGAACGGCCCCCACTCCAGTAGCACAAGCATCAGTCTCAATGTGAAATGGAAGAGTAAAATCAGGGAGAGCCAGGCAAGGAGAGGAACTGAGAGCTTGCTTCAGACGCTGAAAAGCCATGTCGTGTTCACCGTTCCATAGAAAAGGGGTATCCTTGCACAGTAGCTCGGTCAGTGGCTTGGCAATAATACCAAAGTGCCTGACAAACTTCCTGTAGTAGCCAGCTAAACCCAGGAAGCCTCTTACATCCTTTACACATCTGGGTGTGGGCCAATTTTGAATTGCCGCCACCTTAGTGGGATTAGTAGAGATACCAGCACCGCTCACAATATGGCCTAAATAGGCAATTGATCTCTGGGCAAACTTACACTTAGGAAATTTTAATCTCCATTGGTCATTAGACAACCACTGAAATACCTGGGATAAGTGAGAGAGATGATCGTCGAATGTTTTGCTGTATACCAAGATATCATCAAAGAAGACGAGAACAAATTTTCTAAGACCAGGTGCTAGTGTTGTATTCATGGCACCTTGAAATGTTCCAGGGGCTCCCGTCAACCCAAACGCCATTACCCGGAACTCATAGTGTCCCAAATGTGTCTGAAAAGCAGTCTTGTGTTCTTCTCCTGGTTGAAGCAATATTTGATGGAAGCCAGCTCGAAGGTCCAAAGTAGAGAACCACTGCGACTGTGCTAACTCATCCATCAACTGATCAAAAATTGGAACAGGGAACTTGGACTTAAGAGTGATAGCATTCAGCTGCCTGAAATCCACGCAAAAGCGATACCCTCCATCCTTTTTGGGGACCAGCAGGATAGGAGAAGAAAAGAGGCTAGCACTTGGCTGTATGATGCCCTGCTGGAGCATATCTTGCACTTGTCGTTCGAGCTCATCCTTCAGTTTGGGTGGGTATCTATAAGGTCTGATGGCAATGGGCTTAGAGCCAGGAATCAATGGAATTGCATGATTACAGGCTCTGGTCGGGGGTAAACTTGAGGGTGGGTCAAAAAGGTGAGCGAAAGAGTGTAACAAAGGGTGAAGTTCATCAGGAATGTTAGACAAATCCAAGGAAGATGTGTCCGAGGTAGCATACGAAATTTGCAACAGTAAGTTATCTGAAGCTACAGGATGTAATCCTTGTAAAATAGCATGAGATCCTTCATAAGGAATGTAGAGCCATTTCTGCGCCCAATGAACTTGCATAGGGCTGTATTTCTCCAACCAATCCATGCCAATAATCAAATCATAATGAGTTAAGGACAATATCTTGAAATCTGACACAAATGTGCAGTTATCAACACTCCACTTCAGGTTATGCAGAACACCTGGACTAACAAGGACACCACCACCAGCAACATGGACTGAAGTCGGTTGAGGAATCAATGTCTGAGAACTCATCCGCTTAAGCACAAAAGTACTGACGAATGAGGAAGAACTACCAGAATCTACCAGTGCAGTAATAGTAATGCCTTCTAATGTGCCATAAAATTGGATAGTGCGCGGAGCAGGAGAACCAGAGATAGCTGCTTTGGAAACAGTTAAAAATATATGGTCAGAAGCTGAACCTGAAGGAGAATCAAACTGTGGTGATGACTCCTCAAGAGAAACCGACTCCCAAAGGTCTTGGACAGCATGTAAGACCTCAGGAGCACACTTGTGATCTTTAGACCATTTTGCAGAGCATTTGTAGCAGAGTCCCATAGCACGGCGATAAGCTTTCAGGGCAGCCAATTTAGAATCCATCGCCGCACTGCTTGAGGAAGAATCATGAACTCCAGGACCCGGCCTTTCAGTCTTGGGTGGCAGGGGCAGTGGCATTGGTGACTTCGACAGGGGTTTAGCCACTGATGCCAATGGAATTCGAGGAGGATCGCGAACACTTCCGGCTTCCTCCTGCAATAAGGCCAAGGAACAAGCAGCATCCAAATTCTTTGGTCTTTGAACAAGAATAATTGAACGGATATCAGCGCGCAGCCCATCTATGAACCTAGTAGTGAAATAGACGGGATCCATGCCTCCTGCATAAGCAGTTAGCTAATCCACCAGCTCTGTGAAACGTGTGACATAATCAGAAACAGTGGTGGTTTGTTTCATATGGAAAAGTTGACGAATCAAGAGTTCGTGTTGGTCGCGATCAAAGCGATCACTGAGCAAGCAACAAAACTGCGCCCAAGTCGCCTGCTCAAGGTGTGGTTCTACGGACTGTAACCAACGCGCTGCGGATCCTTCTAAGTGCATCTCCGCCACACGAACCCACATGTTTGGATCAACCCCATACATCTCAAAATACTTCTCACACCGAGAACGCCACAAACGAGGATTGTCACCATCAAACTTAGGAAATTGTAACTTCGGTAGACGACCCGTGGAAGGTGGGCGGTGTACTGGAGGTGGTGGACGCGGTTGTGGAAACAAGTGAGGAACGACATAAGGATGGGAACCAGTTTTCATACCATTGTCCGGGACGGAAGACTGAGTCTGAGATGACCCGAGCCCACCATCCCGTGTCAAGGTTGCAACGCCGTGCCCCTTGGGCCCATCGGTGGTGATTCCGACAGACTGGCGCGCGGCCACCGATGCTAGAGAAGAGAGAAGTCCCGGCCGGTGCGACGCGGTGTCGAACACAGCGCGGTCCCAGTTCTTCGCGACCTTCTGCACTTCGAGCTTCAAGTCGTCGACGACGCTCTCCAACTCCGGACGCCACGAGCTGAGGTCCGCCGCAGCAACCTCAAGAGCAGTCACACGCGCGTCGCGCTCGTCGGCGATGTGCGCAACGCGGATCGACTCGAGATCGGAGAGATGCTTGGAGACGACCACTTCATGATCAGAATGGGCGGTCTCCAGGGCGGCGAGGCGTCGATCGACAGCGACGTCGCGGTCCGCTCACTCTCGTTCCAGGTCGGCGAAGCGCTTCTCCCAGCGGGCTTCGTGATCGTCGAATCGGCGACTAAATTCATCGAGGACAAGCTTTAAGTTAGGATCCATGGCTCCGAGCTGCCGTTGCCGGCGGGTGTAGTGGTGGTGACTGGCGACGGAAGCCAGATCCAGTGTGGATTCAAGGCCAAGTGGTAGGAATCGAGAAAGGCTCTGATACCAGTTTGTTAGCGTAGCGTGGGCAAGAAGAAGAAGAAGTAGGAGGAAGACAAGATAGAATCGATAAGGCAGGGGTTCAGAAAGTTGTTACAATCCTCATGCCCTCTCTTCCTCCCGTACTCTCTTAAGTACTCTCCTATTACAGCCAATCTGGGCCGGTTACAAACGAGTTGGGCCGGCGCGCTCGCACGGGTCTGGGCGCTCGACTCTCAGCTTCAATACGCCCGTCTTCTTCAGTCGCAACACTGGCGTCTTCTTCAGTTGGCGAAGTTGCTGGATCTGGAATAGTGCTAACAGGTGGTTTGCATGGTCGTAGTAGGCGATAAGCGGGGCGACGAGGTCGGGGCGCGGGGTTTGGGAGGGGAGGTCGAGCCGCGCGAAGTCGAGGAGGGCGAGGGCGCAGAGGGCGGCCTCGTGGGGCGACGCTGTAGGAGCCCAGATATTAACATCCGGATTCCTCTGTGATTACTGCACTATTCCCTGGATCAGTAGATAGTGCTCACAGTTACAGTAATGAATATCAAAATACATATCATACGGAAGCGTAAAATTTAATAGTAGACTTACTCATGGGCCGATTAGGCCGAATCATTAAATTGCAGCAATGGAAGAACGGCACACAGTGGGACCTTCAGACATGCCCACAGTGCACCAACCGGAGGTTCGCGACCTAGCCCTTGACATCTTCATCTTCTCGCCAGCTTGTCCAATCTTGTTGCTGCGCGCAGTTGATTTGATTCCGATTCTGAATTTTGTCGCAAAGCGGCGTGAGCACTCCGACCCGTGCTCGCGAGCCAATACAATGTAATGCAAATAAATAGTATGCATAGCTTAACAAAGGAGAGGCTCGGGCTATTTTATTTTGCGTAGAGTGCTTTTGAATACAATTAATTAAAAAGTCCTATGACTTAACAATTTTGGAACAAATCATAATGTACAAGGAAATGCATTATTAATATCGATTCAGATTCCATCCATCGTTACATGGCATCTGCACCATATAGCAATTTCTTCAGCGTTATAGCCGCTTAACTTACCACTGGGACGACACCCAGGACAATTCCAAACTAGGGCCTTTCACTGCCCTCCACTTTTCCATCCCACCCACAAAACATTTTGAAATAGAACTATATCTGGTTAAGTTCCCATGTCCGCCCTTAACCGTGGGCACGGCTATTCGAATAGTTTTGACTCTGCAGAGTTTGTACACTTTCACCACAAGAGACAATCAACTCGTTGCCCCACACGATTCCCTAGACGTGTGGTTGAGCGCACTCATCACGGTGACTTTTCAAATTATCGAGTCCCTTTTCTCATTTCACTTTTATGGGAGATCGCCCACTTGCGGTGGGTCCCATCTGTCAGCGCTGGATGTTTCCCACACCCACTACGCAGCCGGACCTTCTCTCTTTCCGCAACGTAGGACACTGGGAAACTTCACCCCACCGGTGTCCCTTCAGCCCCTTGCCATAGCATAACCCCTTCAACCCCAACCCGTGAAATGAGTCCGAGGATTCGTAAATGTACTTAGCCAAGTTGTAATTTACAGACTTGTGGTTGTACTGCTTTACCCGGAGGTCATGACAAGATTCAGTCCTTAGTGGTATCTCAGGCGGTCTATCACTAACCCATTTTGTGCATCCACTGCACCACACTCACACCATCCAACCAATCCGCCCGATATTTAAGCAAGTTGAGGATTTTGAGAGCATAAAATAATCATTTCCAAAATATACCAGTCATTCCCATTATGACTGCCCAACCAATTTTTCTCAGGTTTACAAGTGATGCTTGGGCGCTCTCGCGCCCATGAATACCTAAGCGATACTAAGCATGGCATATAAATTACGGACTTATTTTCGAAAGGTTACTATTATAATTTTGCTAGGGCGACAAGGTTCACACATTCAGATATCCAAAGGAGGTGTAATATTATTCAAGGCAAACAATGGGCATATATCTAGAACCTTAAATTAACATGTATTTGCATATAAAGTAACAGCATGCAATTTGATAATCTAAAACAAAGTAATTTGCAGAAAATGTAGGTTCAACATGATCAAAGTATTGACTCGCCTGACGCGGTTTACTGCAGGCTTGAGCTCACTCGATGCTTTTTCTTGAGCTTCTATTCCTTATCTTCTTTTTGCTTGACCACGCTTGATCCGTAGAATCTTCAGGACTCCCAATTTCTAATTGCGCGATAAACGACTGAATCCAAATAAAAACAAATAACTCAAAAGATCCAAATCAATCCTAATAACTCAATTTAGTTTTATTACGAGTTAATGAGTGATTCGAATGATTTGTGACAAGGTCGGTGGTAGGATACGATGACTCGATTTTTTTTTACTAATAATCCATTTTATTATTTTTGTATTTTTTCAGGAAGTTCTATGAGTTAAGTTAAGCCTATAGACTGGGGTAGGAGTTTAGTGCAATTAAATTCATCTTTAGGGTATGTTCTCCTTGCAGTTTAGGTTATGGCATTCTATAGGGTTCTAGTTACCAATTATTTGAGGTATACACCTATTGGTTAGTTTAATACTTTTAGTGCCATACGTGAGTATTTAATTATCTCAATGATATTAAATGGAAATCTTCAGTATATTCTTATTTGTTACTCGTCTGCAATTATTGGTCATATAATATTACATGTTTCTTTGAGTGGTTTACTGTTGAGATTATTTCAACGCCCGAGGATCTCGGGTTACAATACTTTCGGTACCTATGTTATGATATGACCCTTTTAATTTGAAGACGCTCTGGGAATTAACTGATATTGATATGTTATTTCTTAGCATCTGTCATAATTTAATCCTAACTCATTTATGACTGATTGAATGCTACATATGATTATATTTCCTCATCGCTACTACTTGAACTTCATGATCGGTAGTATGTTAATGATGGTGTATCCTATGGATGTATTTTTAATTAAAATATTTATTAATTTTGAACTAAACACTAAACCACATTTTTTTAATGCCTTTAATTGTTAACTAAACCTCAAATAAATACTTAAGCTATATGGGTTGTTCACATAATAAATAAACGATCAAGTGTTAAACCTTAAGTGACCTTATTTTAAATACTAATTAAATTTATTAATTTCTATGGATTATTTCTTAGCTTAACCCTTCCTTGTTTTCTTTGTTAATCTTGTTTTGCATAGACAACCATTGTATATGTTTATGCCATTACATTCTGTTTTTTTAAATTTCCTTAACTAGCTAACAAAGGTTGTTTCTAGTTACCTTGAGTGCTCTTGGGCCCACATGGCATTGAGGGGAGAGAGACAATTGGGGAGGAGGAGGCTGCCTTGCTCTCGGCCACACAGGAGAAGAGGGGAAGGAACAGAGGAGGGAGGCTGAGCGCGGGAGACAGCGGTGCTAGCTGGGGTGAGCCGCCGCCGGCAAGGAGGACCGGAGAGCCAATGTCATAGAGTGAAATGGAAGGAGTGAGGAGAGGGGGGAGCCAATTGAGGCGGCGGCGAAAGTGGCCGGGGTTGGAGGCCGAACATGGCGCCGGCGCTGGAGTGAAGGAAGAAGGGAAAAGATAGCAGCATAAGTTAAAGACGGATCAAGATATGCTTACCAAGCCGTTTTCTGGGCCGGAGGAGGTCCCAAGCTGGCCGGCGACGAGAGCCCAGGGCAGCGCAGCCATGCGCACAGCGCCGGGGAAGTACGGATAGCGAGTGTGTTGGCCGGCAATCGGGATGGCTTTGGGGTGCTGGGACACCGCTCTCACCGCTTGGAATCGACCGGAAATCGACCGAGGGAGAGGCGGCGCTGGGGATGGCGGCAGCGGCCGGCGCTCGGGCAGAAGAGGAAAAGGGTGGGGAAAAAGGGGAGGGCGGCACAGGGAGCAACGAAAGAAGGCAGCTCGGGCTCCTTAAAGGCGTGCGCGCTCGGAGGAACGAGCCAAGCGTGGGCGCTAGGACCGGGCGGCGGAGGGAGGAGCTGCCGGGCAAAGACTGGGCGCGTGGCTCGATGCGCGGAGGGGACCCGACGGGAGGAGCCTGGCGACGCGGCGATTGTCAGAGGAACGGCGCAGAGAAGGGAGATCACGGGAGATCCAGCGTGATGATGGCGCGCGCGCGTGATGAGGCCGGGAGGTGTGGAGCTAGCTCAGCCGCAGGAGGGGAAAGAAAGAAAGGAAGCAGGCGCGGCGCTCTGGGAGGAAAAGAAGGAAGGAAGGAAGGTGGGGCTGGGCCCGCGCGCAGGGAGAAGGGGGCGGGGAGAAGAGGCAATGGGCCGGGCCGTTACACTCTCTTTTTTTTTTGTTTATTCGGTGTACATATATACCTATGTATATATACAAGTATATATATATATATATGTATATATATATATTTACTCATTTCTATTTTTGTATAGGCACCTATATATTCCTTTTATATACATGTACATTCGTTTCATATACAGGTATATTTATTTGCATATGTTTTGTTTATTTATTTTTGGTTGCCCTTTTATAATACTAATTTACATATGAAATTTTATACTTCAATTTAAATCTCGTCCTTCATATGTTGGATTATATTTGCAGCTTTTGAATTCAAGTTTATAGATTTCGTTTACTTCCACATTTTCTTTTATGGCATTTTTAATTCTAGTCTTATTATTATTATTATTGAAACCTTCTTCAAAATTTAAGAAGCACCGTGAAAATCCAAATTTCAAGAAAATATTTTGCGCAAATAATTTAAAAGCTTTCATTTTTGAGATTTAAATTTTTGGGATGTTACAGACCCGGCGGCCGCGAGGGGCCGCACGGGGGGGTCCAGCGGATGGAAGCGGAGGTGAGCGCGGAGGTGCGCGAGGCGCTGCTCCACGGCGGCGCGCAGCTTGTCGGTGAGGGGCTTCTTGAGCTTGCCGCCGGCGGGGGGCCTCCGCGGCGGCATGTCCGGATCGAGCCTCGCGGCGGCGGCGGAGGGCTCCTGCGGCGGCTGGGAGGTGGGGAGGGGTTCGGCGGAGTCGGGCATGTCGGTGGGGTATTTGGGGAGGTGGTGATGCGGGAGACGCCGCTTGGGTTTTCTCGCTCGTGGGTTTAGTCTGGCCGTTTTTGTTTGCGTTTGGGCATCGGTAGAGGGGAAATTTAACTTTTTACCACCCTTAAGAATGCCACCTATTCAAATGCCATCCTCTTCGTTGCATTCAACAATTTGCCACTCTTAACATGTGGTTGACTAATTTTTTGCCACTTTCGAGCCCACGAAGCGCCATGTCAGCGCCTCCTCGCCCGCCAGCCCGCCATGTCGGCGCCTCCCGCCGCTTCGCCGGCGCCAGCCTACGCCGCGCGCCTCTCCCGCTGCTGGCGCGCCGCCTCCGTCCCGTGCCATCGGAGAGCACGAGGCGCGCAGCGACGGCGCGGGACGGGGGAGGCGCGCGCGCGGCGCCGGCGAGCGGGAGGCACACGCGCGCGCAGCGCCGCGCCGGTGAGCGGGGCTGGGAGGCGTTGACATGGCGGGCCAGCGGGGCGGGGAGGCGCTGACATGGCGCTTCGTGGGCTCGAAAGTGGCAAAAAATTAGTCAACCACATGTTAAGAGTGGCAAATTGTTGAATGCAACGAAGAGGATGGCATTTGGATAGGTGGCATTCTTAAGAGTGGCAAAAAGTTAAATTTCCCTCGGTAGAGGAGGAGAATAGCTTGAAGGCGTTTCCTGGAATTTTCAGGTCGTTTTTTTTCGGTATCGATAAATATCATCCGGATATTTTCTTCTTAACTATCATCTAGATTTGTAATCATTGAATTAGAAATCCAATGGCCATGAATTCTCCCTCCACAACCTCCAAAAAAATCTCTCCCTCCAAAAAAAGGGTCGTTGGATCTCTAATCTAATGGTCTCAAATATGGATGATTCTTAGGAAGAAAATATCTGGATGATTCCTAGACACATTTTTCAGGTCTATTAGACCCTATTTTGTTGTCAAATACTACAAACGATGTAGCTTTACAATGGGATCGCAATGTGTCATTTGATGGTATCAATCTGACGAACCGGATTGATCATACGCTTCAGCCATCACTGTCCATCTCTATCTCAGCCCCTATTCTCCATCATCCATTCTCCACATCCCCATCCTAATCCTTTCCATCTCTCCTAGCCCCCATTGTCCATTTTCCTTCTCTTCACGATCCTGTCGGGCCAGGATTTTATCAACACAAAATCCTCTGTAATTCCACCACACTATTCCCTAGATCAGTAGATAGTGCTCAGAGCTGCATTGCCAGATCATTTCGTACATGACAAATACTATACCATTACAATACCAGAGTTCAAATAGACCGCATTAGGTCGAGTTTACAATAGGGCCATCAGGTCAAAAGTTTATATTACATAAAGTGCGGAAGCGGAGACAAATGTGATAAGGCACAACCCGCCACAGGCAAACGACCGAGATAACTTAGGTGTCACTGATATTAGTCAGATACCTAACTAATATTGGAACCACCCACAAGTTAGCCTGGTCAGCTATACTGAGGTGAGAGACAAGACTACTAAATGCTACTCTAGTTTCAACCGTCTTCACCATCTTCTTCACCCTAGTCCTCGTAGTAGACATAATGATCTTGGTTCACGGACTCTGAAGGGGGATTGAGAGCGAGGGTGAGCACAAACAACCGTGCTCAGCGAGCCAACACACAGAATGCATATAATTATACATGCAAGCCTAAACAATGATGGCTCTGGTTCTTTTATTTGCTTAAAGCGACATTTGCAATAACTATAATTAAAATTCCTATGACGTAAAATTTTACAGACATGCTTTAAAGAGTTTGAAATTGTGCAGTATTTATAGCGTTGTAGGTTCCATCCACCAATTACATAGTTCCATCCACCTATGCTAGATTTTGATCATTATGTTACTTCCACCTTATTAACAACGTTGGAGTACATCTCTCCAAGAAAATTTCAAGTCAGGTTTACATCCGCCTGGCAGTTTTCTTCTCACCCACAAAGGTTTTGAAATAGAACTAACTCGAGTAAGATCCCATATCTGCCCTTGACTGTGGGCATGGCTGTTCGAACAGTTTATACTCTACAGAGACTGTACATCTTTACCCACAAGAGACAATCAACCTGATGCCCTATGCGATTCCTTGGTCACGCAGATTAAGAGATTGTCACAAGACCTTTACAATACCTCACCTCAATGTCATTTCACCCTTATGGAGAACCACTAGAGGTAGCCCCCATAAGTTAGTGCGGGAAGTCATACCATAACATCATAGCGGAGCAGGACCACGGCTTTTCCCCACCACTAGACAAACGGGTACACATCACCTTTACACGGTGTCCCATTCATACCAGACTTTTTGGTCCGCCATATGCACAACTTCACTCCCCACCTGTGGAATGACCCTGAGGCGCAGTAAATTATTCAGCCAAGCCTACAATTTGCCAGCTTGTGGTAGTATTATTTTACACGATAATGTTATCACAGGATTAAGTTCTTAATTTGTCCGAGCGGCTCATACCACAAACCACATATTCTTGTGTTACATCCACACCAACCTCTCTCACCATCTGCCCAACCAGGTTTAGCAAGTTTTTAGGGTTTTGAGAAGTATAAACTAAGTTATCACAAATTACCAGTCACTCACATCTCGTGACTATCCCAAACCAGTTTTCATGTTTAGAGATTGATGATCAGGGCAAGCTAGTGCCCTGGACTCTAGAAAAGACCTTTGCGTGGTATTTAATTTGACTTATGGCTATCAAGATTAATAGTAGTACCTAGGGTGACAAGGTTCATGGATACTCAAGTGTCAAGGATGGGGTATTATATTACTAGATCGACAAGTGGGTGTTTAGCTACCTTACAAGTAACATACGTTTGCATATAAAGTAAAGCATGCAGTTTTGATAATTTAAATGAACATAATTTCACATGAAATATAGGCTCAAAATGATCAAAATGCTGATTTGCCTAGATCAAAAGCTTGGGAGTCTTGGGGGTCTTACGCTGCTTCAATCGGGGACTTTCTCGCGCCTCCGTACTCTACTTGGGAGAACATACTGGAAAAAGAATTACAACCGAGCAATCGCAAATAAGTGTCAAATAAAATTCAACTGAACTCCAAATTGGACAAAACCAGCACCAAGAGATAGATCTCAATTTTAGAAAATTTTAGAAATAAGTTTCGTTAAATTGGAGCCACGACGAGAGAGAACGAGCTCCTCAAAGTTTTATTCTCAAGGAAATTCCCCAAAATAACAGAGGAGAGAGAAAGGTCTCTCTGACAGGTGGGGCCCAGAAGTTTTTAAATAATTTTGTAACTATCTTATTATTTCTAGCCTTTGTGAATGACATGTAGGCCCACTAGTCAATGAGTAAATTAACCAGGCACTAAGTATGATAATTAAGCACTAATTAATCAACACATAGTTGGCTAATTACAAATGCTATAGTGGCCTTCTCCTTCGGCCGGTGGGAGGCGACGCTCGCCACCAGTGAGGGTGGCCACGGCAGCTCAGTAACATTTGCAAAACGGAAACCCTGGCCTTGCGCACACCCCTAGGAGAAGCGGTGTGTCTCAAATCAGCCCGACGGTTGTCGGCGGCGAGGCGTAGCGGTGGTTGGAACAGGGGAGGAGACGCGGCGGTGCTAACCTTGATAAAAAGCCAATTCCTCAGGAAGGGAGCTACTAGGGGCTAGTGGAAGCTCACCAGAAGTGGCGGCCGAGTGTGGGGTGGTCAGGGCTGAGTTGACGACGGTGGTGGTCTTGGCAACGAGGTGACTCACGTGGGTGACATGGCCTTTCTTCAAGGTGATGAATTGCGCGGCCCAAGGAGGGGCGATCCACACTAACCTTTATTGCTAGCCCAGGGTACTTGGTGAGTACTACCTTTCTATTAGCATGGTCTATCATACACTGATATTTTCGCTAACCAGTCTATCCCTAGGATGATGTCCAAGGTTTGAGATTGCAATACCAAAAGGTCCACTAGGAAATCAAAGTCTTCCATAGTGACTTCTACCTTGGGGCTCACTAGAGTAGTAATTAGAGGTCCTCCTAGTGAGTTAAGTACCACAGGTCTCTTTAGTCTAAAGGTTGGTAGCTTAACATTTTTTAGCAAACTTCCCATAATTAAAAGAATGTGAAGCCCCAGAATTAAATAGAACTTGTGCAGGTACTGACTTAACAAATAACGTACCCATGAGCACTCCAGAGGTATCATGGGCATCTTCTGCAGTGACATGGTTGACATGGCCTTGGTTTGGAGTCGATGCTGTTCGTGAAGCTTGAGACGTCTGATAGCCTTTGCTTGGCTCTAAAGACTAGCCTCGAGATGGGGTGACTCCTAAATTGAACTTCACCGGGGTGACTTGGCGGTCTGGGCATTTGTTGGCGAAATGCCCTTTTGCTCTGTAGTTGAAGCAATGGAGATTTGTTGCTGGATTGGTCGAGGAAGACTGTCTTGTAGGGGTAGGGTACATGAATCACACTTCCACTGGAGCACGGTGCTTGAGCTGGAGCCTTGGGTGCTGATGTTGCCACTTGGTGGAAAGAGGGGTTGCCCTGGTATACTAGCTTGGACTAGAAACTGCCTTGGGGTCTTTGAGCTGTCTACTTTCTCTTACGGCTGGTTTCCAGGATTCTCCTCTTATTTTCTAGGATGAGAGCCTTGTTAACCAAGTGGTGGAAGCTAGGATGATTGTGCAAAATTAGTTGTGCCCTCATCTCTTCATGCATCCCTTCCAAGAAGCACCAATATTCTCTTCTTAATCAGCTACATCCTTTGGGGGCGTAGCAAGCTAGTTAATTGAATCGTGTGAGGTACTCATTAACAGACATATTTCCCTGCTTCAGGTTTCAAAACTCATTCTTCTTCATCCTCATGATACCTGTTGGCACAAAGTTCTGCCGGAAGGCAACCTTGAATTCAACACAGGTGATTGCAGACTTGGTTGGTGTTGTCTCTTCTTCTTTCTCAACATTATCGTCTTCAGTTGCTTGCTCCTCCTGCTGACCTCCTTGCTGAGTGACAGCTGCTAGGGTCTCTTCTCCTGCATCTTCTTCCTCCTCTTCTTCTTCTGTCCTTACCCAGGGGACTCTCTTTCCCATGGCAGGCAAGGTAGTTTTCCCACCATGCTACTACAGCACCCTTGAGCTGGTGGGTGGTGAAGTCCACCTTATCTTCTTCGGTGCAATGGGCAAGTCTGTGCTTCTTCTCGGTATCACGCAACCAATCTTCTAGAGGCCCATTGGCTGAGGAGAAGGTCAATGGTCTGGTCCTTAGGAAATTAGCTAGTTTTGAGTTGCAGTTGGCTGCATCTACTTGTTGGCTGGTAAACATGGCATGGAGGATTTGTGTTTGTTGTGCCATCACTTGTGCCATGGTCGGGGGTCCTGGTGATGGTGGCGGTAGGTTCTGACCACGACCACGGCCTCTCCCATGGGCTAGGGTTCCTGGAGTTCGACCTTCTCCATGGGCTGGGGCTCCTACCATGGGCAACAGCTTTTCTGGGTGCCATCTGAAAAAAAACTAAGGCTTTTTAGGGCCAGGAGAGAGGGGAAAAGCATTTATGAGGGTTTACTAGCCTTCTACTAGCACAGCAGAAAAACCAACTAAGCAAGACAAGCAATGTAATAAAAAGCATAAGGCCTAAGATAGTTCATTACAATAGGGGGTTAAGTGTTCCATGACTGCTAGACATGGCATATAGGCTATGTCAAGTCATGACACTGGATACACAATGTCTACTAAGCTGGATACAAAAGGGGAGTACAACTAGAGATAAGGAAGTGTATGCAATCCAAAAGACTGCTTAGCAAGCACTGCTGCCTAACCTACAACATACTACTCCTCCATGGAGTGGCTCCGGCCATAGAGGATGCAGTCCCCTAGGGAGCAGGAGCGGGAACGGCTCTGACTCTAGGGGCTAGTGGAAGCTCACTGGAAGTGGCACCCGAGCGTGGGGGTGGTCGGGGCTAAATTGGTGACAGCGGTGGTCTTGTCGGTGAGGTGACTCACATGGGTGACGCACCGGAAGGGAAGATGAACTCTGGGAGAAGCTCAAGTGGTCCTAAAGTCCACCCAGTAGAGCTAGCGACGGAGACTACCGGAGGAAGAACCTGCGGCAGAGGCAGCATTGAGCTCAAGAAGGTGAGGGAGGTGGCAGTGGGAATTGAGTGGGAGTGGTGGAGAGCAAGGGAGGCTCGGGTAGCCTTTTACTGGCAGCGGAGGGGAGACCGACGTCGTGGAATCTTGTGCGGCAGTGAGGCGGCCGTGCGAGTGACGCTGACTTCGACGTGGCTGCAATGCAGGGCAGCACAACCGAGGCTCACCACAGTAGTGCAGAAAGATGACGAGGACCACGAATTGTCACGGTGCAAGGGCAGTTATCACGACAGTGCATGCATTCCTTGGCCCGAGGGTCGCAGGAGGGTGGGGCAAAAGACGATGCTGCATAGAGGCCCGAGCGGTGTTGCCGTCCTTCAGCCGAGCAAGGGAGAGGGCGTGGTTTACTGAGGCTGGCTTGAGTGTGCAGGGCGCCAGACCACGACAGCGCTGTGCACGCACGAGGGAGGCAAATGCCGAGGAGCTGTCACGACAGCGCACTGGAGACGAGGCTGTCGTGGGCGTTCATGGGTCAATGAAGAGCAATGTTGGGTGAGGGAGGAGAATGGAAGAAGAGAGAGGAGGAGATGGGTGGAGGAAACGGGCTGGGTGAAGACAGGGGTTGGAGCCCAATGGAAAGTTTGAAAAGCTTTGCAAAATTCGAGTTCCCAACCAATTTTGAGTTGCATTCTGACATTTAGATTTAAATTCTTGAAATTGAAATTAGATTTTGAAATCTTTGCATTAGCACAAAAACTTCCTAAAAATGGGATGTTACAGATCCCAATCCCTTCCATGTCTCCCAGTCCCCATTGTCCATCATCCTTCTCTCCACGATGATAGCAGCAAGCATTCAGGGGCTACGTGGCCACGACAAGCGCGGGCGTGGGCAGCATGTGTATAGGGGTGGAATTAGGCTTGTGGTAGGGTAGGTTTTAGCTTAGAACATAAAATAGTTTCTAGGTAATTTCAGTTTAGCCTAGAGTAGCATTGTCTTGATCCAACTCAGATAGGCCAAGTGATTTGAATGATTCAGTGCACTCCTCGCCAGCCAAAGCCCAGGTAGCAATGTACTCGGCAGCTCGACCTATTTCTCCAGCTCCGCTCGGCCGAAGACGCCTGCAGGCCACAGCCAGCCGAAGCCAAACCAGCAAAGGGGCGAAGGGCAAACCCTACCTCAGTACATCTCGCAACCCTACACGACTCGCCCTCGCGTCGCGCAAGCGCCACCCCCTCTCGCACGCCGCGCCGCCCCGGCTCACGCCCAGGCCCAACTCTCCCGCCGCGTCTACCCGGGGAGCGACCTCGAACCATTGCGCTCTGATGCGGCTATGCTGGCATCCTCCTCCCACCCGAAATCGCCGTCAACCCCGTGACGGAACCGCATGCGCGAGCTACTGCGAAACCTGGACCACGGGCTATTTGTCAGGTGCCTCCTCCACTCCTCAGCCTCTCCACCGACATCTACGTCGCTACATTTAACCGTGGGTAAGTAAGAGATCTGCGTGTGGGAAGTGTTAGGAAACCTGGGCCTGGGCCGGAAGCCTTAGCCCATGGTGGGCACCTCACCAGTAGACTATAAATAGGGAGCCGTACCGGCAACTTTGTACATGCAATCAGAAAAGCAATAAAGAAATATCAGGAGTTCTCTCTACCTCTCTGTGTTTTCGATCTTTTATTTCCTGTCTTCTGTGATTGGTCTTGTTTCGCATTAAGTAGAGGAATCGATCAGACTGGTCGCCAGCAACGATTCCTCAGCAGGAAGTTGCTCTTTTTTAGGGTATGTAACTGACTCTGATCTTTCGTGAAATCTGTTGCAATGAGATAGGTGGGTGGGGAATTTCCATTGAACATTTGGGTATGTGAAGATAAAATTTCATGTATTGTAGAACACTCCCGTATGAAGTGGCACAGAAGATTTGGAGGAACCTTATAGTCTGATTTGTGGGAGAAGTGGTTGTTCATGCGAAATTTGTGTGCGTTCAGGGTGTTACGTCAGAGATGTTAGTGCATTGTTTGATTTTTCTTGTGAAATTTGATGCTACAGGGATAGCTGGTGCAAGCATGGTCTCTGCTAGTTAGTGTTTCTGTTGATTTTAGTCTTTGAGTAATGATGTTGCCGAATTTGATAAGATATTGTGCTATTTAGTGTCGTCTTGCTGGCGATTTTGGAAGGAAAATGATCTGGTCTATGCAGTAGATCGAACTGTTTTGGGCTAGTTCTTTAAAGGTCAAATTTATTTCTATTTAAAAAAGGTGTATATGTATCATAGTAGTACTTCGGTTTGCTGCATCATACATGATGTTGTTTGTTATGCACGTAATGAAATCATGTGCGTCATATTATTTCCAACTTTATTACAAAGCCTATTTTAATTCTTACTTCGTACTTTACAGTATTATTGTTTTACTGTGTACTTTCTACCCACGCTCCCCGACTACAGAAAGTGGTTGGTCCTCACCCGCTTCGCTGGTCATGTGCACGAAATGACGACCACGCGTATGGAATGATATGACGATACATCTTTGGGCTCGCTACCTGGCAAATACGAAATTACACCAATCAGACGGGACAACTTTGTGTAGTAATAATACCAAATAAAACATCCTTATACAATGACAAGACTAAAGGGACAGCAAAACTAGCTAAGTAGATACTGAACAAAATTAGTCAAATAGAACTCCCAAATGAAATGTAAACCCGCAATTTTTTTAATCACACACAATGATTAATCAACGCACTGAACATGAAAGCCCATACGGCTGAAGAGTATATGTTAACATAATGATTTACACTTTGGTACGAAACTTGCTGTGGGTATTCTGAGCAAATAGAGTAAATAAACAATCAAATCACAATCTTGTTGATTTGGAGAACGACAGAGAGCGTGCCAGGATAAAGAGAACGTGGAAAAAACTGGCAACTACAACGGCGATCACACGCAAGTTACTCCCTATCACACCAAGTCTAATGGCGTGACAGTCTCAACTTATCACACCAAGTATGACGACGTGACAAGATTTTATCACACCAAAAGTTACAGCGTAACAGATACCCCGCAAACCTCCACACTGGCACAGCGCACGACCAAGGACTTGCATGGCAGTTTTGCCCACATCTCTATAGATAGCGTGACAAAATGTTTTGATCACGCCACGGGAGGTGGTATAGCCAAAGGGGTTAGAATATTAATAATAAAATATTAGTAAAAAGCATTAAATAATAAACAATTCGCACAGATATGAGTTGCACTATCAAAGTTCTGATATTCGTCCAGCAAAAACAAACGCACAGCGAACAGCAGCCAACCCTGCAAAACCTGGGATCCCAAAATGCTGATACAATACACAGAACTAAAACCCTCGTGCCCCTCATCAAACATATATAAGCGGCACAGTTCAAACTAACATCAGACGACCCCGGAGGCCTAGCCACGAACAAACATTCAAGAAACGCAACTCGGCGATGCTTCACGTGTTGAGTAAACGTTCCCCTCCATCGGCTATTCTGGCTTTAGTACATAACATCACCAATGTGGGCTAACTCCAACAGCAAGCAATTCTACTCTGGGATCATCTGTTCGTTGTCTGCATCACCCTCCTGTTCGATCTGAGGTTGCTTTGGGGCTGAACTGGCTCCAGGAGCCTGCTTCTTCTTGATACCACTGACAATGTCGTCAATCCTCAGAAGCATGCAAGCTGCCTCAATGGCTGTCTTGAACGTCTGTGCCTTGACACTGTAAGAATCCCAGATCTAAAACAAGACAACATTGTGCTGCTTAGACGCGCACGCAGAAGCAGGAGGGTTGCAGCAGTATGCATGAAGAGAAAGACCTACCTTCCGCTCTTTCATGTCAACAATATCACCACTCCTTCCATCGATGCCAACCCAGGCATTTTCACCGTTTGCATGCTGAAGCAACAAAAGGCATTTAAGCAACAAGCGGTAATACAAGTGTCATTAATTTTGTTTGTTATTTACTTATTTAACTGGAAAACAAGCATTATACAGATGGGACTTTTAGTTGGTTTGGGGCGGGGGACTTAAAAAGCTTAATCGACTGTAAACCCTACAGGCCAATTTGCAGTTGTTGTGCTGTGCTGCACTTTGCAATCTAGTTAGTTATGTGAATATTTGCCCATTCTAGTGACATTTTTCTGTTACGCTTCAAAAAAGATGCCTTGCAGTACTGTACCCATTAATTGAGAACCAAAAGTGCTATTGAAAAGCCATCGCAGTGCCAAACAAAGCCATCCTTTCAACTGGCTCAGTGTTTTAAGGGTGGCTTATCCAGAAAGATAAAAACTTAGGCCATGTTTGGGGTAGCTTTAAGCTGGCTTCGGCTGCCAAAAAGCCGGTAGCCCACCCAAACAGGCTAGCTTCTCAGTAGTTTAGGGACTAAACCGAAGACCAAGTCCACGTGAAAGCAGCTAGTTGAGACATGCTTTTTGGGCTTATTGTGGGTGGGGTATACCTATTTGCCACTAGAAGTTCGAGAAAATTACCCACCAAATGTCACTAGTTAAAAGGGCCTTCCCGTTCAATCCCATCCCCATCCCGACTCCATTTGCTCCTACTCGATTCCCTTCACCCCTAAGGCGACTCCACACCACCGCCCCCAACGGGTGCCGCCGCCACCGCCTGGATAAAAGGAGCACCGTCGTCGCCAGACATTTCCTTCGCCTCCCCATCTGGACCCGAGGAGCGACACCCTCACGCCGCCATTGGCCAGACCCGTATGTGAGTAGCCTCCTCCGCCCCCTCCTGCCACCGGCGCCGGCTGTCTCCTCCACCTCCCTCCCACCGCCAGCTCCCTCGGGAACCAAGCACCGATGCCACAGCCTCCCTCTAGGCCCAAGAACCAACGCTGCCGCCTCCCTCCAAGTCCCTCCTCTTCTTGTCCGGTCGCCACCCCACCAGATCCGAAGGTAATCCTATGCCAACTTCCTCTATCTCGTTCTTGCAATTATTCTTGAGCTAATTCATTTTGTTGATAGGATGTGCCACAGAATGTTGTTGGTGGTTGCTCAAATGCAAACATATTGCACAGATTAATAATTTTTTGTCAGTGTATATGTTGACACCATACATATGAACACCACACAGGTCCGTGCATCTGTAATTTTTTCCCCGATGTAAACATGTTGTGGTGTTCATCATGTCAGGTGAATAGATCTGTTAATAAAATGTGTGCTAGTACTTGATTTGTTATGGGCACCTAGGGTTAGTTGTTCTAGTGCTTGATTTGTTATGGGCACCTAGGGTTAGTTGTTCTCTTTCAGGACTTGAACCAGAACAATGGATACACTGAGATGTAGTGTAGGCTCAGAACTCAGATGTTTACTAGCACAGATTTTGCTTACTGATATGGTGTTCATCAAATTTGTCCAGGATAAAGGGTGTATGGGCAGTGGATGGAGAGAAGCCGAGCATCTAGGACACATGCACACACCAACGATAGAAGCCTACTATTTGTTCAGATTAGTTAAAATGTATGTTCCGAGTTAACGTATCATGGTCGATATTTGATTTTGCATGTAGTTTAAAGCTGATGGCTGTCAGTAAATTCAGATTCTTGTATGATCAGGTGTAAATTGAGTTGTATAGATATGCTGAATTCATTCTTGTCAATGTCAAGTTCTAGATCCGCTGATTCTCCGTATGCATGAAATTTTATGAATGGCACATGTTTGATTGTTTGATAGCTGAGCAGCTCAAGCATTGTTGTTTCAAATTTCATTTAGTAGTTTTTTGTAGACATTGCTAAACATGGAGGTGGATGTAAAAGATATGCTTTTCAGGAGCTAAACGTGAGAAATATGAAATACTATCGAGTTTGAAAATTGATATCGAAGTATAACGGGTTTTCAATTACACTCTCAATTAGTAGTAAAATTATAGAAGAAATTCCCAAACTGGCCATATTTGGCCTTATTAGTGGCCAAGTGAGTGGTTACTTAGGTCAGGGTATTTCAGACATTCCATACATCAAAGCAGCCAGCCAGCCCAACAAAAAGCCAGGTTGCAAAACGGCCTCTTAGGAAAAGCTACAGCTGCTTTTCAGCTGAGAAAGCCAAAAGCAGCTTTTCAGCAAAGCTACAGCTCCCCCAAACAGGGCCTTAAACCCATCTCCCCAGTTTATTTTAGATGCTCAGCTTATGAGACTTCTATCTATATAAGAAAAGCACGCCAAACAGGATCTATGGCTGAAATGCTTGAGTCCCCTTCCTACTTCAACTTTTTTGACAAGGTAGGCATTTGATACTTACAGGAGAGTTAAATCTCAATTAAAAGAGATAAGAAGTTATTACCTTTCCCTGGAGTTGTGTCATTGTCCTAATAACATTCAAACCACAATTCTGAGCCAAAGTTCTTGGGATTGCTTCGAATGCTAAAGCAGCAGCTTCATAGGGCCACTGATACAAAGAAACAATAAGTAAATAAGATACTCAAGCCATAACATAATCACAGAACAGATAGCTACTATCAGACAAAAAGTTCATATTCTGTGCAATGATCCCGCCCACAAACAGAAAGGACATCATATTCAGTTACGATGTATTGGTACATAATTTATGTGAATATACAGAAGGCCTCCAAATAAATGGCTTCATCACTCATCAAATACAAACATTAATAATTATGAAACAATACCTTTTCTACACCTTCAACTGAAGAACTCTTTTGCTTCAGTGTTGCTGATACAGTCAATTCAGTAGCCCCACCTCCAGGCAGAAGTTTTGGGTTTTTCAAAATGTTCCTTGCGACAGACATGGCATCCTGTGAATGAAAATGAAAAAGGATGAAGATAGACCTTCCTATGCAAAATAACAAGGACTAAAGGAATGGGAACAAATACCTGAAGATTCCTCTCAACCTCGTTCAAGACGTCCTTGCTTGCTCCCCTTAACAGGACAGTGCATGCCTTAGGATCTTTGCAGTCAACAATGAAGGCAAAGAATTCATCACCTATCTTCTTGACCTCGAAGAGGCCAGCTCCTGTTCCCACATCCGATTCTTGAAGCTCTTCTGGCCTGTTCACTATAACTGCTCCACAAGCCTTAGCAATCCTGTTGTTGTCAGTCTTTCTAAGTCTACGGATTGCACTAACACCAGCCTTGCTTAAATAATGGATAGCAAGATCACTGAGACCTTTCTCTGTGATAACTAAATCAGGCTTAAATTTTAAAATCTGTGCACAGAGGTTCTTTATGTATTCTTCCTCCATCTCTAGCAGAACCTGCCTGCAATAGCATATTTACCAAATTACTCTACACTACTGATCCATAGTAATTCAATAGAACTACTATAGTTCATGAATACAAATGGGCAAGAAATTTTGAATATATACATCACTTACCAATCTTCTTCCTTCATCAACTCAGCATTGGTCTGATTTTCTCCTTTCTTGTACTCAACAGGGCAATCCAGCAGGATGATTCGTGGGTTAACTATCTTCCTTCTCATTTTTCCAGGAGCCACAACATCCTTATTGATCATAACTCCTTTAAGAACCCTTGAATCCTCCAACTGGCCACCAGGAACCTTCTCTACTTTGATATATTTCTTAATATCAACTTCACGCATACCTTGACCTAGGTCAACACCTGCTGTTGTAGTAGCATCTATAGCAAGGTCCTGAGTACAGCAATACAAGATGTCAGATAATCCATAAATTGAACCTATAAAAAGTGAATTTAGTTGGCAGACAACTTTTACATCAAAGAAAGATACTTACAGCAATAAGGTCACCGAACTGACCAGTGAATTTTGTACCAATGGAGCTCTTAACCAGCCCTAGCATTGCCCCACCTACATTGTGGTACATCTTGGTGCCATCAGTTTACCAAAATAGAACATGATCTACGTAAGAGAATCAATTTCTTTGGAAGAACAGATTGTATAATGTTTGTAATAAACTGGATGCAGACTTACGGTCAGTCACGTCAACAGGCATTGCAATTTTGTCAAGGACAGCTATAGCATCATCAAGAGCTTTGTTGTACGCTAAAAATGAGAAACCATAAAAGGTTCAGAACAGATAAAAATAAACAAAGAAAAAAATCAAGTCTGCATACAATATTCTTACTTTCTTAGGCCCTGAGCACTGAGCAAACATTACCTCGACAAATAACAGTGGGATGGTAGTTCTTGTTAATGAACGCTTCTGCAACATGGAGCATCTCACCAGCTATAAATAAATAAATAGTTAGTTAGCACAGAGGAAAAAAATCCCAAACCCAGTAAATTTGCTTGGCCACAGATAACTGAAGGCACCCATCGATCTGATGGAGCATATATAAGGTTACTGCCATTCTAACCCCTATCAGGCACCAACACATCAAATGCGAACAAAGTCATTCTCAATAATTGTAACCATGAAAGATTAGCTTAAACTTTGTAGTGCAAATTGTAGTGTAATTTGCTACAAAGAAATATTGAAATAACTTTTTGCAGTTTATACTAATAGCCATATGCTAAATTTGACCAGTAACAGATTTGCCAGTCATACCATGGTTAGATGAACTGAAATGCAACTGAATAAAGATATTGTTATTCATCGTAGCTAAGTATCAAAAAGGAATGTATCACAGGGAACATACATACCTAGAACAATGACAGATGTTGTGCCATCACCCACTTCTTCATCCTGTGTACGGCTTAGCTCAATCATAGACTGCCCAAAATGGGGGGAAATCACGGTTAGATTAAGAATGAATATTCATCCATTTTACAACAAATAGTAACAGAACATTACTAATCTCACCAGCAGTAATTGACAGAGAAAGCAAACCCAACATTCCACATACCTTGGCAGCAGGATGTGCAATGTCAATTTCCCGCAATATAGCATTGCCATCATTAGTAACCACAATACCTGTAAAAGCAGAAATAACTTGAAAACAATGAAACCTTGTAAACGCAAAGTCATGCAAACATGAATGTAAAACTATCGCCAAATAATGCAAACAGACCCTGAAATTATCTTCAATCCCAATTCTCAGTCTAATGCATAATGCAAACAATTCCTCATGGTAATTTTAGATATGAAGTTATATGCCAACGAAGGTGCAAATAGTATTTGACACAGGTAAGCCCAAAAGGTTGGACAAGCACCCTAATACCCATCAAGCAAAACCAGTTCATAAGGATCTCATGCAAAATTGGCTACTCCCTTCAATACAATTGCCTATGGGCGTTTATATTTGTCCTCCCTTTTTTCATTTGTAGATACTGTTCCCTATTACTTATTATATTAATATAGCCACAATGGCATAATTTCATGAACTATATGAAGCAGATTACTGTCCCAAATGTACTAACAAAAGTTGTGCAATTCAAAAATGAAAGAAAAGGACAATTAGTTCATACTGTGACAGACTGAATTCCAATTTTCAGTTCTGTGAATATTTACACAAGGATATGAAACCCCAGGCCTTATTTAGGTAACAGAACCACAAATTCTGTATGTTCACAGCAAATCATGATCGTCAGTATTTTGTAGGTCAAATATTTCAGTAAAAAGAACCTATTCAAGTCCTCACTCCTTAGGAAGCACACTAAAAATCAGAAATATTCACATTAGTCATTCCTAAATAAAAATGATAACATATAGGCCTAACTCTCGATGGTGAATAGCAGTAGAGAATCCATAGGCCTTGAATTTAAACAGAAAGGGCCACCATTGAAAAGACGAAGACAGCTTAGCATACCACACGAGTGGAATGATGCAAGCATGATCCAATATGAAATAGAATGCAGAATGAACTATTTCTCACAGAGTTCTTCAACACAAATTACTAATATGAGTTTATAATCATCTAATAGACTAATACTAAGTGCAGACAACAAAAGTGTAGTACTGCAATGTATAGACTAGATTACAGTCTGTATAGTACCTCCACCAGCATCCAGAAGCATCTTCAACATGGACCGGGGACCCAATGTAGTGCGTATGATGTCTGCCACAGCCTGCACAGAAAATAGTCACATTTTTTACCCAACATTAGAACACAATACAAACAAATGCATTAACTGCTGTCATGACAAGTCACAAATTTACAACTAGGTCTTACTTTGCTGAGCTAAAACAGTGTAAGTGAAAACTAACCTGCCAGGCAACGAAATAACCAATGACGTGATCGCCACATTCAAAACGTCAATTTAAGCTACTAAGAAATCTAAGGCCCCTACGTGTTGTCCAGAGCAAAGGATCTTGATCTGCACCACTTGTGCAGACATGTGCCATTAACAACGAAACGTATTGCTTACACTGAGCTATGAGCTAACTGACTAGGATCTACTGCATATTGCCGGTAATCATCAACGACAACAACAAGACCACACGGAGATAGTGGAGAAAAGCTTAAGAGCGCACACCTTGGCGGCCTGGATGTTGGCATGGTGGACCTTCGTGCCCGACTCCCGCTTCAGCGAGTCCTCTGCTCAAACAATCGAAGCAAAAAACACAGAAAAATTAGAGAAATTTTTTACATAAACAGAAGCGGTAGGGATCAGATCAGAATAAAAGCCCAACAAAACTGAAGCAACAAAACCAAATCGCGGATTTATATCATGGGATCAAGCAAATCTCGACATAAGGTATTCAACAAACAGCGCGTATCAAAACCTAGAGGCGAGAAAACACCATTCCCCATACAAGAAAACCGGGAAAAAAACGGAGGCGCGGGGAACCCTAGGAGCCGGGAGGGGGTGGGAGAGGCGAGGGGCGTTTACTCAGCACGAGGACGGGGGCGTGCAAGGCCATGGCGATCTCACGAGAGCCGAGATGGGGGAGGCGACGGCCGGGAGTTGGGAGAGGGGTAGAGGCGTAGAGCAGGGGAAAGGAGAGGCCGCGTCGCTCGAGGGTTTGTTTCTTTTAGGGTTTTGAAGCGAAACCCTCGTCGCCTCCCTAGAGAGCAGATATGCCCAGATGGGCGGCGCGGCCGTTTAGCTCGTAATCATCGTGGGCCAAGATGCCAGCCTAAGTATGGCCTAAGGGGGTTCGTGCGGGCTCATTGGGCCACGGAGACATGGTATGCCCATGTAGCCCGTTTGGCTCGAAAATATTGAGAAAACTGAATAGTTAAAAATATGTAAAATTCAAAAAAGACATAATAAATTATATAAATTATAAAAAAGACACAATACATTGTAGAAATATAATAATGAGCTTTTATTGATGTTAAAATGGCTACCTCGTTAAAAACTTTGCTAAGTAAAAAACTTCACTCAAGAAAAACTTGGTAAAAAAAGAGTACAACCTGTAGCTCAACATTACAGGTGAAAAACCTAAAAGTATAATGTATATGTGGATACTCTAAGAATTGGCGGCGGTGTCGGTGGCGTCCTGACTATCTTCGTCGCCATCTAGATATAGATTGTTAAACGCGTGTTCCAACTCTGTATCCACCATGTAGTATTGGGCTCGCGCATCAACTTGTTTCCAGTCTTCCTCTATGAGAAGTACTTTCACCATCTCACTTGTAAGTATTGTTCTTCTCTCCTCCAATATTTTTCAGAAAGACTAAAAGCAGACTCACACTCAGAAGAAACCGTTGAGACAAGAATGGTTAACACATTCCATGCTAATATGGATAGCACCGGATATATTAGCTTGTGCTCGTGCCACCAATCCAAAATGTTGAAGTCCTTTGTTTATGAAGCACGGGATCGGTATCCAGAAAGACTGATAGTTCTTCGCGGGCCTTGGTATGGATTGCTCCACGTCCACCACTTGAAGATGTAGAGATTGATCTTTCAGAGAAAAAGATGGTGCCCTACATGTTTGTCTTCTTACCTATAGTGGATGCTAGTAGAGGTCGTTGCAAGAGAGCTCCCTGAAACTTATGTTCATACTTCTAGTAAACTTCATACAGTTATGAACAAAATAACTGTAAAATAGTTAGAATTATCTGTCCCTACAAAACACTTATAATTGAAAGAACATTAGTGAATCCTTCAATTTTAGCTCTAGGGTCTAAAATAAATCCAAATGTGTATAAGTACAGAATCCCATTCCAATATTTTAAATATTTAGTTTTCATCTTGCACACATCCTCTTGTAACACTATGTCATTTTCAAATTTTTTAAGTGAACAGCAATAGCAAAAATATGATGGAAAATTACCGGAGATGTTTGATAGTATACTCCGGATAAAGCAAAAGTAAATTTGTAAAATAGTTTGAGAAATACTAGTAACTTCTTAGCAACATACCAGTGTTGCTCAGTCAGTAGTGTGTCATCGGTATGACTGTAATAGTGCGTGTGAATGAAAACAGAAAACGTGGCTTGTAGGGTAAAATATTTTATAACATGAGATAAATTGAGTTCCACTTTACCGACATGACCACGGCGAACTTTCGTAGACATACACCCATTGCAATGCAGTAGATTTTATATGTTGCAATTCATTTGTTAGAATTATTTACAAAAGAAACAGCATTGCGGAAAGCTTGAAGATATGAATCCAACCTCTTCAAACCAGTTTTAACTATAAGATTAATAATATAGCAGGCGCACCACTGTTGTAGCAAGAAGAATTCGACATATGTACCAAATAAGGAGGTAAGAATATCCACTACCCTGCAGTTTGCTTCAGCATTATCTAGGGTAATTGCAAAAATTTTATATGTAAGACCAAAATCTTCAACGACTTTGATAATATATTATGCTATATTCCCACATGTGCATATTATGTCAATTAGTTTAAAGCTTATGATTCTTTTTTGCAATACCTAGTCATCATTTATGTAATAATTCCACTACAACAGAACATGACTATGGTAACACTTGACTGCAACATAATACAAATTGTGTTACAGGCAAAAAACTCAGCAACACATACTTTGTGTCCCCAGGAGACCCTGTAACACATACTCAATATGATCAATAAACGTGTTACAAGCATATAGTACAGCAACATAAACATGTGTTACAAAGTCATCTGGTAACATACAATATATGTGTTACGGACATATGTTACTTTCTACTATAGGGATAATCTTGTTCAACATTGATAGAATTGTACAAACAACACCACTACTAGATTGAAGATATTGATCTTTTTTTAAAGAAATTGGAAGGGCAAAGGTAGAAGTCCTTAAATTTACACTAACTGTCCCTTATAACAGAAAATTGTAGTTTTTTGGTTTGGAAAAGGCCAAAAATTCAGTAAAGCAGAGAAAAATATGTGGAACCTTGCTGCTATATTTTTCATGTTAGAAAATCTGCTTTCAGGTCGTGGAACCATAAGGCAGATTTGTAAAGTTGAAAATTTAATTATGATCGCAATGTATGGGGCCGTGCTGGCCTTTTTGTTGCCAAAATAAAACCAGTTGCCAAAATATCAATTTTCATGTCCACACTGCAACAAAAAAGAGGTGTTATATTTTTTCTACAGTGGGAGTAATTTATAGCGATCAAACACAAAAATCATGAAAGTATCTCGCGTGTAACACACCATTCAAAAAATTACTCCATGGCCTGAAATATTTCGCGCAGAAAATCTCCCTCCATATACTTTCCGCTAATGTAAAATCTTCCCTCCAATAATCTTAGGCAATTAATCTCTCCCCTCGACTTCCCATGCGCCATAACTCGCAGTTGGCTCCTCGACTCCTCGTATACATCACATCCTTAATCCAGGTCACAATTCCTTGTTCCCAAGTCCTCAAAAGTGACCCACGCGGACGTGGTGTTCCCGGATATGGGCATTGCGACGGCCGCGGCCATGCCGAGCTTCTCCGGCCGCGCGCTCTTCGCGTGTCGCAGCGCTACCCGCCCCGTCTCGACGTCGTCGCTGCGGGGCAAGTACGTCAGCCTTCCCGTCGACGACGAGTACCGCCTTGCTGCCGCGACGCACGTGCCAAGGCCTTGCACCAGCTAGGTTGTCGAGGCCATGCGCGCGTCCTCCCCGACCCGCTCCCCCGCCACCGCCGTCGACGGCGAGTACGCCGCGTGGACGGTGAGAGTTTGCCAGATTCATGCATCCTTGTCTCGCTCGCACGCCATTGTTGCGCTGGCGGTTGGTTGTGTTTGGTGTTGTGAGCAGCGTTTCTTGGTTGGCGCATGCAGAGGAAGCACCCGTCGACGCTAGGAAGCTTCGAGTAGGTCGCGGCCGTGGCCAAGGGGAAGCAGGTCGTCATGTTCATGGACTACGACGGCACGCTCTCCCCCATCGTCACCGACCCGACATGGCGTTCATCGACGAGGTGAGATTACGGAGATATATAGCTAGTGTTGTGCTATAGTTCAAGTTGCTATGAAGTTTCTCCTTACGCTGACACTTCTTGCTCTTGTTTGGTGCGCCTAGATGAGGGCGGCGGTGCGCGACGTCGCGAAGCACTTCCCGGTGGTGATCGTGGCTGGCCGATGCGTCGACAAGGTACGCACATTGAACGTCACAACACCCTTATCAACAGCAACACAAACATATCATGAAAAAAACTAAGTGCTGGCCTTTATTATTGTCTTTGTCATCCGGTTTACGGCCGTAGGCCTCTCGGAGCTCTACTACGCAGCACCACAAAGATGGACATCAAGGGCCCAAGCTCCAACGCATTTAAAAGTTTCACCTCATGGATAGATCATCGGGCAAAGATTTTAACAAGAATAGATAGATATCTTGTCATATTGTAGTATGAAAAGTTTGTTGTTATTCTCAAGACTTGTGTTCTCAAATGGAATGTCATGTATGTATAAAATTATGTGAACCATATTTTATATATTTTCCTGTGGAATGCAATGTTGGTGATTAGTATTTTATGCAATATGTGATTCTTGTGAAGAAAATAATTCTGCAGTCAATTGAATTGTCCTTTTGAAAAACTTTTTTTCTTTTTTTCTCTCCCTAGATCTGTGTGTATATATATTTATATATTAAAATATGTTGCCAAAAAATGTTTTGGTGTAAGAAAGCGTGTTGCTACTCATATTACAATGGTGTTACTGTTGCTCTAAAAATGTGTTACTGGGGTAGCTAGTTGTAGCACAAATTTGTGTTACCGAGGTAACTTGTTGTAGCATATAATATGTGTTCTTATAGATATAGATATGTGTTGCAAGGTAGTAACACATTTTCAGACATGTAGTAGCACTTATCATGTGTTACTTCAAACCTAGCTAGTAACATGGGCTATAAGAACACTTAAAAATTGTGTTACCGCAAAGAGTAGTAACACCTTTCTTGACATGTAGTAGCACATGGACATGTTACTATAGCTCCTTCCTGGTGTAGTGTAAGCAACTACACTACGATAATCCTCCCTAGCACCACCACTTCATATGCTTGAGGTTAAGGCTACCGAAAATGTACAGGTTCCAAAAAGTTCTTTAATTTTATTCATGACTATCATTGCAGTATTTAACTAAATCGCGAGTTGTTGTCTGCCTAGAAACATGAATAAATCTAGAATTATGAGTAGTTCTAATGTATTTTTAGAATGCATTGGATGCGTCAAAATTCAAAAGAAGATCTTACGAAGCAATTAAACAGGTTAAAGATTCTCGAGCTACCTCAGGATTATAATCCTAATTAGTACCATACCGTTGGGGTTGTACATCAGTTGCGTCTGCCTCATGGTGATGCCTGGTTTTTCTTTACATCTCAGCATGTATATGAAATTGCTCGGTTCCACATATAGATTTTGTAGATAATTTATGATGATATATTTTACAAACAACAACTCTTACCTGATCTCCAGACAGCAATTGCTTCATGACCTTGTTGAAATCTTCCCACATGTCCGACTTGCTAGGTCTATGCCTTTTTGCTCCAATGCTTGCTGATGCAGATGCACTTGTAGAGCTTGACGATGGTACACCCACGGTCTGCTCGACGGCAGCAGCTTTGGCCATTTGAGGTGGAGGCAGAGCTATCTCGAACGATGCAAGCTCTTTCGAATTAATTCTACTCACTCGCAGCAAAATCGTCAAAATGTTCCATGAAGAAATTCGAAAATACAGAAACTGCAAAATACAAATATAAAATTAAACTGGAACCTATTTTATATCACAATAAAGAGGAATAAGAACAATATAACAATATAAAAATTAATATTATTACCTCTTTACTTGAATGCAAGCTGGATTTTGAATTTTAGAATTTCGCAAAACTATTATGAATTTTGCCAAATTACTACAAAGAGCTTCATAATTTTCATAAAAGAGTGAGGAGAGGATAATGCTAGTTTGAGTGTGATTGATGAGGGGGAGTATGCTAGCTATTTATGGGAAAATTTTAGATTTTTTGTATTTTTAAACTGATAAACAACCTCAAAACGACTATATTTTTTGAAAAATCGGTTGTTGTGGTGCTAAATAGGCTAAGTGGTTCCTACAATGACTTTTAAAAATGGCATATAGACAACACATTGAGAAGCCACTCCATTCAAAAGCTACTTTCTAAAAGCCAAAAACCAGAAGCTGTTTAGAACAGACTCACACCACCTTGGACTCGCATTGGTCATCTGCAAACGATATATCCTCGCCAACCGAGGGTGAATTACCATTTTTTTTACTTTGATGCATAGTACCCTCGATTCTAAATGTTTATCATTTTGGATTGTTCTTTTGGGTTGCGGCTTATGGCTTTTAGCCATTCATGAGAAAGAATATAGAGAGAGAGACTCGCGTGCGATTCTAACCGATGTAAATGAAATCACTGCAGTGTCTACTACAATCAACTTATAGATTTCGTCTTGAAAAGATACTCTGTTTGAAAAGCTAGTTATTGTAAAAAGCGGTTTTAAGAAACTGAAAAGAAGAATCATTTATCTTTATGAACAAATACCAAGGAATAGTGCTGCATGACTTTACCATGTTAACACGAAAAACAATATCCCATTTTAGCCCTTTTGCTTTCGTCCGAGGAATGTAACCTCAAGTTATCATCTTAGAGCTTCAAGCTTTAGCAAATGTGTACATGAATTCCTCACTTGATTTATGTTGAAAGCGGAAAAGATCGGTGATCATAAATTGTTTAACCATGTCTCTTCTAACTTGTAGCTTTTATTGACTGCGAAAGAACCGCCTCTGATGTCTCATTGTCTACCCCCGTATCACTGTCTTTGTCTTTCTCACAGTGGAATCGCAGGCATATGGCTCTTTTTTCATAGTTAGGAAGAAAACATCCGGATGATATTTAATAAAACCCATTTTCTAAAGTAACTAGATTTTAGATGAAGTATCTTTTTAAGATAGTATCTACAAGTCGATTGTAATAAATAATGTTCTGACTTCATCTATATCGTTTAAAATCGCATATGAGTATCCCTCCATATTCTCTCTTACAAATAGTCAGAATTCAAAATTTGAAAATAAAAACTATAAACCACAGTATGAAAGAACCCATCCTCTCCAATGGCTTTGCTACCAAGAGTAGGGGCGAGACCACCTTGTAGATTTCCCTTTCTTCATCTTCTACTCTTCTTTCCTTTCCCTTCCCATTGCAGTTTGTGCCTTTCCCAGTGTGTGGTGGGTTCTTCATTGCCGCATCGTCATATAGACTTAACACTCGGCTCCCGACTACAGACGCCATCGATGTCAGATTGTGATCTTCCTGGAAAAAGGGTTGTATTGTGCATAAAATAAAAATTATCTCTTCCCTGATCTCTGAGTAGAGCTATCTTTTATTTACAAGCGACTACTGCATAGCTCTAACATGGCTATCTAAAAAGTCACTAATAGAGAACTTAGGGTAAATCAATTGGCGTCTGGCCCGCCCATATTTGATCCCCAGGTTCAATGCACACGCTCACCTTTATACATGTGTATGCGTTCGGTGAAAAACGTGTGCCCATGCTCTATAAGGTACCGGATAAATCCAGGATTTATCCAGTAACATGAACTCTAGACTTAATGTGTATTTCAGTAGAGCACATATGTATATGCATTTGGTGTATGGTGTGTGGTCTGTGTGAGTGTGTGTCCTCCTCTGTGATTTAAAAAATCACTAATCTAGAATTATCATTTTCCCCGTTCACTCAAAATGAAGAAAAAAAAGGAAAGAAAAGGCAAAGCCAAAGAACAGCACAACACATTCTTGAATTTTTTTTAAAATAATTAATTTTTTTATTCAAGATTACAAAAATATCCCTGCGAATTGATTTTTTGCACTTTACCTTGTGTCGCCCAACGATTGGGCGACTAGAAGATTATCGTCCAACCGTTGGGCGACACATAGCCAAGTGGCTCAATAGTTGGGCGACTTGACCATATCGCTCGACCGTCGAGCAATTTGGGCATGTGTCGCCGAACAGTTAGCCAATAATTCTCTAGTCACCTAACCGTTGGGCGGTTGTTAAAATATGTAATTATTTGTTAATCCAATGAAAATAATTGTTGGGGTAAATGACAATTGTTATAGGTAGGTAACATTTAGCAAATCTTGTTTGTAAGTTGTTTTTTTAAAAGGGAAGACATTGTCGGTTGATCCGTTTATGATTTTCGTAGATTGTGAATGATACGAAATCTATTACACTCACAATAATATTTTTGCGATTGTCGTATGTTGTTGTAGTATGATAATTTTTCTAAAAAATTTTATGAGGATGATTAAGGTAGCAACGATTTGTGAGTAGAAAGGTAAGTGCTATTGCGATGCAATAGATAATTCGTGAGTTTTTAAAATAATCAATTTTTATTTGAAAATACAAAATTATACCTGCAATTTTATTCTTTGCAACAGTAGCCTCCTTTTAACTGAGCGTTAATACATATATGGACTGGTAATCTTTTTGTAGGCCCCACCCTCCGAGCACATAGACAGACATATGCTAGCAGTACCGTTGATGGAAGATGCGTAGATATTTCGTGTGTACTTGCAGAAATCGTTTTTTATATTGTTGGATGTGTTAGTACGTGAAGAATTGAATGTGAAAAGACGATGAGATTTGATGCTGCAAATTAAAATAAACTTTATAATAAAGTTGGGGATAACACGACGTACAGAGTTTAGTTATATGCATGAGAAACAGTATCATGTACGATGTAACAAATCAAAATACTCCTACGATACATATGCGCCTTTTTAGAATGGAAATAAATTCGATCATCGGGGGACTAGTTCGGAATGGCTTGATCTACTGTGTGGACTGGGGGCATTTTCCCTTCCTTACGAGCTTAGCGCTGAACTCCTTTGTAGCCTCTTTGGCCTTGACCACTATTTCTCTCTTTTTCTCACGCTTCCTCTCGCGGGCTTCACGCTCACTGCACGTATACGTCTGGAGATGAGCTTTCGTCTCCCGACATATATGCACGGTTCGCTCATCGTTGCGATGCTCCTCCCAAATTTCATAGGCCCTTTTGACATTCTACTCCTAGTAGTCAAGAGTCTATTGGTCATATGGGTGGATCTTTAGATCGATCCACTTGTGGTAACCACATACCGGTTTCAGGGACTACAGTTAGACGAGAGAGGTTGTTAGCGCATACTTTGAAAGAGAAATAGTAGGGAAACATACTGTAACTGGTCCTTACCAGCTGTCGATAGCTTCTCGTATCCTAACCACCACTTGATGCCAAACAAGTGTGCTCAACTGGTATGGCTGAAATGCAGATACAGGGAGGACGTTGTTGTGCAGGTCGTGGATGGCCATTTCATTGGTGAATGACGTTTCTTCTGATACCCACACTTTGAGATACAAGTAGCCAATATTTTATTTTTCGTTACTGCTAATAGATTTTCCACGTTAACCCTCCTTTTGAGTAGATGGCGAAATATGACTTTGTCCGTTGGATCGATCCTCCCATGAACACCATATTGTGATGTACATGGATATATTGTAGAACTGAATCTTAGAGTTGGAGGTGTGGATTGACAATTTCAATTAGGAGAGCGATGACATCTGCCAACAGATACAGCGTGAGAGGGGCAACGAGGAGGTCGTCAACATAGGAAGTTCGTATGATCTCACATGCTGCTCCGTGAACCCTAGTTGCATATGTGCATGCCACTACAATGAAGTCCATCAATGTTTGTGGCGCCCCCTCTGCAACAATCCATGTGGGTAGCGTGAGACACCTTCTACCAGTAGCCACGATTGGAGAAGCTTGTACCACGATACTCTCCCCTGTTGTACGCGGTTATGTTCAATCTCCTAAAGCATATAGAATGATGTCATTTTACTATGATGTTGTTTTTATTGGCAAAAGAATTTGAGAAGCACATTGCAATGGGAAGATTACTATTTGCACAAGGTGTCATAGATATGCATTATACATACGTACAAGGCGCATGGCACTTCACGGATTTACAATACAAATAAAGTTAAATTTTGCAAATAAAGTTATAACATGATAGCATTTGTAATTGAAAATACTAGTACACACACACCACAACAAAGCGCACAGCACTTCATGCTGGTGTTCCTACTCATCGGCAAGCACCTTGCAACGTCTCGCAGTGTGGCCTTCTTGGCCACAATGCCCACAACGTCTACTCACCGATCTAGCTTTCCCTTCATCCATATCGTTCCTAATGTGACAACTTGGCCGATGGTCCTTCCCGCCCTTCAGTAGGTCAAGATCCGAAATCCAAGCCCTCTGTGCAATATCCGATGTTGCAATATTTGGCCGGTCTTCTAGACAGTTTGTCCTTCATAGTAATGTGTGTGCCCAGGTTCCTGTCCCGCAGCACCTCGAGCATACGAGAAAGTCGTAAGCCGTCTCGAAAGAACCAAACCACCTTTCCAAAGCTTTTTTGCTTCGCACGCAATACCTTGGCATAGCAAATCTTGTACTTGAATTTTTGCTCAATAGTCACCATGATGTACTTGGCCTCTAAGTTTTTCTTTACTATCTCACCGTACATGAGGTTTGCTATGAAGGTGGATGTCAGGTTGCGATGCTTCAGCAAAACACTGTGAGCATACAGGAGTGCGGCTCCACCTTCAAGACAATCTAGTGAGTCTCGTACTTAGGTTTATGTGCGTGCACACGCCAAGGACAGCCAACCTGCTCGCAGAACATGATGTACTGCTTTGGGCTGGACTTGAGGACCCAAAATATTCTCTGCATGGACAAGGCCCACAACTTAATAGCATTCTATAGTGGTTCCTTGTCAGCAAACATTGCATGAAGCCGAACCTCGGTAGCATGGTACTCCCAAGGTGATTCATGCTCGTTGTATATAGAAAGACTCTCAACATCCACCGAATTCTATGCGACTATGCCTGTGGCATGGGACCTTCGTCCTCATCAGAAGAGTTATCGCCATCGTCTTCTAAAACTTCCTCCTCAGCCCTAGCCATTTGGTCATCAATCTCCATCTAACGCACAATGTTGTCAATATACTCCCCTATGTCTGCCTGTCCAGTGGGCTCAACTTGCGTAGTACGATATTCATGATCTGCCTCAGTAATTCATGATTTGCCTCAGCAACATCTGCATCCGCCTATTGGGTGGGCTACACATACAGTGTGCGATATTCCGGTTCTGCCTGCGCAACATCGCCTACCGCATCCCCTTCGTGAACCACGTGTTACGCGCCTAAGCTGCTCCCATCAACCGGTCCTCTTGTTTCTCCCTTCGAACATGGTTGCACGAGTAGTACGTACTCGTAACCACGTCACCGGCATCCTTGCACAAAGTCGTCCATGCAAGCATGTACATCAGTGTCCTTAACTCCTACCGAATGTCTGTGTTAGACCGACTCCAAAGACTATGTAGGATGACACTACACATCTCGGGGTCCAAGGAGAAGCTGCATGTGAGCCAGTCTATGATATATCTGATTCAAGCATTCTCTACATCCGGGAGTACCATACGGACTTGCGGGAAACTGTACAGGTCAACACCATATGGACCTTCACGAATGGTACCAATACCATAATGCACTTTCAATATTGTGAGTTCCGATATGACTGATTTCTCATTGTAAATATTACCATTTGTTAACATGTATTCACTAAATACATTCTAAAAAAAATTCATAGCTACACGTTGCCTACATTCGAATTAGAACAAGAACGAATGAGGCAATTACCTTCACACGAAAACTTTTTTTTTCTTATCAACAGCTTCCTTCGTCTTCCTCTCTAACCTCACAAGCTCATCTCCTCTCTCCTGAGCTCCTCTCCTTCACTCCCTCTCTCGAGCTACTCTCCTCTTATTCACTCCCTCTTCCGAGCTCCTCCCATTTACTCACTCTCCCGAGCTCCTCTACTTCTCTCCGTCTCGGCCTCTCCCTCTCTCGAACTTCTCTGCTTCTCCTTCTCTTATTTTCATCTCTCTCAAGGTCCTCTCATTATTCTTGCGATAGAAATAAGGAGAGTCTGTGAAGGTGTCGGGTCAAAGAGAAAAAGACGAAGTAGTCGTCCAACGGTTCGGCAACTTGTCCACGTCGCTCGACCGTTGGGCGACTAGAGGAGTAATCTCCTAACAGTTGGGCGACTATCTCAAGCTGCTCAACGGTTGGGCGACATGAGGTGAAAAGTGCAAACAATCAATTCACAGGTATATTTTTATAATTCTGAATAAATTTTTTTTATTATTTTAAAAAAGCGCACATTCTTGGGTGGGTCCGGTCCGGTCTACTACCCTCTGGACAGCCGAAGCGGAAATTAAAGAAAGCGAAAGCGCCTCAAAACGCGCCGTCGCACATTCCACCACGACTGACACCAGTCACTCTTCAAGTCACGCTCCTCGGCAGCAGCTAGCTCCCGAGTCCCGGCCTGCTTGTCCCCCTTCCCTCCTGCAACGCAACGCTAACATTTGCATCCCAAATCGAAGCCACCCGAGCGAACCCAATGGCGACATCCTCGCCTCTCCCCCTCCTCCTCTTGGCCGCGCTCGCGGCCGTCGGCGGCGCCGCGGGGGCGGGGTTTGGGGTGAGCAGCGGGGGCCAGCTGTGGTGCGTGGCGAAGAACAACGCGGAGGACGGCGCGCTGCAGGCGGCGATCGACTGGGCGTGCGGCCCCGCCGGTGGCGCCGACTGCCGCGCCATCCAGCAGGGCGGCGCCTGCTACGACCCGCCCGACCTCCAGGCGCACGCCTCCTACGCCTTCAACGACTACTTCCTCCGCGCCGGCGGCGCCGCCAGCCCCGCCGCCTGCGACTTCTCCGGCGCCGCCGCGCTCACCGCCCTCAACCCCAGTACGCACCGGCCCCCGGTCCTCTCATCAATGTTGCTGCATCCATAGATTTCAAATTTATTTATTTTAGCATATTTAATGTTGGATTTTGTATTACGGAGATGTAACCGTGTGGCGTCGGTGCTGCGGCTTGTTTTGCAGGTCATGGGAGCTGCGTGTTTCCTTCCAGGTTAGTGCACTGCGCCCAGCCTCCAAGTTCGCTCTTTATTCTTTGGGTAGTATTTCTGTATGCGCTATGGTGGCGTATCAGTTAAATATTCCGGCTTCCTGCCTGGATCTTGGATATCGGTCCTATCGTTTGAGGAACTGAATATTTCATTTCAAAATTCTATAGAACCAAGGAAGTTGAATTCGAATTCGGTTGCTTCCACTCAAACTGGATATGGTATGGCTACAAAGGGGACCTGCCATTCCATTCTGATGGGGTGTGTGTGTGTGGCCAGTGTGGGGTAGGGATCAGTGGCGGAACCAGGAATTTTAGAGACGGGGCAAACTTTTAAGTAAGTGAAGGGGGGTATGGTTTGGTTCAACAAACAACGTAACAAATCATCGAAAACACATTCAAGTTCTTAACTAATATAATTACAAAGTCTGTATTGACTTCATTATTCTTAAGAAGTTCCAAAAATATCGAAATCAAAATGACACCAGTGTACGGGGAGGGGGGAATTCCTCCAAGCAACCCGAGCCAGCTGCCCTGGCTCGCCCCTACGGTGGCTTTGCCACTTATAGCAATGTAGTCAATGTTTGGGAAGTCTGTATAACACGCATCATTTTGACAAGCACCATGAGCTCACTGCTAGAGAGTGAACATCGAAATCTCTAAAAAGAGAAGCTCTGCTAAAGTATGCTACGGCACAAGCATTGTAACATGTCGGGCATTAAAAGAGCAACTGTGAGATGAACCATATGATGTCTTCTTTATCATTTTTTTAAGCTTCAACTATTTGCCAGCTATTACCAAATCTCATGGACGACCAAATCCTCCTTGTGGATGTTCAATATCATATTAGGTATTCGATAAAGTTGGTATATGTGAATGCATGGGCTTCTACGTTGTTGGGACTATTCATACTTGGAATGTGGTACTTCTTGAATGCAGTACAGAATCATGGGACTCAGTGGTGCACCACTAAGCAGGAATCTAGCGTGGCCGGGGGTTTACGCTTACATATTCTATGCACTAATTCTGAAAGTGGGATGTCACACAAGTATTTCCAAGATAATGATATTTATACATGGCCTTGGGTCACAAGGTATGTTCCAAATTGAATTAGGTTGATATCCCAAGGCACAACACGTGTATGGGGGGAACTGGCCTGAGCACCAGCCGATCTAGATGCAGTTCAACTTCGCTCAATCGAAAAAACCAAGCTGGACTTTCCCTGTTATAATCATTAGTGACAGTAACTAGCTTGGCCTAGCTAGCTGTTTAACTAAGAATCTTTTCCTCTGTAGCACAAACATTAGCCGAACAAGCCAACATGAACTGAAGACAGGCAAACCGTGAAAAAATTGTCAATGCAAGTAACATAAACTGATTATGCAATAAAAAGGACAAATATAGCAGATGCGAACAACAAAAAAAAAATTGAAAAAAGAGCTCTCAAGCTCAAGGAAAATGGGATGGAAAACAAGAGAATAATCATGTCTGAATTCTGTCTGATCAGTTCAACCACCTAAATCTATTTGGTGCACCTTGTTAGAATGGGAATTCTTTTGTATTTATTATGTCTTTGTATTTCCTTATATGTATATGTCATATTCCCTTATAATATCCTCTTATACTTCCTATATATACTGCCATTGGGCCTCATGAATACACACACAATATTCATAACATGGTATCAGAGCTAGGACACTAACCTAGCTCCTTCCATTGCAATCCCGTCGCCGCCCAGGCCGCTGCCGCTATCCAGGCTGCCGTCACCGCCTCCGGTCGCCACATCGTCACCTAGTGTCGCTAAGCCACGTTACTGCTGCCTTGGCCGTCGCCCACCCCGTCCAGGCTGCCGCCGCCCAGGCTGCTGCTGCTGTCCAGGCTGTCACCGCCTCTGCCTGTTGCATCGTCACCGCCGCCTTGGCCGTTGCCTACCCCTGGAGCCGACCGTCATTGCCCCGAAAAACGCCCGATGCCTGTGTCCAGATCGGGCTGCCACCAGTCACCACCACCGTCGATCCCCGCCGCCGATCGCCGCCTCCATTGCTTCTTTGGCTGCCGCCGTTGTGTCTTCAATACAAAGCTTGGTTTCTTATAGAAACTGTATATGGTTTCTATAACGGTCTTCGTTTCCCAAAAAATAAAAAAACTTCATGTTGATCTAATCGTTGCGCCATCCAGTGCCGTTTGTTAGACTCCGTTGCCTTGGTCGCTGCACTGTCTAGCGCCGCCTACCGATGGCTTTCATTCATCAGCTGCGATCCTATTTTCGGGAACAAAGCTTCATGGGATGAATTACAGGTTGTGGTCTTCACTCATGGAGAATACGCTTGATGGTCTCCGCCTCTAGGGACATATCACTAGTGTTCGACCTTGTCCACCATCGCCTGTTTAACCTCCTAGACAGCCTACTTCTGCACCTCCTGCAGAAGATGAGGCCGCCAAGGAGGTAGAGGCTGTTGCTGCCGCGCTGACGTTGTTGTCTTATTGATGTGAACTTTCAGTATTTGAGCCATCCTGGTGGTCAGCGTGAACGACTCCATCTAGCCAAACATTGTTGGTCTGCATTCTACCCATCAGATCTGGAAGTACTTGCGCGAGCGATTCCAGCAGAGCAGTGATGCTCAATTCTTTTTGCTTCAGCGTGAGCTGGAGAAATTTTGCCAGGAGGACTCCTTTGTTGACGATTTCTTCTAGCTCTGGCTAGTCTTTGGCGTTAGCTGGACAAGTTGGCCTCTCCGCTTTGTCAGGAGTGTCATAAAGTGCAGAAGGCGAATCGTAATCGCCTTCGCTTTTCTTCGCCCAGAGTTTGAGCCTATCAGGGCTCAACTGCTGTGCCGTTCACCGCGACTGCTGTCACCGAGGCCCTTTCGATGCTTCAGGCTGAGGAGTTTCGCTGCAGGTTAGCAACACAGTCCGTTATGATTGTGCTTACCACCCTTCTACTTCGACTACAGTTCCTCCCTAGGTGCTTATTTCCGGTCCTGTTTTCGCACCAACTGGGGTTCAATGCAACTTTTTGTAATAACTTTGGGCACGACTATTAGAGTTGTGCAATGCGAAAAAGTGAAACAAGGTGTGTGGGAGTGGATGATCCAAAGTGGGCAGGGATGCCTTTCCTCTATAGGAGTATGGACCAGAATGTCAAGTTCTCAGTCATGTGACTTTGTTCAGTAACTCTGTCAGGCTTTTCTTCAGCAACTGTCTCACATCTCAATAGGTTTTGTCAGTTTAGCTCAGACGTCTTCTTCGGGTACCTTTTGGGTTCTAGACTGGTGCCTCTTTCCGCACGACACCTCGTCTTGCAATAAAAAGAGAGTTACCATATATTGTCTGAACAGTGATAGGAGTAACTAGAGAACTAATGGAAGTGAGACTGGTGGAATTAAATGTCATATGAAAAAAACACCAGAGTGAAGAATCCAAGGTGATATACCTAAGGAAGGAGAAGTAGAAGGTGGTCTCTCACTAGAAGACTGTGCAGTAGAACTAGACGGTGCAGAAGTAGCCATACAACGCAGTAGTGTGAGAATCTTCTGAGTGTCAGAAGCACCAGAGCTTCTCGGAGAGGAGGAACCTCCAGCTTCCTTCGGAGGACGGCCACCTCGACGTAAATCCTTCTTTCTATTGCAGAACTGCTCCATATGTCCATCCTTATTGCAGTAGGTGCAGTGGAGTCCCCTACCAATATTAGCTGTCACTGGAGGAGGCGCCACTAGTGAAGGGTAGCTGGAGGTGTAGCGGGTGTAGAAGCTAGAGGGGCTGCCAAAACCGAAGGAAACGACGGTGATGGCAGCTGACTCGTACCACGAAGGTGAATCTCCTTAGTATGAACAACTGCAAGGGCCTCCAACAGAGTCATACGAGGGTGGCGAGCCAACAACTAAGCACGAGCTTGATCAAACTCAGCCCAAAGACGTGTCAAGAAGTCGTCGATGAGACGAAGCTCCAGGTGAGACTGCTGACGCTTATAGCACTGACAAGTGTGGCTATTCCAAGGAGTCAATCTGACGCCACACCGCAGACAACTGGGCATAGAACTCGTCCATAGTGGCATCTCACTACTGCAACGATTGCTCTTGATACACAACAACAAGATATAAAGAATCATCAGATGGCTCATAATGGTTACGTAGATGCGCCCACATCACCTGTGCTAAAGCCAAGCCAACCACATCCCCAGTAAGATGCATCTCTATGCTAGCAACCAAAATAACAGAGCCACGGGTATCCTCATCAATCCATGTTTTCTAGGTAGCATATTGAGTCTGAAAAGACTCCATGACATCGTGAAAAACATCAGATGCCATCTTACGAGCGTTTTCGAAAGCATTCTTCGGGAGCACAGGCTCAACAGGTGGAACGGGGTGAGGCGGACAAGGCAGCTTGCCGGTGAGGCACTCCCAAAGGCGCTGACCACGCATATGAAGATGCATGTGCTGAAACCAGTCTTGATAATTGAGACTACAAAAAATCATTGTGCAGCGAGGAACGGAAATAGTGCCTAATGACGACATTGTTCTTTCTTTCTTTACTGATTTGTATAGAAGCTCTCGGTTTCTATTGAAATTGTAGAGTTTCTAAATTCGATGGGTTGGAGGAGACCCTGTTGGTGTCAGCGGTGGCGGCGGTGACGACTACGGCGGTCGGCAGTGACAGGCAATGCCGGCCACAGGAGAGGGCGGTGGCGGTCTTTAGGCGGCACCAAGCGATGAGACAGGCAGTGGCGGGTTCAACAACCCCAGATCTGTGTAGATCTGGGAGATGAGACGATGACAATGATTGGCCGGCGCGCGGAAGGAGGTGCCTGTGGAAGACCTCGGCGGCTTGGCAACCCAGGATCCGTATAGATCTAGGGGAGAAGACGACGATGATTAGCCGGCATGCGGAAGGTGCTGACGGAAGACCTCAGCGGCAGAAAAGCCAGCGACGGTTGTGGCTGCAGGAGACAGCAACGGCAGCAGGCGGCACGTTTGTAGGCGATGACAGGAGAATGACAAGCGCGGTGGAGATGGCAAAGCCAGGCGGCGGCTGGAAGATGGACCAGACCCGTCTTGACGAGAAACCCTAAGTTTGTACTGATACTATATTATGAATAGCGCTTGTATTCATCATGAGGCTAATGGGCCAATATATATAAAAGTACAGGTATGACATATATACAGGTAACCCCTTATATAACAGAAAAATACACGGGTAATAATACAAATATAACAGTGAGCACTCATCCTGGCTCAGGTTGTTCATATCTTGAGTCAATTCATGGCTCGTCCTACTCACCTTCATTACAGTCATCTTCTTTGGGTTCTTCGCTACTTGCGTCGAACTATCTTTCGTCGTTTGTTTTCCCTAACTCCAACTCACTACAGCTTCAGACGTACTGATACAACCTAGGCTAGTGATTATTCTGATCGTCGTTCTCTTTCCGCTTACTGTGTTGTTCTTGGCTCCTCTTTGATTGCCTGGAAGACAAAGAAGTAGATTGTAGTTTCTTGTTTGAGTGCAAAGACTGAGTTGAGAGCTATGGCTATAGTGACAGCAAAGATTACTTGGTTGAGGTGGCTACTTGCAGATTTTGGAGTGCCTATGATGTGACCTATGACTCTTTTGTTTAATAGTACATGTGCTATCAGTATTACTCGTGATCCAGTGAAGCATGAGCTCACTAAGCACATTGGTGTGGATACTTTGTACACTCGCTCACAGGTGCAGGAAGGAGTGTTTACTTTACAGTTTGTGCTCTCAGAGTTACATATTACTGACTTCTTCATGAAGTCACAGACTAGCGTGCAATATTTGCGTTTTCTCTCCAAACTCAGTATGTGTGATCCGCCACGAGTTTGAGGGGGTGTTAGGATAGGAATTCTTTTTTGTTTCCTTATATGTATATGATATATTTCCTTGTAATATCCTTTTGTACTCCCTATATATACTGTCCGTTCTTTTGTACTCCCTATATATACTGCCTGTTGGGCATCATGAATATATACTCCCTATAAAATATTATCTTAAAATAACATGCAAGTATTATTAGAGAACAGATGTATTTGTGTACTACTACTAATAATATTGACTATTTATCTACATGGAAATTTTACTGCATAAAAACTATATTGTGTTTGTCACCCACCCAAATGAGTCTGATGACGTCCTTGGACCCAAGGTCACCTAATGTTTCATCGACAAAAATAAGTTGGGATCATGTCTCGTGACCCGTGATCATGCACCGATCATTCCACACCTCCCAAATATACTAATGTAGATCATTTGTATTGCCTGATATTTGAAATAGATGTTCATGAACTTGTGCTGATCATTAGCTGGTTAAAAGGGTTAATGCTAACTTATTACTAATTTACTATCATATACTCCGTTACACATGGTTTAAACAAGTTGTGCGTTGCAAGATATCAGCTTTTTCTTGTACCATCTAAATGTTCTGGTTGTACAATTTCAGTACATAAACATTAAAAAATGAGCAATTGTAGGCCTGTTTTGCTGTTGGACAAGTATAGGTTCATGGTTCTCTTCTGCAAGATTCACCAAAAGATAGCTGCAGTTTGATAAATTGACAGCCTTCATCATGATTTTGATATCCTTGAATTGTTGAGAGTGATGTAAGATGAGCATGCATGTCTATATATAATTATATACACAACTACACATCAGATAAATTTTTACCAGAGTAATATGCATCTGCTATATTTGGTGAGGCATTCGTTGTAGTTCTGTTCCTAAACACTTACTCAAAGTTAATTGGAAATTCTTTCAAAATGATTAGCATATTTGTTGCATGAAAGAAGAAAAAAATTATTTTGTAGGTTATTCAAGATGCACACTTAGTATTTTAAACTTTGCCACTTTGCCCATTTTCAGTTCTTAGAAACTGGAACTGAGCTGATTAAGGGTAAATGGGTAATCTTTCCCATCTTAAACATGCATAGCGAAATTCTTCTTTCAGTTACATATGCAAACAATATGCCAAGTCTCTGCCAAACGTCCAAACCATTAACCCCATACTTGTACAACTGCAGTGCATCCCCCAAAAATGGCAGCTTCACAGGAACAACAACTTATGGTTCAACCAGTGCAGATTTAAGCCAAAGTTCTTCATGGCAACGCAACCTCTGGTCATTGCTCTTATGCATCTTTCTATCTGTAACATTTTTTGTTGTTACACATTTCTGATGAATTTTCTTAAAACTATTGTGTGCAAGTACATGACAAACTATTGGGCGGCAGTAATGCAGTTTGGTCTCCCTGTGGTTGAAGCATTGTTTCAGGAAGCTGTGGAGAGGGGGGAAGTTCCTCTCTCTGATGCTTCCCATTTTTCTCCTGTTTCTTTAAATGAGCATTCAAAGTCCTTTCCGTCTTCGGTCACATGTAGTTGATTCAAATTTTGCTTCGGTCTTATGCCTTCATCCTTCTGTTGAATGTAAATCTCATTATAGCATATCGGCGATTACACTGACCTGTTGTACTGACGTATATATTATGCGGGAATGCTGCAATGCCCTGAATTTTGTCTCTTACATGTTAACACTGGAAGAGCTTATCTATGAAACACTGATGACTGAGATGTCAATATGCATTTTCAATGAATACTGTATGCACATTCGCATGCATCAGCATACATGCAGGTTTATCTTAAAGTCCATTAAAAGGAAAAAAAAAATCCTAGTACCTACATTTCTTGCAGGTGTGATGATCATCTATGGAGGGGAAAGTTGAGCAAGCTGCCGAGTATTCTCCTGGTCAGCTCCTGAGTGGTCAACCCTGCACCGGCAGAGGGGGCACGTTGAGTGCCAAGACATCCACAAGTCGATGCGGTCGACGTGATAGACGTGGGCGCATGCTGGCAGCAGCTTCACCATGGCGCCGACCTGAATCCTGCCGAGGCAGACCGCGCACTCCGTCCAGCTCGCGCCCTTTCCGCCGTGCCGGACAAGCCGGTTGTACTTGAACGGGGGAAGGCTCGGACTCGAAGCCACCGTGGGTGGCCGGTGCTCTACAGATTCTCAGCCAGGAAGCACCGTGCCGGGGTGGCGTCGGTGCGCGAGGCGCTTGTATAGAGAGAAGAGGCAGAAGGCGGCGGCGACCGACCGACGCCGTGACGGAGCATGAGAAGAGGAGGCTGTCTGGTGACACTGCGAACTGCATCATGCTTGGAGCTGAGCTTGAAATGGGCACTGCATAGGCTCAGGCTGGAGCACATGGTTCAATTTATGTTCTCTGGTTGCGTGCACTGCCTCCTTTTCGCATTTTTTTCCCCAGCTGAAATGAACTGTGCTGATGATTGGGTTGGTTTGCTTGAATCATTTAGGCCTTAACAAACGCTTCCCTGGTGGTTAACATAGTAGCGAGAGCGACTATTCGTTTCATTAATTTGGAATGTCGGTAGTACAGTTTCGTAACGAATGCAAGGTCCTTGTCTGCGTTAGCCCGATCACATGCCACATGTCTTTATCAGATTATACAAGTTCAGAGGATTATGGTAATGTGTCAATGTGTCATTGACAAGGACAAGCTGATTCTATGAAAACGCCAGCCATACAGATTTGGCAAACGATCACATCAGAACTTTGTGAACAGAGGTTGTTGGAGAGGCCTAATGCAAATAATCATTTGTTTTAAAATAAAATAATCAAATTTCTCCGTGTAGAAACAAAAAAAGAGAGAGTCAATTCCCTGATCGCCACCAGTAGATAGGGATGGAAAAACACCATCCGGCAAAAATGATTCAATTCCCGCACTAAATGTATGTACTAGGATAGATAATCAAATTCTTTTTTTCAGTTCAATTTCCGCATGGATCACAAAAAATTCCAGTGTTCCAAATGGGACCATGTTGGCGATCATTTCATGTACATTTTGTGAACCAACAATGTTATATTATTTGTGAAAATCATTGATAACTAGAAAATGGGAACGTATTGTGTGTAATCCGCATCCTGCGTGCACACAAGTTGTTAATTGCACACAATATATTCCTCTGGAAAAATGGAGATGTCTTGTATTTGAACACTATGCAGAATTCCAAGGAAAAAGGAACACTACGCAGAATTTATCATTTTCTAGAATTTTTGGAATTTTTTTGATAATTATTAAGGCATTTAAGCAATTTTTAGAATTACTAACCCATTAAATAAAACCCCAAATACACAATTCCAGGAAATAAACCATAAAAGGAATATGATGCTTCCAAGGTGTACTAAGTCTAAGATTTCACAAATTTATGGAAGCTCATATACCTAAAAACCATATTTCTAGGATTTTCTGGTAATCTTTAATGAATTTATGCTAATTAATAAGCAATTTTCAGAATTACTAATAAGCAGAAATAATATATCCAGAAAACACATAATAATACCAAAGTTCTAAAAAGATTACAATGAAGCTCATATAATCTAAGAATTAATTTCTTTAGAGAGAAAACAAGTCGGTTGGGCTTATTCGGTATTTCGACAAATTTTAGGGTCAAAATTTCATGATTTGCATACCTTTCACCTTGTAGAGTGATTAGTTCTGATAACGTGTTAAGAAATAATGATAATAACCTTCGATGTAATCCACACAACCAATTAACAGAGAATTGACATAGAATAATTGAGGAAGAACTTAGTAATTGAAGTCTTTATTAATCATCAGATCTCTCTCTCTTTGTACATATGCTTATCTATTTGTAGTTAAAACTCTTTAGAGGTAGTTTCAGTATTTTCTCATCAACGTAATCTTCTAAGTTTCGTAACATGACGGTTCATTTCGTGTAGCTCACCCAATGGTTTCGTACCATGTCATCTAGCGAATGATGACAAAATTGTTTTGTTTTACCAGTGAGAACAACTGGCCATTATAATCATCTTAAGAGTTACAACTTACGGGTCACAGGTTCAAATTCTAAAAAATACCAGTGCAAAATCCACACAAGTACTTGTCATCAGCCAAGGAGACAGACCGCCACACCGTTAGGCTATTATACAGTTGGCAATGACGAAGAATTGTTGGTACTTTTTTTTTTATTTAGAGGGAAATCATATTGTATACAAGTATATGGAGAATTGTGGCTACAAGCACTATCCTATGGCCCCTAATATGCATCGAGATTGGTGCGCAATTTTGTATACGTATTGTGTAAAACCACCAAAACTCCCCGTATCTCACCAATGTCTCTTTCCTCATTCTCTCCCGTGTTCTCTCTCCAATGTCTCTTTCCTTTTTCTCTCCCGTGCTCTCTCTCCACCACAGGCTATAGGAAGCCACCGATGGTCGGTTTGCCGACAGGGGGTGGCGAGGAAAATGAGCAGAGGAGCACCTCATTGGACAACGACCAAAGTACGTAGCAATAGAGCTAGACCCAAGCACTGGCTTCAATTCTTCGTCAACGCAAACACCAGATTTGGTCGCCCTAAGAGCAAGTACAATAGTATAACCAACTAGTGGTTATAACACTTGTTCATTTCATCTATAACCTTCAAAAAAATAGATCATACAATAAGGTACACTACTACAGAAAGCCTAATAGTAGACGCCTCATCACGAGCGGTTTTGTGAAACCGTCTCTAATGAGCACTATTACAGACGGTTGTAATTTGGAGGACGCCTGTGGTATTTGTGGCGGAAAATGGATTATCACGACGGTTATTAACTATGAACCGCCAGTGATATTGCTTGTATCACAGACGATGCGTATTAAAAACCGCAGTGATAATCTCAGATATCACGAGCGGTTTTTAAATAAAAACCGTCAGTGATAATTTTGTTATCGCAGACGGTTAATAATTAAAACCGTCAGTGATAATTCCGACGGTTTTTATTAAAACCATCGTGATAATGTCGTAGGCATTTATTGCGCCGCTTTCGGACGCATCTGTCTTCATTTCGATCCGAGATCTAGCCATCTGCGCACTTTTTCACTCGGGAGGAAGCTAGGCGATTTCAGGCCTTGTTAATTTGGTGGGAAGAGGCGAGATTGAGCTTTGAAGATTCATACTTTGCTGGTTGTTCTAGATATGGTTAGTAATGCAATTTATTTTTTCTTTAATTGCATTACAATTTAGTTCTAAGTAATCCATGAGTGGTTATTGAAGATGGTTAATTTGCAAAATTGTTGGTTATATAATAGTTGTTGTGTTTGTAATATGAATCTAGCAAATAAAGTCTCAATATAATAAATGTGGCGTATATATGTAGTTATAATTAGTTAATCTAGATTTTAATACTAAGTTGTTATATATGTACGTAACGTAGGACCGAAGCTGGATGTATGCCATGAGCCGTGTGAGTGAAGAGTACATTAATGGCGTTTCGCTTTTATAAGAGCTGCCGAGGAGGATATGTTGAATAAGGGGCGATATATATGTGCTGTCCATGCACCGATCGAGAATGTGAAGATGTTTAAGAACCGAGGCAAATTGAATCGCACTTGATTCGGAGGGTTTCAAAAAGGATTATACGTGTTGGACCGATCATGGCGAAGTGAATGATCATATGCCGCGGATGACATCGCGGTGAAGTGAATGATATGCCCCGGATGACATCGCAGTGAATCGAATGACATGCCGCCGGTGATGTCGATTGTGGGTCGGATTCGGATAGGTTGCACGATGATAATCTGGATCGGATGCTTCGCGATGTTGAAGAGAACTATGATGAGAGAGTATGTTAAATTCCGTGGCTTGATGGAGGACTCGGAGAAACCTTTGTACACGGGATGCAAGTACACGAGGTTGTTGGCCGTGCTTGAACTGTTGAAATTGAAGGCAAGCAACGGTTGGTCGGACAAGAGTTTCAACTGCTGCTAGGTCTTTTAGCGGACATGCTTCCGGATGGAAATGAGTTGCCTAAAACCACGTATAAAGCCAAGAAGGTTCTTTGTCCGTTGGGAATGGAAGTAGAAAGAATACATGCATGCCCGAACGATTGTATCCTCTACAGTAAAGAGTATGCAAACATGCATGTATGTCCGGTGTGCAACGCATCCCGATACAAACGTAACAATCAATCGATTGATGGCGAGGAACAGAGGCGAAGAAAGGACCTCTGCTAAGGTGACATGGTATTTTCCTATAATTCCCGTTTGAAAAGGTTTTTGCAAATCCAAAGGAGGCAAAACTGCTGCGTTGGCACTCGGAGGAGCGCAAGAAGGATGGAATGATAAGACACCTTGCTGATTCCGCGCGGTGGAGAAACATCGATAGGAGTTTTGCGAGTTCGGTGCAAGAACCAAGGAATATAAGGTTTGGACCGAGTACAGATGGAATGAATCCTTTCGATAGCATGAGCGTGACGACATAGCACATGGCCCGTGACTCTCTGCATCTATAACCTTCCTCCTTGGTTGTGTATGAAGCGAAAGTATATTTTCTTGTCGATACTTATCCAAGGGCCAAAACAACTGGGAATGATATCGATGTGTTCCTAGCACCGTTGGTGGAAGATCTAAAAGTAATGTGGAACGAAGGGTACAGGTATGGGATGCGTACAAGCGAGAGAACTTCACTCTGCGCTCCTTATTGTTCTCGCACCATAAATGATTATCCCGCCTTGGTAACCTATCGGGCCATAGTACAAAAGGTGCCAAAGCTTGTACTCACTGTTTAGATGGTACCGAGAGTGTGTGGTGAGACACTCACGCAAAACCGTCTACATGCGTCACCGCGGTTCCTTCGGAGGGCTCACCCATACCGCAAGATGAAGAAACAATTTGACGGAGAGAAGGAAGATGGTTCAGCTCCAAGGCATTTAAGGGGCGCGAGGTTTATGATATGGTTAAGGATTTAGATGTTGTCCTCGAAAGGGACGTAAATTGAGGGCTCATGAGAAGAACACCGGAAGAAGAGATCAATATTTTGGGACTTACCTTATTGGGAGTACCTAGATGTTCGCATTTGCATCGACGTCATGCACGTGAAAAGAATGTGTGCGGCGACCTGATTGGTCTCTTCTGAACATCCGTGATAAAACAAAGGGCGGTGTCAACGCACGGCTTGACTTGGCCGACATGGACATCGGGCCCGAGTTAGCACCGACAAGCATCGATAATGGACGAACGTACCTTCCCCTGCGTGTTACACTCTGTCCAAGGTGAGAAAACAGAATGCGCGATGCTTGCATGGTGTGAAAGTTCCGTCTCGTTACTCCGACAGCGTGAAGAAACTTGTTTCGATGCAAGATTTGAAGTTAAATGGCATGAAGTCTCATGATTGTCATGTGTGATGACACGATGCTCCCTATTGCAATTAGAAATATTTTGCCGATCAAAGTCCGAGAGACAATCATGAGGCTATGTTATTTCTTTAACACAATTGCTCGAGAAGGTCATCGATCCCGGGACTAGATGCTCTGCAGACGAGGTGGTGATGACTCTATGTCACCTTGAAATGTATTTCCTCCTTCGTTTTTCGATATCATGGTCCATCTCGTTGTTCACGTTGTGTGGGAGATAAAATGTGCGGGCCCGTATTCCTCACGCAGCATGTACCCATTTGAGAGGTTCATGGAATTCTCAAGTCCTACGACGGAATCGTTCTCGGAGGGGCAGATCGTCGAAGGTTATGCAAGCGAAGAGGTGATTGAGTTTTGTGTCGATTATATGGCTCAGATTCAACCGATAGGTGTCCTCAATCTCGTCATGAAGGGAGGTGAAGGGTCTCGGAACTATCGGAAGGAAAGCAATCACTCCGGATATGGACACGTATACTCAAGCCCATTTCACGGTGTTGCAACACATGACCGAAGTGGCGCCTTATGTGGACCAAAGACAAGGATGTGCTTCGCAAGAATCCAGAGCGGCGGATGTTTGGATCATGAGGCAACACAACCGTTGGTTCAACCAATGGTTGAAGGAGCAAATTGCTAGGAGCTCGCGAGTGAGACGCTGAGATGGTTGGCAAAAGGGCCGACATTTACAGTTGTGACATGGCAAGGATATGACATAAATGGGTACACATTCTATACGCAGATCTCGGGATGTCAAGAGCACTAACTGAGCAAAATGAGTCCGCATAGATGCATTCAATCCGATGGGTCGAGAAACTCGTACTATGGCTTAATAGAAGAGATTTGGGAGCTCGACTATGTGGTTTTCAAGATCCCTTATTTCGCCGTTGGGTGCATCTCCCACAGTGAAGGTTGACAAGTGCGGTGTCACGACCGTGGACCTCCAACGTGTCGGGTACAAAGATTTAACCATTCGTGACTTGCCAATCAAGTTGTTCAAGTTTTCTATGTAACCGACCCGGCAAATAAGAAACGCCATGTAGTTCTTCATGGAAAAGGAGAATTGTCGAGTGGAGAATGTAGTGGACGAGGAGGAATACAATCAATTTGACGAGTTACCTCCTTTTGGAAATGGCATAAGGTCGACGATGAACAACGTGACGAAACTAGTTACGCACGCATTGATCATGATGAAGGGCTAATTTTTAAAGGAAATAAGCAAGTACAATAAGAATGTATATGTGAAAATGTGTGACAATTTTGAGATGTATATGTGAAAATGTGTGACAAAATGTATATGAGTATTGGCATTTATGTATATGTGTGATGCACATGTGATGGTTGATATGAATGCAATGGTTGGTGTTGTATATGAATGCAATTGTTTGGTGGTGGATATGAATGCAGTGTGGTTATTGGTGTTGTCTTAATAACTACTGATGCAAAAGGCTTATCACGACGGTTTTAAACTTAGAACCGTCGTGATATCAATAAAATGAGCGGTTCTAAGTTTAAAACCGTCGTGATAATATGACTATCACTGACGGTTATACACTTAGAACCGTCTCATGATATTTATACTATCACGAGCGGTTTTAGACTTGGAACCGTCTCAGATATTAATATCACAGACGGTTTTGAGTTAGAACCGCTGCGTGATAACCTCCTATATACCCTCGGCTAGGGTTTTCCCGTGCGCTGCGCGATTATTCGATCTAGATCCGTAAATCCCGAGCCCGTCGTCGCCTCCGCCTCCCGAACCTCGTCGGCGCCTCCTCGAGCCCTCGCCGGCCGCCTCCGTCGAGCCCTCGTCGCCTCCGCCTCCTCGAGCCTCGTCGCCTCGCCTCCCGAACCTCGTCGACCGCCTCCCGAGCCCCTCGCCGGCCGCCGCCGAGCCCCTCGTCGCCTCGGCCTCCCGAGCCCCTCGCCGGCCGCCGTCGAGCCTCGTCGACCGCCTCCGTCGACCCCTCGTCGCCTCCGCCTCCCGAACCCTCGTCGACCGCCTCCCCGCCCCTCGCCGCCGCCTCGTCGAGCCTCTCGCCGCCACCTCCTCGATTACTGATCGCATTGTGAGCACTTTCGTGATGGACTAGGGTTTACTGCAGTAGCTTAATTAGTTTGCTATTTGGTACATTAATTGTTTACTACTGATTGCTCGATGATGATAAAATCATATCACGAGATTGGTTCATTCAAGTGCTTGAGCTCTAATAGCTGTCGGTTCATGCAGTTTTCAGGTTATAGCATGTTATTAAATTGATCTGCTCGGATTTAATCTTGACAAGTTAAAAGACTGAATTATTGGGCAAAGTTAACTTGTGTGGTCTTGATCTGTATGAATACCGTTGTTTGAATATATGCATGCTAAATATATCTTGATCTTGAGATTTTAGAGTTTGTATCTAGAGCTCAAAATACTGAATTCATTATTTGGCATAACCAATCAAGGAAGAGTATATGATTTAGTAGCGGACGGCCAAGATTAATCTTGTGCAACCCTACAATTTGAGAGCACATATTCATGTTGAGACTGTTATTGATTCTATTATTGATGCTTGTTGCTTGTTGCTTCATATTGCTACCATTATATATGTATATATGTAGGTATGTATATGTATACATGTAGGTATGTATATGTATATGTATGTATATACACATATAGTATGTAGTATATAGTATAGGCACATAACCCCTCTCTGTGTCCACATCACCCCCTCCCTTCTCCCCTTCCTCTACTCCTCTCCTCTCTTAGAACATTGAGCATCATGTTTGACTTTTCGTGCTTCCTCACTTTGAACATTCTCATCTTATCTTAATAGACCCACAAAATGAGCAACATGTCACCCGCGCATTCTTCACCATCATCGCCGGGCGTCCGCTCCAACATCAAGACGCCAAGGAAGAGGGCTATCAAAGAAGCCTCGAGCCGACAGACCATCACGGTAAACGCAGCTGGGTCCCTATCCTTCCTAAGCAGCGGTAAACGCATTCGAACCATGGTCGGAATAGTTGCACGACAACAATTGAGATCACATACAATTCGTGGAAGAACGCGTGCGACACTCGGAAACGTGACTGTGGACCGAAATCTTGGCATCGTTCGAGTTCCCGAAAGAACACTTACACGCTGTGGAACGACAAACCTACCAAGCGGCGTGCAAAGCATGGAAGAACTTCAAGAGCACGCTTGTCAGGAAATACGTGGAGACGGACGAAACGCCTTTTACTAAATACCCATTCCTGGAATCACAATGGGAAGAGCGGGGCCAACGGCCTGCTGACACATGTTCGAGATTTTAAGGTATTCGCTATTTCACATTAATTAATCCTATGCAATGATGGTACTAATGCCTTTTGAACTAACACATTCCATTTTTGCGGTGCCACGAAGAATGGGCAACACATGTGGATACTACGTTTGCCAACATATGGAACTACTCCTCGATTCCTCGAGGTCACCAATCGCAAGGTTTGTCACTCTTCCCATAATTACTTCATACTTATCACGTTACATATATATGTACATTGATATTCCTATCGACAGTCAGATCAATCCCGTCAACCGCATTGAAACGATGCGAGCTTGAGAGGTTCAATCAGAGTTAGCGTTCTTTTGGCTGACTCAAGTCATACAGCCAGAAGGACGGTTCCACTGCGCACACTGATTTCCTATTGGTCTTATCACTAAGTGTAAATGCAGTGTAGATCTTTTGTAACTGTGCATTTGTTAATGGATATTTCAGTTCAATTCAATTAATTGATTTGCGAAATGGATGCATGCTTTATGTCTGTGAGATGAAGTGCGATGTCAATTGGATGTTTTATGTCTGCGAAATGTACCTGAAAGCAAATGAGATGTGTGAATTGTATGTTTTTTGTCTGTGATTATCTGCTTGTTTCGAGGGGCATGGCTAGCATTTCGAGGCTAGCCAATAGCGTAAATAGATTTTGGTTTAGGAGGAAGGAATATCACGACGGTTTTAAGTAAAAACCGTCAGGATATGTATCACTGACGTTTTTCATTAAAAGCGATGCGTGATTATTAGATATCACGAGCGGTTTTAATTAAAAACCGTGCGTGATATCGATAATCGCTGACGGTTTTAATTAAAACCGTCTGTGATATCTAATAATCACGACGGTTGAAACCGCCTGTGATAACCTTCGATCATCAACGACCCATAAATTGACGGTTGAAAACCGTCGTGATGACGTTCGAACCGTGCGTAATGTCGATTTCTGTAGTAGTGGTAGCTATTACAATAACTATTTGGCCCTACGTGTAAGAGAGTGAAATGCATATTTTTACATGCTATAGCTAGCTGTAATTTAGTAGCCAGCTTTCTTCTCTCTCTTCCTTTCTCTCTCTGCCACGTAAGATTTGATTGATATTATATTTACTATAGCCTGCTGACTAAGCTTTATTGTACCTGTTCTAATACCACCCAGACCTGCCGGCGCCGGATTAGGCCACACCCAACCTCCCCGTGGGGCCAGATCCACCTCCTTCGGCCTTAGAGCAAGTACAACAATGGTCTTATAGCCAAGCTAGTCAGCATTTTTGCTGATGTGGAGGAGAGAAGAGAGGAGAGAGAGGAGAGCTTGGCTCTCATGCAAGCAACAAGCTGCACACGGGAGCCTATGCAGTGGTGGGTCCAGATAATAAATGTATGTGAGGAGGAGTAGGAAAGAGAATGTGAGATATGGTACCACATAATAATAAAAAAATCTTTTGTAGACAAATAGAAGACAGATTATTGTATAACTTGGCTTATAGTCAAACACTTGGCTCTATTATTGGACTTGCTCTTACTTGACCCTGATCATATCATCCTCAACCCCTTGCTGATGGTCGTTAATTGCTGAGATTGGAGAAAGTGGAGTAGAGGGATGGTGAGGAAGAACAATAAAGGCCTAAGGGTAATTTTCCACAAATTTATTGAATTTTTCTTATTTTTCCAATTTTCTCCTGTAATTTCTTCCTTAAGAAAAAAGGTAGAAAATAATGTCCTAAATGAGAACCTTTTCTATTTAAAAAGTCAAAAAATGTTACGAAACAATGTCCCCAATTTTCATGATGTAAAATTTAAAAAAGGTTATATTAAAAGTATTTTCACCATTTTCATAAAAACAAAAATGTTACAAACTCCAAAAAAAATATGTACAAAAAATTTTACAAACTCCAAAATGTTTTTCAAAACAAATCCAAAAGATGGTACGAACTCCAAAAATTTTACAAAGATATGTACCTAAAAATACGATGAACTCTAAAATGTATACAAAAATATGTACAAAAAAATTGGTGAAAATATTACAAACTCTAAAATTTTATAAAATATGCACAAAAAATGGATGTGCAATCATTGCAATGTCCTATTCTATCAAATACATATGACTTGTATTTTTCTATTCTCTCAATTACACGAATTTTTTTTGAACCGTATATGCGCATTTATGATTGCTGCTTCTCTCCCATCAGCACGAATATTAGTTCGAAATGGATGGCATAGATAGTGATGGTAGCCCCAAGCACTTCTGGGGAAACATTTTCGGGGAAATCATATAAGGATTTGAGCCTTCACGTTGCAAGAGGAGGAAAATGAGCATCCAAAAATCCTTTTTCTAAACCTTCGCAAAGCATATATTGATACTAAAATTGTTGTCACGTTATTCACAAATAGTGACAAAAAATCCCTCATTTTCCATGTTTTCTAAACATAATAACAAAACAAACGCAGAAAATTTACACTACAACCGCAATTGTACGATGGCATTGGTGGACCTAGCACAATTCATGGGTATTCACTTGAATACCCAAATTATTGGCAAAAAAACTAGTATATATAAGGTATAATACACACACACACACTAGTAGTTAGGCTAAATACGTCCTATTCATGCCCATTCGGCCCATTTCCCCTTCCGTCGACGGCTCATTGCTTCCCGTAGGCTGTTGCACTTAAAACAGAAGGCCCAGGAAGGCCATGACGAGACCCTAGCACCCATAGCAATAAAAGCCACCGGTGCCGCACCTGGCAAACCCTTGCACCCCCGCGCCTCCACCACAATCACACACTTGCACAGGTAGAGAGGGGAGGAAACCGATAGGCAGTGGTGGAGATGGTTTCCCTAAAGTTACAGAAGCGGCTCGCCGCGAGCGTGCTCAAGTGCAGCAAGGGCAAGGTCTGGCTTGACCCCAATGAGGTCAACGAGATCTCCATGGCCAACTCCCGTGATAACCCCCTCTCCCTTCCCCCTACCTCCTATCTATCGTTGTATCTTGAGTTCCTTGTGGTGTGTGCGCTACCTTTAGATCTGACACTCTGGTGCTTGTCTGTGCAATAGTGCCATTCTAAACTATTCGTATGTCGATTCTAGGGTATACGATACTACGATACTAGGATGTTTCACCCAAACAGTATGTTCCCTTTAAGACTGCTTTTTTCAATCATTTGATTATATTTTCAAATAATTAAATTATTCTCAAATATTTTAGTCTTAACAATCTACACAAATTAATGTTGTTATTGTTCATTCAGTTTACGCAGATGGAAGCATCTGCCTGGATATCCTACAGAATCATAGAACCAGTGGAGCCCTATATATGATGTTGCTGCAATATTGACCTCTATTCAGGTATCATTTAGATCCTCTTTGAGCGTATTGAATTGCTTTGATAGCTTCATTTGTTCAAGTACTTTCTCTTGCTCGTTGTTCATTGGATCGATACCTAGTAGAAAGTTCACAAAGATTTTGCATTGCTGTCATTCATTGATCTAGAAGTAAACCCCGTTTTGTTTTCCATAATAGCAAGGATGCCAAGGAAGAAAACAAATGTTGTTCTTCTATAACTTGACATAATTTGCACCCACAAACGTTAGATCTAGATTTTATTGGCAGTTGTTATGTTTAGCAAACCACCTGCCATATAGGTACCATGTCGCAAATAAGCTTTTATCAACGATGCATCATCCTAAAGTTTGATTGTGGCATGCCAACAAGATACTTTCATTTTTTTCATGGTGGGTTAAGTATCAAAGAAAGTACAGTCCATTGTGAAGATAGTAGACACAATTGTATTTTAATTTTTACTATTATTTATTTTTATATTTCTATTGAATAATATTTTTGTAACTTCGAATACCCTCTGAAATTCTGGTCCTCCACTGTACGTTGGCGGCACTAAATTCTCCGTTGGATTGATCCCGTCCGAACTACTGGCCGCGAATTTCAACAGTAGTGCACTACGCCCGACGTTTTCATGCACCTCTGCACGCCGCGCGTGCCTAGACCAGGGAAAAAAAATTCGGACAAAATTTCGCTATTTCGCCGAAATTTCGTTCCTTTCGTCCATGGGCGAAATAATCGTTTCCCGGTCAAAATTTTCGGTGATATTTGAAATCGGCCGGCGCAAGCCGCACCAGCCCAAAATGCGCAGCGCGGCCCACCAGGCGGTCCAGGTAACCAAACTCCCCCGGTCCCCCCATGCCGCACTTGCGCCGTCGCGTTCCCCATTCTAAACCCTAACCCCATCTCGTCTCGTCCGGTCGTCCTCATCCCTCGTCCCAATCGTCGCACCCCTCGTCCCAACTCCCCAGTCGCCGAATCGATCCCTCGTCCCTCCCCATCTTACGGAGCACCGAGCGGCAGCGGGCGGGCAAGGCGGGGAAGAACCGAAGAAGAGCGGTGGGCGGCGGCCATCACCGAGCGGCGGGTGGTGGCCAATCCCCATCTCGGCGACTACGGTCCAGTACTCCAGCTTCTCGGCTCCCCAAGGTGGGGACAAGCGGCGGGCGGCGGCCACGGTGGGGCAACTCCCTCCCCAATCGATTCGACGGCGGCGCAGCTCCCTCCCCCATCGATTCAACGGCGGCGCAGCTCCCTCTCCCCGATCAAATCGACGGCGGCGCAGCTCTCCCCGATCGATTCGACCGCAGCGCTCGACCTCCCCCTTTTCCCCCAATCTTCCCCGAGGTAGATTGAATAGAGACTGGAAGCACATGAAGATGCGGCGTCAAAGGAGAGGAGGAAGGGCAGCATTTGAAGGTATTTATCTTAATTCTCAAATTTTGGTAAAATTTCATCAAAAATTCGATTTTTTTCGTCCGAAATTTGAACGAAATGAACGAAATTTCGTTCTTTCGTTCCTTTCGCCGGCAGCCGAAATTTTTTTGCATCCGAAAGATTAAACCCTGGCCTAGACAGGCGGTAGCTGGCCGACGTGGTGACCGTGGCCGTGCGGCGATGCAGCTCGTCATGGTCGCGCGGTCGAGGTGGTGACCGTGGCCGTGCGGCCGCAGTGGCGGCGGCGGCGGCGTGACTGTTGCGGTACCCCTTGCGGAGGCTGCACACAATAGCGAACACGAGCAGGGAGGCCACGACGGCGAGGCCGGAGACCGTCCCACCGGGAGACGAGGGTTTACCATTCGACGGCGGCGAGCGCGGTGGACGCCAGGGTGGCGGCGGCGGCGGGGACAATGATCCCCGCGCCGGAGTTGGATCAAACCAGGGGGAGCCCGGCGGCAAGTAAGCCATTGGTGCAAGTGCAACTGCAAACTAGCTAATTATTACGTTGCTGTTTGCCGTACGGTTTTATAATACAAGATCTACAGCAGCTTCCTGGAAGCCAATTCTGAGGTCAAGGGGGCTAATTGCCGATCCATTTCCAAATGCGCGCCAGAGAAAAATGATGGACATTTGGGCGGTTTCTTTTGTTTATGCGCGAAAGCAACCGGCCAGCGGCGGTACGCCAACGTTGTCACGGTACGTCATTCGTGTGAATGTGTGATGTGTTAATTAAAGATCAGCATGCAGAAAGAAGGTTGCATCTTGGTGTTGTCGCTATTGGTACTGGAGCATGTATGTGAATAGTTGAATTGGTTCATGTTGAACAAAGGAGGTCAGTGGAATCTGCCAAACGGCGTCGTCGTCAGGTCGAGCCTGGTGGGCATAAAGTTCGGACGCTTCTATCTATCTATCTGAACACACTGCCTGCCGTCATGCCGTAGACGCGCTTGCGGCCCATCTCTTTTCTGATCCACGGGCCAACTCAAAGCCACAGCCTCTCCTCCTTCCTTGTCCTTTCTTGGTCTTCTTCCTTGATCTGACCAGCCGAGAGCACATCTCAACCCGACCAGCTGAAAGCACAGAGCCTTCTCTCCTTCCTTCCTCTCCCGCAACTGCCCCCACCGCCTCCTCTCCGGCAAGCTCCATCTAAACCCTCTTCTTCTTCCTCTACGACGCCCTCTTGCTCCGCCTCTGCTGCCGCCTTTTAGCTTCTTTTATATTGCCCAATATTATGATCTAATTATTCATACTATGTTTTAAGAAATTTGGATCACTCAAACTTCAAGTTTTATGTTAATGCAACATGTTTTGGTCTGATCAAGAGTATTATATTTTGATGGCATAATATACATCTACATGATGCTCTCAAGAGCATAAATATAACACTACCACATAAAGCATGACCATCGATTAATTTGCATGGAATATAATATATTTTGGTAGAATATAATTCTAGTTTAACCTCCCAAATGGAACAATTATTCACTAAGAATATATATGATTAATTGGAAGGTAATTTATATGCTTGTTATAATTTATGATGCCAAATAAGTATGACAGATTTAGATCATTCGGGATCATTAAAATCCAATAGGTCATCTAGTATTTTGAGAGTTATATTTTCTTTAAGCAAATGGCTATAGCTTCTAGTGGCATATATGCGGCAGCTTCATGCTACTGTGTTATTCCCATGTATGTGGTCGCATGTCGGTGACTAACATATTACTAGGGATTAATTAATTACCCTTCGAAGGTTGCAATGATTTTCGTTTGCCGATAGTGTGGATAGCAGTTTCAATTATCTCTCAAATAAACTAGATTATTTGTAGTTTCATGCTTATTTGCTTCTAGATTTGGCCTAGTATGTGCCACTATGCTTATCATGACTCTCACGCCTTGAAAGTTTCAATATTCCTCATATGCCTAAATCCCTCCTCTTTTTACACCAACCATAAAATTTTGAGTGAGAGTGCCTGCTTGTAGAATTTGCTTTGAATTATCCCAGAGTTTTAGCAATAAATTGCTATTATACTACTTCAAGAGCAAATTTTTATTAGCGTGAAACTGATATATACTTTGTAATATGGAAGATGAGGTTATATATTAACTTCAAGTCTTTGGGTGTAAGTTATTCCGTAATTAAGTTAAGGTGATTCTTCAGAGATTTAACATTTGACTAGATTTTTTGTGTCTTCAAGAAGGACAATTTTCCTATTGCCATCTGAGTGTTAATGCACAAAGAACTAGTGAACTAAGGCATATCATTCCTTTCAAATGTCAAGCATAATATTTACAAATTTTATTCCATGCATGATTACTTTTTTTTACTACAGGTAAGATATGCTACTGGCAATGTGTTTTATTAAGCAACTGTTCAGCAGGGGTAAGACTTAACACATCTTAGACCAAATATATTTATGACATCTGAAAAAATAATTATCTAATGAACAATTTCAGCCTAAAGCAAAAGATAAGAGGTGCTCTTTATGAGCAAGATCAAGCTCGACAAGAGTTGTATCTATTCTATTGATGCTACTTATGTAGGAAAATGACATCTAAATAAAGCTAAGGGATAACTAGAAGAATGCTACTAGTCTCCATATTGTTTACCATGGGCATATTCTTGCTTATTAATGCACTTGTTTATTAGTAACATATGAGTTACCAAAACTTAGTCCAGAGGCAATATGGTGCAAGGCGGAGTAATACTCACGTGCGGATTTCTAGTTCTAGAAACAGAAGTAGATTCTGGTAAAGTAACTACAAAAACACCAGTAACATTTTACAAGTTTGGCCATCCTTTCAGAGAAGGCCCTTATGCCTAATGGATCAATCTAAATCATATAGTCATTTTTCAGGGTACAGTAGAGGCAATACCTCAAACTACAAAGTTTTACCTTTTAGCGACAAAAGGGTACAACTTCATCAGTATCAGGCTTGACAGTGGTATGACTGTATGAATGAAATAAGCCTAGGCGATACAATTGCAGCCATTCGGGGTAAGCGTATATCCACTTAGTGATGCCTAAAGTCCTACAATATTCATGCAATTTCCTACAAACTTACTACTGGTAAATAATTTCAAATGTATGAAATGAGTGCAAATAGTAAAGATTTAATTTTATCTATTCATTAGATAATTTATCATTTTCTAGTATTTTCCTAGCAATCTTTGGAATTTTTTGATAATTATTAAGGCATTTAAGCAATTTTCAGAATTACTAACCCATTAAATAAAACTCCAATTACACACTACCAGGAAATAAACCATAAAAGAAATATGATGCTTCCAAGGTGTACTAAGTCTAAGGTTTTACAATTTTATGGAAGATTATATACCTAAAAACCATGTTTCTAGGATTTCTTTGGTAATCTTTAATGAATTTTTGCTAATTAATAAGCAATTTTCAGAATTACTAATAAGCAGAAATAATATACTGAAGAAAATAAATCCAAAAAACACATAATAATACCAAAGTGCTAAAAAGATTACAATAAAGCTCATATAATCTAAGAATTAATTTCTTTAGAGAGAAAACAAGTCGGTTGGGCCTATTTGCTATTTTGACAAATTTCAGGGTCAAAATTTCATGATTTGCATACCTTTTACCTTGTATAGCAATTAGTGTTGATAACATGTTAAGAAATAATGATAATAACCTCCAATGCAATCCATGTAACCAATCAACAGAGAATTGGCACAGAATAATTGAGGGAGAACGTTAGGAATCGAAGTCTTTATTAATCATCAGATCCCTCTCTCCTTTTACATATACTTATCTATTTGTAGTCAAAACCCTTCAGGAGTAGTTTCGGTATTTTCTCATCAACATAATCTTCTAAGTTTCGTAACATGACAGTTCATTTCGTGTAGCTCAGCCAACGATATCATACAATGTCATGTAGCGAATGATGACAAAATTGTTTTATTTTATCAGTGAGAATAACTGGTCAGTATAATCATCATAAGACTTACAACTTACGGGTAACAGGTTCAAATTTCAAAAAGTACTAGTGCAAAATCCACACAAGTACTTGTCATCAGCCAAGGAGACAGACTGCCACACTGTTAGGCTATTATACAGTTGGCAATGACGAAGAACTGTAGGTACTTTTTTTATTTAGAGGGAAATCATATTGTATACAAGTATATGGAGAATTGTGGCTACAAGCGCTATCCTATGGCCCCTAATATGCATCGAGATTGGTGCGCAATTTTGTATATGTATTGTGTAAAACCACCAAAACTCCCCGTATCTCACCAATGTCTCTTTCCTCATTCTTTCCCGTGCTCTCTCTCCACCACAGGCTATAGGAAGCCGCCGATGATCGGTTTGCCGACCAGAGTTGGGGAGGGGAGGGGGGTGGCGAGGAAAAGGAGTAGAGGAGCACCTCATTAGACAAAAGTACGTAGCAATAGAGCCAGACCCAAGCACTGGCTTCTTCGTCAACGCAAACAATAGATTTGGTCGCCCTAATAATACCACCCAGCCCCGCCGGTGCCGGATCAGGCCACACCCAACCTCCCCGTGGTGCCACATCCACCTTCTTCGGCCTTACCTGACCTTGATCATGCCATCCTTCGTCCCTTGCTGACGGTCGTTAATCGCTGAGATTGGAGAAAGTGGAGTAGAGGGATGGTAAGGAAGAACAACAAAGGCCTAAATGTAATTTTCCCCAATTTTATTAAATTTTCTTATTTTTCCAATTTTCTCCTATAATTTCTTCCATAAGAAAAAGGTAGAAAATAATGTCCTGAATGAGAACCTTTTCTATTTAAAAATTCAAAAAATGTTACGAAACAATGTCCCCAATTTTCATGACGTCAAATTTTAAAAAAGGTTATATTAAAAGGATTTTCACCATTTTCATAAAAAATGTTACAAACTCCAAAAAATACAAAAATATGTATAAAAATTTTTACAAAATCCTAAATGTTTTTCAAAACAAACCCAAAAGATGGTACGAACTCCACAACTTGTACAAAAATATGTACCTAAAAATACGACGAACTCTAAAATGTATACAGAAATAGGTACCAAAAATTGGTGAAAATACTACAAACTCCAAAATTTTATAAAATATGCACAAAAAAATGGATGTGCAATCATTGCAATGTCCTATTCTATCAAATACATATGACTTGTATTTTTTCTGTTCTCTCAAATACACGAATTTTTTTTGAACCGTATATGCGCATTTAGGATTGCTGCTTCTCTCCCATCAGCACGAATCGTAGAGCGAAATAGACGGCATAGATAGTGATGGTAGCCCCAAGCACTTGTGGGGAAACATTATCGGGGAAATCATATAAGGATTTGAGCCTTCACGTTGCAAGAGGAGGAAAATGAGCATCCAAAACTAAAAGGCTCCTTTTTCTGAACCTTCCCTCTTAGATTTTATCCGGATCCGCCTCAAGCAAGCATATATTGATAGTAAAATTGTTGTCACGTTATTCACAAATAGTGACAAAAAATTCCTCATTTTCCCTGTTTTCTAAATATAACAACAAAACAAACGCAGAAAATTTACACTACAACCGCAATTGTACGTTGGCATTGGTGGACCTAGAAAAATTCATGGGTATTCCCTTGAATACCCAAATTTTTTTGGCAAAAGAAAACAATATATATATATATATAAATATAAAAATATAAAATATATATAATACACACACACTAGTAGTTGGGCTAAATATATCCTACTCATACCCAATCAGTCCATTTCCCCTCCCATCGACGGCTCATTGCTTCCCATAGGCCGTTGCACTCAAAAACAGAAGGCCCAGGAAGGCCATGATGAGATCTTAGCACCTATAGCAATAAAAGCCACCGGCACCACACCTGGCAAATCCTTGCACCCCCGCGCCTCCACCACCATCATGCACTCGCATAGGTAGGGAGGGGAGGAAGCCGATAGGCGGTGGCAGAGATGGTTTCCCTAAAGCTATAGAATCGCCGCGAGCGTGCTCAAGTGCAGCAAGGGCATGGTTTGGATTGACCCCAATGAGGTTAACGAGATCTCTATGGCCAACTCCCATGAGAACCCCCTCTCCCTTCCCCCACCTCCTATCTATCGTTGTATCTTGTGTTCCTTGTGGTGTGTGCACGGTACCTTTAGATCTGACACTCTGGTGCTTGTCTGTGTGATAGTGCCATTCTAAACCTGTTCGTATGTCGACTCTAGAGTATACGATACTACGATACTAGGATGTTTCACCCAAATAGTATGTTCCCTTAAAGACTACTTTTTCAATCACTTGATCATATTTTCAAATAATTAAATTATTTTTAGATATTGAAGTCTTGAAAATCTGCACAAATTAATGTTGTTATTGTTCATTTAGTTTACGCAGATGGAAGCATCTGCATGGATATCCTGCACCAGTGGAGCCCTATATATGATGTTGCTGCAATATTGACCTCTATTCAGGTAACATTTAGATCCTCTTTGAGCGTATTGAATTGCTTTGATAGCTTCATTTGTTCGCCTACTTTCTATTGCTCGTTGTTCATTGGATTACAACCATTGATACCTAGTAGAAAGTTCACAAAGACTTTGCATTGCTGCCATTCATTGATTTAGAATCATTCATTGATCTAGAAGTAAACCCCGTTCCGTTTTCCATAATAGCAAAGATGCCAAGGAAGAAAACAAATGTTTTTCTTTTGACATAGTTTGCACCCACAAACGTTAGATCTAGAAGTTGTTATGTTTACCAAATCACCTGCCATATAGGTACCATGTCACCAATAAGCTGTTATCAACGATGCATCATCGTAAAGTTTGATTGTGGCATGCCAACAAGATACTTTCATTTTTTATGGTGGATTAAGTATAAAAAAAGTACAGTCCATTGTGAAGCTAGAATGAACAATTGTACTTTAATTTTCAGCATTGTTTATCTTTATGTTTCTATTGAACAATATTTTTGTAACTTTGAATACTCTCCTGAAATTCCTGGTCCGCCACTATACGTTGGTGGCACAAAATTCTCCGTTGGATTGATCCCATCCGAACTATTGGGCAGAATTTCAACAGTAGTGCACTATGCCCGACGTTTTCATGCACAGTGGCAAATCCATGATTTTTAGGATGGGTGTTCAGATTTTGGAGCTAAATTGCTTGAATACGTCGATACCGCAGTGTACTGACCCCCAAAAATACCAATACAACGATACGTGTATGTAGATATAATAAACATACATAAATTACAGAAATTAATGATTTCTTATGAGAAAATGGGCGACATAAGGCGAGCATAATTATATGAATTAAACAATAAATTATAGAGATAAATGAGAGTTGTATATCTTGTTGATCTTGTCTTTTTTTGCTATTTCCCTATCAGTAAGAACTATCTATCTAAGAGGAAATTGTATGTTTCTTTCATAGAGCAAAACAGACCAAGAAAGAAAATAAGTGGAGTGGGGTGAAGCACACCTAGATCTGAAGAGAGGACGATGGCAATAAGTTGGAGGTGCTACTCACTTCCTAATGCCACGCTCCTTCCCGGCTACCGCGCTGCTCCCTTCCTGTCGCCCGTTCCGTACCTCCATGTTTGTTGTACCATTGCCCGCTTGCCTGTGACACCTCTTTATTCGCCAGCACTGCCACACGCTCACCTTGCACCACGCGCCGCCTCACGCATGATTATCGTCACATCATGGCATCACGTCCACGTCCGCCGGTCGTCACTCGCCTCTAGCCTACACCTCCGCCCACTCGCCACTCGAAGGCCGAAGTCGCCTCCCACACAGATAGCCACAAGATGAGAAATAGAACAAATGTTAGGATTTTGTTTATATCTTTACCTCTTTAAGCGTGAGGAGGGTTAAGATGGAAAGAAAAATGGGTCTAATGTATTACATGGGCTGCGCGCGAGATACATGGAGTACGGGCTGAATTTATTTGCAGGCATAAAATATAGTTTTAACACAACTAATAGTATATACATCTAATATACCTATTATATACCTGATATTTTATAAATTTTTTTGAGTTTTCAGCTGAACAGCCTTGAACAATAGCAGATCTGCCCATGTTCATGCACCTCTGCACGCCGCGCGTGCCTAGACAGGCGGTAGCCGGCTGACGTCCGTCGTCGGGTCGGTGTCCGAGCGGCAGAGCGGGCACGTCGAGTGCGCGTCCAGCCACGGGTCGATGCACTCCACGTGGTACAGGTGCAGGCACACCGGCAGCAGCCGCACCATCTCCCCGAGCTGGAACGCGCCCAGGCACACCGAGCACGTCGACTCCTCCTCGCCGCCGCCCGTCACGTTGTGCTTCACTGACCGGCTGTACGTGAACGCCTGGAGCCCGGCCGTTGGGCTGGCGCGCCGCGGGCGGGCGTCGCAGTCCCTGCGAAGATGCAGCTCCTCATGGTCGCGCGGTCGAGGTGGTGACCGTGGCCGTGCGGCCGCAGCGGCGGCAGCGGCGGCGTGACTGTTGCGGTACCCCTTCCGGAGGCTGCACACAAAAGCGAACACGAGCAGGGAGGCCAGGACGGCGATGACGACGCCGGCGACCGTCCCACCGGGAGACGAGGACTGACCATTCGACGGCGGCGAGCGCGGTGGACGCCAGGGCGGCGGCGGGGACAATGATCCCCGCGCCGGAGGTGGATCAAACCAGGGGAAGCCCGGCGGCAAGTAAGCCATTGGTGCAAGTTCAACTGCAAAATAGCTAATTATTACGTTGCTGTTTGGTGCATGGTTTTATAATACAAGATCTACGGCAGCTCCCTGGAAGCCAATTCTGAGGTCAAGGGGGCTAATTGCAGATCCATTTCCAAATGCGCGTTCAGGGAGAGAAAAATGATGGACATTTGGCGCGGTTTCTTTTGTTTATGCGCGAAAGCAACCGGCCAGCTGCGGTACGCCAACGTTGTCACGCTACGTCTTTCGTGTGAATGTGATGTGTTAATTAAAGATCAGCATGCAGAAAGAAGGTTGCATCGTGGTGTCGCTATTGGTACTGGAGCATATATGTGAATAGGTTAATTGGTTCATGTTGAACAAAGGAGGTCAGTGGAATCTGCCAAATGGTGTTGTTGTCAGGTCGAGCGTGGTGGGCATAAATAATGGACGCTTCTATCTATCTATCTATCTATCTATCTATCTATCTATCTATCTAAACACACCGCCCACCGTCATGCCGTAGACGCGCTTGCGGCCCATCTCTTTTCTGGTCCATGGGCCAACTCAAAGCCACAGCCTCTCCTCCTTCCTTGTCCCTTGTTGGTCTTCTTCCTTGATCTGACTAGCCGAGAGCACACCTCAACCCGACCAGCTGAGAGCACAGAGCCTTCTCTCCTTCCTTCCTCTCCCGCAACTGCCCCCACCGCCTCCTCTCCGGCAAGCTCCATCTAACCCCTCTTCTTCTTCCTCTACGATGCTCTCTTGCTCCGCCTCTGCTACCACCTTCTTTCTCTTTGGCAACCTTCGCGCGCCTCCACCACCACCACCCCCGCCCTCACCGATCACCACTCACGGCTAGCGGCCTCCTCGCCACCTCACTGTGCAGCCATCTTCCTAGCCCCCACCCTTACCTCGCCTCGCCTCGTTCGTCCTCGTGCCGTCTACCGCAGCTGCCCACCGCCCTCCCCCGATCCCGGCATCAGCGGTGCCTCACGGCCCTGCCTCCCACTGCTTGGTTGCCACCTCCCCGCTCCCTTTAAACCCTGGAGTCCCAGTGAACCCTAACCCCAACCCCTTGCCACTGGTTGCTTGTCATCGTCGGAGATCTCGCAACCACGGGTGGAGCTAAGTTAGGTGGCCTGATGTCACAGGACACCGAGTCCAAATTTTCTTAACAAGGATCAGCATATCTAGCTCATGTGTGAACCCTTCACCCCTAACTTAGTGCACCCGGTCTATTCCTTGAAGTTCAACGAAGAGAGCACTAGTTACCTAAATTTTAATTAGCTAGTAACAGTCCACGAGGAACCTCCATTGTCCCTTAGCCTACAAGGCAATTATAATAGGCCCAGCCGGCTCTTGAGCTAGCCCAAGAGAGAGAACCGTAACATTTTACGACATCTATTTGATCGATTCCTAAGCGTGTCACCTCGCATGATCGGTTAGGAGATGTACACCACGCCCACCGCATAGCCGCACCCAGCCAGGCATCAACTAGTCACCGAAGAACAGGAGAAACTGGTGCCACTGGCCGTAGCGCCACCTGGTCCCTGTTGCCTCATGTCCTTGCCGGCCAAAGAAAGCTTTGGTCCATTGGTCAGTATGTATTTTGCTCTAAATTTCTCTTAATTTTTTCAATTTGTTTCAAGAACATGGGTTAAATTCACGATAATTGTTGATTTATTTTTATCAATTTGTATGGTTAATACTTAGGATTTCAGTTTAGATTTTGGAATTCTGGCCTATCTTGTTGCAAATCAGAGATAAAATTATAGTATTTGACTGCAATGACATATTTTTCTATTATATTATTCTTGAACTATTGAACTTACAAATATCTAATTGACTTTTTCAATTAATTGGTGATGATGTCATAAATGATAGACTTATTTGCTATATTTGGAAATAAAAATTGAAGAAAATTACTATTGATGTTATGGTTCGTCACTTTATGAACTTAGAACATAAATACTAAAATGTAATCCATTTACTTACATTTGATCATTCTACTGTTTTTTACTTAAAAACTTCAACTAATTTTGCTCTCTTTTTATAGTCCATTGAGGTCGCATGATGTATTTACCAACGCTAACCAACTTTTATTTGTGATTTTGCTCTTAGTTCTTTCAGTTTATTGCAACTAACCAATATTATTATTGAGTTTCTTCATTTTTGATAAGCATTTCAACCATTAGCTCTTTATTATCATACACTGCCATCAGTTATCACTACATCAGGAAGGAGCTATAGTAACACGTCTATGTGCTACAACATATCAATAAAGGTGTTACTAATCTTTGCAGTAACACAATTTTTAAGTGTTCTTATAGCCCATGTTACTAGCTAGGTTTGAAGTAACACGTGATAAGTGCTACTACATGTCTGAAAACATGTTACTACCTTGCAACACATATCTTATCTATAAGAACACATATTATGTGCTACAACAAACTACCCTGGTAACACAAATATATGCTACAACAAACTACCCCAATAACACATTTTTGAAGCAATAGTAACACCATTGTAATATGAGTAGCAACACACTTTCTTACACCAAAATATTTTGTGGAAACTTATTTTAATACATATAAATATATATACACAGAGATCTAGAGAGAGGAAAAGTAATGATTTTTTCAAAATAACAATTAATTAATTGCAGAATTATTTTCTTTCACAAGAATCACATATTGCACAAAATTATAACCATCACCAACATTGCATTCCACAGGGAAATATATAAAACATGGTTCACATAATTTTATAACATACATGGCAATCCATTTGAGAAAACAAGTCTTGGGAATATCAACACAAACTTTTCATCCTAGAATGACATAATGATATCTATCTATTCTTCTCAAAATCTTGCCCGATGATCTATCCATGAGGTGATCTTTGCCCGATGATCTATTCTTCTCAAATCCACGCCCACTGGAAGCAAAGCACCAAAAATTGAATGCCTTATGGGTTCCGTAGTTAGCCATCTTTAAACAAAAATTTTCCACACCAAGATCTAACCTAATTTTTGCAGCATCCCTACAATATAGACATATGCAGTCCTCAAATGATAAGCTTGTGTTCCAAATGATGTATTGTGAAACTCAGCAATTAAAAACATGATTAAATTAAAGATTGTTCATACAAATTGTACACTAAATATAAAAGAAAATGCCAAATGGAAAAGAAAGTGGGTGAAAGAAACGATGTTTTGTTCAAACTTAATTTAACTTTATAGTCTCCTTAAAATGGACAGAAATATAAAAGGATAAGAGACCAAGAGATGAACAATTGCAAGTTATATCATCCATATTTACTACTCCTATGATGAATTTAACATGGAATAGCTGTGACAGTATCGTAGCACTGTAATTCGATCACCGGAGTTTGCACCGCCTTGTGAAATGAAGGTTCTCCAAAACAGTTCTGACTGCAGAAACAGCTCAAGGTACCAACTTGAGAGAGGTCGACATGGAGTTCACATCGCATGTGGGCACATACTGCTCATTTGCTAGGCACGGTAATTTCTAGTAACCTGAGTTCAAATTTCCCATACTATAAAATAAACCAGAAATCATGATCGATTATTTCATAAGTGAATGAATCACAGGATAAGAGAATGTAACCATTTCAGATCAACGCACTCTTTGCATAGAGCAATGAATCAGATGAATGTTTCCCGCTTTTCCTCTTTCACAATCTGCTAAGCATTACATAGTTTTATTAGCAAAACATAAACATCTTCAGGAGCTTCTACATGATTCATTTTTTTCCATACAAGTTACATGATTCAGAGCTCAAAAGTACAATCCACTTCGCACCCTCCACTTTGTAGAAAACTCATAATTGGTATACCATTTTTAATGTTCTCCTAACACAAAATAAAGTCATGTGTTCTGCTAATCCACATGATGTGTGACAAAAGCTGTACAAAACACGGAAATCCCACCTACACAAGACCATGTTCTTTTGAACGGTTGAACCAAACAAAGCATAACTTCAGTATTCCTACAATATGCCGTGCTATTCACTACAACATGCAAATGTTATCTTGACTTTGCAATTTTATCTTTCGCCACAACAAAACTATCCACTTCCACCAACAAATAGATAATGCATGTGTGAGTTTCTTTGCATATCTGCAATATGTTAGAAATTGACCCACAATAAACAGTGTGGCATTGTATCTCAAGCCACAGACGGACAATGTTATTTCTTCCATTGAAGTCACATAGTTAATACGATGCCATCCTTACGAGGGTACACTTGCTAGTTGCTACTAGCTGCCTTTTTTCTCAAACAGCTTACCATAGCCATAGACACGGCACTGCAATTAAAAGAAATCCTCCTACTGGATTGCAATCTCGTTACATTTTGCATGATGGATTAGTTTTTCTCAAACTTACTAACCACATGGCGATCTAATTCCACTACAATAGGAATCCATCCACTGACCTAGATTCAGGTTCACTCAAATCTGGCATTGTTCCCTCACGTTGCAACTTAACTGATCACAAATGCGAAAATTTAAAATTCGCAAAATCACTGCCTATCGAGCACCATATCACATAATGGCACCACACTCGCATTCGCATCACACGGAAATTCTACATTTCCAGCTCTTTCTCACACTACTCCGACCAATCTAATTACCAAATTCCAGTACAATACTCGGAAAACAAATTTACACAGAAACACTAGTCGTCACCAAACACCGTACCTTCACGGTGAAGAGAATGAGGAACACGAGCACCGCCTGATCTCCTACAAAACACAAACAAACACCGATCCGCATGAGCCAATACAATTCAAGCACCAGCCAATGGCACGATCCGGATCTATATGCGGGGACCATGGAATCTCACCTTCGGAGGAGGCGGCCGTGGAGCTCGCCGCCGTCGGGCCGAGGACACCACGCCGCGGGCCGCGAAGTAGGAGAAGAAGGCGAGGAGGTGGAGGAAGTAGAAGGGCTCGGAGATGGCCGCGCAACCTCCATCTTTAATAAAGATGGGGATCACCGGAGCAGCCGAGCAGGGGAGGGGAGGAAGCAAAAGTAATATTATTCTTATGTATCATGCCATCCTAGAGTTGATTGCAGATTTTACAGGATAAAAGGGATGATGGCCGCGAAGACGTCAACCTCCACGTCCGGCGACGACTCCAACCATGACGACGTCTATGTCCCCGCCAGCTGACCGTAGCGAGGCAGATCCGGCTGCCAAATGACACCGGTGGACTGGATCCGGGCACCGGCGGGCTAGACCTGGCCAGATCCAGTTGCTTCGGTGGCGAAGAGCTTGGACACTAGCGCGAGACCGTGATGTGGCGCGGAGGGAGGAGGGAGATGGCGACCGATTGCGGCGGTGCACCGGTGGAAGAGAGGGCGGCGGTGAGGGCCCCGGTGGAGGAGAGGGCGGATCTGGGGGCAGCGGAGGAGCCCGGGTGGGGGTGGAGGAGGAGGGCGGCGGCCGAGTGCGGGCAGAGGAGGCAGATCTGGGGGCGGAGGAGGCGGCTGGGTGGGGGCGGAGGAGGAGGCCGACGGCCGGGTGGGGCGGAGGAGGAGGCCGGCGCCGGTGTGGCGAGGAGGCGGATCTGGGCGAGGAGGAGGCCGCGGCCAAAGTGGGCGGAGGAGGAGGCCGGCGCCGGGTGGGTTTGAGGCGGCGGATTTGGGGCGGAGGAGGAGGAAGGCGGCAAGAGACCGAGAGAGTGCGAGAGGGGCGGACTGAGAGTGGGGGCACGAAGAGTTAGCGGCGGGTGAGATTTAGGTTTATTACTTTAGCGGGAAGTATGTGGAGGAGATTTGTGTGTGAAAAATTTCAGGCTATTTATAAAACAGTATTATTTTTAAATGATTTTTATATTTGATCGCCCATGGAAAAATATAAGGCTTTTTAAAGTATATTTAGCAAAATAGAGCGTATATATTTTTCAAAACTCTAATGCTTTTAAATGATTTTAATATTTGATCGCTCCGTGGAAAAAATATAATTACGGACTCGCTCTAGATTTTCACTTGTTTTAATCCGATTGTTCATTATACACTTAGTCACATCACTTTAAATTGTAATTAAATTTAGGAAACTATATTTTTGAAGATACCTGCTTATCATGACGTTATCAAATTTCCTGCAGCAAGTTTCCGACGCCTCCATTCCTCCTCCCCGCCTCTAATTAAGCTCTAGTTTTCACCAATACCGATTCGTGATATTTTATACTTTTAACATGATTAGTATAATGCTAGCAAGTAGTTTAATCTGTAATCTATCACTTAAATTAAATATTTACGAAGACAAATTTTTATTATACGCACGCTTCCCTCAAAAAATGCATTCGTGCACTTTCTCTCAAAAAAGCACTATTAGGGAGAAAAAAAGGGTTCCCGCTAGAATGAAAATTTTCGCTCCAACAGTCCTAAAATCAATAGCCTTTAGTCTTTACTCACCAAACTCCTCGCTCCTCGCTTCTCTAATCACTACTCGCATCACGACGCCTCCTTATCTTTCTCCCCGCTTCCCCTTCTCTCGCTCTCCTCCTCCCGATTTTCCTTCACCGGTGCCTCTTCTCGCTCCTCCGTGCTGCATCATCTCGGCTCCCTCATGTGTCTTCCTCGCGCATCGTCCCAGCGGTGGACGCGCCGCCGCGCCGGCCCCTACCTACCGCGACCGCCGGCCTCCTCCTCGCGCCGCTCGCTCTGGCCGGCGCCGCGCCCGCGCCTCCCGATTCGGCTTCCCGTCCCCGGATCTCAGCTTCCTACCTCCGGCTCTCCTCTCTCTCTTCTACTACTCTCCGCCCGCCGCCAGACGGTAGGCTGCGCCGATCCGTGGCCTAGGCCCGGATCGGTGTCTTTCTCCAAATCCAACCCCGATCCATCGTTTCGCTTGTTATTTTTGGTTTGCTCGAGGTGCTAGGCTGGGAGGCGAGTTGCCCGGCTAGCCACGGTCGGCTAGCCGCTGCTCGCACACCGGGAGTACCGGTGGTAGCTAGAGGTGTGGTTCCTTGAGCCATCGCCCGACGGTTCCTCCGCCGCCGGCTTTATTTCTCGCCGCCGCCGCGCCGCCTCCTTACTCCTATTTCTCGCCCGCCCACCGACGCTTCACCTCCTCCTTCCCGCCTCCCTTCTCTCGCTCTCCTCCTCGCTCCCGAAACGCCTTGGCGCGCGCTGGTACTTCTCCCGCGCCTCTCGGCTCTCGCGCGCACCGCCTCCGCCCTACTACTCTCCGGCTCCGGTCTCCTCTCTCTACTCCGCTCCTCTTGCGCCGCCTCTCGACGCACTTCCCCACTCTCCTCGCTGCCCCCATCGGCGCCGCATCGTGCCGCTTGCCGCCGGCCGCCGAGAATGTCACGGCCGGATCCGGCCCTAGGTCCGGATCCGTGTCCTCTCCCGGATCGCCCCGATCTACTAATGGGTTCTTGGATTGCTCTCTAACTTTTGTTCTCACGATTTTCATTTTTGGATGCAAGGCTTGAGGTGTGTTGCCCCGGTGGTCACGGCGGCTTGAGCCGCGCACGGAGGAGTGGCCGGGTGGCAGCCGGCAGCAGCTACCCGGCGTAGCACAACGCCGCCTACACCGGGTAAGCTCATCTAGTTCTTCCCCTACTCTACTTCCTTAACTCTAGCTAGCCGGCTCTGTGGTTCTATGGTGCTTGATGGTTTGATGTTCTAGTTGTGCATGTGTGTTGAGAAAGTACTGATGGTTGTGGTTTACCTCTACCGTGTCGGGTGATGTTCGGGAAGTGAACTGGGTGGCTGGTGGGTGTGGATGGCTTGTGCTCGAATGATGCTGGACGGTGACCTCCGGGATGGGCTCACGACTTGCGGTTCGCCCTCCCGCCGCTGCGGTTGCGACGCCGCCTCCCGATTGGCCCCCCTTCCGCTCCTGGTCAACTCTTGGTCTTCGCCGCCTTGACTCCTCCCGTCGCTCTCAATTGCACTGTTTGTGGACCCTGGATTTACATGAACAAGTTCCTATAATTTCAACAGGTTTGTTTATACCGTATGATGAGCCTACAGTTGTGAGAGGTGTCGACTGGCCCCCGGACGGTCAGGTATCTCCGTGAACGGTTTACCCCGCCCGACGTTAATTCCTAGGGCTCTGACGGCAACGCTTTTCTTTGCTTTGCTATTTTTAATTCATTCTTTTGTTAGGTCCTTTTCAGCATTATAACCAATGATTTGCTCACAAAAACATCGACGTGGTGGCAATTTGACGACTAACTCTAATGTATGAAACGCCTAACTTGTAATCGGCTTTCTTAATATTGATGTATACGAATTAATGTAACTTTTATTCTTTATTTCCTATTGTAGTAATTATCTATGAGATGGATCTCTAGTTGTAATTGGCGCTCTCTATTGTAATTACTTCATTTTTGAGATAGTTATTTGGTTAAGACACAAAATTGTATATTTGTTGTAATCCGTAGTGTTGCTATTATGTAATGCAAATTGTAATATTTTTATTGGACTTGATATAAGTTCTAATTGTCGATCAAGGGATGGTATTGATTTTATCCTCGTCGATGCAATTGTGAAAGCAACGTATCAGTTTATCGTTAGTTGATTTCAATTTATGCGACTACATAGAAAATTTTAAATTCCCTCATATTTTTAGATTCTTAATTACATAATTAATCACGCTTAACGTTGTAATTCGTTGCTTGAGGTTAATTAACGATGTGGGCCGTTACACTTTGGTCTAGTTTTATTGAACTCATTTGGACTGTACATTTGTGGCCTGGGTACATGTTATCTGAGAGAGGAAAATTTCTGTTATCCAATGAATGCTTGTTCTTAAAGGATGTTCTAGGTTAACTACTTATGGGAAAATATAAATGCGATTAGAAAAGCTTGTCTGAATGTTGCGTACACACTTATATAATGTCTAATTATTTTGGACTATATGAATTTACAAATCTGGATTATTTTGTATGATGAACATGTTAGCACTTTTCGTCACAATTAAATTTTCAACTTTGCAAATAAATCTACCTTGTGGTTCTACAATCTGGAAACATATTTTCTAACATGAAAAATAGCAGCGAGTTTCTACATATATTTATCTCTGCTTTACTAAATTTCTGGCATGTTTCCAAACCAAAAGCTAGGCTGCAGTTTTTTGTTTTAAAGGACAAAATTAGTGTAAATTTAAGAATTTCTACCTTTGCTACCTTTGCCCCCTCCAATTTCTATTAAATAATATCAATATCTTCAATCTAGCAGTGGTGTTGTTTGTACAATCTATCAATGTTAGATAAGGTTATCCCTAGAGTAGCAAGTAACACATGTCCGTAACACATATATTATATGTTACCAGATGACTTTGTAACACATGTTTATGTTGCTGCACTATATGCTTGTAACACGTTTATTGATCATATTGAGTATGTGTTGCAGAGTCTCCTGGGACACAAAGTATCTGTTACTGAGTTTTTCCCCTGTAACACAAATTGTATTGTGTTATAGTCAAGTGTTGCTATACCCATGTTCTGTTGTAGTGTATGTTGAAGTATTAATGATAAAAATTACTGGACACATTACTATGTATCATCATATAGCTTGAAAATTATATATGTTGTTATATGTATAGTGAAATAATGAACCCCAATTATTTTCATTGGTTCCGCCCCTGCTCGCAACCATCATTGGAGAAGGTAAGTGATTTATTGTTTTGTTGTCTGAGTTTGTTCCATAACTACGTAACTCTTTTTTGATAGATAGCAAACACCTAAATAATTGGTAGGTGAAAATAACAGAAGCATTTGTTCTAGAAGCAGCTAGCACATGCTATATTGTTGGATTGCATTCCAACGGTATTGCAGTTTAATCACGTTTCATTGCATGATATATGTTTTGTATGTTTCAACAAGTTTTAAATATCAAGTTTGCATGTTTTGGCAAGTTTCAATTAGTTTTAAGTTCTAGATTTCAGTAAGTTTCAAGTTTAAAGGTCTAAATTCAGGAAAGTTCCATAAATTTCAAGTTTTCAAATACCATGTTTCAACAAGTTTCAACTAGTTTTCATGTTCGAGAATGTTATGTTTCAGCAAATTTTAACTAATTTCAAGTTTAAAAATGCTATGTTTTAGTAAGTTTCAACAAATTCATTGATGGTTCAAATTTCAAATAAAAATTTATGTATGTGTCATACAAGTTTCAAAATATAGAGCAAGTTTCACAGAGTTCCAAGCGAAGTTAGTTTTGCGCAAAACACTATAGCGATCTTTAGTTTTCTGAAATGTTTTGGAGATTTCACCGGTACAAAGAAAATTGCCGGTTTTAGCTAATTTTTGAGTACTACTCCCTGAAAAACTAGGTCCTCCACACCCAAGAAAGTTCATGATGTTGCAATAGTATCGTGAATTTCACCCATGGCCGGCAACCGAATGGAAGTACTTCCAAATGGAGGTAGTATGGGTGCCTACAATTTTCACTTTTTATACATGCACTTCTGGACGCGGCGTCTAATGAGGCGGTAGCTGGCCGACGCCCATCGTCGGGTCGGTGTCCGAGCGGCAGACCGGGCACGTCGAGTGCTCAGCCAGCCACGGGTCGATGCACTGCACGTGGTAAAGGTGCAGGCACACCGGCAGCAGCCGCACCATCTCTCCAAGCTGGAACGCACCGAGGCACACTGAGCACGTCGCGGCCGCCTCCTCGTCGCCGTCCGTCAGGTTGTGCTTCACCGACTGTGTGTACCTGAAAGCCGGGAGGCTGGCCGTCGGGTTGGGGAAGCTTGGGCGGTCCCAGGCGCTACGCAGCTGCTCGTCGTCGCGCTGTTCTGGTGGCGGCCTCGGGCTCGTCCGAGCGTTTTCAGCAGAAGCGGCGGCGGTGGCAACGCCATCGCTGCTGTACCCCTGGCGGCATTTGCACACGGTAGCTATGACGAGCAGGGAGGCCACGACGACGATGACGCCGGCGAAGAACCTACCGGAAAGCCCATCATCGGACGGCGGCGGCGGCGGCCATGTCAACGACGGCGGACTCGGCGGAAATGGTGGTAGAGGTGGTAAATAGGGGGGCGAGTCCGGCGGCGAGTATGGCATGGGTGAAACTAGCTAATTAGTACATAGTAACCGTTTGGTGCGCGGTTTTATTATACGAGTCTTGAGAAAACTACTATGTACTCCTACTATGTAACCTCGAAGATAATTCTGAGGTCAAGAAGGTTAATTTCGGCGTAGTTTCCTTTGTTAACACGAGGTGGTACTACATATGGCGATTAGCCTGAGGATATTTGCTTGTCCGCACGTTGAATGGAGGCGCATCTAACGTATTTGCCTAGACACACCGCCAAGACGTACTTGTGTCGGTCGAACACTGCAAACTGGCGGACACTTTGGCTGTGTTTTTTTGTTGCTGCACATTGAGAAAAACCTTTTCTTTACTTGACGACTAGAATGCGTTTCGGTAAATTACCAAGATTTTGCATTGTCCATTGAAAAGCCCCAAAAATTCAAAATCCAAAAATTTGTGATTTTTGCTGCATTTTTGAGTGAAAATCTGAAACTTTCCCTTTTGGGAAAGTCCTGCCGTTTTTCGCTTTCCCTTTTCGGCTGATTGCCACCTCTTCTCGCCGGCGCCTCTCCTTTCCCGCCTCCTCTCTCTCGCGCGCCGCCCCTTCTCTTCTCCTGCGCGCCCGCCTCCTCCCGCTTTCCTCGCGCGTGCGCGCAGCACTCGCGCTCGAGCCGCGTCGCTCCCGCACCGCCGCGCCTCCTCGGATCCTCCTCCGCGCCCGACGTCGCCGGCAGAGCTTCGCGCCCGTGGCGCTGCCCGCTGCGCTCGACCCCACTGCCGCCTCGCGCCTCTCCTCTCCGCGCGACGCGCGCCGTGCGTTTTGCCGCCGCCACCCGCCTCTCCCGCCCCTCGCCATTAATCCTATTCAGCGCCCGTCACCGCTCTCTCCTCTCGAGGCGACGCCGTCGCCTCCACGCCCACTCCGGTTGAGTTCTCGCCCTCCGTGCCTTCGCCCGCACGGTTTCCCCTCCTCCGCCCGGCATAAAGCCGCCCCTTGCTCCCTTGCAGCCTTTGCTCCCAAGCTCCCCACCGCTTTTATTAGCCTCCCACCACTCCTGCACCTCCCGAGCCGCCGATTGGAGCCTCTCGCTCCGAGTGCCGCCATTGTTCTCCCTACGCCGGCGACCTCGGTGAGCCGATCTTCCCCGCGTTGCCCCATTTCTTGATTCCTTTCGCTGGAGCCCTTTGCTACTCCCTAACCCCGTGGTATCCTTGTCCGCCAGAGAAGCTTGGAAGAGCCCCATCACCGTTGCACCCCGCCGCCGATCCACCTCTCCCGTGGCCGCTCTCGCACTCAATTCCCGCCGCCACCCCCAATGTGAGCCTCTTGGGCCCTGTCCGTGTGGCCGCCGCCGCTTAAGCTCCTCGCCGCGGTGACCTTCCTCGACACCAAATGACCGAGCCACCCCTTCTCCTCCCGCCGTCCCCTCGGTCCTCACCTCCAAAGCCCTAAAATGGACTCTCTCACCAAGACCTAGCCGGTGGTACCTCTTTTCCTCGGGGCCATCGCTGTCGCCGAGCGCAGCAGCCCCGCCATCTCCGCCCCTCTTGCGAAGCGCGCAACGGATGAAGACGACGACGACGTGGCTCCATCCCACCCGTCTTCTCCCATCCGTGCCGCCTAACCTCACTCGCCGGATGATGCGCCCTCGGCCGTCCGATGGTCATGAACTCCCACTTCTTCTCCGTCCGATCCACTCGTATCGCCGCGCCTTCTTCATATCCCGCCGTCCGATCTCTCCTCTCGCCTTGATCCGGCCGCCGCGCTGCGCACCGATGCCGCCGCTCGCCACGCGGCGGCCATCCAGCCGCACGGCGTGACGCGCTGGACCGCGCCTCCGCCCACTCCTCTCCCTGCTGCGCCGCCGCGCGTTTGAATTTCCCCGCTGGGCCGCACAGTAACCGGGCCGGCCGTTCACTGTTCACCCCGATTTTCCAGCCTTTTTCCAATTTCCAAAATTCCAGAAATTCCAAATAAATTCTAGAAAATCACAGAAAATCCCAAAAATTCCCAAATTTCACCACTTTGCTCCAAATAATATTCTAGACCCAGCTGTGACCTCCATTTCCACAGACTCCTCCCAAATAAATTCCTAAAATTCCATTTGAAGGATTTATGCATTTTATTCCTTTTTTAATAGATTATTTTTCCTCGCTTGATTAGGCTCAAGCCGGATTTATGTTATCTTCAGTGTTTGCGCTAGTGTCGAAGATTCCGGAAGCTCAAGTGCAGTCGCAGGATCCAGGAGCTTCTACGTTCAAGCTAGCCGAGTTCGTCCCGATTCACGGCAAGTCGCAAGTCCTTGATCATGTCGAAATCCCATGCCATTTAAATTATGTTATTATGTTATTTGCATTGAACTAATTCTGAAATGTTAATTCAAAGTAGAAATAAAATGTTTAGAATGACATGCTATGTAGTTAATCCTACCACTGTCAAATGCCCTGTTAAATTTGTAGCCATGCCTTTGTAACCCTAGAAATAATTATCTGTTAATCTAGATAACTGTAGGTTATTATCATCATGCAAAATGTTACACTAATAAGGTTGTAGCTGTGGGCTAATAGAATTTGCAAACCCGACTCTAAGGTAGGGTGGTATGGGACACCGTATCTTAGAGCGGAGAGTGCCGGCGTGCACAAGGTAAGGTAAGGGTGCATGGGGAAACCGCAAGACGGTCTTTGCCCAATCTCTTACCTTAGGTTTGGAGTAGGGTAAGGGAGTTGTGGGGAGTCGCGAGACGGCCTTCGCCCACCGCTTACCCTAGGATGGGGTCGCGGGCCTGGCGAGGTTTCGGACCCTGGATAAATAAGGACCAAACCCTTACGCTGAGCAAATGTCACAGTGATCGCTCAACCACAGGAGTTGACTTGTCAACACTGGTCTAGTAGCTGCTCAACTCAATTGAAACTCTACAGGAGGATTAGCAGTGAGGTTAGGCCAGGCGGGTTACGGTTGCCTAACAACGGTAGAGTTCACTCGAAGCGGACAATGGTTTATTCGTTTTGTGTGTGTGTGTGTGTGTGAGAAAGAGATCCAGACCCGAGTGAATTCTACCGGGTAGAGCCTATATAAAGAGTTGAGCAGTGAAACGACCTGGCTTCCTTAACTCAGTCATGAGGGTTAAGGGATCGTGTGGGTAAAGCTGAGCAAACTCTGCAGAGTCAAATAAATGGTATTCGAATACGCCGTGCTCCCGGTTATTGGAGCTGTGTCACTTGGGTGATTCCAGCAGCAAAGCTTAAGTAGTTTTGTACATGTTTAATTTGGATGAGGTTGGTTAATGAACTTTTGTTGAAAACCCCTGAGTTCTTGAGAAGTAGTTTTGGGTCCATTTTATAAATGACTGCAAATAAAACTGCATCCACCAAATGTAATAAACCAAGTATACTCCCTTCCTTTGTTGACCCATGCAAATAGTAAATTAGGGTTTCTTGTGATTTGTCGAGTACGGGTCGGAGTACTCAGGCTTGCTAATGCCACAGATTCCAGAAGTAAAGAAGAGGGCAATTCAAGATTTCGTGTTGGAAAGGTCTCCCCGTCGAAGACCCGAGGCTTTAGGTCTTGGCCGCGCTCAAGCGGATTCTGGAGTTCTTGTAATGTAAGTATACTTTGGGCTTGCACGCCCCGCTGCCAGAGCTGGATGTTAATCCTTATGTAAAATATATGCTGGTCTTTTGTTGTAAGCATGCAATGGTATACTCTTGCGCGACACTCCATAACTGTTCATGCGTGAATAGTTGCGGGGTGTCGTGTCCGTACGCGCCCCAGGAAACGGGGGCGTTACAAGAAGTGGTATCAGAGCAGGCTCTTGACCGTAGGTTGAGACCTAAGGCAAACTAGGAAGCGATTTTACCGCAAAACTTAATTTAAAGCCATAAAAAGGGTTTACGAAAAATATAAGTATTATTGCTGTCTTTTTCCTCTCTTGTTGCTACCTTATCTATCTTAGTTTACTTCTGCTTAAGTTTTACTTTTGCAAAATATTTACTGCTTTGCTCGTCTAGCTTCAAAATTTCGGTCCTCAGTAGTTGGAGGAGTAGCGATTGTTCGCTAGATTAGATTGACCCTGAGTGGTAGTGGTATTTCTTTGTAATGTAAAGTAGATATAATCATGAACCCTAAGTGGTTTGTGTACCACCTGCATATTGTAAATTTATGTTCATTATCCTTGTATGTTGTTTTGCTTAATTATCAGTAATCCCCCTGCGTTCAAAGCTTTCTCCTGTCCCATTTCGCTCTCGTTCTTACCTTTTGCGCCCTATACTTAACTTGAAATTCAAAGTCTTACTTATCCCCTCTTATTCTCCAAAGCCGCTGCAAAGCTGATCTCAAATTCCCGATTGACAGATGGATCCAGCGCAGCAGAGTGATCCGACCAACAGGCAGGGTGCACCTGCCACAGATCAAGCCACACTTGCCAGCATAATAGCGATGATGGAACAAAATCGCTATCAGAGAGAGCAAAATATTCTGCGAATGCTAGATCAACAGACTCAGTTGCTTGAGCAGATAGCAGCCAGATCACCTAGTGTCAAGGTGACACCCGAAGAGTCAGTGTCAGCATCAAGCGCAACCGCATTAAAGTTTACAGCGTTCCTGCTGACTCAACCCCCAAAATTTCCTTCAACCACAGAGTCACTGAATGCAGATGACTGGTTACAAGATATTGAAAGGAGAATGAATACTATTCAGTGCACAAATAAGGAGAAAGTTCTTTTCGCCACCTATCAGTTGTCCGAACCCGTAATCACTTGGTGGAATGCTATCCAGTGGATGCACCCTAAGGAGAAAGATATTACATGGGAAGACTTTGTGAAGAGATTTCGTAAAGCCTACATTTCTCCTGGAATTTTCACTGAAAAATATCAGGATTTTCTTAACCTTCAACAAGGAGAGAACTCACACAAAGATATCTAGAACAATTTTATCAATTGTCCCAGATATGCTCAAGAAGAGATTGATATCAAGCCCAGAGAATGGAGTACTTTATGAAGGGTCTACAACCCAATGTGAGACAACGCCTTGTGCCATGAAGTTTTCAAGCCTATTAAACCTGGTTGATCGGGCTCTGAGATAGAAGAAAGACCAGTTACGTGAAAATCATGAAACGAAGAAGCCTTTGCCTCCATCACCAACACTTGTTTTCATCAGTGAGCAGGATGGGCATTATCGTGACCAATGCCCACTGAAGTTCTTACCCGAGAAGAAGCTAAAGAGCAAGCAAAGAGGCGGACATCATCATCCCGCCGCCAAATGATGGAAGAAGATGAATCTTACCCTAAGACGACTGAATGGAGGATGACGGAAAGTGTAAGTCAGCGCACAAGTCTCGGGCTTCACACAATGCTCAGCAAAGCAAGACCACGGGATCACCCTCATTTCGATCCCCACCCTTCCGCGGTTTATGACGATCCAAGACCTGGGCCGATAGCCTCAAGACATGCCACTCCCTCACCACTCGCCATCAAGTGCCTCACCTGCTGTGGCAAGCACCTTGCTAGCAGCTGTCCACGAAGAACAGATGCATGTTTTCATTGTGGAGAGACTGGACACTACAGGCATCAGTGTCCCAGAAGGAGTTTGTCATCAGAAGCAGCTAAACTCCAAGCCCAAAACCAGCAGATAGACAAGAAAATATGAGCTATGCAGAACAAGAAATGAGATGATGTACTTTTGGTTATCCTTTTGTAAGCTAGAACTGAATGGATGTCTGTAAATTACTTTAACTAAGGCTTGTGGCAAAATTATGAAGATGTATGCAGACCATTAGTGTAAAGTGAAATGAGTGTGATGGTCATGTTGTAATAGAGTTAATCCCAGCAGACCCAATCATATCCAACCTTGGTACGACATAAATCACCCAAGTGGGAACCCGCACCACACACGCAAGGATGATATACAGGTACAAGTGAAGAGAAGTCAAAGTCAACTGAAGAGGTTAAAGCAGATTTGCTGCAGCCAGATATGCAAGGGTTAGATGTCATTTTGGGCATGAACTGGCTAGCCCAGAACAAAGGCAAGGTAGATTGCGAGATCGAAACAGTATTATTGGTAAACCCGGAAGGCCCAAAAAAAAAAGAAGAGAGAAGTATTGAAGGATGCAAGAAAACGCATGATCAACATACTAGCAGTTACACCAGATCAAGTGCCAGTAGTACAAGAATACCCTGATGTGTTTTCGGAAGAATTACCAGGCAGACCCCTGACCAACAAGTAGAACTCGCCATAAAGTTGATTACAGGCACAAAACCAATTGCCAAGCTTCATTACAGAATGTCAGCCAGTGAATTAAAAGAGCTCAAGGGACAGTTAGATGAACTGCAAGAGAAAGAGTTCCAAATCTATTGTGATGCTTCAAAACAAGGTTTGGATTGTGTGCTTATGCAAGACGGAAAAGTAGTTGCCTATGCGTCAAGACAGTTGAAGCCACCAAGAGAACTATCCAACGACGATTTAGAACTAGCACTGTGGTGCACGCGCCCAAATTTGGCGGCACTACCGCTAGGGATTCGTTGTGAGATATTCTCGCATCATAAAGCTTGAAGTACTGCTCACACACCGAACTGAATATGAGACAGCAAAGATGGCTAGAATTGATTAAATATTATGATGTTGATCTCCAATATCACCCACGCAAGGCCAGTGTAGTTGCCAATGCCCTTAGTCGAAAGACCCATCAAAGTAAAGCCAGCGTGACAGAGTATCCACCAGAGTTACAAACAGATATATTACAACTGAATTTGGTGATCACAGAACAAGGCAGTATGGCAGCATCAGAATTTCAACCATTGTTGACAGATCAGATTAAAACAGCACAGGATGAAGATGCAGAGATTCAAAAACTGAAAAAGGATATTCAGGAAGAAGATTCAACATAGTATGCGATAGACGAGCATGGAATCCTTACGTTCCGTGGCCGCTATTGCATACCCGACAAGAAAGAGCTGAGAGAGTTGATCTTATCTGAAGCCCATTCATCTCAATTTTCAATTCATCCAGAAGGTACCAAGATGTAACAAGACTTGAAGAAGAAGTATTGATGGAATCTGATGAAGAAAGAAGTGGCAGAGTAAGTAGCGAAATGTGATGTTTGCCAGCAGACCCAGGTCGACCACCAAAAACCATCGGGATTGTTGCAGCCTTTGCCAATTCCCGAATGGAAATGGGATAGTATTGGAGTGGATTTCATTACTGGACTTCCCAAGACTCGTGAGGGATATGATGCTATCTGGATCATTGTTGATAGACTGACTAAGGTAGCTCATTTCCTCCCGATTAAGCAAACCTACGGGAAGGACAAGCTTGCTGAATTCTATTTGACCAGAATAGTGACACTCTATGGAATTCCGAAGAAGATTGTATCCGATAGGGGAACACAGTTTACGTCCAAGTTCTGGGAGAAACTACATGAGGCTATAGGCACTGATCCGAACTTCAGTTCAGCGTATCACCCCCAGATAGATGGGCAAACAGAAAAAAAAACCCACCAGATTTTAGAAAACATGTTGAGAACTTATGCAATCGTATATGGTGCAGCATGGAACACCTACTTACCGTTCGCTCAGTTCTCTTGCAATAACAGTTATCGAACCGACATCCAAACGGCACCGTCTGAAGCACTTTATGGTAGAAAATGCAGGATCCCACTAAATGGGACAGAAATAGGAGAACGACAACTCATTGGTCCCCAGACTGCTCAAGATGCAGAAGCACATATCAAAATTGTTAGAGACAGACTGAAGATGGCACAAGACCGACAGAAGAATTATGCAGATAACCGCAGGAAGAATTTGAGTTTTGAAGTTGGAGATTTTTGTCTACATCAAAGTCACACCATTCAAGATAGTCAAGAGATTTCAAGTCAAAGGCAAACTAGCACCAAAATATGTGGGACCATTCCAAATTATCGAAAGAACTGGAGAGGTAGCTTATCAAGTGCAGCTGCCACCCAACTTATCCAGAATACACAATGTATTCCATGTATCTCAACTTTGAAAGTGTCTGCGACAGCCAACAGATGAAGTGCCACTGTCAGATATTGAATTGCAGGATGACTGCACATATGCTGAAGAACCACTACAAATACTTGAAACATCAGAGAGGCAGCTCAGAAACAAGAATGTCAGATTTCGCAGAGTGCAGTGGAAGAATCACACAGCGGAAGAGTCCACTTGGGAACGAGAATCAAATTTGCAGCGAGATTTTTTCCCAGCTTACTCCCTGGACCAAGTTAATCTCGGGGTCGAGATTCTTTTAAGGGGGGTAGGTTGAAAAGCCCCAAAAATTCAAAATCCAAAAATTTGTGATTTTTGCTGCATTTTTGAGTGAAAATCTGAAACTTTCCCTTTTGGGAAAGTCCTGCCGTTTTTCGCTTTCCCTTTTCGGCTGATTGCCACCTCTTCTCGCTGGCGCCCTCTCCTTTCCCGCCTCCTCTCTCTCGGCGCCCCTTCTCTTCTCTGCGCGCCGCCTCCTCTTTCCCTCGCGCGTGCGCAGCACCCGCGCCCGAGCTGCGTCGCTCCCGCACCGCCTGCGCCTCCCTCGGATCCTCCCTCCGCGCCCCGACGTCAGCCGGCAGAGCTTCCGCGCCCCGTGGCGCTGCCCGCCTGCGCCCGACCCCACCGCGATCTCGCGCCTCCTCTCCCGCGCGCGAGCGCGCCGGCGTTTTTGCTGCTGCTCACCCGCTCCCCTCTCCCGTCCCCTCGCCATTAATCCTATTCAGCGCCCCGTCACCGCTCTCTCCCCTCTGAGGCGACGCCCGTCAGCTCCACGCCCACTCCGGTTGAGTTCTGCGCCCTCCCGTGCCTTCGCCCGCACGGTTTCCCCTCCCTCCGCCCGGGCATAAAAGCCGCTCCCCTTGCTCCCTTGCAGCCTTTGCTCCCCAAGCTCCCCCACCGTTTTTATTAGCCTCCCACCACTCCCGTGCACCTCCCAGAGCCGTCGATTGGAGCCTCTCTGCTCCGAGTGCCGCCGCTGTTCTCCCCTACGCCGGTGACCTCGGTGAGCCGATCTTCCCCCGCGTTGCTCCATTTCTCGATTCCTTTCGCCTGGAGCCCCTTTGCTACTCCCTAACCCCGGTGGTATCCTTGTCTGGCCAGGAGAAGCTTGGAAGAGCCCCATCACCGTTGCACCCCGCCGGCCGATCCACCTCTCCCGTGGCCAGCTCGCTCTGCAATTCCCCCGCTCCCGCCGCCACCCCAATGTGAGCCTCTTGGGCCCTCGTCCGTGTGGCCGCCGCCGTTTAAGCTCCTCGCCGCCGTGACCTTCCTCGACACCAAATGACCGAGCCACCCCTTCTCCCTCCCGCCGTCCCCTCTGTCCTCACCTCCAAAGCCCTAAATGGACTCTCTCACCAAGACCTAGCGGTGGTACCTCTTTTCCTCGGGGCCATCGCTGCCGCGAGCGCAGCAGCCCCGCCATCTCCGCCCCTCATTTGCGAAGCGCGCAACGGAGGAAGACGACGACGACGTGGCTCCATCCCACCGTCTTCTCCCATCCGTGCCGCCTAACCTCACTCGTCGGATGATGCGCCCTCGGCCGTCCGATGGTCATGAACTCCCACTTCTTCTCCGTCCGATCCACCTCGTATCGCCGCCGCCTTCTTCATATCCCGCCGTCCGATCTCTCCTCTCCGCTTGATCCGGCCGCCGCGCGCGCCGCACCGATGCCGCCGCTCGCCACGCGGCGCCATCCAGCCGCGACGGCGTGACGCGCTGGACCGCGCCTCCGCCCACTCCTCTCCTGCGCTGGGCCGCCGCGCGCTTGAATTTCCCATGGGCCGCACAAGAATCGGGCCGCCGCTCACTGCTCACCCCGATTTTCCAAATTTTTCCAATTTCCAAAATTCCAGAAATTCCAAATAAATTCTAGAAAATCACAGAAAATCCCAAAATTCCCAAATTTCACCACTTTGCTCCAAATAATATTCTAGACCCAGCTGTGACCTCCATTTCCACAGACTCCTCCCAAATAAATTCCTAAAATTCCATTTGAAGGATTTATGCATTTTATTCCTTTTAATAGATTATTTTTCCTCGCTTGATTAGGCTCAAGCGGATTTATGTTATCTTCTGTGTTTGCGCTAGTGTCGAAGATTCCGAAGCTCAAGTGCGATCGCGAGATCCGTGAGCTTCTACGCTCAAGCTAGCCGAGTTCGTCCCGATTCACGGCAAGTCGCAAGTCCTTGATCATGTCGAAATCCCATGCCATTTAAATTATGTTATTATGTTATTTGCATTGAACTAATTCTGAAATGTTAATTCAAAGTAGAAATAAAATGTTTAGAATGACATGCTATGTAGTTAATCCTACCATCACAAATGCCTGTTAAATTTGTAGCCATGCCTTTGTAACCCTAGAAATAATTATCTCTAATCTAGATAATCAGAGGTTATTATCATCATGCAAAATGTTACACTAATAAGGTTGTAGCTGTGGGCTAATAGAATTTGCAAACCCGACTCTAAGGTAGGGTGGTATGGGACACCGTATCTTAGAGCGGAGAGTGCCACGTGCACAAGGTAAGGTAAGGGTGCATGGGGAAACCGCAAGACGCTCTTTGCCCAATCTCTTACCTTAGGTTTGGAGTAGGGTAAGGAGTTGTGGGAGTCGCGAGACGGCCTTCGCCCACCGCTTACCCTAGGATGGGGTCGCGGGCTTGGCGAGGTTTCTGACCGGATAAATAAGGACCAAACCCTTACGCTGAGCAAATGTCACGTTGATCGCCAACCACGTGGAGTTGACTTGTCAACACCGGTCTAGTAGCTGCTCAACTCAATTGAAACTCTACAGAGGATTAGCAGTGAGGTTAGGCCAGCGGTTACGGTTGCCTAACAACGGTAGAGTTCACTCGGCGGACAATGGTTTATTCGTTTTGTGTGTGTGTGTGTGTGTGTGAGAGAGATCCGGACTGAGTGAATTCTACCGGTAGAGCCTATATAAAGAGTTGAGCAAAGAAACGACCGGCTTCCTTAACTCACCATGAGGGTTAAGGGATCGTGTGGGTAAAGCGAGCAAACTCGCAGAGTCAAATAAATGGTATTCGAATACGCCGTGCTCCGCTATTGAGCCGTGTCACTTGGGTGATTCCAGCAGCAAAGCTTAAGTAGTTTTGTACATGTTTAATTTGGATGAGGTTGGTTAATGAACTTTTGTTGAAAACCCCTGAGTTCTTGAGAAGTAGTTTTGGGTCCATTTTATAAATGACTGCAAATAAAACTGCATCCACCAAATGTAATAAACCAAGTATACTCCCTTCCTTTGTTGACCCATGCAAATAGTAAATTAGGGTTTCCCTTGTGATTTGCTGAGTACGGGGTCGGAGTACTCAGGCTTGCTAATGCCACAGATTCCAGAAGTAAAGAAGAGGGCAATTCAAGATTTCGTGTTGGAAAGGTCTCCCCGTCGAAGACCCGAGGCTTTAGGTCTTGGCCGCGCTCAAGCGGATTCTGGAGTTCTTGTAATGTAAGTATACTTTGGGCTTGCACGCCCCGCTGCCAGAGCTGGATGTTAATCCTTATGTAAAATATATGCTGGTCTTTTGTTGTAAGCATGCAATGGTATACTCTTGCGCGACACTCCATAACTGTTCATGCGTGAATAGTTGCGGGGTGCCGTGTCCGTACGCGCCCCAGGAAACGGGGGCGTTACATCCATCAGCTAAAAAATGTTTTTTGCGGTGCATCCAATCAGTACTGTGTGACGATCCTGGGAAGAACTACCGGTTTGGAGATAGAAATGGGTAGGGATTGAGGGGGAAGGTGGAGACTGGGAACAAACAGAATTGATAGATTGCGGAATTCATATTCAGTTCCGAGTCTCCAGTACACGCAACGGGGGCTTACATGACGCCTCCGATCAGCACACCAATTCCACACGGCTACCACACAATTACTTAATCTTGGTTCTCCTCCTCGTATGGCTCTACTTCTGCTTCCTTGTCTTCACGCCGACCACGACCTTTGCCTTCACGCCTCTGCCTTCGACCGTATCGAACTCCTCGGAGCGCATTACCTCCTCCACCTCGTCGTGCTGACCCTCTCCCACATCATCCCTGGCCGCCGTTGTCGCTTCAACTCCCCTCGCCATTTGCCTCCATGCCGCCATAGTGGCTGCCGGTGCTAACTCACCTGGGGCCGCTCCCGGCCAAGCCGAGCCCACCTCTAGCTTCCCCATGTCGAAGCCATGCCCATGCGCCTGTCAATTCAAACCCGCCGTCACCGGAGTGCATCGCCGCCAATGTCGTCGCACTGCCGTTCTGCTCACTTCCGGCCCTTTCTCCATCGTGTGCCATGCGTCGTGATGTGTGAAACAACCTGAATTTTGAAAACAATTTGAATTTTGTCAAATATATGATTTCACGCGAATCCTAATCCAATTTCGCATCTTCTTCACTCTTTGGCGCCTTCCCTCACTGGTCCTGCTCCTCCTCAGCCCACTTGTGTCAAGTCTCGGTTGTCGCCACTATTTACCGTTCGACAAATATCGGAAGACGATGCACTGCTGCGATTTTTGCCATTGCCTTTCTCTTGATCCTCAGCCAATCATCGTAGCAACCTGGTCAGTCGATCATACCATCTTTTCCTGAGCCTTTGACACCTCATTAATTTCCCTTGGCTTGCGCCGAACTCCTGGGCTGGACTTTGCCACCGCCGCCTCATTGCTTTCTCTCACGGCCGACCACCCCAAGCTGCAATATTTGACCACCGCTCCTAACGCTCTTAGCCTCCATGTGCACCCGCCATCTCTCTTGAACAAGCATGGTGGCCACCTCGCCTCCCCGTTCGCTCACCGTCTCACCGATCTCTCTGCTCTGACCCTCTCATAGCTGACCTGATATTCCCCTTAGCTTTTGATAGCCGCAATGTCGTGCCTGAGGAAGCACCAAATATCTGCACCGCTAGCCGCGCCGTGCCCTCCTATGCCTTCCCGACCCTTGCCATGCGCCGCCGCCATGACCTATGTATTGTGCCAAACCACCTTCTTCATGCTATTTAAACCCTCAAACCTTCCATTCGAAAGCACCGGTACCCGAGATGAGCCACCCACCCTCAATTGCTAAGGCGACCAAAGCTCCGCTGGCAATCATCGGAAAATCCAAAGTAAGCCTCGAATTCAATTCTATCGATTTGGCCTGTTACAGTTTGATTACCTTTGCCCGTAGCTTCCTCAATCCCCAAGCAATACTCCCGAAGTAAGGCCCTAGTTTTCCGAGCCCTCCAATGCACTAGCGACTAGCGCTGCTGCATATCCATGGGAGGACACCGTGGGCAGCTTGACTCAGCCATCCCCAACCCAAACCACCACACCCCTAAGCTTCCCCTACTCCTAGAGATGCTCAATTGCAAATGTTTTTGTCCTATAACCCGCCATTAACCCCTGTGCCATTCAAAAGTCCCGAAGAGAGAAGACCTCACCGTCGATGCTGGCTTAACTTCTAGCAGCTCTCGAGCCCAGAAATGGAATCCTCGTGGCCACAGGAACCCACCCATGGTCACAAATTGTTGTTTCGATCACGGATTCTCCGACCGCTCTACCGCTTGAACTCTCCGACCGCTCCACCGCTTGAACTCTTTGATCACCTTGTAATCGAGAGGAGCTGTGATCGCTCTGCTTCGAGTCTTGAGAAAACACCACTTGTATGCCGTCCGATGCTCTTAAGCCACTCGAACATCATCCGATGCTCTTAAACCGCTTGAACAGTGTCCGATCTTTTAAGCCACTCAGATGCCATCTGATCTTTTAAGCCACTCAGATGCTACCCAATCTCCGCAGCCACTCGAACATCATCCGATCTTCATAGCAACTCGTTCACTGTCCAATCTCCACCAACTTCATGCTCGAAGTCGAACTTCGACCGTCCACCCGACTTTGTAGTCTTACTCGAGACCACCTGAGTCCTCATAACTCCTCTATACTCTGAGTACACAACGACAACCCGATAAGGACTAAATTTGCTGTGAATAGTAAAACCCGCGATGAACAGTACCAGATTCGTTACTGTTACAGAACACTAAAATATATATAAACATCCATTTCGATCATTTGAACCCATCTACCCATTTCTCCACTCCGTTTTCCCATACCAGCCCTCTTGTAATCCCTAAACATATTTTATTTGGTTTTACTTCTTTATTTTCTTTCTTTTTATTCCTAGCTCAATTCTTCGAGCATGGAATTGATTTGTTTCTTTTGCTTTGCGCTAGCACATGACGTCGTAGACCAGCCAACCTAAGAAGGAGAAGCTCAAGTTCAAGCTCAAGAATCAGAAGAATACGAAATCGTAGAATACATTGATCCGCATGGTAAGTTACATGTTTTTGATCTTGTTGAACCTATATTCCTTTAATTATTTATTTATCAGTATTTTTCATTATGTTATTTATGCACTGATATTTCTTGTATAATAAATGTTTAGAATGACTTGATACTAGTTATGTCCTACCACTTGAAAAAGCCCTGTTTTATTTGATAGTCATATTCACCTTGATGGTAAAAGAAGCTGTGTTTAATGGGTGATCCCAATAGCGAGGCATAAGAAGATTTGGAAATATTGTAGTTTGGTAATCAAGATGTTGAAACCCTAAATTCCTTTAGAAGTATTTGATTTGTTATCTTGTTTTAAATTCAAAAATATTTACAATTAAAACTTCATCCACATAAAATGTTAAAACCCATTTGTCCCCATCTCTTGGAAATCCTGGCATATAATTAAATAGCGTTTCCCCATGTGACTTGTTGAGTATGGTTGGCTATACTCAGTCTTGCTTCATTTTCACAAAAGCTGAGATCAGAAGAAGAAAAGACATTTCAAGATTTTGTGTTAGGGTTACGACCAAACTCAAGCATTACTGTGGGAGTTTTCTTCGGATATTCTGATTGTAAGTTAAGTTTTGGGCTTTGACACCTGTTAAATTACTAAAGTTGACCATTAGGTCTATATTTTAATCAAATTAACCCTTGTAAATATTCGTGAGCAGGCATGATACTCCTGTTATCTGCAATGGAACTCCTGGGCTATTGTGGGACGTACGACGGCCCTATTTGTGGAAATGGGGGTATTACAATATGTGCATGAGAATGTAGCATTCACGTAAATCATCTACAACTATGAAAACTATCACCGACATAAAAAGTTTCTGTCCTTCGTATTCAAAGCTATATTTGCGCCAATCTGGACATCTTCAGCATGCATGCTTGTCACAACCAAGATTTTTATTTAAAACAAGTAAGCGTGCATGTGGAATCCACATCAAAAGCATTGATTATATGTTCAAAAATGACATGCAAATTTTGCTCCATACCTCATGACTGAATTTCTCATGAGTCATGTAGTCAGTCACACCTCATGACAGACAACCAAAAAAAATTCTATCATGTTCTTGAGAACAAATAGGATAGCTATGCTAGACCAGAGGTCGAGGAACTAGACCCCTGGCGAAGCATGGTCATTTTGGCCCCTGTGGCAGAGAAATCCCCCTTTTGCCCCCTTCCCATAAAATTCCCCCTTTGCCCCCTCATGCGGACGCCTATCTAGTTGCAGTCGAAGCACCGTGGTCGAAGCGTCATGGTCAAAGTGCCACGGTCGAAGCCATGGTCGAAGCATTGTGGTCGAAGCCGTGGTTGAAGTGCCGTGGTCAAAGTAGGACTGGAAAAATAGCTTGAGGCACGTGAGCCAACTTGAGCTTGTTATGAGCCAAGCTGGCTTGGCTCGAACTCATGCATTTTTTAGCCGAGCGAGCCTCTTTCTTAGCTCGCAAAAAAGTCAAGCCAAGTTTGAGCCGCTTGTGAGTCGGCTCGCGAGTCGCTTGTGTCTGCAGTCCGCTGTCCACACTCTCCAGTCGGCCATGTACCCCCAACTAAATATAACTCCCGTGACTGTGATCCCGATCTAAATATGGCATTCCTCATTTCTCTAACCCTCGTCTTGCCCCAATCCCCTTCCTCTCTTGCCCTGTCCAACACACCACTCACCCTTCTCACCACGCCGCTTGCCCTGCCCATCGCGCTGCTCGCCCTACCCATGGTTTCCATGGTAGATCTTGTGCTGTACCTATAGATCATCGGAGGCCTAGCGCCTATGGCGGAGGAGGGTGCATGTGCTCTATGAGGTAGTGAGTGCCAGCCTCAAGGACACGGTGGCACTGCTGGTGAAGGACCCTTGCTGCTCCGCCATCGACAACGACTACTTCCTCGATGTTGTCGAGTGATACTTCGCCCGATTCGACGACTCCAAAAGTGAGAGACCATGTGGAGGTGTCCCCATGTTTGTGATGAGTAATTGACTCGTGTTCTGGAAAGTTTGAGTTTGATTTGGTTAGTTCGTGTCAAGTCGGTACATGGCGCGGTCTTGTACGGTTGGACTTGGCCGAACGCGGTCGGACGTGTTTAGGACGCTTGTTTTTTTCTCGATCGGCCGTTTGGGCTATTTTGTGTTTGAATGTGTTTCGTTGTTGCTAATGTTGATTATGTTGTTTCGAGCGGTGCTATGTGACAGTTTGCTTGTCTGTGTGACTACAAGACTTCGGAGCTAGGTCATGGTGAGGCGTGGGAGGACCGAGACTAGGCACATGAGGTGTTGAGGTCCAGACGGCCGGAGACGTCGAAGATGATCGAGGCTGCTGAGGTGGTTGCAAGCCGGAGGGACAAGGAACCGGAGTTGGAGCTGCCGGAGGTGGTCACGACGGGCAACGACGAGGAAGACCGGGACTAGGCTCAGGGAGGAGTTGAGGTTTAGACGGTCAGGATGTGTAACATCCCAAAAATTTGAAATTTGAAAATGTGGAGTTTTTGAATTATTTTTGCAAAATATTTTATTTGAATTTGGAGTTTATGGTATTTTTCTGAAATTTTGGTTGAGGTTCCAAAAGTTGAAGTTCCAGAAAGACCAAAAACAAACATTAGAAATGCCATAAGAAGAGATATACAAATAATGGAAGCTCAAAATTTTACATTCGAGTCTGAGAAGATGAACCATAAAAGGGAGGGAGAAACTAGAATTAAAATATAGAATTTCATTTTGGAAATAATGACATAAAAAGGTGAAGGACTAAAATACAAACACCTATACATATATATACATATATATGTATATATATACTAAATGTGCAAGGAAGAGTTTATCAATATAGGGAATAGTATATATATGTACACACGCATATAACCTAAATAATAATAATAATAACAACAACAATAATAATAGAAACCCTCAGTTAATAGTTGACAATTTGAAGCTTAAATGTCATGCAAAAAATCAGTGATCATAAGTATGAAACAAAAGTTTAAGTTAGAAATCTGAAATCTCAAGACTAAACTTAAACATTTTTACTATTCACTGTCACTTCCAGGTGGACCCCACTTTTCCCTCTTCTCTCTCCCTTCCCTATTTTCCCTGCAGACCAAGCACCTTGCCCCCTATCTCTTCCACGTGGGCCCCATTCCAGTTCTCTGCCGCGCGGGACCTCTTCCCCCTCCCTCTCTTTCTTCTCTTCCTTTCCCCCATGCGCTGCGCTCCCTTTTCCTTTCTCCTCCTCCCTCCTCCCTTCTGCGGCCGAGCTCCTTCCACGTCTCCTCGCTCCTTTTTCCCCTGCGCCGAATCCTCCGAATCTTGCCGTAGCTGACAGCCTCCTCCCTACCATGCGTCGCTCGCCCGGTCACGTCGCCACCGAGTCCCGCGCCGGTCCTTGCCCCGTAGCCCAACCCCCGCCCCTGTCGCCCTCCTTGCGACCCACGTCGCGCCATCCGGCCACTCCGCTGCCCACGCCCCTACTCTAATCCCTCCCCGCGCGCGCGCTCGGCTAGAGCCCAGAGCCGCCTTCTTCTTCTCCCCTGCACCTCCTCACTTCTCCTCCCTCCCCACCCGGACAGAGCGCCGCTGCAACCGCCATTTCCTCACGAGGAGAGCTCCGACCGATTCCTCCCGGGGGAAGTATCTCTGAGAACCCCCATAGCTTCCCGCACGGTCAATTTGACCTCCCGCCCACTCTAGCTCACCGCCGCCATCAACCCACGGGCGCCGCCGCAGGCCCACAACGCCGGAGCTGCTCGCCGCACCTCCGCCACTGCGGCCGGCTCGGTAAAGCTCTCTTCTACTCCCTCTCGCTGAAGCAGCTGCTAATTTCCTCCCCCGCCCACTCCAGCGTCGGCGCCCCTGAGCCTTCCCCGCCTCCGGTCGCTCGCGTCGACACCGGCCACCCCCAACGCCGCCGCGGCCCTTATTGACCCCACCAGCATCTTCGCCATCCGCGGGGGAACCCGTTTCGCGGGTCCCTGGCGCCTCCCCGGCCGACCCTCACCGGTGGTGCCGCTGCCTGCCTCGCGCCGCCCCTCCTGCTCTGTTTTCGGCCGGCTGCCTCCACTGCTTTGCCCAGGTCATGGAAAGTATGTTTCCTCACAGTCCCCTCTATTTAATCAGTAAGTGGGCAATAGTCCAGTGGTCGACCAAGTGGGTGCTAACTTCACAGATTGTGGGATCGAATTTCCCCCTGCACGTTATGTTTTCATTTTGCTTTGCTGTTGTTAGCCCATTTCAGTTAAGAGAAATTAGGAGATAGATTAGAGAAGCAAATAAAATCTAATAGGGGGGAAAATAAGATTGTTTGAGATCTAAATTTTGGTTAGTTCACGTATGAGTAACTCAAGTAGCTAGAACCTAGTTATTAGTAAAGGCATGGTGGGAGGAATTGAGTACCAATCTTGCTTAAGTCTGTACTCTCCCAAAATGATAATATAATAAATGAAGACTTCCCAAGCAATATATGTATATAAATCGTAAGACCTTGCATATTAGAAAGGATCGTAGAATTAACCACTAAATGGTTTATAGCTATAACTGGTATCTAAATATTAGAAATTGTGAGAATCACTCTTTGAATATTGATTAGTGACGTAAGTAATAAACCACTAGCATTTAGACTGTAACACCCAAATTAAGTTAGATGTGGTATTGCATATAATTGACTAAGACATTAAATGTAGTAGTAGGCCATAGTAAAGACAAAGTCAAGCAGCTTCATAAAATTTATGAAACAATATGCCGTAACCATTTAGAAAGGAAATGCATATTTAAGTTAAAAGGTCATATTAATATACAGTTACTAAAATAAAATAGCCCTAGGACAGCATACATTAAAAAAAACGATCCAACTAACATGCACTCTGAAGTAAAAGTTTAACTAATAACATGATTAATTTGGGTTGCATAAAGTGCCAGATATCAAAATACTAGTGATACAAATTAATTCGTTAAGCTAAAAGTCATGTACGCCGTCCTTGGAACCCTTACCTTCAAATCATAGATAACATCATTTGACCAATGCGATACCTAATACTCATCCAAATTCATGTACCTGCCCATATGTCTGTTTTGACTCATGGAACTTCCTTGATAAATGTAAATACATTAAAAGAAAGTCATCGAGCAAAAGGTCAAGCCTCGCTCTTCCCCAATCGGCCATGTTTGGCCACCTCCTTTTCCCAAAAGCAGAAAATTCCTGTAGGTACATCTTTACTTTTGATCGCTCGTGTTTCTAAAATTTTCCCTCACGGTAAAGCATTCAGACACTCGTCCTCTTGCTCAAATCCAGCTACCACTGTGTTGGCAACACATTAAACCGAATCATCCTTCTATTCTCAAATCATAATAAATGTATAAATTAAATTAAATCGGGCATTTAAAGTATTTGGACTTATTTGGATCTTTTGAGTTACTTGCTTTTATTTGGATTCAGTCGTTTGTCGCGTAATTAGAAATTGGGAGTCGTGAAGATTCAGTGGATCCAGCGAGATTAAGCTTGAAGAGAAGATAGAGATCAGAAGTTCAGGAGAAATCATTGTGTGAGCTCAAGACTGCGGTAACCGCGCCAGGCGAGTCAATACTTTGATCATGTTGAACCTACATTTTTTGCAAATTACTTTTGTTTAAATTATCAAATTGCATGCTGTTATTTTATATGCAAATACATGATAATTTAAGATTCTAGTTATATGCCTATTGTTTACCTTGAATAATATTGCACCTCCTTTGGAATATTTGAATGTGTGAACTTTGTCACCCTAGCAAAAATTATAATAGTAACATTTCGAAAATAAGTCCCTAAATATCTGCCATGCTTAGTATTGTTTAGATACTTAGGGGCGCGAGAGCGCCCAAGCATCACTTTTAATCCTGAGAAAAATTGGTTGGGCAGTCATGGTGGTAATGACTGGTATATGTTGGATATGATTATTTTATATTCCCAAAAACCTCAAATTGCTTATTTATCTGGGCGGATGGTTCGGGGGTATGGTGCAGGTGTGCACGAGAGTGTGGTTTGTGGTAGAACCGCCCAGATAACCCTAAGGACCGAATCTTGTCATGACTTCTCGTGTAAAACAAGTACAACCACAAGTCTGTAAAGTACAACTTGGCCTAGTAGATTTACCGGACCCCGAAAGTCATCGTCATAGGTGGAGGAGGTGAGGTAGTGCAAGTGGCAGTCAGTGTGACGGCTTGAATGGGGCATCCGCGGAGGGTGAAGTTCTGCTGTGGCATGCTAGCAGTGTGGGTAGCCAACTGCAAGGCATTCAGAAGGAGAACATCCCGCACAACTTATGAGACCTGCCGCAAGTGGGCCAAGCTCATAGGGGTGAGATGGTGGAAGGGGCGAGGTACTTTGAACGGTTATTGTGATGGTTTGCTCAACCGCATAGCTAAGGAATCGTGTGGGGCAACGAGTGAACTGCCTCTTGTGGGTAAAGTGTGCAAACTCTGCAGAGTCAAAAACTATTCGAATAGCCGTGCCCACGGTCAAGGGCGGACATGGGAACTTAACCAGATATAGTTTTATTTCAAAATGTTTTGTGGGTGGGATGGAAAAGTGGAGGGCAGTGGAAAGCCCTGATTTGAGTTGTCCTGGGTGTTGTCCCTGTGGTAAGTTAAGTGGCTATAACGCTGAAAGATGTTATATGATGTGATGCCATATGTATGGCAAAATTTTGGTGTTATTAGGCATATGGTGTGATGCCATATGTATGGAAAATCATGTTAATATTCCTTGAACATTATGTTTTGTGCCAAAGCTGCTAGGTCTCAGGAAATTTTATGTATTGTATTTCAAATAGTGGCATTTCTATTCTTACAAAATAAAATATGGGTGGAATAAACAGGGTCATGAGTAAAGGAGATGGAAGTTTGTGGTAAAAACATAAAGATATTGGTGGACTCAGGTCGATTATAAAAAAGAAATGATAGTGTGGGATCTGGGAGAAGTAATTTGGTGGAGTCTAAATGAGTATATAGGTTAGATATATGATTTAAATGATTTTTGGAGTATTAGGGATGCAAAGGTAATTGCGGGATTACAACATTGATAACTAATATAAATTCTTAAAAGATGATGGCAGTAATGGGATTAACAGGATTGGATCAAATACAACCCGAGCCTCTCCTTTGTTAAGCCATGCATACTATTTATTTGCATTCTGTGTATTGGCTCGCGGAGCACGGGGTTGGAGTGCTCACACTCGCTTTTGCGATAAAATTCAGAATCAGGAATTCAAATCACCTCGTCTCAGCAACAAGATTGGACAAGTTGGCCGAGAAGATGAATATGTCAAGGGCTAGGTTGCGCACCTCCAGTTGGCTGCCTGTGGGCATGTCCTGAAGGTCCCACATGTGTGCTTCGTTCTTCCGCTGCTGCAATTTATTGATTTCGGCCTAATCGGCCCATGAGTAAGTTTACTATTATATTTATGCTTCCGCATGATATGTACTTAGATATTCAAAACTGTAATCTGTGAGCACTATCTACTGATCCAGGGAATAGTGCGGTGGAATCACAGAAGATTCCGGATTGTAAAATCTGGGCCCCTACAGGATGCCGGGTGCGGTCGTGCGAGGACAGGAAGCTTCCAGGAAGGTGCGACAGGGGCATTTTGGTAAAATGCGCAAGGCTGCAAAATGGAAGCGGATTTGCTTGAAGATAACGGGTTGGAGACCCGTTAGAGGATGGCAGTAGAGAGGTTAGGTTTTGGAGTGGTGTGCTTGTTTCCCTCCAAAATTTGGTTGTGCTGTTGGGCAGTGAAGCCCTTTGACCTCTTGCTTCTTTTGTGTGTGAAGCATGGAGTGGAGTTGGGACTGCAATTCTTGATTTGCTATTTGAGAGGGTGAGCTCCCCTATTTAGTAAAGGGGAGTTGGCAGTGCAGTACTAACAGAGCTGAAGGAGTGTGTCCTGCGTGTGTTCTTCATAGTTGGAAGCATGTAGTGTGTTGGCTGTAGAAACACTTCTTCATTTCCAATTGCGTATGGGTCTGTAGTGAGATGGTTGCAACCCTTGTGTAATCATTCATCTCTCTGAAGTGAATCCATTTGAGTTGTCATGAGTTGCTCAGATTTTCAATTCTTTTCTGCTTTCTGTTCTTCCTTTTCCCTTTTGGTTAATGAAGTGTTTTGATTTGAATAGCTGCAAATCATCTTCTCTGAACTGGGAATCACCTCAAAGCACCCTTGGCAAGCATATTCCCGAGAGAAAAGATTTGAATCAATGTATTTTTCCTGAATGCTCATCTGCAGGTTTCCTCTGTTTCAAAGTGCCTAGGGTTTGAAGGCAGGGCACTGTGATGTCTTTTGTTTTACCTTCAAAAGGATGTGCCCCGATGTGAGTTTTCAAGTCCTGAGGTCATTGCTTAGCTGAATTCAAAGTCTCATAAGCAAAAGATTCAAGAATGGCAAGCAACTTGGAAATCAGTCTCATCTCCTGTCAGTTTTCAGATTTCTGCTCAGGTTTTGGTTTCTTGCTCTTTTGGTATGCATTGTTTTGTTCCTGAGGACTAGCTGCTGTTTAGATTGAAGTCTTGCTCTTTTGGCCTGAGAAGAACAACATCATTTCATCAAATTTCCCTGGGCTCTGCATTTCCAGTATTTACTGTGCAGTCGAGTTGCAGCCGGCCACTTTGCCCTATTTTCAGGGGGCCGGTCAGACCTCTAGGGTTTGGCCCAATCAGACCAGCCTGTGCATGGTGGTTAGACCGGCCATTGCATGGCGGTCGACTGGTGGCCCTCGGGCGGTCAGACCGGCCACTGACCAGCGGTCTGACCGGTGTGGCTCGGGCGGTCAGACCGGCATGGCTCGGGAGGTCAGACCGCTTCCACTATAGCGGTCAGATCTGCCCTGCTCTCTGATGTGTTTTATTTGCTTTGTCTCGCTTAGTTTCTCTTCTGTGTTCTTTTTCTAGTAAACATGAACATGTCTTCTTCATAGCTTCTATAGCTATCAGAGAAGAAGATATTGTGGATACTTGGGGGCGATTTTTAAAAGGCAGCATTCACCCCCCCTCTGTTGCCATTTCCGATTCTACAAAAAGTCTCCATGAGCGCCCCCCAAACGCCTCCAGGAGCACCCCCTCCGCTACCAGATAATATTGGGCTAAGAAGTAGTGGACTAGTGGTACCTTTCTCCTTTTTCTATTTCTCATAGACAAATTTTGGTTTACGATTTGGTGGGATTGAGGCGAGAGTTGGGAACATTTAATTCCGACCTGCTAGGAGCCTAGGACCAGTAATACTAAGTTTTTTTGGATCAAGTCCTCCGCTATGATCCATTGCATTATAAAATCATCATGGGTATTCAGACCCTTAATATTCTTGTATCTAAATTTTTCCTCATTGTGATGATGGATTTTGATTATGTTATCCCTGATGGATTACTTAAGTGGAAAGAGATGATGGATTCTTGGGGTTCTAAAATGATTTTTGCAATTGAGGTACACAGCTCATGCATAGCACTATTTTTGAATCAATGCTTCTTGCATTCTATGTGCGGTGATCCTGTATGATATTGATACACAACTTGGTTGTCATATGGTTACATAGGTTTGTTGTTGAATGGCTACAATTGGATTTGGCTTGCCAAAAGATGCATTTACCAATTTGATGGAGGTAATGTTGTAATTATCTGCACTCACTTGTTCTGTTGTAATTTGTAAATATATTTGAAATGCAAGTTCTTAAAAATAATGCCAAGTCCCAATATTGTGTTGAATCCATCAAATTAACAATCCATGTTGGGGAAAAAGATTGCAAGGCCAACTTGCCATTGTGTTGAGCTCAAAAGAAACTTAAGTTAATAGCAAAGCATGAAGCATCACAACTCTAGCAGTTGCCTCTATGTAGAAGCAGAAGCTGGCAGCTGAAAACATCGTGTGGCTCATGAGTCGTTCGAGCCGGCTCGAGCCATAAAATGAGCCAAGCCATGTCGGGATTTTAGCTCATTTCTTGAATGAGCCGAGCCAAGCCACAATTTTGGGCGAGCTCGGCTGAGCCTAGCTCGAGCCAGCTTGGCTCGACTCATTTCCACCCCTAGGTCGAAGTACCGTGTAATCGTGTGTCAAGTACTCGTGTATTTGAGTACTGTGTAGTCGAAGACCTCGGAATCAGTAAATCGATCGTAGGTACAGTGAACTGGTCGTAGCAGTCGCAGTCGTGAGTCGAGCTATGTAGTAGCCGCACAACAGTGAACCGATCGTAGCTACAGTGAACCGGTCGTAGCAGTCGCTGTCATGAGTCGAGCTGTGTAGTAGTTGCACTACAGTGAACCGGTTGTAGCTACAGTGAATCGGTCGTGGATACAGTGAACCAGTCGTAGCAGTCGCAGTCGTGAGTCGAGCTGTGTAGCAGTCGTACGCTACAGTAGATGATTGATACTCGTAAGCTAGAGTAGATGGTCAGTACTCATAAGCTACAGTACATGGTCGGTGCTCGAAGACTGGTAGTACCGCTTTGTATGAGTGGTATTACCAGAGAAGCAGTCGAAGTGATGTGGTTGGAGTCTTGGTCGAAGTGCCATGGTTGAGAAGCCATGTTCGAGTAGTCGTGGTTGAAGTAAAGTGGTGAGGCACCATGGTTGAGCAGCCATGGGCGAGGCGCAGTGGTCGTAAGTCATCACTAGATGTTCGAGTAGTGGCTGAGTCAATGAGTTGACCAAGTCATTCGAATCGTGGAGAAGATTTCAGACAATGGTATAAGAATAGGACCTAGTTGTTAGCTAATGGACTTAGTGGGTGCGTACCGGTCGTGTGACCGAGTGAGGCTTATGTAAGCCATGTAATCTGTTAAGCAATTTGAGTAGAAATTCTGTCATATTCTTGAGAATGAATAGAATAGCTATGCTAGATTAGAGGTTGAGGAATTTGTAGGATCGAAATCGGCAACAGAGGGGGGTGGGTGGGTGGGGTGAATGGTGCCTACAAAATCTGCCACCAAGTATCCAAAAGTTTTTCTTCTCCGATAGCTATGTGAGCTATGAAGAAAGAGAGTTCATGCTTGCTGGAAATCTAAAGCAAACTCAGGACAGAAAACAAAAAGAGAACAGCAACTAATTTAGAGATTAATTGACTACACTTACAAGATTAAAGGAGATCAAGAAAACAAGGGAGAAAACAGACAGGAGAAATCAAACAGAGCAGCTGAAAGAGGAGAGTAATAGCACTGAGAAATCAATACTCTGACAAGGAACCACAAGCTTCCAAATTAGCCAAAAGATTGAAACGGATCATAAACCACTAAAGTAGTACTATCCGAACTAATTACAGGTATTTGCCAGAAGAACGTAGCCGAGACCTAAAAAATCGACAAAGAAATGCATACCAAATAACTGCGGCAAGAAGTAGTACGAGAATGGCTGTCCTGTCCAACTCGCATAGAAGATTCGGTTGAATTGCAGTGGATATCTCGGACTGACCAGAGAACAGAACAGAAAAACTTAATAGATGCTGCTGCTGACTGAGAACTTCAAGACTGAACTGGCCGAAGAAATCAAAGGATTGCAGACTGCAGGAAAGACATCTAAACGGAGCAGAGGGAACAAAAATCGAATGCACATTAGAACTTCAATTTCCGGACTGACTTGAGCTTGAGAACGAAGGCCTGAAGTTTAAGCAGTAATCGGATTTTGTCAACAACCAATGACCGACAAGGTTTCAACCGAAAAGGATAAAATCACAAAAGATTGATCCAGACCCTGACCAAGAGCTTCACAACCTGCAGACCTCTTTTACTCGGAAAAACCAACCTAACACGAAAAGAAAATCAGCCGACTAAACAAAAAAAAAATAAAATATTAAGTTACAGAGGTAAATGGAAACAAGCAAAACTGAAGCTGCAGCCGAATAGAGTTAAAAAGGAAATCTTGCTGCTGCTGCCGAATAGAACAAAAGAGCAAACTTGCTGCCCGTCCGTTGGTGCATTCTCAACAAAGTCAGCTCAGAGCAAAGCACTGAAGACTGCTGACAGAAGAAGTACTAGAGAGTCAGCCGAATGCAGCAAGGAACTGACTGCCAACTGAAACAGAATGAAACCGAAAACAGAAAATACTGAGAACAAACCTTAACAAGAAAATCAAGGAATTTGCTGCTTCTTCTTAGGACAACTCGACAAGGCTCTAAGCTAAATAACAAGGCTGATCTCTGGGAGAAGAGCATACAATAAAAAAAAACCAAAGAATCAGAGAAAGTCGATTTTGTCAGGAAGCAAATGACAGGATGAGGCAAAATCCATATTTCATGAGAATCCCTCATCTTTTGAGCCTGAAATCTTGGATTTTGACTGGAAATGATTTCACATCAGAGATGGAAAAACCTGAAGCCATCTAGTGAAGAGAAATCAAGAGCAACAATCTTCCCCTGCCTCCAAAACCCTAGAAGTACACAAAACAGAGGAACTAGAGCAAAAGAGCATTCGAGCAAAATAGCCAACTCAAAACTTTGCTCTCAGACAAGATTTGGCCAAGGGGCCTTTAGGCAATTTCTGAGCAGAGGGATTGGCAGAGAAACAAAATGAGAAGTCAAATTACAAGACACATGAGCCAAGAGGCAGAAGAGAACCAAAACAGAAACTGAGAAGCCATAGTTGCAGTCAAAGTGCCGTGGTCGAAAAGCCATGGTCGAGCATCCGTGGTTGAAGTGGCATGCTCGAGAAGCCGTGGTCGAAGTGAAGTGACGAGGCACCGTGGCCATGGCGTAGTGGTCGTAAGTCGTCACTGGACGTCCGAGTAATGGATGAGTCAATGAGTTGGCTGAGTCATCTGGATCGTGGAGAAGATCCCGAACAGTGGCATAAGAATAGGTCCTAATTGTTAGCTAGTGGACTTAGTGGGTGCGTACCGGTCGTGTGAACGTGTGAGGCTTATTTAAGCCATGTAATATCTTACGCAATTTGAGGAGAAGCTAGTGAATAACAGAAAGAAGAAAAGGCATGTGTTGCTACAAAAAAGAAGTCTCTCCTGCGTTTACTCGTCCTCCCTACTCGTGTGCGTGTGTCGTTCCAAGGGGGAAAGCATGTATGCATTTTCTCTTGGAGAGTAGCGATTAGAGCTGATGAGTTTAGTTCCAACAAGAAGGTCAGTCAGTAATTCAATGTTACCGATCGATCGAAACAATGCTAACATTCCATCCTTATGTAGGTCAAGGCACTATAAAGAAATTAACATTTCGTATGAAGACAATACTAAATGTTCAGCGTATGAAAACATAAGAAAATTAACATTCTGTATAGGAACATTTCATTGAATAATCTCATCATTCATTACATTACTAAACATTCTATTCCACGCCGGTTGTTTCATATGGAAACAGGACATGCTAAATGTTTAGTGTATGGGAAAGGTGTGTATGGAAATGTTCCATATGGAACAAGCCGAGGTTTGTAGGCGCACATGAGATTAGGAGGATCTCAGCATTAACCTCCTCGATCTACTTCCCATGCCAAGATTTGCTTTCCATGCTGGCTAAATGAAAATAATATTACAGAATAGGCTCGTATGAAATGGAAAGGCCATACTAAATGTACCAAGATTTACTTCCCATGCCGAGATCTGCTTCCCATCACCGAATCGATAGTCGTAGCTACAGTAACTGGTTAGTAGTCATGGTTGGAGAAGCAGTTGAAGAGCCGTGGTCAAGAAGCCATGGTCGAAGCCATGGTCAGAGAAACGGTGAAAGTCCGTGGTCGGAGTTGCAATCAAAGTGCCAAGGTTGAGTAGCCATGGTCGAAGTGGCATGGTCGAGCAGCCGTGGTCGAGATGCAGTGGTCGTAAGTCATCACTGGGCATTCGAGTAATGATTGAGTCAATGAGTTGATGATCATTTTCTCCATGGTTGAGTCAATGAATAACGGCTAAGTTAATAAGTTGCAGTTGTGTGAGTGTGTCATTCCAAGGAAGAAAGAATATGTGCATTTTCTCCTGGCGAGTAGCAATCGAAGCTGATGAGTTCAGTTCCAACAATGCCGTGGTCGAAGAGACATGATCGAAGTGCCATGGTTGAGGCGCCATGGTAAAAGGACTCGAATCCTAAGGAGTCAACTCGGTCAGGAAATTACATGCTAAAATCAATAAGGTGTTATGATACAATGATTGTGGAGCTTAGTTTCCACAATCAACTAAATTCAAGAAGATGAGGGAGGACATCACTGACCTTGTGTTAGTCCAAGCATGGATGTGTTGTGCCGGTGTAGTGGGTCACAGACAACGTTGGGTTAGGGGGTGGGGTCGACGGTGGACGCATGACAGGTGTTGTCGGACTGGAGGAGGGTGCGCAGGGCACAGATGTCAGAGGAGGGGGCAAGGCATGGACTGGAGGGGGGTGGGTGGATGGTGGAGCAGCACCGCAGGAGCTGAGTGGGTTGCGGTCGAAGTGCTGTGGTCGAGAAGCCATGGTCAGAGTTGCAGTCAAAGTGCTGTGTTCGAGCAGCCATGGTCGAGGTGTAGTGGTCATAAGTCATTAGATTGGAGGAGGGGGTGCAGGGCACAGACTAGAGGGAGGGGGTGGAGTGTGGCGTAGCGCGGAGTGCAGCAGTGCAGTGGAGCAGGGGGTGGCGTGGGAATAGAGGGTGGTGGAGCACGGAGTGGCGCAGAGTGTGGTGGAGCGCGAAGTGCAGCAGTGCAGTGGAGCAGGGGGTGGCACGGGAGCAGAGGGTGGCGGCATGAGGACAGAGAGGGATGGAGCGGTGGAGCAAGGGGCCGGGCAGGAGCGGAGGGGGGAGGAGTGGCGGTGTGGGGGTGGAGCGGCAGAGGGGAAGGAGCAGCAATGCAGGGGGCAAAGCGGTGGAGCATAGGGGTGGGGTGGAGTAGTGGAGCAGGGGAGCATTGGGGCGGCGTCAATGGATTGCGGGCATGAGGGGCGACACCGATGGAAATAATCTTATGAAAATGCGTGATTTTTGGGGTGTGGGGGGGGCGGCGTGAGGCATTGGTGCCCAACCAAGCAAACACACGAGGCAGCGGGATTGATAGGACCAACTTGTAATCGTGGACATCGGATGAATTGAATAAACGGTGTAGATATTCAGATGGCAGGATCAACTTGCAATGTTAGCCATTGGATTATGTTGATCTAACCATCAGGAGAGGAGAGTATTAACGTGGTTGGGTGACAAATGGTTTAATCAAACTAGTGCTTTTTATATTAGTATAGATAATAATAACTATAATACTAATAAAAATAAAATGAGCCAATTTTTCCTTTGCCCAGCCGGCCCATCTTTCTTTCTTTTCCCTTTCTTTTCTTCTTCCTTCCTCTCTGTTTCTGCCCCTGCTTGCTAGCGCCAACATGTGCGCCCAAGCCGCCCAAGGTCTGCTCTTCCCTGTGCAAAACAGGGCCATCCATGGGCACCCCTCGACCAACACTGAGTTAATTCTGCGTGCAATCAAAACTTTTTGTTTCTTCTTGCCATTTAATTCTTCCATTTCCATTTGATCCCCATTCATCACTTTCCAAAAACATGAATGCCGAAGAAAACATTCGCACAAAGTCGTAATCTCTGCGTTTGTTTTCCCTTCTCCAAGCCTATAAATTGGAGGCCAAAGCTCACCATCAATCACCATGCAATCCCCAAGATTTTCCCCTACCATTGTGCACTGATGTGCTCTGCCAAAGCCATTGCCCATTCACCCGACCATGCCCATCACCGTACTCCACACTATAACCTCCCTCTCCAGTGAATTTTCAACAAAACTGTTCATGTCATCTCGTGTTCTAGTATCCAAGCAACCAATCCTCCAAGTTAATTTTTTGGTGTAGCCATTCACTAGGAATCAAATTCTTCCCCAAAACTGGTGAAAACCGCCATCTATTCGTCGTCTCTCGTGAGCTATTTTCCAATTCCTCACACCAACACTGTCTCTACCATCTCCTCTACCTGCGCCACGCCTCAATTCGGCCAATGCTTTGCTGTGGAGTGCCACCACCGCACTACCTCCTTTCTCGCTGATGGTCACCATCTCCCCACCTCTCCCGACTCCCTTTGGCTGAGCCAACCACACGGGAGCATTCCAAGAGCCCACACCGAGCTCATGCTCACGCCATTCCCCACTGGCCATCGTTGGAATGCTGCCATCGCCGTCCGCACGCACTATGGTACTGCCCCAATGTTATTTCGGCCATCACAGTGTGTCGCCACCTGCCATCCCTTCCCCGTGGCCCTTGTGACCCATTTTGGCCATTACCCCGACTTTCCCATGCCTCCTCTCGCCGGCGCCGCCGCCTTCCCCATGCGTCACTGCCATGCTCTGCTTCTTCTCTGTTCTCTACTCTCCCTCACATAGTCAATGGCAGAAGGGCCCACTCATTAGCTTTGATTTTTAATTTTCAGCCAAAGGAATATTCTCTGGAGTATCCCTTTTTCTTCTTATGTTTCAGCATTTTCTTTTCTAGAAAACATTTCAATAGCCCATCCTCCGCTGTCCAAACTTTGAATCGAGTGATTCAAATTCCTAAATTCATATAAATTCATATTATACCTCCCAATACCTATTTTATAATTTTGTGATTTTATTTAAATTTTGTTTCTTTTTGCTATTTTCACATGTAGACTACGACGTTTCGAAGGAGTACGATTTTGCCAATGTTTCTCATCATCAGCATGCAGAGCAAGGAAAGTTACACCATTGATCATATTGAATTATTTAAATTATGTTTTAAATTATTATACATGCATATTTTTGTTCAAGCATAGTTTAAATTCTGGTTTAAACTTTAGATAATTTCCAATTCCTTATTTATGGCTAAAATTGACATTGATCACACAATACCTTGTCACCATAGGTAAAACTCTATTTGGTACACTAGTATTGACTAGAAATTTTGTAGAAAATCTTATACATGCATAGAGCTGATCCTAGGCTTGGAAAATTTTATACATGAAATGATGTTTATTAAAATGTATCCTTGACATTGGAGTGTCAAGAAAGTTTATGAAATGCTTAGCAAAATAAAATAAAATATAGTTTAGACTTAGACAAATAGTTAGGTGGTGGGTGCTTGGTGGCATAATATGGGTATGTGAAAAGTATGTCTAATTTAATTAATGACTGGTCTGTGAGCTACTGCTACAAAGCCACATCGTACTACCATAAATCTGATATAGGATAGATTTGACTAATTAATTTGTAGATCATAGCCTTGGTTTTGCTACAGGTTGAATGTGGGTGTGGTGGGATCACTGGTAACTCACATGGCGCAAGAGGGGGGGGGCCAACTTAGTGAATTCTATGTTGTGGTGAAACCTTAGTAGGGTTCGACCAAGTTGAAGATTTTTCATTATAAATGCCTTGTGATAATCATTTAGTCGTAGGCCAAAGGAAGTGTGTTATGGACGACAATATAAGCTGATTATCTCATATGGGTAAAGTTGTACAACCTCTGTAGAGTGTATGGACTATCCTGGATAGCCGTGCACATGGTCATAGACAAGGCGAGTAAGGTATTTCACGGATTAGACTTTATTTTTTAAAAACTTGGTTAAATGTAAGATAATGAGATCTTTTAGAAAAGATGGTCCAGGTGGGATGTATGTGGATAAGTTAGTGTTAAGTTGGACCTACACTAATGGTATTTATTTGATTAAATTGTTGTTTTATTTGCTTATTGTATTAAATTTAGCAATCTACATCAATTTATAATATTTACTTGTCAATTGGCTTTACACTTAAACAACCATATTATGCCTTGCTATGATAATATCCATGCATGCATTAACTCTGTTATTGGTGTAACTTGCGAATTACATTTTATGCTCACCCTTTCTTTATTACTGTTGCTCAGAGGAGGACTGCTACGATTTTGGTGAGGACCTTGATAACTAAACCGCGTCCCACAGTTATTTGCATGTGGGCTGATTGGATAGACTTCTTCATATTATTTTATCTTCCACTATTATTACTTTTATATTTTGCCTACAGGCAGTGGAAATGTAAACTTGGCCACAAGACCCATACTCTTTTATTATTAATGTTTGTCATTATAGATGATATGTATCTTTGTTATCATTATGTGAACTAGTTTTTCCTGAACTACTGTGATTATACAGAGGATCCAAGGTGTTGTTTTCGAGTCCAACAATGCGGCATATCGTTGAAAAACTGAATTCTATTACTGCACAAATTGCACCACCGCAGGAGAATTACTGTATTGTTCTACGCAATGTTACTGCATAGACTGCACCATCGCAGAAGTTGCTGCACTTTTGGATTCAAAATTTTCACAAATTTGGATGTCTCATGTAAGCATGGGCCACACCATTGGAAAGCCTATCAAGTCTAAGTTGCAACGATTTGAGTGGTGCATCATTTAGACTTGTAGACTTGTGTAATAAAAGTTATGATCATTTTGGTGGAAGTGTAATAAAAGTTATGATCATTTTGGTGGAAGCTGTCTAGGCTGTCAAATGTTGCGCGAGAATTGGAGGGACTCCATGAATACCTCACCAACTTGAATTTTTTAGCTACCCAAGAAAACCTTTGAACTGGTGGTTAGCTTTTTATATAATGATGGAATATGTTCACACCTAACTAGTGGTTGTGCCTGGTATAAATACCCCATGTAATCCTCCACCACAATTGGGATAAAGATATTAGACTTTGATCAATGAAATCTCCACCATGTGTGAGTCCTCCTCGAATGGAGTGAATATTTGAGGTTAGCATCGCCATGGTTGTGGGTGGTATGATGTGATGCCAAATATCTACCCGCAAAGAAGCCTCTAGCTTTGCCTAACTCGTGCATTGCACATTTGGGCGTCTTGGGTGGGTTAGCCCCGGTTTGTAGTTTTGCGCTTATTTGAACAATGCTTCAGAGTTCTTGAAATTCCAAATCGTCTAGCCTCAACGTATGAGTCATCGCCTACCAATTGAAGACCTCAGGATTTCTCCTATTTCATGCTTTACACTTCTAGGCATTTTGTGTGAAATAAATCTCGGGCATGCTTCTGCGATTGTTTGAGTAGCTAGTCGAAGGTTCATGGGCATTGCAGCGTCTGTCCCTAGCACATGGGTCACATCATGTAACATCCCATTTTGGGCTTGCAACATTTTGTGAAATAAATTTTCAAAATTTAAATTCGATTTCAAAATGTGCATCTCAAATTCTCTTGAATTTCCAAAATTTCAAATTTGAAATCCCCTCCTGGGCTCAGCTCACCCTTGCCTCTCCCGTTGCCACTGAGCCGCCCACGCCTTAACTCCCCCTCCCCTCTCTTTTTCCCTTGTGCCATGCTGAACACCGGCCTACTCCCTCCTCGGCTGCTGCATGAGTCATCATGGTGCCAATGGCCATCTCGCCTCTCCCATGGCTATAAAAGCCCTTGGACCGCACTTCCTCACCCCCAATCGCGCCCTCATGCCCTCAGTCTCCCCCCCAAGCACCACCCTCTCCCCTTCTTTCTCCCCTCTGGTCGGAGATCTTGGAGCTCTGCCCGAAGGTTTCGAAGCCAACCCAAGCCCTGCTGAGCTTCCTCTCCTTCTCCAGTGTGCCGCCTGTGATGACCCCCTCTCCGCCCATCCGGTCACTGCAACCAGCCCAACCTCGTCACCCCGAGCTCTACCTTCCCCTCCAATAAGCTCCTAGTAATTCCTAGAAGCTCCCTTAGCACATAATTAGGTTCCAAGGACCCGTAGCCCGGTCATCTAGCGCCTCCCAAGCTCGTCGTCGATCACCCTAGAAGCTGCCCCATGTGGAGGCTTGCGATGGGCATGGGTCCTGTTTTGGCCCTCTCCTCAGGTCACCGTGGCCTCTTCCACCGTCGGCGAGCTTCACCATGGTCGACCGAGTGTGGGTCCCTATACTGGTTCAAATTAGTGTTCGACTATCAAGTGGGCCCCACCAGCTTTTAAATCCTTTTTAAACCATTTTAAAATAGTGGGAGCCACAAACATGTGGGCCCAATTACTGTTTGTACAGTAAAAAGGCACCACATGTCAGCCTCTGCCCTTTTCTCTTTTAAGAAATAAATCAAATCAAAATTTAATTGTTATGGGACCCAACTACCAACTTCTATAGCTTTTTCAACATAAAATTAATTAAAAAATAATTTTAAAAGGGGTGGACCCCACTTGTTTAAAGAAAATTTCTCTCTCCTATGTTTATTTTTGCATTGAATCCAAATTTAAAATTTGGAGAGCCTAGTCTCACTTGTCTTAGCTCCAATTTGATAAAATTTGTTTCTAAATTTTCTAAATTCAAGATCATCTAATGGTGCTAGTTTTGTTCAATTTGGAGTTCATTTGAATTTTTTTGTGTTTATTTGTTGTTGCTCGTGTATTGTTTATTTTTTGATGTGAACATCTGAATAGAGTACGAGGACGCGGACGAGCCCCAGATCGAGCAAACTCAGGAGTTTCAAGACCAACCTGCTTTTGAGTTAGGCGAGTCAATATTTTGATCATATTGACCCTACATTTTATGCAAATTTATGTTCATTTAAATTAACAACTTGCATGCTCAAATAATTATGCAAAACGTATGTCAAACTCTAAGGTAATACATGCCCACTTGCTATCATAGTATTATTATGCCATCCTTGACACTTGAATTGCAAGAGACTTGTCACCTTAGATACTAAATGGTAACCTTACTATTTATAAGTCGTACTTAAGCATCATGTTAGTCTTGTTTAAGTACTAGGACAATAACTTGCCCTAATAATCATCTTTTAAATCATTCAACTTGTTTTGTTTAGTCATCGGAAGGAAATGACTGGTATATTTGAGATAACTTAGTTCATACTTCTCAAAACCCTAAAGCTTACTGTTATTGTATCTGACTTGATGGTATGATGGTTGGTGCGGATGTAACATAAAAAATATGGATTGTGGCATGTACCGCCTAGATGATTTAAGGACTTAATCTTGTGATAATATCCTAATATAAAGTAATATAACCACAAGTCTATAATAGTGTGGATCTGGCTAAATGATTTGTATCCATTAGTGCAAGTTGCACTATTGGAGTGATCCACGAGTCGTGTCACTAGTTTTAAGCCATCGTGGATATGGGTCGTGTTGTTGGTGTAAGCCACCGTATGGTGCAAGAGGGGGTCTCGGTGTGACAGATGTAGCCACCCCCAGATGAAACCTTAGCGGGTGTAACTTATACTGGGGGATGCATTGTAAAGGCCTTGTGATGATCTCCTTAATTCACATGTCTAAGGAAATGCGTGGAATATAGCAAGTTGATTTTCTCTTGTGGGTAAAGTGTACAGTCTCTGCAGAGTGTAAACTATTCGAATAGCCATGCCTGAGGTTAAGGGCGGTCATAGGAACTTATTTGAGTTAGTCTCTATTTCAAAAACCTTTGAGGGTGGGATGAAAACTCATCAGGTGGATGTAAACTTACTTTTGATTTTCTCTGGGTGGATGTAACCTAGTGTTGAATTTGGGTGGATGTGGCCCTAGTAATCAAAATTAAGCATATGTGGATGAAACTACATGATAGGTGAATGGAACCTACACCGCTACAAATATTACACACTTTTACTCTCTTTAATAAAACATTATTGGTTAAAATGCTAAGTCATAGGACTTTTTAATTACTGTAATTTGACATGTTGCTTTTACCAAATAAAAGAACCCGAGACATCCTTGTTAAGCCTTGCATGTGTAAGTACTGCATTCTGTGTGTTGGCTCGTGGAGCACTATTGTCCGTGCTCACCCTTGCTCACCAAAGCCTTCAAAGCCCATGGTCCAAGGTCACTACATCTATTATGATGTTTCAGGAGCTGAGGGCGATGAAGACGATGGAGATTAGAATAGGCTCTAGTAGTCTAGATGTCACCATAGTCTGGCTGACTAAGTCAATACTTGCATACATCTACATCAATATTATCTAGGTCCTTGGTTAATATGGGTCGCACACGGGTCACTCCAGTCACTTGCCTATGGCGAGATGTGCCTTCTTCTTTGCTTCCACTACTGCTTTCCCCTTTGTATAATGTATCCATTTGGCTAGAATGGCCTTATTGTAAACTTGACCCGAAACGGTCTATTTGAACTATAATGTTTTGTAATATTAATACATGGTATGGTTTACATCCTATATAAAATGATTTAGCGTTGTATCTATGAGTACTATCTACTGTATCTAGTTACTCTTTCCTCCATGGAAGCCGAATATATTGTTGTATTTGAAGTAGCAAAGGAAGGTGTATGGGTAAGGGAATTTCTTCCATTACTTAAAGTCATGGAAAGTGCATCGGAACCTATCTCTTATTTCATAGTAAAAGTAAACATATTGAAGGAAGATACACTTACTAAGCCAGTTAGTCAGGAATTATTTTCTAAGCATGATTAAGTCATGAGACTTCAGTTTATACATTGAAATATTTCAGCCAAGTGGGAGATGTTGCAATTTTTATGTGACTTTCAACATTTATTGTGGTTATTGTCAGTTTAACTCAATATGGAATTATTCATATTTTTATGCAAGTGATAGGGAATAATTTGATGTGAAATTTAACTTGAGGAATTAATGCTCGATGTGCCCATGGTTACTGTATTAGAATAAGATAGACATATTTATTGGGATTGAGTCTACTGGAATTTGATATGTATGCATGTATGTAACATCCTGATTTTTAGAGTCTTTTTGAAGCTTTTAAAATAAAATTCACCATTTGAATTTTTCTGGAATTAATTAAAGCTTAAATGGAATTTTTTATAAATTAAAAGGATTTAATATGATTAATCTGAACATGAACATTTGCCAAAATTATTTTATTTGAGTTCTTTGTGTCTCAAGGAATTTATTGGATTTTTTTTCTGGATTTTTCTGGATTTATTTGCTATTTTCTAGAGCTCAAAAGGATTTAAATGAATTTATAAAAAAGAAAAACCCCCAAAATTCCCCAACCGCCAAAGGGCGAAACCCACCACCGCCCACCCATCCCGCTGCGGCCGGCCTCAGACTCTCACCACGCGTCGCCGATCCGCGCGCTCGCGCCGCTTTGCCCTTCAGATGTGCGCCACGTGGCGCCATCCGCGGCGTCGCGCCGCGCTCCCGCATCCCGACCGCTTCTTCGGGCGGCGACAGTGGGGCCCACTGCCGCGTCGTTCCGGAGGGACTCGCTCGAACCGCCGCCGCCGCCTTCCGCGCGCCGCCGTCTCCGTTGGGATACGCGCGGTTCACCGCGACTCTCTCGACGTCCGGTATTTAAGGCGCCCGACCGAGGGTTTCCGCCGCATCGAGCTCGCCGCCTCGCCGCCGCCGCCGCCGCGCCGCCGTTCATTTTCGGCTCCGTGGTCGCCATCTCAAGTCGCCGCGTTCGCCGCCGTTCGCCGATCGCCGGTGAGCACCCGCCGTCGCCGCCGACGCCCAGCCGACCTGTCCTCGCCGGCCACCTTGCTCGCCGACGCCCAGCCGACCCGTCCTCGCCGGCCAGCCTTGCCTCGCCGCCGCCGCACTCGCCGGCCATGCCGCCGCCGCCGCGGCCGCGCCGCGCCGCGCGCCGCCTGGACCGCACCCGCGCCCGTGCGACCCTTCGTCTTCCCGTGCGCCGAGTCTGCCGTGAGCCGTTCCGCTGACAAGCCAGGCCCACCCGTCAGCCTTGGTCCATAGACCGAGCCACGTCAGCCAACCACGCAAGCCTAGCCACATCAGCCCTAGGACGACTGCCGACCACGTGTCCGCCCGTCCACGCCGCCGCCCGCCGCCACGCAAGCCGCCACGTCAAGACAAGCCGCCGCCCGCACTGTTTCGTGCGCCGAGTCCACCGTAGACCCAGCTTCCCGTGCGCCCGGTCCACAGCACAGTGCACTTTTCCAATTTTTCCGATTTTCAGAAAATCCAATTTTCCAAGAGCCCGTTCTCCCTCGTCCTAGCTCCGATTGACCCCGTTCTTTTTCTAAATTCATCTAAAATTGAGATCTACCTTTTGGTTCAGGTTTGAAAGTTTTTGGAGTTCATTTGAATTTTATTTGAATTTATTTTCTCTTTCGTCTCGCTTTCTCTCGTTAGATCGCGTGTTCGAGGGAGCGGAAGTTGGATTTGAAGATCTAGAGCCCTCATCTGAGCAAGGCCAAGGCAAGTCGTATTCTTTGATCATGTTGAACCCAGATTTCAATCTATTATGTATTATTTTGTTTCAAATTATCATGCATGGCTATTTGTTAATAAAACCTTGTATTGGTAGTTATACTCCTAATTGGTTAAATCCTCCATGATAACTTGATCACCATGATTCCATTGACACCTTAGGATTGGGAATTATTTAGTGATAAGATAATAATTGTCACATGGGGTTACGCTCAACCGCTTAGCCTCGCTTATTATTAGTTCGTTGGGATCTGTCATCACATGTGGTTAATTAATCGACTTAATGATTTACTTGAACGTGGTGGCTAGCCACAGTTATAAAATTTGTATGTCATGACATGGGTAGTGTCATGGGCATTGGTTATACAAACTTGGCTTTCACTTGGGCGAATGATCGTGCAGTAAAGGGGGTGCTGGATGCACATTGGGATGTGGATGCTTCGCCTGGGTAACTTTAAGGACTTAACTTTGTGCGCCATTGATCTGAGCTTAATCGTGCAAACCACATGTCTAGTATGGGATAGACCTGGCATAATAATTTGTGAAGTCTCCACTTTGGTTTTACTACTGATGTTGTGTGGCGCAAGAGGGGGCAATTATCGACTAGGGGGTTACCCTACTCGACGGCGAATCCTTAGCGAGTGGGATCGGGTGGAGATGGATCATTGTAAAAGCCTTGTTGTGATTTCCTTAAGCTGAGGCTAATCACATCGTGTGGGTACAGTTGTGCAACCTCTGCAGAGTGTAAAACTATTCGAATAGCCGTGTCCTCGGTCATGGACAGTGCTCGGTGATTTCACACGAGGGGTAGAGTCTTTATGAAATTTTGGTTGGTTTGAGCTGGGAAGTGAATGGTTAGTTCACTTGTGGATTTATTTAATTCCTTTGATTATCTACTTAGTGTCCATTTGTTAAATTAGCTTTACAATCTATTTATTGTATTCACTTCAAATTGTCGCTTGTGCAAAACTAACCTTTCAGCCATCCATTGATAAGCCTTGCATACTATATTGCATTCATTTATTACAAGCGACTTGCTGAGTACCAATGTACTCACGGCTTTATGCCCATGTTGCTCGATTGAGGAGGAGGGACCAGATCGCAGGAGTTGCTAGAAGGAGGCTACTACGAGGACTTCATGATTAGGACTTCGCTCCCGATCGATTGCTGTGGGCATGTCGAGTGGCTACTACGCTAATTTTGGATTTCCGTTGCTAGTTTCTTTAAAGCCCTTCAAAGCTAATAATTGTAAGCTTGGCCATAAGGTCGTACTCGATGGTTATTAATATAATTTGGATTTCCTTTAGAATATCGTGATGTGGATGATATTTGTCTTTGTTTACGCTGTGTGCACTAGCGTGATCTCGACTAGTGCGAAATACAGTAGAGTCCGGATTTGTATATTCGGGTCTCAACAGAGATGGTATCGAGCCATATCGATCAGAGGACGAAACCCTAGTCGCTTAGTTGTTGTCTCAAAATTCAAAACCTATTTTCTAAAGACAAAACAATCAAACCTGATATTTAGCAAATTCTTTACTCTCTTACCTTATTCTTAGGATTCTTGCCTCTCACCTTAAAATTTCTGCGAAAATATTGAAACCGACCCTTATCTTGTGCCGTCTCAGATGTCGCAAAGCAACTATAGCAGTCGAGGATGGAGGAGAGTGCTTCGAGTGCTGCTACGAAATCTCGGTTTCAAAAGAACACCAATCTATAGTTCCATGGATGATGAAGTAAGAGGATACCATTTCACTCGGTTGTACTTCACTACCAAGCTTGGAGGACACGTCGTACACCACAGCTTCAAAGGTTCAAATGCACAAGCAGCTGCACGCAAGGCCGTTACTCAACTTTGTCGACGGTACAAGATCAGTATGACCAAGCTCATCCAGGAGTACAAGAGGAAGTATGAACCTGAGGAGTACACCCCGCGGACGCCAACACCCCCGCCCTCGCCTACGCCGCCCAGCCCGGAGGAAAGGCAACGCATGGCAGATGATCGCCGAGAGTACCTTCGACTCGTCATTCCAGCAGCAGCGCCTACAACGCAGTTCCGCAACCGATGGACGTTCTACAGTGATGCAGAAGAAGAAGAAGAAGATCGCACACCGTACCTCGCCGGACCTGAGTGGGAGCCGGAAGAGTAGACCGTAGCATAGGATAGCGTCGGTTAGGAAGTGGTTTTTGTCTGCATTGGGTGTGATATGAGCTGCAGTTTTGCCCTCAAAAGCAATATGTTGCAGCCATATCAAATCTTTTATTGAAGTGAGTTAATTGGTTCTTTTGTTAGCTTTTCGGCTAAAGTGATTGCTTAGCTCAGATTTGCCATTAGAACATTCCCTTAGACGAACTTACCACTTATCTTTGCTTTTCCTCTTACCTAGTAAGCCTGTGAAGCCGTTCTCAAGCAAGTGATCTTTCTTTTCAGATGGTTGATACCCGGAGCTCCGCAGGACGTGGTCAGATGAGTCAGGACCCTGAGGGCAGTCAGGCAACTCCGGAGCAGCATGCAAACCCAGCTGGACTAGATCCGACCTTGAGTCGATTCATGGCAGCCTGCACCGCTTGATGAACACCATGATGCGTAACATGAACGCCATGATGAATCGACAGATCAAGACATGGCCATGCCTCCACCGATTCGCCAAAGAGTCCAAGTTTGCGAGTTTATGAGGACAAGACCTCCTACCTATTCACGGTCTTCGAGCCATTGAAGCCGATGACCGGATGCGATCGATGGAAAAGAAGCTTAACTCGCCCAGTGTAATCGATCGCGAGAAGGTGTTGTATGCAGCCCATCGGCTTGAGGGTGCTGCAGCCGAGTGGTGGGAAAACTATTGTGCCGCTCATGAGGATCCAGAGAGCATCACTTGGGCTGAGTTCACGAAGCCTTCGTCATGCCCATATCCCGGATGGGGTGATCGAAATGAAGAAGGAAGAATTCGGGAGTTGCGCAGAAGAACATGTCCGTGAGTGAATATCTCAACAAGTTCACTCGGTTGGCCCGCTATGCTCCGAAAGATGTTGCCACAGATGATGCACGCCAAAAGAGGTTCAAGAGAGGATTGAACCCGTGGATTGAAAGTTCAAGTAGTGGGACATGATTATGCCAGTTTTCAAAATATGGTGGACAAGGCAATGCTCATTGAGGAAAGTCGTCGCGAGTTGGAAGAATCTCGTAAGAGGAGAATGATGCAGCAAGGATCACAGATGCACCAAGCTCAGAGAGCCCGCTTCAGTAATTTTCAGCCAGCTCGAGTTCCTCAGCAGTCGGGATTCAAAACTCCTGCACCAGCTCCCCGTCAGTTTTCTTCAGTGCCAAAACCAAATCCAGTGGGAAACCAACAGCCGAGGATTACCAAGCCCATGTCAGCAGTCACTTGTTTCAAATGCAATGAGACGGGACATTATGCCAACAAATGCCCGCAGAACACAGCATTGACACCAGTCCGTTTCAACTTGGGAGCCACACCAGATCGTACCCCTGCAGCAGGGTCAGGACGCGGAGCGCCTCAAGGATCTAATCAACCCAACAAAGGATCGCAGACCGTGATACGTGGCCAGGTGAACCACGTCACCATGGAGGAAGCTCAAGCAGCGCCAGATGTGGTGATCGGTAAGTTCCCGATAAATTCGATGCACCGCCACGCTTTGTTTGATTCGGAGCTTCACATTCGCTTATTTCCTGGAGTTTCACTCTAAAGCATAAGTTGGAAGTCGTTGCACTTGGTTCCATTTTATTGGTTCAATCCCCAGGCTCTGAGATGAGTACAAACCTAGGATGCCCCAAAGTTAAGATAGCCATCCAAGGAGTAGAGTTCTCCGCAGATTTGGTTGTGCTGAATATCCAGTCTTTGGACGTAATTCTGGGTATGGATTGGCTCAAGAAGCATCAAGCATTGTTGGAATGTGGAAGCCGAGCAATCACCTTGGACGGTCCCGATGGAAGAAAGGTTAGATTTGAAGCCGACATGAAGCAGCCAGAAAAAGTAATGGTGTGCCAAAGTAAAGGGATTGCCTCGAATGAAGTGCCGATTGCCGAGAATACCGGATGTTTTTCCGATGATCTCCCAGGATGCCACCAAAAGAGAAGTGGAGTTCGCAATTGAGTTAGCACTAGGCACTTCGCCAATTTCCAAGAGACCTTACCGAATGCCCGCCAATGAGTTAGCAGAATTGAAGAAACAGATACAAGAATTGCTGGATAAAGGATATGTCAGACCCAGTACCTCTCCGTGGGAGCACCAGTATTGTTCGTCAAGAAAAAGGATGGTAGCCAGCGTATGTGTGTGGATTATCGAGCTCTCAATGAAGTTACTATCAAGAATAAGTACCCGTTGCCCAGAATTGATGACCTGTTTGACCAATTAAAAGGAGCTGGAGTATTCTCCAAGATTGATTTGAGATCGGGGTATCATCAAATGAGGATTCGACCGGAGGACATACCCAAGACAGCCTTCTCAACTCGTTATGGATTATACGAGTTCACCGTGATGTCCTTTGGCCTAACCAATGCCCCAGCCTACTTTATGTACCTGATGAACAAAGTGTTCATGGATTACTTGGACAAGTTTGTCGTTGTGTTTATTGATGACATTCTGATCTACTCCAAGGATGAGGAGGAGCATGAGGAACATCTAAGGTTGGTACTGCAGAGATTGCGGGAACACAAATTGTATGCCAAGTTCAGCAAGTGTGAATTTTGGATGAAGGAAGTGGCCTTTTTGGGTCATGTGTTGACAGCAGAGGGAGTGTCCGTTGACTCAGGGAAAGTACAAGATGTGCTCACCTGGAAGGCACCCACGTCAGTGACCCAGGTCAGAAGCTTCCTAGGAATGGCAGGTTATTATCGTAGATTTATTGAAGGATTCTCCAGTGTAGCCCGACCTCTCACACAGCTATTAAAGAAAGAAAAGAAGTTTGAATGGACGCCAGAGTGCGAGAAGAGTTTTCGGAAGCTAAAGGAAAGTCTGACAACAGCACCAGTCCTAATTTTGCCAGACATCAAGAAAGATTTTGAGATTTATTGTGACGCCTCCCGCAAAGGCTTAGGGTGCGTCTTGATGCAGGACAAAAGAGTGGTAGCTTATGCATCGCGTCAGTTGAGGCCACATGAGGAGAACTACCCTACGCACGATTTGGAGTTAGCAGCAGTTGTGCATGCCTTGAAAATATGGCGACACTACCTGATGGGTAACAGATGTGAGATCTACACGGATCATAAGAGCTTGAAGTATATCTTCACCCAATCAGACCTTAACCTAAGACAAAGAAGGTGGTTGGAGTTGATAAAGGACTATGACATTGGAATCCACTATCACCCAGGAAAAGCCAACGTAGTGGCAGATGCGTTGAGCAGGAAGGTGTATTGCAACACAGTTATGGTCAAGGAGAGTCAACCAGCATTGCACGAGGAATTTCAAAAGCTCAGTTTGGAGTTGGTTGAAGAAGGGATGTTAGCCACCTTGGACTTGCAAACGACTTTGGATAGTCGATTCGTCAAGCGCAACTGGGGATGAAAATATCCAGCAGATCAAGGTTGGATTGAAAGAAGGAAAAGCAACAGGTTTTGTAGAGGATGATCAGGGTATCATATGGTACAAGAAGCGATTGTGCGTACCCAATAAGGAAGAGTTGAAGCAATTGTTGCTTAAGGAGGCACACGAGTCATTATACTCAATTCATCCAGGCAGTACCAAAATGTATCAGGACATCAAGGATAAGTACTAGTGGCCAGGTATGAAGCGAGAAATAGCAGAGTATGTAGCACTATGTGATGTTTGCCAGCGAGTGAAAGCAGAGCATCAAAGACCCGCAGGATTGTTGCAACCGTTGAAAATTCCAGAGTGGAAGTGGGAAGATGTGGGCATGGACTTCATCACAGTCTACCCAAGACCAAGGAAGGTTACGACTGATATGGGTAATTGTGGATCGATTGACAAAGGTAGCCCATTTCCTTCCAAATAAAACCACATATTCGGAGATAAGTTGGCGAAATTGTATATGTCCGAATAGTGAGTCTCCATGGAGTACCTAAGAGAATAGTGTCGATCGTGGATCGCAGTTCACCTCTCGATTTTGGAATAGTTTCCACGAAGCAATGGGTACCCATCTGAATTTTAGCACAGCCTATCACCCGCAGACTGATGGTCAGACAGAGCGTGTAAATCAAATCCTAGAGGATATGCTGAGAGCATGTGTTTTGGATCACGGAGTCAAGTGGGACAATTGCCTACCTTTTGCGGAATTTTCCTACAACAACAGTTACCAAGCCAGTTTGCAGATGTCACCGTTTGAGGCTTTGTATGGTCGGAAGTGTAGGACCCCTCTCAATTGGAAAGAGACAGGAGAAAGGCAGATATTTGGGCCAGAGTGTTTGCAAGAAGCTGAAGAAAAAGTGCGCTTGATTCAAGAAAGGCTGAAAGCAGCTCAAGCCAGGCAAAAGAGTTATCTTGATACTCGTAAAGAGATTTAAGCTTTGAGCCCAATGATTATGTGTACCTCAGGATCACACCTTTCAAAGGAGTTAAGCGTTTTCAAATGAAGGGAAAGTTAGCGCCAAGGTATGTGGGACCATTCAAGATTTTGAAGCGCAAGGGAGAAGTTGCCTATCACCGGAGCTACGAGAACTTGAGTGGGATACATGATGTGTTCCATGTATCTCAATTAAAGAAGTGTTTATGAGTGCCGAGGAAGCAAAGTGCAATTGAGGTCGTGGATCTGCAGGAGGATCTGTCCTATAAAGAGCATCCCATCAAGATCTTGGAAGTGTCGAGCGTGTCACCGTAAGAAGGGTCGTTCGTTTTTGCAAAGTTCGGTGGAGCAATCATTCGAGAGGAGGAAGCAACCTGGGAAAGCGAGGAGGATCTCAAAGCGGAGTTTCCAAACCTATTCTTTAGAGAGCCAGAATCTCGGGGTCGAGATTCCGTTTAAGGGGGGAGGTTTGTAACATCCTGATTTTTAGAGTCTTTTTGAAGCTTTTAAAATAAAATTCACCATTTGAATTTTTCTGAAATTAATTAAAGCTTAAATGGAATTTTTTATAAATTAAAAGGATTTAATATGATTAATCTGAACATGAACATTTGCCAAAATTATTTTATTTGAGTTCTTTGTGTCTCAAGGAATTTATTGGATTTTTTTTCTGGATTTTTCTGGATTTATTTGCTATTTTCTAGAGCTCAAAAGGATTTAAATGAATTTATAAAAAAGAAAAACCCCCAAAATTCCCCAACCGGCCAGTGGGCCGAAACCCACCAGCCGGCCCAGCCCATCCCGCTTTCGGCCCGGCCTGCCCCGCACCCCAGCCACGCGTCGCCGATCCGCGCGCGCCGCGCCGCTTTGCCCCTCGGATGTGCGCCACGTGGCCGCCATCCGCGGCGTCCGCGCCCGCGCTCCCGCATCCCGACCGCTCTCTCTTCCGGCGGCGACAGTGGGGCCCACTGCCGCGTCGTTCGGGAGGGACTCGTCTCCGAGTCCGGCTCGCCGCCGCCGCCTTCCGCGCGCCCCGCCGTCTCCGTTTGGGATACCGCGCCGTGTCCACCGCGGACTCTCTCGCGCCCGGTATTTAAGGCGCCCGACTCGAGGGTTCGCCGCATCAAATCGCCGCCGCCGCGCCGCCGCGCCGTGCCTGCACCTTCGCCCGTGGTCGCCATCTCAAGTCGCCGGAGTTCGCCGGAGTTCGCCGGCCGGTGAGCACCCCGCCGCCGCCGACGCCCACCGACCGTCCCTCGCCGGCCACCTTGCTCGCGCTGTCGCTCGCCGACGTCCACCGACCCGTCCTCGCCGGCCGCCTTGCCTCGCGCCGCCGCCGCTCGCCGGCGTCCACCCGACCGCCTCGCCGGCCAGCCTTGCTCGCCGCCGCGCACCCCGCCATGCCGCGCGCGCCTCGGCCCTCGCTGCGCCGTCGCGCCCACCGACCGCACCGCGCCGTCGCGACCGCCGTCTTCCGTCGCCGAGTCTCGCCGTGAGCCGCTCACGACAAGCCGGCCCACCCGTCGGCCTTGGTCCATAGACCGAGCCACGCCGACCAACCACGCAAGCCTAGCCACGCCGGCCCTAGGTGACACATCCGCCCACGTGTCCGCCCCGGTCGGCGCCACGTCGGCACCGCCGCCGCGTCGGCCTCCGCGCTGCGTCGGCGCCCGCCGCCGCATCGCTTCGTGCGCCGAGTCCACCGTGACCCAGCTTCCCGTGCGCCCGGTCCACAGCACAGTGCACTTTTCCAATTTTCCCGATTTTCAGAAAATCCAATTTTCCAAGAGCCCGTTCTCCCTCGTCCTAGCTCCGATTGACCCCGTTCTTTTTTCTAAATTCATCTAAAATTGAGCTCTACCTTTTGGTTCAGGTTTGAAAGTTTTTGGAGTTCATTTGAATTTTATTTGAATTTATTTTCTCTTTCGTCTCGCTTTCTCTCTCGTTAGATCACGTGTTCGAGGGAGCGGAAGTTGGATTTGAAGATCTAGAGCCCTCATCTGAGCAAGGCCAAGGCAAGTCGTATTCTTTGATCATGTTGAACCCAGATTTCAATCTATTATGTATTATTTTGTTTCAAATTATCATGCATGGCTATTTGTTAATAAAACCTTGTATTGGTAGTTATACTCCTAATTGGTTAAATCCTCCATGATAACTTGATCACCATGATTCCATTGACACCTTAGGATTGGGAATTATTTAGTGATAAGATAATAATTGTCACATGGGGTTACGTTCAACTGCTTAGCCTGCTTATTATTAGTTCGTTGGGATCTGTCATCACATGTGGTTAATTAATCCTGACTTAATGATTTACTTGAACGTGGTGGCTAGCCACAGTTATAAAATTTGTATGTCATGACATGGGTAGTGTCATGGGCATTGGTTATACAAACTTGGCTTTCACTTGGGCGAATGATCGTGCGAAAAAGGGTGCCGGATGCACATTGGGATGTGGATGCTTCGTCGGGTAACTTTTAAGGACTTAACTTTGTGCGCCATTGATCCGAGCTTAATCGTGCAAACCACATGTCTAGTATGGGATAGACTGGCATAATAATTTGTGAAGTCTCCACTTTGGTTTTACTACTGATGTTGTGTGGCGCAAGAGGGGGCAATTATCGACTAGGGGGTTACCCTACTCGACGGCGAATCCTTAGCGAGTGGGATCGGGTGGAGATGGATCATTGTAAAAGCCTTGTTGTGATTTCCTTAAGCTGAGGCTAATCACATCGTGTGGGTACAGTTGTGCAACCTCTGCAGAGTGTAAAACTATTCGAATAGCCGTGTCCTCGGTCATGGACAGTGCTCGGTGATTTCACACGAGGGGTAGAGTCTTTATGAAATTTTGGTTGGTTTGAGCTGGGAAGTGAATGGTTAGTTCACTTGTGGATTTATTTAATTCCTTTGATTATCTACTTAGTGTCTGTTGTTAAATTAGCTTTACAATCTATTTATTGTATTCACTTCAAATTGTCGCTTTGTGCAAAACTAACCTTTCAGCCATCCATTGATAAGCCTTGCATACTATATTGCATTCATTTGTTACAAACGACTTGCTGAGTACCAATGTACTCACGGCTTTATGCCCATGTTGCTCAGTTGAGGAGGAGGGACCAGATCAGCAGGAGTTGCTAGAAGGAGGCTACTACGAGGACTTCGCGGATTAGGACTTCGCTCCCCAGTCGATTGCCTGTGGGCATGTCGAGTGGCTACTACGCTTAATTTTGGATTTCCGCTGCTAGTTTCTTTAAAGCCCTTCAGGCTAATAATTGTAAGCTTGGCCATAAGGTCGTACTCTGATGGTTATTAATATAATTTGGATTTCCTTTAGAATATCGTGATGTGGATGATATTTGTCTTTGTTTACGCTGTGTGCACTAGCGTGATCCTGGACTAGTGCAGAATACACAGTAGAGTCCGGATTTGTATATTCGGGTCTCGACAATGTATTTAACCCGAGTACAACATATGGCGAAATAATTGGGTTTATTTTGTAGGATCGGCTCTGCAGGCTGTTGACCCATATGTCATATTGGAATTGATCTCATAAACAATCTGATCATGGTGCATAATTCACATATATGTGCTAGAGACTAATATATTTGAAACTCATTAAACTGGCCTGTCTGATTGTGTTTGGTGATATAGTTCAAGAGTCTCACGGTGTACCAAAAACAGATAGATCATTTTGTAACACCTGGAAGTGGAGTCTATAAATAGATCCTTACCTTCTAGCCTTATAATGCAATTGTGAGCGGTACTACAAAAATATAGAGAAATAGAAGGTAGACCAGATAATCCCTACAAAATTAATTTAGAGTCTGAGAAAACCCAACAGTCGCAACTTGTGAATTGTGATAGCAACGACTTGTACGCAACAGTTGCAACTTGTGAATTGTGATAACAACAACTCGTACGTGCTTGGGAGATTTGTGTTCGATCAGAAACGTTTGAATTCAGCGAAGTTTTTGATATATTGGCGATATTTTTTGTGCGACAATCGAGATAGCTTACGGCCTGTACGGTACGAGTTGACTTTAGCAATCTGCTGAAGGTCGTAGGTTCGGTAGCGAGAATGTCAATGAAGCTACCTTCTAGGCGGGGAAATGTTAAAAAGAAAATTGCTCGATCTTTTTGAAAAATATTTAGGGGTATGTTTTTTTTAAAAAAATATAAAAGATTAATCAAGTGTGCCAAATGGAATCAGATGATGCAGGAGCAGCTAACTAATTGTTCAGCTGCTGAAATCAATTACAGGCAGATGAAATCAGAAACGAGCGTTATGGAGATTTTGTAACTTGCAAGCTTGCAAAGAGATAACAATGTAAAGATGATCTTGTATCTAGCTACACTCCCAAACAAATTCCTCTTGTATGCGCGTGCATTACAACTACATGCTGTACAAATAGATGAAGTAGAACAGACAGGTCACAAGCTACAAACTAACATGCACCTTGCAGGAGACAACATAGCTGACCAGCCGGCCTACACCGGCAGCGCCTGCGGTGGCTCCTCCGTCGGCGCGGCCTGGCCGCCTGCCAGCGGGTCAACCTCCGACCGGCAAAGCGGGCACGTATCGTGCGAGGCCAGCCACATGTCGATGCACTCCACGTGGTAGAGGTGCTTGCACACGGGCAGCAGCCGCACCATCTCGCCGACCTGCACGGAGCCGAGACACACCGAGCACTGCGTCCGGTCGCCGCCCCCGCCGCTGTGCCTCGCAGACCGGGTGTACGCGAACTCCGGCAGCTTGGCGACGTCCACAGTACCGACGCGGTGGCCATCTGGACCGCTCTCTGCTGATCCGGCAGCGGCGGTGACCGGTGCGCGTCTGCGGATCATGAATTGGTAGCAGTAGAAGAAGATGACGGCGATGAGCGCGGCGCCCGTGAGGCCGACGCAGGTGTAGCTGAAGATCACCGTTCCTTGGGACGCGGGCCGGTGCTCTGACTCCGGCACGCCCGTCGCTCCGTGACGAGAAGCCATGGCGCTGGCGGCCGCGATGGCACTGCTAGCTTCCGCTTCGAGCTTTCCCGTTGATGAATGAGCCGCGGCCTGTGGGGCAGATATGGATGGATGGACAGATGGTACGGCGTTGACTTAGTACATTTTCTAGTGACGCGGTGAGAGGATTCCAGTCGCAGCTGTCAGTAATTTAGCCTGGATATGTCGTAGTAGTGTAATGCAGCAACCCTGGAAGCTTATGCATTAGGAGAGTTGACCGGCGCGAAAGTGACATTAGTAATATAGATGATGGTGACACCCGTAATTTGGACGGATGCATGCAACCATGCGCTAATTTCAGTTTCTCATGGGGAAGGGGGTTTGAGCTTACCGGACGACGATCCTAATAGCAGCTTAACTTCGATACCTAATAAAGAGTGATAAGCCCTCTGAACCTTGAGTTTTGCATGCTAACACTTAAAAAGGACTGTTTGGCCGAGCTCACACTTCAGTTTTTCTGCCTCTAGAAGACAAAAAACTTGAGGTGTTTGGACCAATTAGAAGATCCAGCTCTAACATTTGGCCCAAAGACAATTCTGCTCTCATTTTTATCTATTTTCTTTGGCAAATACATGTAAATACCTTTCAACTACATCCCAACATTAAAGAACAATCCATAGGAGCCATTGAAGCCAGGTTTTTCTTGCTTCTCTTCGACTAGTTCATTTTCGGCTCATAACTCCTATGTCTTATGCAGAAGCCGTCTTCAAAGCCTAAACATTTGGCCGGAAAGCTCCCACTCTAGCCCAGAAGCCAAGCTCTAGAGCTGGGCCAAACGTCACCTTAACACGTGACACACATGCAGACCACTGCCAACATACAACAAACACACATACATGAGCACTTCCATGCATGTGTCCTCTACCAGACCATTTGATCCCATATGGAAGTTCGGATATATGTGGGGGTAGTGTTGCATGTTGATGGTAATTTAGGCTTATGAGGCCTGCAAACTGATATTGGGGTACTAGCTACTAGCTAGGATCATCACCCGATAATCTCAAGTGTTGAGACCCAAATATGCAAATCCGGACTCTCTTGTATATTCTGCACTAGTTCAGGATCACGCTAGTGCACACAGTATAAACAAAGACGAAATATCAAACATATCACGATTCACTAAGAAAAGACTCAAATATTATTAATAATTATCAGAGTTGTGACCTTATGGTCAAGTTTACGATTAATAGCCTAAAGTCTTAAAAGAAACTAACAGCGGAAAACAGAAATAAGCGTAGTAGCCATTCGACATACCCACAGACAATCGACTGGGGAGCGAAGTCGTAATCTGCGAAGTCGTCGAAGTATCCTCCTTCTAGTAGCTCCTGCTGATCTGGTCCTTCTTCCTCAACTGAGCAAATATGGATGAAGCCGTGAGTACATGGAGTACTCAACAAGTCGTTTGTAGCAAAAATGCAATATAGTATGTAAGGCCTACCAACGGATGACTGAAAGGTTAATTTTGCAGAAAGCAACAATTTATAGTAAATACAATAAATAGATTGAAAAGCGAACTTTGAAATGATATTAAATAAGTAATAAAAAATGAGACCAAACATAAGTGTACCGGCCATTCACCCCAATGAATCACCCATGAACCAAGATTCACGAAATGAACCACCAGTGAATCAACCGTTCACCTCTCAACTTAACACAACCAGGCTTTTATGAAATCTCTACCCCTCATGTGAAATCACCGAGCATTGTCCATGACCGAGGACACGACTATTCGAATAGTTTTACAGAGGTTGTACAACTTTACCTACACGATGTGATCATCTTGTAATGTCACCGGTATAACATGCTTCCTTTGGCATGCCGACCAAGAAGATTACAACAAGGCATTAACTATATTCAATCTCAACCCAATTCCACCTCGCTGAGGTTTCGCCCCCAAACTGGTAATTGCCCCCTCTTGCGCCCCGTGGAATGTATAAGACACCCACTGACATCCCAATGGCGGAACAAAAATTGAAACATCACAAATTAGTCAGCCAGGTCTATCCCATACTGGACATGTGGTTGTACGGTAAGACTCAGATCAATGGCACACAAAGTTAAGTCCTTAAGTATTACTCAGGTGAAACATCCACATCCCAATGTGCCAACAACACCCCCTTTACTGCACGATCATTCGGCCATGTGAAAAACCAATTTTGTATAACCAACACCAATGACACTACCCATGTCATAGCACACAAAATTTATCACTGTGGTTACCACTATGTTCCAATATATTATTAAGTCAAATTAATTAACTGATCACATGTGATGATAACCCAACGTACTAGCAATAAGCATGGCTAAGCAATTTAGATGTCAACCCATGTGACAACTAATATTGCATCACTAAATAATTACCCATCCTATGGTGACAATAGAATCATGACATTCAAACTATCAAGGAGGAAGTAATCAATTAGGTCATTAACTACCAATACAAAGGTTTATAATAAAATAGCGATGCATGGTACTTTAAAACAAAATAAATAATATATTTGAAAACTAGGTTCAACATTATCAAAGGACACAACTTGCCTTAGCCTTGCTCAGTTAAGAATTCTTGATCTTCAAATCTTGCTTCAGCTCGTTCGAATGCGTGATCTAACGAGAGAGAAAACGAGACAAAACACAAAAATAAATTCAAATAAAATTCAAATGAACTCCAAAAGCTTCAAAACCAGAACCAAATGATAGAGCTCAATTTTATATGAATTTAGGAAAAAGAATCGGGTCAAACGGAGTTCAGACGAAGAAGAGCAGGCTCTCAAAAATCTAATCTAGAGAAAAGGCTAAAAATCGGAAAAGGTACTGTGCTGTGAACCTGGTGCATGGAATGGCTAGTCCACGGTGAACCTGGTGCATGAAACAGTGCTAGTGACTGGGCTTGCTGACGCAATGGTTAGGGCTGACGTGTCAGTGACGTGGCAGGACACGTATGCACTAGGGCTGACGTGGCATGCTGATATGGCATGACACATGGCTGATGATGTGGCATGTTGACGTGGCTCGTGGGTGGGCTTTGCCATGTGGACTCTAGGGCTGAGGTGGCAGCTGACTGGCCTTGCTGACTCACCTCAACGATGCATGGGTCTACGGGACCGTAGACTTGACCGGTGGGCCTGGCTGTCATCGAGACGGCTCACAGTGGACTAAGTGCACGGAGAAAGTGAAGCGACGTGGTGTGTTCTGGCGTCAGCGCTGACGCGTGCAGACGCGGGGCGCGAGGCTGGCGCGGCGACCGAGGAGGCGACAACACGGACCGAGGCGGACAGGTGGGCGACTGGGCAGCAACAGGGAGACCGAGAGCGGCGGCGAAGGCTGGCCGGACGGGAGAGAGATGATGGCAAGCCAGTTGGTGCTGGAGAAGAAGAGGATGGCGAAGGCGAGAACGACGACGAGCTCGACAACGCACTGGTTAGTGGCTCTCGGCGGAGGCGAGCGGCTCGGTGAGACCGGCGATGAGGTCGGCGGTGAGCAGCAGCTAAGGGACGGCGAGAAACGAGGGCGGGCGTGGCCTTAAATACCCGGACCCCGAGGAGTCCAGGCAGGCAAGTACGTCGAGTCCAGGAAGGAGACGACGAGGCGGCGGCAGGTTCGCAACAGACATGGCCGCGACAGAGACCGAGATGGAGACTGTCTGACAGGTGGGCCCTGTCGGTCAGTGGCACGGACCAGCGAGCAGCCAGACTCTGTTGCATGTCAGACTCGATTTGAACTCTAGATCAAGACTATTTCTAGCATTCTCCCCCCTAATCTTGACTCAACATATTTCTAATTTAGTCTAAATGCATTATGAACTACCACTATGCCTCCACATGAAGCATTCTACATGCGAACTAAATACATAGTTACATGTAGAAACTCAACTCAATTGGTACGGGTCCATCCAGATGCAAAGACGCTAACTTGGTGAGGTAGTCAGTCTCATCTATGACTTACCCAACTCATACTCGACACATAACGGTGAATATATCTCTTCAATGTTCCAGACTCAACTCTACATACTCGAGTTAGGATAGTGAACACATCTACTCAATGTCCTGAACTCATATCAGCATTAGAGCAGTGTTGGTTCATCATAGCCGAGTGCTTTAGTAAGAAGGGCTTTCTCTATCTTTGGCTTGCAACATTCTGAAGCAAAATACCCATAATTGTGATAATTATAGCACCTCACTTTTGCCTTATCAAACTTTTGATTCTAGCAGCCCCGGCCACTACCACTGGAAGTGTTCTTGTCTTGACGCTTCGATGATTAGACTTCCCACTCAACTTGAGCCCTCATGTATACTTTCATCTTGATTGCCCAGGCTGCATAATTGCTTGATGCGAGCATCGCATAATGCAGCGAGACGATGGAACTCTCCTTCGCCATCACATTGGATGATGCCTCATCACTGATGACACCATTTCTCAGAGAACATGACACAATCTTGGACACAAATCAAGAACTCGGGCTTATAAAACTTCTGTTACAGACTGACGGAACCCACTTTTTCTTGTGTTGGTATCGAAGAACCTGTAGGCTCATTGTGCATCATGTCTTTGTTGTTTTGCTTGCTCAGGGACCTAAAGCTTGGCTTTTATTGCTGTGTTGTGCTGGGAGTTTGACTCCACCTTGGAGACGGACACCACACCAACTCGGTTTTGGCTAGGAGAAGGACACCGAGGATAGCTCCTGTCTGTGTGGCGGCTGCTGCCCTTGAAGCTTTTTGTGGAAAACTTGTCATTTTCAGTAGCTTCACTCCATTTCTACCTCATATGGTCATTTTCAGTCGTTGCATTCCTTTTGCAACCATTTTGAGTCTCTCTTTGCAAAATTATCTTTCTTTGTCTAAAACCTCCTCCTATTTGCATTTTTGAAAAATTGCCAATGGGTTTATCAAGGGGGAGATTAAAGGATTATAGAAGGTCTAGGATAATGTTGTGATGAGCCATTGCAAGTTTTGCAGAGTGGTTATTCGAATTTGCAGAAGACTGCATTCTATTTGGGCTGTTTGCTGGAATATTCAGGTTAAGCGGTCTGACCATCTTATATTGGGTGGTCTGACTGACAGATCAACCATGGTAGAACGACTACAGCAGATCAACCACGGTAGGTTGACCACAGTAGAACGAGCACAGATGGTCGGAAGCTATAGTGACTGGTTAATGGTCAGAAGCTATAGTGCCTTTTCAATGGTCTAAAGCTACAATGCCTGGTCAGTGATTGGTAGTTGTAGGTTTTGCGATCAATAGTCGTAGGCTTCGAGTGCTTCAATTCTTGTATCCTTGGAGTACCTCAAGTACTCATGTCAGACAGGCTAGTGGTCTGACCTGCCTGTGCATGGTGGTTAGATCGATTTCTCTCGGTGGTCTGAGGTTGATTTTTAGAAAGCATGGAATTGAGTCATGGATTGAGTTGGGGTGTCTTGGGTCATTGCATTAAGATTGCATGATGCATGTTTTGGCTAACGTGGGTCAAGTTGTGAAGAATTTGTGACTGAAAATAATTTCTTTGTCTTTGGATGTGTAGGGTCTCTTGGAGTCACCATGGTCGATGGTGAGGATCAGGGCTACGCTCAGGGAGGAGCCAAGGCCCAGAACGATCAAGAATGCCGAGTGAGATGGTGAGCTCAAGTATGGCACGAGAAATGTGAGAAATATTGAAGGTGAGTTCAAATGGCGGGTTTGCACCATGTGATTTGGTCGGTTCAAGTAAGGCATGGTCCGGTGGAACCGAAGTGGGAGAGACTTGCCGACACAGGGCAAGCCAATGGTGAACCTACAAGTGGAAAGCATGGCGATTGCTTGCATTGGAAGAAGATGACCTAGTCAAGAAAAGGTATTTTGGTAGTTTGGCCAAAATACCGGAAACTACCTTACATCAAAACTGCAGCGCATGAGTGGCACTTAGGGAGCAGTTTAGATCAAGGTGGAGCTAGTTTGATCAAGATAGATCAAGGATTAGGACTTAACGGATTCGGGTTTATGTGCTTTAAAAAGTGTGCATAAGTGAACATGTGTGAGTAAAACTCGTGTGTGTGTGTTTATTGGGTTTTCACCGTTGTGCTAAGTGGATAGTATCTATTAAGGGCTAGGTGTGGTTGGTTAGCTCACCTATATAAATGGATTGGGATAGAGACTTGTGTTAACCATCCAATCCGCCTTTCATGTGCTCTCTTGTTTTAAAGTTAGGGTTTTGAGAGCATGGTATGCTCTCTGTCCTCTAAAGTAGAGTGACTATAAAATTTCCCTCCTCAAGTACCAACAGAATCAATCTTTGATATTCTCCATGGCTATCTCTCTATTTGATTGATTTGCTCTTGTTTTGGTTGGTTTTTCCTCTCCCTCACCCTTTTCTTGATCTTGCTGTGCCAAGGACATGTAAGAGATGAAGACAACCTCTGAAAATCTATTTCTACCCATCTAGGCACTTTGATAGCAAGTTTATCAATAAAATCCATTTTTGGTTGATTTGGCCTCAAAGTGTGATTTCTTGATCTTAGAGTTTCGATGTGACTTCATTCATACTCTTGCTTGCTGGGATATGTTGGAACATATCTAAAGCCATCTTGGCCATTATTCACCCACAAGCAAGTTATATTCATCGATTTTGGTTTTGATGCATTCTTCCTTTAAACTGAAAAATGTCTCATCTTTGGTAATGATTTTCATGATTGTTTATTGGAATAAGTTCATAATACCATAAAGAAGATCTATGCAAAATTTCATGTCATTTGGATTTACGGATCAAAAGTTTGATCTATTTTAGTTTTTGAAACTATGCTGAATTCACTATTCATTTGCTAATTTTTCAGTTAGACTGGGGTGACCATGGCGGTCAAGCCACCCGGAGGTCAGCCACCCCTATGAGAGTGGTTAGACCTCTGGTATTGAAGATTTCATCGAGTTTTGATTTCTTGAGTCTTTTTGATCTGTGACTTTGGGAGAAGGTTATATTCTATGTAACTTCCTAGTTATCTGAGAATACAACCTAGAATACTTAAGGAAAAATTTTAATCGGCACCATTCACCCCTTTTGTTACCTTTCCGGTCCTACAAAGCTCAAGACAAGGCTAGAGAGCGCATATCGGCTATGAAGAGGCCGAACATCGCTGTCTCCTACTAGAAAGACTCGAGAAGAGGCTCGAGAGCACTTAGTGGTCGGGGGGAGGAACCAGAATGTTGTTGTTTCCCATCGAAGAAATGTGTGCTTGAGATGAGGCTCAAGATTGCTTGGTGGTTGGGGAGAGGCTGGAATGTCACAGTCTCCCATTGAAAGAACTTAGCTCTTGAGATGACGCTCGACAGCGCTTGGTAGTTAGGAAGAGTCCAGAATATCGGTGTCCCCTATGGAAAACTTATAACTCAAGATGATGATCGAGAGTGCTTTAGATGTTGAGAGGCTGGAATATCGCTGTCTTCCATCCAAAAAACTTAGCACTCGAGAAAAGGCTCGAGAACGCTTATGTGTGCTTGCTTGATCCTAGAGGATGAGGAGAAGTCTGCATTAGGTTAAGTCCACTCGGTCCTAGAGGGTGAGTATGTGTTCAATCGGCCTCAGAGGATGAGTATCTACCCACTCAGTCATAGAGGGTGACTATCCATTCACTCGACCTTGGAGGGTGAGTATGTTCTCACTCGGCCGTGAGGGCGAGGATGTGGCCACTCAACCCTAGAAGGCATGTCTTATGGAGCAAGGAGTGCTAACTTGACATGATGAGGTAAATTATTTGTGCAAGGGGAAGCCCTAGTAGAGGAGACATCATCGTGGCAAAACGAAGTTTGGCCAAGGCAAAGCCATTGAGGTTGAGCTGAACCACACTGAGGCTAAGCCATCGAGGCATGTTGGTGCTTGCCGATGTGAATCTGTCAAGCTAAGGAAAGCCCATATTCAAGGAGACACCATTGTGGCGAAGCAAAATTCGGCCGAGGCAAGCATCGAGGCTGAGATGATCCACGTTGAGGCCAACCATAGTGGCATGCTGTAGCCCACCGAGGTGCATCCGTCAAGATAGGGGGAGCCCCAAGTCAAGTAGACACCATCGAGGTAAAGCTAAGTTTGGCCGAGGCAAAGATGTCAAGCCTGAGATGAACCTTGCAAAGGCCAAATCATCAAGGAATGTTGGAGCTTGCCAAGGCGATTCAATTGAGCTAGGGGGAGACCCTAGTACAGGAGACACCGTCGAGGCGAAGCAAAGTTTCTCTGAGTCAAAGCCATTGAGGCTAAGCTGAACCACACTGATGCTAACCCATTATGGCATGTTGGAGCTTGCCAAGTTGAATCCATCGAGATAGGGGGAGCCCTCAGTTGAGGAGACACCGTCAAGGTGAAGGAAAGTTTGGTCGAGGCAAAGTCGTCAAGGCTGAGAAGAATAATTCCAAGGCCAAGCCATCAAGTGTGTTGGAGCTCATTGAGGCCAATCTATTGAGATAGGGGGAGCCCATAGTTGAGGAGAAGCTGTCGAGGCAAAGCAAAGTTTAGATGAGGTGAAGCTATTGAGGACAAGATGAACTACACCGAGGCCAAGCCATTGTGTCATTTTGGAGTTTATCAAGGTGAATTCATCAAGATAGGGGGAGCCCCTAGTGGAGGAGACACCACCGAGATGAAGCAAAGTTCAGTCATGGTGAAGCTATCAAGCCGAGATGAACCACACCAAGGCCAAGTCACCAAGGTGTGTCAGAGCTCGCTAAGGCAAATCCATTGAGATGGGGGAATGCTTAGTTGAGGAGACGTCATTGAGGTGAATCAAAGTTCGGTAAGGCAAAGTTGTCAAGGCCAAGCTAAACCACATCGAGGCTAAGCCATCGAGGCATCTTGGAGCTCACCGAGTTTAATCCGTCGAGTTAGGGGAAGCTCCTAGTTGAGGAGATACTATTGAGGTAAAGCGAAGTTTGGCTGAGGCAAAGCCGTTGTGGGTGAGCTGAACTACACTGAGACCAAGCCATTAAGGTGTGTTTTAGTTTGTTGAGATGAATTTATTGAGCTACAAAGAGCCCCAAGCGGAGAACCTCCTGGCGGTGGTAGTGGCATGGGGTCAGTGGCGGATCCACGGAGCTTCGGAGCCAGAACAGAGAAAAGCGCGACCCCTCTAATACGGGCCTAAAGATCATATGCATTTCAGCTAGTGCCGACCTTTTTAGTTAGAGAAATATTTGTTAGTGCCAAGAGGGAGGTGAGGGATGACGGCATGGGAAGTGACAAAGTAGAGGATACTTGTATGCTATGCTTGACGGCGCATCAAACAAAGGTATCTGTCGGCATGGGAAGAGCAGAAGTTGCTATGTGTGAGAGTTTTATGCATGCATAGAGCAATGAGCAATGCTACGTATGGAGTCATGCATGGCCAATGCATGTTTGGCTTAGCCTAGATCTAGTCCGGGGGCATGCCCATACAGACTTAAGGCAGAGTGCAGGACGACCCTGGATCAAGGAACGGCCAAGTCCTAAAGGAACGGGCAAGTCCTAGGAATAGGCAAGATGTATGGCCAAGCAATGCGATGAGCAAGCCGTGGTATTGTGGGGAAATGGAAAAGGATGAGCATTGCCAGCCGCCTCCTTAGTTGGGGAACCCGCATGCCCACAACAGGTGTGACACCAGAGGGCGGCACTGATCCACTCGACCGGCGATGTGCCTAGGTCACGGAGTGTGCATGGCAACGCGGTGAGGAATTGAGCAGCGGTGCAAAGGGAATTGGTAGAAGCGAGAGAGCTAGCCAAGAGCAACACAAAGCCAGGAGTGAGGTGGCCCAGACCATCTTTGGGGGATGGAGTATTGCAAATGTGGATGGGGTCTAGGGTCACACACATGTTTGGGTTTGTGGGATCGAGGGCATGTGAGCAAGTCGACTACAGACTTGGTCTATGGGGCATGACGCGAACCTAGTCAGGAAGCAAGTAGGCGAGCCTGGGACCGTGGGGCAGGGGCGCGTGCAAGCCAGAGACCAAGGGTATGGTGTGGACCTAGACCATGAGCATGTATGCAAGCCGGAGACTGGGAGCATGGCGCGCACGCGAGCATGGCGATAGCCCAGAAGGTGGCTACCCCTAGCGGAGGTGGTGCCTGGCAGCAGCGGAGGATCCAAGTTACGACAGCCCCTAGAAACAATGGCCTAGGTGGCGGTGATGGCTTGAAGTGACAACAACCTAGGCGGTGGAGGTGATCCGAAACAATGGCAGATTCCAGTTGCGGTGGCCCTGCCCAATGACATCCTAGGTGTAGAGGGGCAGTCAGGCTGGGCCATTTCATGCAGCTAGCCCGACATGGCCCAAGCATAGTATGAACACATCACATGGTGGGCCAGGCCAGCAAGGCACGAATAGCAGGCTGGACTAGGCCTGGAAAACCGGACCATCGGGTGGCATGGCACGACACGGTCCGGTGTAGCATCAAGTGATTTGCGATTTTTGTTGGTGATTGAAAGGAGAGAAGGTGTGAGCTTGTTTATGCTTGGGAGTGTGTTCTTGTTTCCTGGCTTGGGAAGATAAGGCAGTTGGAGGGAGGTGTTTTGTTGGGGAGAAGGGAAAATTAAATGAACTGGGTAGTTGGGGGGGGGAGGTATTCGGTTTGGAGAGGAAATGGACAGGGAGGCAAGTGGGGAGTGATGGTTAGAAAAGAGAGTTTTATAGGATGGTTCGAGTTTACAGAAAAATAGTGACCTGTAGGTGTTTTTGTCTGCTGTTGATCGAACTGGTGGAGCGGAATAGCGAATGAATATATGATGACATGATTTTTTTCAAAATGCATGCAAAAATAAGAAACCAAATTAATTAAAATTTTAATGCAACCTTTCAAACAATTAAATTTAATAATTTTAATTTAGCGCGATGGAGTCCAATGCTTCCAGAACTAGTACAACATATATAACACCTATGAGTCTATGACAGTAGACTTACCTGAAAGCACCACCTGATGTAGTCAAAATAATGTGACCTCATATCACTTGAATCCTTGAACATGATAAAGAATGGATTGATGGATTACACTAGTAGTAACAACAAACAAATCCGCTTGAACAAGTGGATGTAATTACATGAATTAGACAGGATACCGTGGAAAGATTTGGCTTGGTCGCTCACGGTCACAACAAACAAGAGACGAATAAAGGGAAAAGTTTTTTCCCGAAGGGAAGAAATTAGGGCACGAGAGGAATAAAGATAGTGATCGCTGTCACCATCGCCGCAACCACCTCCTCCACCGTGTATAGTTACTTAGGGCTAGACTTAGGCTGACACAGCATGCATGATTCTAGCATGATGAGCTTTGGGTCGTGCCTAGGTCTAGTAGGAGGCGAGGCGGGCTGGCATGGCACAGCACGACGCAGCCCGAAGCACGCCAGGCCAGGGCCATGTTGGCACAGCACTGCCGATTGCCCACCTCTACCAGGTGGTGATGGGATCCAGGTTGCAGTGTGAGCTTAGCCGTGTCCAGACCTGGAAGAGACCGGCACCCATCAGGAGAAGAAGAATGAGGTAGAGAGGGGGCAAGCTCGAGCATGCTCGATGTGGAAGAAGAGCGGAGGGACGCAGCCTAGTGGAGAAATAGTGATGGGGCAGGTGAGGTCGAATGACCCTGTCAGCCGGGTGCCGGTGAGGCGGATGAACGCAGTGGATCCCGGATCATTAATTGTCCATGCCGAGCAGGACGTGAGGTCACACCCTAGCTCCAGTGCTACTGGGATGTTCTTGCTAGCAATGAGCACATAGTGGTTTTTTATGCTTATGAGGGAATCAATGCTTGTTGGCTTGTAGACAAAGCTCAAGCCGACATCCCACGTGTCCATCACGTGTACTACTGAGCCAACAACTTTTGAGTTCGAACTCACGTGAAGGCACTCTGGTTGCATATGTATTTTTTAATCTTTCTCAATGTTGGCTAAAGCTGCTCGATACAGACTTGACCAAATAGATTGGGCCAACCATGTCGGTCTAAGGTGTGATATTTCCCCGATCGTTTCGGCTTCGGCTTCTGGTTTATTTTTCACTATTTCTAAATTTCGTCTTTTTCTGATTTTTTGTTGATTTTTTGAGCTTTTTTACCGGTTCTTTTTTTCCCGTATTCGTTTGCATTACACGTGATGGCTAACCCGTTTTTTCTATTTTTAAATTTTTAAATTTAATTATGCCAAATAAGCCTCCTTCAGCTACAGTGTAATTTCAGCTAGCTACAGTGAAATAAGCCATAAGCCACAGCCCAACCGATCACCACAATATTGTTGACCCGGCTCAGACATGACATGATATGAATAATAAACGGGCCATGCCGGTTTGGCCCCGCCAGGCGTGACGTATTTGGGCAGGCACCCGACACAGTGGGTTGGCTTGGTACGATACACATAGTACCATGCCGAGGTGCGGCTTAGATCAGCATGACATGCCATTTACCCCCTAACCCTTCTAGAAGGCTAGGTTTGCTCATAATAGTGCAATAACTCTCCTGTGGTAGTACGAAAATTGTTTGTAGATGACAGTAAAATTACTTGTGTTATTGTCACTGCAGTCTTTTGAGTGTGGATAGTTGACTTGGCAGTAAAATTACTTGCAATTGGTAGTAAAATTACTTATGATTGATCGTAAAAATACTTACAATTAGTAGTAAAATTACTTACGATTGACAATAAAATTACTTATGTCTGGTAGTAAACTTTCTTGCAACTGGTAGTGAACTTACTACCAGTAGCCCCCTTTGCCCTTGCCTAGTTACCCCCTTCACATTGTCCCCTATCTCCCTGGCCCCTGTGGCCCTGCTACTGCCACATTGCAACATGTGGCAGTAGCACTGATAGTGTCTCCACTTTGTGTTGAGCCGGCTGCCCTCACTGTCTCCTCCCTCATGGCCCCACCCCCACCAGACTCCTCTCCTCCCTCCCTGGTAGCCGCTGCCTCCTTTGTCCTTGCCTGTCGCTGCCGCTTCATCTCTTCGGCACTCCCTCTCTTTAGCCTCTCTCTCTCGTTGACCACTGCCTGCAGCCTTTTCCTCTCATGTGGGTACCAATAGCGGCGTGACGGCTGTGGGCGAGGCAGCACCAGACCGAGTCACTGTGCTCAACGGGTCATCGGTCGCCTGTTGGGCTAAGCATGCTCGGGCCAACCCTACACGGCCCAACCCCTTTCAGTATCGAGCCTGGGTTGGAGGGCAGGCACATGGACTGGCACGGCACGACACAACATAGTGACTTATTCTGGCTAGCCATGCCAGACCTAATCGAGCCATGCCCTATCTGGGCCCATGCTGTGCCATGCTGGACGGTCCATTTTGCCAGGTTTCACTAGGCATGGTGTTATGTTGCACCCACATGACACGCACAGGCGCACACATAGCGTCTTGGGTTGGCATCCGGGTCACACAACAAGAGGTAGTTGAGGCGAGGTGTCTCAAGTTGTGAATTCGGAAACGCAACGTGACACTGCAGAAGGAGCAAGATGGTGCATGTACTCGGTTTCTAGTCCAAGATCAAAATCGAAACCGAGCTTGAAACAGTGGCCCTCAATCAATGATAATGGCAGTAGGGCATAGCGCAGCTTGACTCTAGTGGGGTGGCATGGCTTCTAGAGTTTGATGTGTTGGGTGGCATGGCTTCTCACTCAAGTCCCTACGGACGACGCCACTTATCATCGATACGAGATCGAATAGTAACTTGTAGGGACCTCCAATCAGATGTGTAGACCACCGAGGATGCAAAGGGGGGAATCCAACAAGACACTAGCTCTAGAAGTGATACAAATGCATTGCACAAGTGTAGTCCAAGTTACATGTGGCCTCCCTCTCCCTATTTACAAGGGGTCCAATTCACAGTGTAGAGAGGGAAACACCTAAAATTAAAATTTTGCCCTCGAATCCTAGCTTGCATCGAGAGGTACTTTAATCCATCGTGTCAAGCGGATCTCGCTATGCCTAATATTTGTGTTGTTACAGGGCCTCGACGTGTGGCTACCCTAGACCTCGTACAGGGTGGATCCTCGCAAAGGTTTGTCCTCGAACCTTGTATGGGGTGGATCCCCATTACATCACACCTTGCTGAGGTTGGTCCCCGAACCCTGTCCAGAGTTATCCTGGACGGGGTTACTTCTCGGACTCCATTCGAGGTGGATCCCCGATATGACATGTCTTGCCGAAGTTGTTGTGGCACACTTCAATGCATCTTGTCTTACTGAAGTTATTGTCAGCAAAAGGTAACACGGGGACCGGCCCTCTCCCAACATGTTGGTCCCCAGACCTCCTCCGAGATGAATCCCCCGATGTATCATACTTTGCCGTAGTTGTCATGGCACATTTCGATATGTCTTGCCTTGCTGAAGTTATTGTCAGTCCAAGGTAGTGCAGAACTCTCCCCCAACAGTTAGACCCTAGTTTTTTATGTCAATAAGTAGTTAGTTCAAATTGCACGGTACTAAGGTAGTAGGAGCTGCGCTACTATTAAATCTGGAACGGCATCATACAGTGCTTGCAGATCTCTGATGTTGCCATGCATGAAACGGAAAGAAGAGATGCTGAAATTGTCGTCTGAACAAAGACTAGGAGGTACTTCCAGTCTTCCCAATGTTTTGCAGCAGCTTTTAGAGCTGTCGAGGTGCATTGCTTCGTGCCTTCGTCTCAGAACGGATGGCCAATTCAACCATGGTAGCTACACATCGATTGAAGAGGAAGTTCAAACAGGCAAGGATGCAAATGGCACAGTGGCTGTGCGGTGCCATTCTGCCCATTTATTGCTTTAGATCCTGCATAAATGATGTTGTAGGATCATCAATAGCAATCAGAGGGGGTGAATGATTATAATTCCCAGTGGAAGCTTTTTCTCAAATTTTCTACTGCACCGCTCATTTCGGCTTGAGCTTCTGGCTTCTGACTTATTTTTCACTATTCATAAATTTCGTCTTTTTCTGAACTTTTGGTTTTTTTGAGTTTTTTGCTGGTTCTTTTTTTCCCTATTCGTTTAAATTGTCCATGATGAGCTAATATATTTTTTCTATTTTAAATTTTTTAAAATTTAATTATGCCAAATAAGCCACCTTCAGCTACAGTATAATTTCAGTCAGCCACAGTGCAATTTCAGCAATAAGCCACTATTTTTCAGCCTGACTGAGCGGGGTTTAATCGTTCAATTTAAAAATAGAAATAACAAAAAAGAACGATTTTTTTGATCGTACTGTAGTAGTACTGTTCGGAAATGTAGCAATCACTATTCGGTACTGTAGCAATGTAACTGTAGCACCGAAAGACGACGGAAACGATACACTTAACCCTCAATCACACAATCATTTTTTAATTAAAACTAACTCACATATGTAACAAACAACATAAATAGATATCAATGCATGGAGAAGCTTTAGAAATTACCAAACAAAGAAAAAGAATAATATCTGCGATTAAAAAACTCACAAACTTTTATTAGAAGACGCAGAAACTATTCATCTTTTTTTTCTCCGTCACAACTGCCGCAATGCTTCTCTCTATCCAGCCGCCGCTCACGATTTTTTTGTCGCGTATCGGCTGCCGCACCTTCTATTCTTTTTTATACCACCCTTTTTTATTTCTACTCAAAACTCTAATACAACTCATTCAACTAGAACTGAGCTTTTTTACCTCAACTAGGCTTTTGGCCCACTAATTTTCAAGGGACCCGAAACCCTTCCTAATATGGGTTTTTACACGTTTGACTTTTCAACCCATCACGTGTCGAAGCCTCTAGGACCACACCTCCCTTAGCTTCTCCGTGCACCATCCACCTATGATCTCCACACAATTACAAAAGAGGCTAAACTGGATGCTTACATCACAGACGGTTACTAGGAACTGTTTCTGTTGCAAGTATCATAGACAGTTCATATGAATAACCGTCTGTGGTATTTTCATAGACGGTTTTTAATACAAATCGTCTATGAAGTATCACGGACGGTTCTTATCAAGAACCGCCTGTGATACTTTACAGGCGGTTTGTATGAAAAACCGTTTATGATAATAAAGTTATCATAGACAGCTTGTATTAAAAACCGTCTATGATATGTTTCTTGCCTCACAATCCTCTAAAATTTCATAATCTCCTGCTTGAGTGATCGTGCAAAAATAGCACACCCGCAAGTGCACGGGTTACCACTGAAATAGCGGCGAGTGTCGTGTTCTCCACAGGGACTAGACTGAGGCTACCAGTGCTTAGCTAGAGCTAGGTCAATCGAAACAGGGGAGAAAACTAAACTACCGAACGAACACTAACTCGCATGTACGAAACGACGAATACACTAAACAAACGAACAAACGAAGGACGACGGAACGAACGACCGTACGAATGGACGTCGTACGATCGAACGAATGACACAACGACTGACGCACGAACAACAACGACTGCGAGGACGAACGGTACGACTACCGACCGACGACCTAACTAACTACCGACCGCGAGAAAGAAAGAGGGAGTCAAGAAGCATTGGGGGAGTCGAGAGAGAACAAGGTAGAAGACGGTCGACAGCTAACTAGAGGACGCCGGCACACAACAACAAACACATGACTACAATCGCTCGACCTAACTATCGACAGACCGCGGAGAGAAGAAAAGAGAGAAACTAGAAGCAAGGGAGAGTCAAGACAGCACGAGGGGAGGAAACGGTCGCCGGCTAGCTAGTTCGCACAACACAACCAACACTAATACAAATTAACAATAACAACTACACTAACACAGGGCAATCCTACACGAGCACTGATCACAAATATACACATCACAGATCACATAACAAAACACAAATAACATTGCTGACTTAGCATTCACAGTGCAAAAGATCAAAATCTATAATTCACTATCACATTGAGACATCAACCATAGATTAACATATCATAATCCACAGAATAATAAGCACTGTTTATAAAGCATCAAGTAACAGAGAATTTACAGCAATTGATTTGAATGTTAATTGAGAACAGCAGAGAAAGTAAGGGAGAGAAGCGAGTCAACCGAGAGGAATAAGAGCGAGAGGGCACTGCCGGTGGTGGAGTTGGCGTCGATGAGGAAGAAGCCGTCGGTGGAGGAGGATGCGGCGGCGGCGATGAGGGAGAAGACAATGTCGGTGGAGACGTGGTGCAGTGGCCCGAGAGGAGGAACCGACGGCGGATAAGATGCGGGTTTTGGTGGTGAGCGGAGATCTGCCGGTGGTGTCGAGGAAGAGCAGATCTAGAAGATGGCGGCGGCTGGTGATCTGGAGGGGTGGCGCTCGCCGGTGGTAGCAGAAGAGCGGCGGCGCCGAGGTGGGGCAAGAGGAGAAGAAGTAAAGGCGCGGAGCGGCGAGAGGTGGCTCGGAGGTGGATGAGCGGTGGAAGTGATGGTGGCGCGCCAGTGGATGGAGAGAAGAGGGGGCGCGCGGGTGGAGAAGAAGGATGCGGCGGTAGAGAGGCGAGGGAAAGGGAAGGAAGGGAGTGGAGAATGGAGGCGATCGGTGGCGCTTGGTGGCTGCGAGCTGAGATAGGTGGAGAAGGTGGCGGAGGAGAGGTGGCGCGGGTGAAGACGAGATGGCCGCCGGTGAGTTTGGCCCGGCCTCGCCGGTGCTGGAGTTAAGGAAGGAGAGGAGCAAAGGGTGGCTAGGGGAGAAGATGAACAAGCCGGGCTCAAGCAAAATCTGGCGGTGGCTAGGGTTTTTAGTGGATTGGGGATTTCGGTATTTTTGCGGTTTGGTCCTCCCAATTTCTGGAATTTACAAACAGGTCCTTCCCAAATGAGATTTCTTCTGTTTTGGCCCTCTACAGCTCCGTTTTCTTCGCGGATAGATCCTACGTGTCCAAGACGACACGTACATCTGTATGGGTAGTCCCAGAATGCCGAATTTATTGTTTATGCGCCTCGTTCGCGCCGGCCTGCAGAAAAATATAGAAAAATGTAAAATAGTCCATTTCAAGCAATTAAATATAGGAAAAGTATGTAAATGATGATAAATGGTCTTGAAATGTGAAGAATAATGGGGTAAAATGACAACTAAATATATGTAAATATGACGCATGTCACTGAGTCCGAGTAGGATTCCGTTCCGAGATATCTTTAGTAAAACAGGCATAACTTTTGCATATTGTATCTGTTTTCGACGTTCATGTACTCGTTGGAAAGCTAACAACGAGCCCAAACCAAAAATGTGACCACTTGTGCTAGTTGCCCTCTAAGACCCTCAAAATCGGCCATCTTTAGCCCTAAATTTGTAACACCCCAAGATCCACACCCTGGGATGCCACTAAAACCACTCCACAACAAGCTAAGTTACAAGATAAATTAAACTGGCAACAATTCCTAAAAACAATATAAGATAAGCGGAAGCATAATCAACCAAGCGAAGTAGGATAGTGATAACAATTCGATAATTAAAATAAACCTTCAACAATTTAACCAAAGAATAGTTCACAAGTTTAACACTATTAAGATAAAGTAAACATTGATGAGATAGCTAGGCAAAAGACTAGAATCACTTCGTCTTTATTAGAGCATAAATCTATGATCTAAGTGCATTATTGTGGTGCCGCTCTACCCTTCCCATGCATGCTCATTGATCACCTGTAGGGAGGAAACAAGGGTGAGAAAAAAATCTTAGCAAGCAAACTGTTTAACAGGCTATTCAAACTACAAACAATTATACATCATCCTTTATATTTCTATACAACCACAACCACAAATCATGACCACAATTATTTAAACCACCACAGACTTCCATGAATCATACCTCATAAATTTCATAATTAATTGGCATTTGAATACAGTCATTCCACCCACAAATGAATGTATATGGATGCTATCATGCTATACTCCACAACACTCTTTCCCAACAGGATAAGAGTGTGCATCGTATTACGGCAATATACGATGCTGTACCGGTACGGTCGCGGCTAAGTGTGGCGACATCCACATATGCAAATGTCATAACATGATATGAATGATATGATAATCATAAACCACATGAATTCTGACCTCAAAGGAGCATCAACATGCTCATCAACATATCCACAACCACATATCCACCATGTATTTATTTTTCATATTCCGCAATTAGCACATTAAACAGATTACCACATGACTACGAGCAATTCATCCAAAGCATGTCAATTGATCAATAATTGCTACCACAACCTCATTCAGAAATCATACAACTATGGCATAACATATCAAGTTACGAGAATAATGTAAATTGCAAGTAGTAAGAATAACGAGTTAAACGGTAGCACATCCGCTACGTTTCCTTGCCTCTACCGACGAAGCGAAGCAAATCACGTTCATTCAGGAGCAAAACCACCTGTCCAAAAGTACTTCTCAGCACAATAAAACAGCAATGAAAATGCATCTTAAGAAGTAAAGACGTCGCTAGAACCCCGAACCCACACATAATCCTCTCCGCTTAACGATTCTTCAATCTACCCACTGCAGCAGCGCTGCTTGATATTTTTTGTATCTTTAACAATAATAAGTCATTTACAGCAAATGTTATATTTATGGATTCCTCACTTAAATACCTTCACTTTTTTATGTAGATCACATATTTTTATTTCGATCCCAGCAAGGTGTAACTTAATGCGCAAAGCAGAGGACGTTCTCTGTTCTGGCAATCTGGGCAGCCAGATTCTAACGCGTCCCAACCACAGTGTAAGGCTCTAAAAATTATAATTTTTATACAGAAGTTATATTTGTGAATTCCCTACATTTTTCTCAATTTTGACAAAAATCATAAAAATCATCTTCTACCCCTAAATCACCCTTGAACAGAAATCTGCCCCAATCTGTACGGACAATGAAGTTTCCAACCCTGCTACGCCCAAATCCCGCGGCCAAAAATTCTAAACAAATTATAGTAGGTGGGTTTCGTCGTCCTCTACAATTTTCCTTTTGGGAAGATCTGTAGGAAAAATCGTTTCATAGGTTTAAACTGTGCAAACAGACGTGCTGCGCGGATTGATCTACAGGCAGACAGCAGGAAATCTATAATCGGGTAATCAATCTGCTAGTCCCCTTCTAATCCCGTGCTATGAACCCTAATTACTCTAAAAACAGAAGGGTTTTGGATTGAGAAAAATTACCTAGAGGATCCCTTGGGATCACCCCTCTGCTTTCCTCCTCTTCTTCTCCTCCTCTTCTTCTTCCTTCTCTCCCTTTCTTCTTCTTCCTTCTCTTCCTCCTTTGCTCCAATGGTCAGCAGCTGTGGAGGGGTGTTGGAGGCGCAACCTGGGAGGGGGGGTGCGGCTAGGGTGTGGGAAAAGAGGGGGTGGCGGCCAGGGGGGAGAGGGGAGGCGGCTAGGGTTTTTAGGGGGAAGGGGAAGGGGGTGCGGCCACCCCTTGGGCCGGAAGGCCCAAGGTGGTCGGCCCACTCTCCAGGCAGCCCACTTAGAGGTTTATATTTATTTATTTATTTTATTCATTTTACACTATTCCATAATTTTTATTTTTTCCTTCCCGCGATTTACCGAAAAACCAGTGACTCCGCGATTAATTTAAAGCTGACGCCGAAACGACGTTTAGGGTATTACATTCTCCCCACCTAAAAAGGATTCGTCCTCGAATCTAACTCCTGAAACCACAAATCAAGAGAACAGCAAAGAAAAGAGCAACTAACGAAACCGCAGAACCACAACTACGAGTACTCACCAGCCTTGGAGAGCTCGGGGTACTTCCTTCGCATTTGATCCTCCAGCTCCCACGTAGCCTCCCTCTCAGACTGAAACGTCCAGAGGACCTTCACATACTTAATTGTCTTGCTCCTTAAGACCCGCTCCAAAGTATCCAAGATACGCACTGGTCGACTCTCCATAGTGAGATCCTGATCCACCGTGACTTGCCCCAGGTCAATCTTGTGCTTGGGATCCCACAAATATTTTCTCAGCATAGACACATGGAACACATTGTGCACACCACTCAACGAGTTCGGCAACTCCGAACGATAAGCCAAACTGCCCACACGAGCAACCACTGGAAAAGGGCCGATGTACCGCGAGCTAAGCTTCCCGGTGGTACCAAACCGAACAATACCCTTAGTTGGCGACACCCGAAGGAGCACAAGGTCACCAACCGCAAACTCCAACTCTCGGCGCCGAACATCCGCATAACTCTTTTGTCGCTCTGAGCGGCCAACAGGTTCTGACGAACCTCCCGCACTTTCTCCATAGTCTGTTGAACAAGGTCTGGACCAAGCAAAGACCTCTCACCCACTACATCCCAACAAAGAGGGAAAACACACCTTCGACCATACAAAGCCTCAAAAGGAGCCATCTTGATATTCTCCTGATAACTATTGTTATATGCGAACTCTGCCAAAGCCAGATGGTCCTCCCAACTGCCCTTCCAAGACAGTACACATGCCCGGAGCATGTCCTCCAACGTCTGAATGGTCCGCTCGGACTGATTCGTCAAGAGGGCCTCCACATACCTGGTGGCCCTCTTCCTCATGACCAACTCCGACGAGTCCACGACACGTGCCGGTCAACGCCGAGCACCCGCAACTCTTCTGCCGGCTCTGAGCGGCCAACAAATCCTGCCGTTCTCGCAAAATTCCCCACCACAACTATCAAGCCACTATCTAATACCATCCTCCTTCTAAAAACATTTTCCTCTATATATTATAATCGGGATAATACATTGTACCCCTTTTAAAGAATTCAAACACAGATTCCACTCATGACAATTTACTCGAAGCACAATCAATAACTTTTACAAATGGAACCCAACCAAAAGAAGAATAAAGGATTCTCAAGCAACACACTACCAACCAGCTTTCCTTCAAAGGACCAAGATCCAAATCAAAGAATTCACCACAAAACCTTTTACACTCTCCAAATAGACATTTGGAGGATCCACACAACATAAGCCAAGAGTGAAAATCACTCGACAGACCAAAACAATCATTTTCTTTTCCTAACTGGAAAAGACTACGCCTCAACATAAAACAACTCAATTTGCAGATGACCTCTGCCAAAAACTCACAGTTTAAACAAGAATCAAGAGATCATATTACTGCTCGAGGTATCATTAATTTCCCAATCCATTCCCTTTCAAAATTTAACTGTCTTGAACCAAGGATTTCCAAATCATCGCCCAACACACCGACTCATTTATCTTAAGTTGGCAACTTCGACAATGCGCTCAAACTGAGTACCTCATCCACACCCTTGTAGAGAGAGACTCTACTGTCTCCACAAAACACATTCTAGCCAAGACCTTGACCAATGGAATTATTTTGATAGATAATTCATAAATCACCTCAATCCCTTAAGGATAACAACTTGAAATTCATATCACACCCACACATACTCATTTACTGCACCTCAAGGATGCTATCCCGATCATCACACTATTTGGATTCCACTCTGATCCACTATTCCCACACAGAGACGCTGAGCCTCTCAGGTTCTAGCATAACAAAAGGTAAAGCTCAGACTCACCTTTCAACACTCTTACAACAACTCCCCGTATAAAGATAGGGAAATCCTCAGGTGAAAACCCAACTATTTCACAATTTACACACACTCAATTGTTAACATCAACAAATTATTTGGCTCCAAAACAAACATTCTATTTAAATCAAATCCTTCCCAAGGATCATCTTACGAAAACAATATTTCATCCAATGTACCATAAACATCGTGATATTTATGGCTTCTGCAAAAACATCTACCGGATCACCACAATCCAGTTGTCATCACGCAACAAAGAAAACCTCACAACTCAAATCGGTTACCCTTTTCTTGGAAGAAGAGGTAAGAAGAAATAAATTCCAGCACACAAAAAATCGCTATCATTCACAGTAACCATAAGACCAAGGGAAAAAATAAATAGCAATGAGGTTGGAAAACACAAAATGAGATCATCCGTACCTCAAATACTTCTAGTACACTTTTCTTTTAACAAGAAATAATTAATTTTTTTACCGCATCACGCCAGTTCCAACAAAGAGGCTTGAAGACCACAACACAAGGTTTAGCAAAAAAAAACACTAAAAGCGTTCAACACGTCGCTTTACTCAAAGCAATCTCGGCTACTACACAAGTCATAAGGTCCAAAAAGATCCCAACCACAAATCTCAAATCCTTTAAGTCAATTAGTATCATGGGACTAACAAATTCCTTTATTTAAAAATTTCCATCAACACCATAATCACAACTACATGCTATCAATTGTATTAACAACAAGATAAAATACTCTTTGCAAGAATCATCATATCCTCTTACTCCTTCATTTTTTCCCAAAAGGAACACCATAAATCATTTCATCATGTTCTTATTATATAAGTAAGATTCCAACTACTTAATCCAGGAAAACCTAGTGCATAAGCCACCATAATAAAACAAAGCTCTTAAACAAGATGATACTAGAACATGACAATCTCACAAAACATGCTAGTATAAATCTCCTATTAGATTTCATACATTCAATTCTTTTTTTTTGAAAGAAAACCGTGGGGCAAAACCCCCCGGCACATACATTCAATTCTTATTGATGCTCAACTCTAATTTAGCACAAATTGATTGCACTCTAGTCATTACTGGCAATAATTGATTATTATTTTGTCATAACATCATTCATGATCCTAACTCTGTTTTGCAATCATAAAAACAATCATGAGCATATATTCAATATCCCACCTTACGTTCAAAAATTTAGAACGAAATAACTTTAAACGTCAATAATACCAGCTTTATAAGATAAGATTCCACAAGTCAATACATCAACCTTCATCTATTTCTTTATACATGTGTCAATAATTTAACATGGCATAAGTTACATGAATTTAGCAGTTGTACATGCTCAACAAGTATGTAAGGAGAGGACATATTAAAGGTTAATATTACCAAGACAATATTCCAACACCTCCTAACTTAACCATCTCGAATGGTCAGATTAATTATTTAAGATCAATCAATCCAATCTACCCGACAAGTTGGGAATTTAAACAACCACAATAATGAAACCAATTTTTTATAGTCCGTAATAACTGCATGAGTTCTAAACATGTATTGACAAATTCTTAGCCACAATTCCTCAAGAAACTACAATAGGACAAAATCATATTAATCAGCTTCACTTCTAAGGATGTTGGTAGAAATTATTTATGCACCACGCTAGCAATTCACAACTTATCAACTTGATAATTCACAACTTATCAATTATTTACATTATTGCCACCTCCTACTTAGACACAACAAAACATCACAAAGGGTTTTAACACTTCCTTTTAGAAAAGAGAGGAATCAAACCTCAACACTCGAAATAACCCAAAAAAATGCATAGAGCCACAGCTTCCACAAGTTAGCGAACTCCCAACATAAAGCTTTGATTTTTTTTTAAAATGTTAAACGAATAAATGAGACAAGTTTTTCAATAAGAGAGATAGAAACAACAATGAAGTATCCATCTCGCAAAATAACACTACTCACGAGCAACAAAAGCAACTCATCACTAAAAAGAAACAATATTTGTCTCAAGGACAAATAAAGGCCTACTGGCACCCAACAACTGCAATGAACCGCTAACTCAAGAGAAATTCATTAACCACAATAGGCCAAGAATTGGCCAAAATCAACTCAAGGAAGATAACAACTTTTCTAAAGAAACTCACTCACAACATCTGCAACTAAGTTACCCGAGGTAACTACATCGCAGCAACTACAACCTCTACATCTTATCATTGACTATCCTCACTCATAACAGTCATAGGAGTAAATCATAATCATACAAGATCATCTCATAACGTAAATCATCAATACAACATGTCAAAAGCATAAATGCAATGCTTGACCCATCCCATCCTACTGTGGACCAGTGTGTCAATTTAATAATTTAATTACCACGGACCTAACACCCGCTCTGATACCAACTGTAACACCCCAAGATCTACACCCTGGGATGCCACTAAAACCACTCCACAACAAGCCAAGTTACAAGATAAATTAAACTGGCAACAATTCCTAAAAACAATATAAGATAAGCAAAAGCATAATCAACTAAGCGAAGTAGGATAGTGATAACAATTCGATAATTAAAATCAACCTCCAACAATTTAACCAAAGAATAGTTCACAAGTTTAACACTATTAAGATAAAGTAAACATTGATGAGATAGCTAGGCGAAAGACTAGAATCACTTCGTCTTTATTACAGCATAAATCTATAATCTAAGTGCATTATTGAGGTGCCGCTCTACCCATCCCATGCATGCTCATTGATCACCTGTAGGGGGGAAACAAGGGTGAGATAAAAATCTCAGCAAACAAACTGTTTAACAGGCTATTCAAACTACAAACAATTATACATCATCCTTTATATTTCCATACAACCACAACCACAAATCATGACCACAATTATTTAAACCACCACAGACTTCCATGAATTATACCTCATAAATTTCATAATTAATTGGCATTTGAATACAGTCATTCCACCCACAAATGAATGCATATGAATGCTATCATGCTATGCTCCACAGCACTCTTTCCCAACAGGATAAGAGTGTGCATCGTATTAGGGCAATATACGATGCTGTACCGGTACGGTCGAGGCTAAGTGCGGCGACATCCACATATGCAAATGTCATGACATGATATGAATGATATGATAATCATAAACCACATGAATTCCGACCTCAAAGGAGCATCAACATGCTCATCAACATATACACAACCACATATCCACCATGTATTTATTTTTCATATTCCGCAATTAACACATTAAACAGATTACCACATGACTACGAGCAATTCATCCAAAGCATGTCAATTGATCAATAATTGCTACCACAACCTCATTTAGAAATCATACAACTATGGCATAACATATCAAGTTACGAGAATCATGTAAATTGCAAGTAGTAAGAATAACGAGTTAAACGGTAGCACATCCGCTACGTTTACTTGCCTCTACCGACGAAGCGAAGTAAATCACGTGCATTCAGGAGCAAAACCACATGTACAAAAGTACTTCTCAGCACAATACAACAGCAATGAAAACACATCTTAAGAAGTAAAGACGTCGCTAGAACCCCGATCCCACACATAATCCTCTCCGCTTAACGATTCTTCAATCTACCCACTGCAGCAGTGCTGCTTGATATTTTTGTATCTTTAACAATAATAAGTCATTTACAGAAAATGTTATATTTCTGGATTCCTCACTTAAATACCTTCACTTTTCATGTAGATCACATATTTGTATTTCGATCCCAGCAAGGTGTAACTTAATGCGCAAAGCAGAGGACGTTCTCTGTTCTGGCAATCTGGGCAGCCAGATTCTAACGCGTCCCAACCACAATGTAAGGCTCTAAAAATTATAATTTTTATACAGAATTTATATGAATGAATTCCCTACATTTTTCTTAATTTCAAAAAAAATCATAAAAATCATCTTCTACCCCTAAATCACCCTTTAACAGCAATCTGCCCCAATCTGTACGGACAGCGAAGTTTCCAACCCTGCTACGCCCAAATCCCGACACGAAAAATTCTAGAAAATTATAGTAGGTGGGTTTCGTCGTCCTATACAATTTTCCTTTTTGGGAAGATCTGCAGGAAAAATCGTTTCATAGGTCTAAAGCATGTAATCGGGCCGCACTGCATGATTGATCTACAGCGAGCAAAGAGAAATCTCTAATCGGGTAATCAATATGCTAATCCCCTTCTAATCCCGTGCCATGAACCCTAATTACTCTAAAAACAGAAGGGTTTGGGATTGGGAAAAATTACCTAGAGGATCCCTTGGGATCACCCCTCTTCTTTCCTCCTCTTCTTCTCCTCCTTCTCTTCTTCTTCCTTCTCTTCCCTTTCTTCTTCTTCCTTCTCTTCCTCCTTTGCTCCAATGGACAGCAGCTGTGGAGTGAGAGACCAGGTGGTCATGACTCCATGTGAATGATGAGTAATTGACAAAGGTTTAGGATAGTCGAGTTTGGTTTGAGTGGTTCGGAGTCGAGCCGTTGCGTGGCGCAATCGGGCTCGGTCGGACTTTGGTCAAACTTGGTCATTTGGGCTTAGGATGTATATTCTAATGTTTCGATAGGTTTGGACTTCGTCTGTGGTAAGTGTGATGGTATTTACGCTTTCATGTGTTGAGCGGTGCTATTTGACGTGTTTTCTTGTCTATGTGACTGCAGGACATCGGGTGGAGTCGTGGCGAGACACGTGGACCGGACTAGGCGCAGGTGGCGCTGAGGTCAGAATGGTCGGGATGTGTCGAAGACGACGTAGACTCGAGGTGGTTGCGAGGCGTGCGAGGCAAGGAGCGCGGAAGCTTCCCGGAAGGTGCAGGAGGGGCGAATCGGGAAATTCGCGAGGCTGCACAAGCGGGAGCGGGCGCCGTTGGATTTAGCAGGCGTAATGGGGCGGAGACCCGTTAGCCAAGGCTATAAATAGGATTGAGGGGCTGCATGCCCACTTGAGCACTTGAAAGGGAATTAGGGTTTGGTAGAGTCAAAAGAGTCTTTAGTGGTTGTTTTGGCTTTAGGCTTTAGTTGTTGAGAGTGGGTGGAGGAGGCAGAGGTGTGCTCCCTGCTTGTCCCCTTCGATGGTTGTCTGAGTGTGTTCATCTCCTATCAAGCATGTATGGTTGTGTATTCTTGAGTTGAGGAGAGGTAGAGGATGGATTGAGAGCTTGTAAGCATTCCTCTTGTATCAATCATGTATCTCTCTTCCTCTTGTTCAATATGAAATGATGGAGTTTGGGTTTTGTTTCAGTTCTTGGCTCTCTGGTCATTTTTCCTTCGATGCCCCATTCTGAGATTTCTTGTTTTTTGAGTTTCTTGTTGATTCTTGCTGGAGAGTGCCAAAATGGTTTGCTCTAGGTTGGGATGTTGCCTCAAGATCATTTGATCAAGTTCTCATGAGCAAACCTTGGTTTAAATTCCAGATTTAGTTTTTGAGTCTCCTCTATTCCTGGTTTCAGTTTCTAGGGTTTAAGGTAGATCTTGATTCCCTTGAGGAGTTGACCTATCTTTTGATCTGAGAGGTCCATTTGCTATTGCTAACATACCTGCAAAACCTCATGAGAAATGGACTTATGATCATGGAGTAATTTGAGTTTGTGTGCTCCTCTCTGAATCTTTCAAGTTCTTCTAGGGTTTTATGGGTTTTTGTGTTTTCCTTGTGGAGATGGCTTGAAACTTGGCTCATAGGCTCCAGTGGCTATTGCTATCATATTCTCCAAGTTTCAGAGTCAAAGGATCCTTTGTTAGGGAGTAATTCAATTTTTGGTGCTGCACTCTGTAAGTTTCAATTATTTGGGCATATTCTGAAATTTGAGATTTTATTTTGGTTTCCCTGGCTTTCCTTCCTTGCTATTTAGATCATTTCTGTGTTTCTCTGGAGTGAAAAAGTTGAGTCTAAAAGCCTCAATTCATCAAATTCTGGAAGGTGTGAGAAACTGCTCAAAGTTCAGATTTTTCAGGATCTCTGGGCTGCAGATTTCAGCATTCTCTTGCTGCTGTTTTCAGCATTTTTGGACTGCAGTTTCAGCATTTCATTGCTGCTGTTTTCAGCATTTCCGGACAGCATTTTTCAGCTTTCCCTTGCCTCAGTTTTCAGCCCCTTACTGCAGTTTTTCAGCAAGGTTTATGCACCTCTTTACTGCATTTTTAGCAAGATATAGGCATCATTTTACTGCAGTTTTTCAGCAAGTTTGAGTGTTCTTTTTGCTTCAAATCTCTGCTGTTTTGCTCTCCAGTTGGTTCTCTTTGCAGCAGTTAGATCATTCAGTTTCTCAGCAAAAAAATATTTTCTTGCTTCATAGTTTCTATAGCTATTGGAGAAGAATTGAGTGGATTTTTCGGGGCAGTTTCAAAAGCAACATTCACCCCCCCTCTGTCGCCATTTCGGTCCTACAATTGGTATCAGAGCCGGTTAGCTCTAATTCATAGATCTTAACCGGTCTCAAGAGCCATGGCGACGGACAAGTACTCCACCAAGCCGCCCATTTTCGATGGCATCGATTACCCCTTCTGGAAGAGCCGAATGGAGACATACATCCAGTCTCAGGGGTACGCCATCTGGCGGAAGGTGAAGGTGCGATATGTTGTTCCTGCCGATGAGAACATCAACGTGGCAAACATGCCCGATGTTGAGGCAAATGCGAAGGCAAGGAACATCATTATCCGGGCTTAGCGGCGGGTCGATCGCATCTCTCACCGTCGTCCGCCTACGATATCCGGGTGACCCTCGATGCATACCATGAGGGCACCACCCGATTAAGACGGTTCGACAGACCGATTCAAGCGCGAATACAACAAATTCGAGATGCTTGCCGGTGAGTCCTCGGGCGAGTGCTTTCGCGATTTCACAAAATCTTGAGCAACCTCCGAGCGGTCGGTCTCACATACCCGACTCGGACAACACTCGTCGGATGCTCGCGGCACTCGATCGCATGTGTGGAGATGAAAGTGACCACCATCAAAGACACGACAGACCTCTCGACCTTGACTCTTGACGCGCTGTACTCGCGCCTCAAGACTCACGAGATTGACGTTGTCTCTCGTAGGTCGAAGTCACAGTCGATGGCTTTGGTCACCGATCCCAGTTCAGCTTCTGGTCTCTCTTCTGAGTCTTCTTGCAGTTTCTCCCTTGCTGCTCTCTGTGACATAACTGATGATCAGTTAGAGCAGCTTGCGGATGATCAGCTGGCCCTCCTAGCTCGAAGGTTTTCCCATGCCTACAAGGGTAGGAGAGACAGAAAGAGAGGAGGACCAGTCATCTGCTTCGAGTGTGGTGGCCCCAACCACATCCGAGCAAATTGCCCCAAGCTTGGGAAGGGTAAAGGTGACCACGGCGGTTCGGGCAAGAACGACTACACTCACAAGAACCGCAACACGAAGCCTTCAGCACCTGCTCCGGGAAAGAAGAAGTTCCGCAACTTCGGGAAGGCCAAGAAACTCTTCCACCGCGTCCTCACCGCCTTCGACGACCTCGACCTCAGCGAGGTGGAGGGATGGAGCGACGACGACGGGACGGGTGACCAAGAGCCCAAGGATGGCGACGATGACTTCTCCGGCATGTGCTTCATGGCCCTCGAGGGCGAACTCAGCGACAGCGAGCTGTACTCCGACTCGGACGAGGTATGTCCCACCTACGACCAGCTCAATCATGCTTTTCTTAAGCTAGGAGGTTTTCATGCTAGAGCTAAGGCTAGGTGTGCTGAGTTAGAGAAGGAAATAGATAGACTGTCACTAGAGATTATTGCTCTTACATCTGCTCCCTCTAGTGATGATTGTGATACATGCTCTGCTTTGCTGGTTGATATGGAGAAATTAAGGACCTCGCATGATAGTTTGTCCTCTGAACTCGATATTGTTAAGGTGGAGAATGTTAGTCTGCTTGCTGAGCTTGAGATGAGTAGAGTAGCGCCTATTTCATCTACCGTTGTTGAGACTACTTCTTGCACCTCATGTGAGGATAAGGACAATACTTTTAGAGGTCATTATACCATGCTTCTTGATCTACCTGAATCATGTGAAAATTGCAATAATTTGAAGTTGAATCTAAAGAAGGCAGATCATAAAATTTCTGAGTTGTATGCTTGGTTGTGTGAGCCAGTTGCTTCATGTTCAAACTGTCCTAAATTAACTGCTGAACTTGAATCTGTCTCAAAACAGTTTCAAGAACTAGTTGATGACAACAATAGATTGGCTCAATTTGCTTCTAAGGACCCTGTTAGCTCACCATACTTTAAGTGTAACAAACTAAAATCTGACATGATTACATTAGAAGAAAAATGTGTGAAGCTAACTAAGGATTTACTAGAGAAGCCATCAACTCATTGTGATGTGATTGTTGAGGAGGGGGAGAAGCCCCAGGGTAAGGTTGAGACGCTTAGCGACGTGAACCAACCTGCTAGCAGTAGGACTGTCCATTCTGAGTCGGCTGTGCATGCACAAGCCATTCGTTCCTCTGCTATTGGTTCTTCATCTACTTCCTTACCTCCTGCTGTTCCCTCTTCCCCCTGCTCTTCTTGCACCTCTCTCTTTCGGGAGTGTCAGTATCTTATGAACACTCTCGAGAGATTTGTAGGAGGCAAGAAGAAGCTTAATCTTATTCTAGACCAATCCAAGATTTGTAAGTTCAATCAAGGTCTAGGATATGACTTCTATGAGGATATGAGGAAGCATCCTCCTGCTATTCTCAGACCCATAGTGGGAGGTGTGATCGAGGTCGAGCCCAGATCTGATGAGGTCAAATTCAAATCAGCGGGCTTTGTCCAAGGGATCTCTGACAGTAAGGTGATTCCACCTGTTGCTTCGGCCTCTCAGAAGGCAAAGCCTCTTCGTGCTACTTCCACCTCTCAGATGGTGAAGTACCACTGTACCTTCTGTCAGAAGGATGGGCACTCGATCGAGAGATACTTCAGGCGCGCCAGGATTGCGCGTAGAGATCGTGCAGAGGCACTTAGGCGTATTCAGGGTCAGCCCCAGATCCTGAGTGCACCTAAGACTAGCGCAAGGTCCAGGTTTGCTTCTGACAGGTTTGGGCAGCATCGAGGACTTGGTTTTTCTGAGTCTTCTGGTTTTCGTCCTCGTGCTGCTCCGGGTCGTGACTTCCGCCGTCCTGAGGGTACATCTCGCTTCCCCCGTCGAGACAGTTACCCACGGCGTGATCTGCGTGTTGACGGTGTTCCGACTCGCTCTCCGTAGCGATCGGACCCGCACGGCCTTCAGTCTCGCTCACGCACATTCGCTTCTTTGAGTCACGGAGAGCGTAGGGTAGATAGAGGTCAGTCATGCTTGACTACTTTATCTGCTCCACGTGTTACTCAGTATTGGGTGCCAAAATCACTCTTGATTTACCCCAGTACTGAGACTTTACTCTCTGTTTGACTCAGGTTCGCCGGGTAGGGAAGGAGAAGGTTTGGCTTGTAGACTCCGGTTGTTCTCGTCATATGACCGGAGACTCCCATTGCTTCTCCTCCCTTGCCCGCGCTCCAGGTGATGAGACGATCACCTTCGGAGACGCTTCGTTTGGGCGCGTCATCGCCAAAGGTACTGTGCGTATTAATGCCTCCTTTATTCTTAAGGATGTTGCCTTGGTTAGTAAGCTGCAGTACAATTTGCTTTCCGTTTCTCAGCTTACCGATGACGGTTTCGAGGTGAGCTTCAAGAAAAACAATTGCAAAATTCTTGATTCTTCGGGTAGTCTGGTTTGCGGGATTTCTCGTTTTGGGAGGATCTTTCGTGCTAATTTTTCTGAGTCTTCTGGTGATCCTCTCAGGTGTTTAGTTGCTTCTGAGTCCCGCGACCTCTCTTTCTGGCATAGGAGACTTGGTCATATCGGATTTGACCATTTGACCCGAGTTAGCGGCCACGACCTCATTCGTGGTCTGCCGAAGCTCAAGATGGTCAAAGATCTAGTCTGTGCTCCATGCCGGCACGGCAAGATGGTTGCCGCTTCTCACCCTCCGGTCACAGTTACTATGACCGATGCACCGGGACAGCTACTCCATATGGACACTGTCGGACCAGCTCGAGTGCAGTCAGCAGGAGGGAAGTGGTATGTTCTTGTCGTGGTCGATGACTTCTCGAGGTATTCTTGGGTGTTTTTCTTAGCCTCGAAGGATGAGACATTTTCACATTTCCGAGGTCTTTCGGTAGGCTTTTTGTTGAGCTCCCGGGTGCCTTACGAGCGATCTGCAGTGACAATGGCACGGAGTTCAAAAATTCCTACTTCGAGAGTTTTTGTGGTGAGACAGGTGTAGAGCACCAGTTCTCTTCTCCTCACGTCCCACAACAAAATGGCGTTGTGGAGAGGAAGAACCGTACCTTGGTCGAGATGACCAGGACGATGCTTGATGAGTGCTCTACACCGCGGAAGTTTTGGGCTGAGGCTATAGCCACCGCGTGCCATGTCTCAAATCGAGTATTTCTTAGGGCACACTTGCACTGCACTTCTTATGAGTTGAGATACAGGCGAAAGCCCAGTGTTTCTCATTTTCGCGTATTTGGTTGCAAGTGTTTTATTTTGAAGTCTTGGAACCTAGACAAGTTCGAGTCACGCTCTTGTGATGGGATCTTTCTAGGTTACTCGCCTTCTTCGCGGGCTTATCGGGTTTGGAACTGCGAGTCTAGTAAGATGGTAGAGACCCGTGAGGTTACTTTCGATGAGGCCAGTCCAGGGACTAGGCCCGATATCTCAGGTTCTTTAGAGCAGTCTGAGCCCATCTTCGTGGATGATGAGGATGATGGAGATGAGGGTTGTCTACCCGATCCAGTCCTTCCTCCACCCCTTGAGGTGCCGTCTTCCACCGCACCTCGAGGTGATCAGCCTCTGCCTTCCGCTTCTTCTGGAGCTAGTGGCTCTATTCCTACCTCTTCTGCTCATGAGGTAGAGGCCACTTCTTCATCTCATCCAGGACCTCCTAGACACATTCAGAAAGCTCATCCCTCCGAGCAGATTATTGGAGACCTTTTCGAGCGTGTGACCCGCTCAAAATCTGGCTTATCTCAATTCTGTCTCCATTCTGCGTTCTGTTGGAAATATGCCCTAGAGGCAATCATAGAGATGATGATATTTCGTTGTATCCATGATTTAATAAATGTTCCTTGAATATTGCCTTTGTATTGATTAACAAGTATGTGACTTGTTTGTGAAACTCTTTACTTGTATGGTTATTCTAAAGTTGTCCCTAGTCGAAGTTCATGTGTGGACACACGTGAATAATGGATTAGCACATGTATCGGTTGATGACCATGTTTCACAGGTCATAGACATGGAGATGTCAAACCAATAATGTGGACACATGTTTAGAACATGGGGTTGGACCGACCCAACATGAGACATAACAATTATACTTATGGTTCTCTCTCTACACAATGTGTACGCCTTGTCCTTAGACCTGAGATTGTCGCATGTACTTGAGATGTGAATCGACCTACTTAGGGGCTATCAAACGCTGCTCAGAATCGGGTAGTTATAAAGGTAGCTTTGGGTTTGTCATGAAGCATCTTTGCGAGGCATGGTCGGTCGAGATGGGATTTGCCTCTCTACCGAGAGAGATATCTCTGGGCCTCGAGTGATCGGATCCGAAATGCATGGCCATGCTACTTAAGGTTAAGAGTTAACCTAGTAAGGGATTCGGATCACAGGATCGAGAAAGAGTGGTCAGCTTGGAGCTCGACCAAATATCGTGAGGCAAAGGGATTGGCATGTACATAAAGTTGTGATGGTTCGTTCGATATGATCTTTATGTATGTTTAGGAGTTGGCACGTCTTGCTAGAGGCGCTACCAACTATTGACCGAGTAGGTAAACTCGTGTCATGTCTAAACATACGTGAACCCATAGGTCACACACTTAAGGGTGAAGCCTAATTCGGATTGGATCCGGTTGGGTGGGTATTGAGTCCTAATGGGCCTCCATTCGCCAAGCCCATTATAAGGACGTCTATAAAAGGAGGGCTAGGCGCACGAGGTAAAGGTGAATTTCGTGACCTCCTCAAACCACGGCGCCACCCTCCCACGCCTCTCGCCGCGATCTAGTAATCCGGCGTCGTCGCTCCTCCCGCACGTGTGGATACCTTTTGGCGGCGCTGCATCGTAGCGTTTGGACGAACCACAAGAGAGGAGTTGTACGTTGGACGCCGCGACGAGGACGAGGAAGTAGTACGACTACTCGCCCGACGTCTTTGCATCGGCGTGAATACGACTACTCGCCCGACGTGCTGCATCAATTCCGCACTGCGCGTCTAGTGGTAATTCCGTGATCTATAACTGCAGTGATCTTGGTTTACGGGCATAATTTTTATTAATTTGCGCTAGCGTAGCCTACCCGTAGTCCTTCGTGGTATCGAGCCATTCTTTGTCATGTTATAGGTTCGGGTGATTTGCATATGGCGATATGTAAGTCGTTATGATCGATGTGATCGATTGTATAGTTCGGTAATGGATAGATCTGGTTTCGTGATCATTCGCTAAGGTCGTGCCACAACTTACCCTACGGTCGGTATCACCATCGGGGACAAGCGGTGACACGTAAAACCGATTGCGGAATGCGAAGATCAATATGATTGGTCGAATCGGAACCTAGATTAATAATCGATATTCCGTGATTGTGCTGCTAAGGTCGTGGCACAACATACCCCTACCGGTCGGTATCACCATCGGGGTAGACAGTGACACGTAAAACCGGTTGCGGCACGCGAAGATCAATGCAAATTGGTCGAATCGGAACAATAGTCGATTTGGGGTAAATATGATTTGCCGATCAAAATCCTAAGTAAAAATTGCATAGATTGCCCCTTCGAACCCCGCGGGGGGAAACCCCCTCGACCCCCTTATCCGGTAGATTGCGAATCTATGCATAACTTGTTTTTGCAGGATGTATGTGACCAGTATGGCCTAATGTGTATGTGATGCATGTTTATAATATTTTCATGACTGCGTGTCGTGGGTTCGGCAACACGGCTGGAGCCATAGTGTTGTCAAAGTATTGTATTAACGGCTGCGTGCGACTTGTGATGATTCCTTGTATCCATGTATTTGATTACTAGTGTTATGAGTAATAGCTTTTATTAGTACTCGGAGGACACATCACTTGGAGGGATGGCACACATTAACCATGGAGATGGAGATCATCATGGTGGGCAGATTCTATGGCGATGGAGATCACCATGAGAAAATGGGCCATACTTGAGTCACAACTGTGTGAATGCTATTCTGTTTGTTTTACTCCTATGCATGTTTGAATGGTAGAAGTATAACGATCCTCACAAAATGTTAAGTTAAACATATGCCCTCCCAACTAAACCTGCACCATCCCATGTCTTGTAAATTGATGGTGGGTCTATAAAATTAGGGCACCATCGACTTTCCTTGACTAGATGGGTTTGTATCGGATACATACATGCATAAGGGTTGGTGAACTTAACAAGGTTATCATAAAGGTTATGGGCCTTGGGGCATAAAGGTTGGGCGCGAGGCATAGAGATGTCACCCAACAACAAGAGTCATATAGAGATATGATTAGTAAGGTGTTACTTACGAATTACCTTGTCTCCTAGCGGTGATGCAAAAGCTCACTAGTAGACTAGTTAATTGCGGATCTTGAATCGCTAAGAATCAATAGAGGATATTGATTTTAGTGGGAGTACATTCTATTAAATTTGTTTAATACAGTTTACTCTATCATGGTTCTATTTGTCTTAGTATTTTGCATTTTCTTTGTAGATCAATGGCATCTAACAACCGCGCACACCCTTTTGCTTTGCGATCGATTCTTGAGAAAGAAAAATTAAATGGAACAAACTATTCGGATTGGTCCGTAACTCGAGAATTGTTCTCGGGGCGGATAAAAGGAACACGTTCTAGACACCCAAATCCCGTAAGAACTCACGACAATGCATTGCTTCTTTAAAAATGCCTACAAGAAAGCATGTGATGACTCTCTTGAGATTAGTCTGTCTTATGCTTGCATGCATGGAACCTGACCTTCAAAAGCGGTTTGAGGATCGAAGCGTATGATATGATCATGGCGCTTAAGGACATGTTCCGCACACGAGCCGGACTGAAAGGTTCAATGTGTCTAAGGCTTTTCTGGAATGCAAGTTAACGTAAGGTGCACCGTAGGCCCACATGTGATCAAAATGGTTGGTTACTGTCGGACTTTGGATAAACTTGGTTTTCCAATTAGCCAAGAGTTGGCAATCGATTTCATTTTGGCGTCTCTACCACCTAGCTATGGACATTTCATTTCGAACTACCATATGCATGGGGTGGAAAAGGGCCTTAATGAGCTTTGTGGGATGCTCAAAACAGCAGAGAGTGACATTAAGAAGTGTGCGGGGCCTAGCCATGTGATGGTCATGTGCAGAACAAGTCTAGCTTCAAGAAAAGGGTAAGAAGCCATGGGCAAAGAATAAGGGCAAGGCTAAAGATATGATCTCAAAGCCAACGCCTAAGCCTAAAGCTGGACTCGAGCCGAGACAGATGCTACTATTGTAAAGAGATCGCCACTGGAAGAGAAACGCAAGAAGTACATGGATTACGAGGAATGCAAGAAGAATGCTGGAAGTAAGACTTCCACCCATGGTACACTTGTCATAAATGTTTTAGACATTTTTCTTGCTGATTCTCCTATTAACTCTTGGGTATTTGATACCGGATCGCTTGCTCACATTTGCAACTCGATGCGAGGGCTAATAAGAAGTAGAGGAGTCGCAAGAGGTGAAGTTGATTTTCGCGTCGGAAATAAAGCAAGGGTTGCTGCGTTGACCGTCGGCACCATGCAACTTCAGCTTCCTTCAAGATTTATTATGGAATTGAATAATTGTTATTATGTTCCTAGTATGAGTCGAAACATTTTATCTCCTCATGTTTGATGAGAGATGGTTATTCATTTGCAAGTAAAGACAATGGTTGTTTGATCTCTAAAAATGAAATGTTTGTGGCTTTTGCCCATTGTGAATGGGTTATTTATTTTAAATCTTGATGATGCGCCCATCTTTAACATAAATGCTAAAAGACTTTGACCTAATGATTTGAATCCCACCTATGTTTGGCATTGTCGTTTGGGTCACATAAGTGAAAAGCGCATGAAGAAGCTCCATGATGATGGTCTTCTAACTTCGTTTGATTTTGAATCATACGAGACATGTGAAGCTTGTTTGCTTGGTAAGATGACCAAGTCACCTTTCAAAGGTTCTTTTGAGAGGGCATCGACTTGTTGGAAATCATACATACCGATGTATGTGGACCAATGAGCACGATCGCTAGAGGTGGATTTCATTACTTCATAACTTTCATCGATGATTTTAGTAGATATGGCTATGTCTACTTAATGAAGCATAAGTCTGAAACTTTTGAAAAGTTCAAAGAGTTCCGAATGAGGTTGAAAATCAACGTGCCAAGAAAATTAAGGCTCTGCGATCGATCGTGGTGGCGAGTATTTGAGTCATGAATTTAGCAATCATCTCAAGAGTTGCGGAATTGTTCCACAGCTAACACCGCCCGGAACGCCTCAAAGAAATGGGGTATCCGAGTAGCGTAATCGGACCTTGTTGGACATGGTTCGATCGATGATGAGCCAGTCAGATCTACCATTATCATTTTGGGGTTACGCTCTAGAAACGGCAGCTTTCACACTTAATAGGTACCGTCTAAATCCGTAGTTAAGACACCATATGAGATATGGACCGGAAGAGTCACGTTTGTCTTTTCTAAAGATTTGGGGATGTGAGGCATTTGTCAAAAGACTTAAGTCGGATAAGCTCACACCCAAGTCGGATAAATGCATTTTCGTGGGATATCCGAAGGAAACCTTTGGATATTACTTTACAACCGACTAGAGGGCAAAGTGTTTGTCGCTCAAGTGGTGTTTTCCTAGAGAAAGAGTTTCTCAACAGGAGACAAGTGGAAGAACGGTGCAGCTTGAAGAGGTTCAAGATGAACCAATCGGGAAGACTCGGCGAATGATGCCCACGTGGCGAGAACAAGTTGAGGAACCCATGGCAAAGGAAGCACCACCACCACGAAGGTCGGAAGGCTCCGCAATATGCGAGATATGTTATTGTTAGACAATGATGAGCCTACGACCTATGCGGAAGCAATGATGGACCAGACTACGAGAAATGGCATAGTGCCATGAGATCCGAGATAGCATCCATGGGAGACAATCAAGTTTGGAACTTGGTTGACCCGCTTTGATGGTGTTAAAACCATAGAGTGCAAATGGATCTATAAAAGAAGATTGATATGGATGGAAATGTTCATATCCATAAAGCTCGACTTGTCGCAAAGGTTTCGGCAAGTTCAAGGAGTTGACTACGATGAGACCTTCTCACCGTAGCGATGCTTAAATCTATACGGATCATTCTAGCTATTGCTGCATATTTCGACTATGAGATATGGCGATGGATATCAAAACGGCTTTCCTTAATGGAAATTTAACCGAGGACGTGTATATGATACAGCCCGAGGGTTTTGTCGATCAATCAATGCTAGAAAAGTATGCAAACTTCAAAAATCCATTTATGGATTGAAGCAAGCATCTCGGAGTTGGAACATTCGTTTTGATGAAGTGGTCAAAGGGTTTGGCTTCATCAAAACGAAGAAGAATCTTGCGTTTACAAGAAGGCAAGTGGGAGCTCGCTCGTATTTCTAATCTTATATGTAGATGACATATTACTGATTGGAAATGATATTCCTATGCTCGAGTCCGTTAAGACCTCACTGAAAAATAGTTTTTCAATGAAGGATTTAGGGGAAGCGGCATATATTTTGGGTATTAAGATCTATAGAGATAGATCAAAAGGCTAATAGGATTAAGCCGTAGTACTTACATTGACAAAGTGTTGAAACGGTTCAACATGGAGGAGGCAAAGAAAGGGTTCTTGCCCATGTCTCATGGCATAAATCTTGGCAAGACTCAGTGTCCTTCGACAACTGATGAGCGAGATCGCATGAGTAAGATTCCATATGCTTCGGCCATTGGATCTATCATGTATGCTATGATATGTACTCGCCAGATGTTTCCTATGCTCTAAGTGTTACGAGCAGATACCAGTGATCCGGTGAGAGTCATCGGACAGCGGTTAAAAACATCCTCAAGTATTTGAGAAGAACTAAGGATGTGTTCCTAGTCTACGGAGGTGAGGAAGAGCTCGTTGTAAATGGTTACACCGATGCAAGCTTCCAAACCGACAAAGACGATTACAAATCGCAATCGGGTTTTGTGTTCATTTTGAGCGGTGGTGCGGTCGGTTGGAAGAGTTCCAAGCGGAGACTGTTGCGACTCTACAACGGAGGCCGAGTACATTGCGCTTCGAAGCAAAGCAAGGAAGGTGTTTGGATAAGGAAGTTCATTTCTGAACTAGGTGTGGTTCCTAGTGCGTGCGATCCTGCGGATCTTTATTGTGATAACGGTGGGGCCATTGCGCAAGCCAAGGAGCCAAGGAATCACCAAAAGAACAAACACATATGCGGCGGTTTCATCTCATTCGAGAGATCCTCAATCGAGGAGATTTAAAGATATGCAAAATACATACGGATTTGAATATTTCAGATCCTTTGTGAAGCCTCTCCCACAGCCTAAGCATGAGGCGCACACAAGAGCTATGGGTATTAGATATCTTCTAGATTGACTCTAGTGCAAGTGGGAGCTGTTGGAATATGCCCTAGAGGCAATCATAGAGATGATGATATTTCGTTGTATCCATGATTTAATAAATGTTCCTTGAATATTGCCTTTGTATTGATTAACAAGTATGTGACTTGTTTGTGAAACTCTTTACTTGTATGGTTATTCTAAAGTTGTCCCTAGTCGAAGTTCATGTGTGGACACACGTGAATAATGGATTAGCACATGTATCGGTTGATGACCATGTTTCACGAGTCATAGACATGGAGATGTCAAACCAATAATGTGGACACATGTTTAGAACATGGGGTTGGACCGACCCAACATGAGACATAACAATTATACTTATGGTTCTCTCTCTACACAATGTGTACGCCTTGTCCTTAGACCTGAGATTGTCGCATGTACTTGAGATGTGAATCGACCTACTTAGGGGCTATCAAACGCTGCTCAGAATCGGGTAGTTATAAAGGTAGCTTTCGGGTTTGTCATGAAGCATGCTTTGCGAGGCATGGTCGGTCGAGATGGGATTTGCCCTCTCTACACGAGAGAGATATCTCTGGGCCCTCGAGTGATCGGATCCGAAATGCATGGCCATGCTACTTAAGGTTAAGAGTTAACCTAGTAAGGGATTCCGGATCACGGGATCGAGAAAGAGTGGTCAGCTTGGAGCTCGACCAAATATCGTGAGGCAAAGGGATTGGCATGTACATAAAGTTGTGATGGTTCGTTCGATATGATCTTTATGTATGTTTAGGAGTTGGCACGTCTTGCTAGAGGCGCTACCAACTATTGACCGAGTAGGTAAACTCGTGTCATGTCTAAACATACGTGAACCCATAGGGTCACACACTTAAGGGTGAAGCCTAATTCGGATTGGATCCGGTTGGGTGGGTATTGAGTCCTAATGGGCCTCCATTCGCCAAGCCCATTATAAGGACGTCTATAAAAGGAGGGCTAGGCGCACAGGTAAAGGTGAATTTCGTGACCTCCTCAAACCCCGCGCCACCCTCCCACGCCTCGGCGCCGCGCGATCTAGTAATCCGGCGTGCGTCGCTTCCTCCCGTGCGTGTGGATACCTTTGGCGGCGCTGCATCCGTAGCGTTTGGACGAACCGCAAGAGAGGAGTTGTACGTTGGGCGCCGCGACGCGAGGACGAGGAAGTAGTACGACTACTCGCCTCGACGTCTTTGCATCGACGTAGTACGACTACTCGCCCGACGTCGTTGCATCAATTCCGCACCTGCGCGTCTAGTGGTAATTCTGTGATCTATAACTGCAGTGATCTTGGTTTACGGGCATAATTTTTATTAATTTGCGCTAGCGTAGCCTACCCGTAGTCCTTCACGTTCATTGCCTCCTTTGAGCCCAAAGATGTTTCTCATGCTTTATATGATGAGTCTTGGGTCAATGCCATGCATGAGGAGCTAGAAAACTTCGAGAGGAACAAGGTCTGGTCGCTTGTCGAGCCCCCGTGAGGTCACAATATTATTGGGACTAAGTGGGTGTTCAAGAACAAGCGAGCGAGGATGGAGTGGTTATTCAAACAAGGCTAGACTGGTAGCTCGGGGTTCTCCCATTGAGGGTCTAGATTTGAGGAGACCTTTGCCTGTAGCTAGACTTGAAGCCATTAGAATCTGCTTGCCTTTGCAGCTTCTAAAGGTTTCAAGCTTTACCAGATGGACGTCAAGAGTGCCTTTCTCAATGGCTTTATTGAGGAAGAGGTCTACGTCCGACAGCCTCCTGGTTTCGAAAACCCCAAATACCCAAACCATGTCTTCAAGCTTTCCAAAGCTTTGTATAGACTTAAGCAAGCCCCTAGAGCTTGGTATGAGAGGCTTAAGTCCTACTTGTTAAGTCATGGTTTTGAGATGGGTAAAGTTGACAAGACCTTGTTCATTCGCCGGCATGGCACTGACTTTCTGCTCGTCCAAATCTATGTCGATGATATTATCTTTGGCGGCTCTTCCCATACTCTGGTTTCACAGTTCTCGGATGTCATGAGCACCGAGTTTGAGATGAGTATGATGGGGGAGTTGACCTTCTTCCTTGGCTTCCAAATCAAGCAGTCTCGGGAGGGTACATTTCTTCATTAAGGAAAGTACACTCGTGACCTCCTGAGACGCTTCGACATGAGCGATGGTAAGCTTGTGTCGACTCCCATGGCTTCTACAGCCTATCTTGACCCAGATGAGGATGGCGAGCCAGTTGATCAGCAAGAGTTCAGAAGTATGATCGGCTCCCTTCTTTACCTCACTGCCTCGAGACCAGACATACACTTCTCCGTGTGTCTGTGTGCTCGTTTTCAGGTTTCTCCTCGCGTATCTCACCGCCAAAGCGTGAAGCGCATCTTCGTACCTTCGAGCTACCATTGACTATGGTATCGGTACTCTTCCTCATCTGTCTTTCCTTGAGAGCCTTTTCGGATGCAAACTTTGCTGGTCAGTAGGATAGATAGGAAGAGCACTTCCGCACTGCCAGTTCATTGGCACTTCTCTCGTTTCTGGTCTTGAGGAAGCGATCGGTGTTGCATAGTACACTGCAGAGGCCGAGTGCGTTGTCGCCGCCAGATTCTTTGCAGCCAGTACTTTGGATGGTTTCGACCTGCGGGACTTTGGGTTAGCCTTAGACGGTGTTCCACTCTTTTGTGATAACACGTCGCTATCAACATTGCTAAGAACCCAGTGCAGCACTCTCGGACCAAGCATATTGATATTCGCTTCCACTTCCTTAGAGACCATGTAGAGAAGGGTGACATAGTGCTCCAGTTTGTGAGAGTGACCACCGCTTGGTGATATCTTCACCAAGCCTTTGGACGATTCGAGGTTTTCACTCTGCGGGAGAGCTTGGGGTGGTTTGTCCTACGGACTGTAGTGAGGGGAGCTTGGGCTTTATTGCTTTATTATATTAATTATGCTTCTGTCTCATTTCATTGCATTGCATTTGCGGGTGCATTGGGTTAAGTCCTTCTAGCATAGGTTAGAGTGTTTCTTGTGTTGAGTTGCTTAGACTTCTTACTCTTATCTTGTGCTTCTAGGAGTAGCTATTTCTTATCTCACTAGGTTGAGCTCACTCACTTCTTGTAGGTTCTAGCGAGGTTGGGCCACCCTCGGGTAGACAGGCACGTGTTTGCTCTCTAGTGTGTGTTCGACGATCACCGTTAGTCCCGGAGTCATTTGGGGTAGATGAGAGTCGATTTAAGCCATAGTTGCTTCTATACCTTTTCTATGCTTTAAGGATTTGCTGTTTGGTTTTCTTTGCCACTTCTCGATTTTATTGCTTTGGTTGGGGAGTTCATTTGGGAGCTTACAAGCTTAATTTTGACATAACTCAACTTGAACTAAAAGTTGCATCTAATGTTGAGGGGGAGCTGGACTTTCTTGCATTTTCAGCATTCTAGCATTATAATCAATCTGCATTGAGCCTTGATTATTATCCTGTTATGACATGCTTCAATGCTTTACACCTTGCCATGACTTGTGCTTAGCTTGCTAGATTTATCATGACTTCATATGTGTAGACTAGCTTTCTGCCATGATAAGTTAATTAAAATTGCTCAACTTAAATTAAAACTTGTCATGTTAGCACTCGAGATTAGTCTTGCTTGAGCTATCCCTTTATGATTCATGCCATGTCAAATAGGTGAGTTGAGTCTTGAATCTAGGTTGAATCTTAGATTGAGCTATTTTAGCATCTTGATACATCATGAGTTAGCACAATCTGTTAAAAGCAAAAGGATCTCTTTTATGTGCGAAAAACTGATTTCACCAATTCTTTCTCATGAGACGGCTTGCCATTGCACTAGGCATAAACTCAGGGGGAGTTTTGGATGACCTAGACTATCTTCTTAAGCTTCTCGCTTGGAGTAGTCGCATAAGGCTTGAGATCTAGCACATGATAAAATTTTTGGTTGGAAACAGCTATAAGCTTTAAAAGAAAATATGTCAAATGTGCAAGATTTGCTTAATCACCTAAAGATGAAAAGTGCTTAACCAAATGATAAACTCTTGAGCTTGTAGCACTCTAATTGACTCAACACTAGCTTCTTGTTTCCGCTTAGCTTATTGACATGGCCTGAGTCATCCTTAGATATCTCTAGTTAGACTTTGCTCATTGATGACTTGACTTGCTCACTAAATGCATTACATTTCAGATTGTCATCTTTGTGCTCTAGCTGGTTTATATATATGTTATCATGATCTAGATAGCGTTTTTTAGTTATGGCTTGGTGTATTACATTATGGTCAATATGGATAATTCACATGGCTCTAAATGCTTAAATAAACAAACTTAAGCCATATTCATCCTTTGACATGTCATATTCTCTCTATTGCATCTTGATGTGTTTATTGCCAAAAGGGGGAGAATAGAGAAGAAAAAGTCTGTTGGGAACAGTTTAGAGCTTTGGAGATCAATTTGCTCTTTCGGTTGTTGCTCTAGTGTTCCTTCTGTCGACATGGTCATTAGCTTCATTCTCTTCTTTGGACCATGTTGGATTCTTCAAAATCAAACTCAACTTCATGCTTTTTCTGAGTTTGTCAATATACTCATCAAGGGGGAGATTGAGAGACCAGGTGGTCGTGACTCCATGTGAATGATGAGTAATTGACAAAGGTTTAGGATAGTCGAGTTTGGTTTGAGTGGTTCGGAGTTGAGCCGTTGCGTGGCGCAATCGGGCTCGGTCGGACTTTGGTCAAACTTGGTCATTTGGGCTTAGGATGTATATTCTAATATTTCGACAGGTTTGGACTTCGTCTGTGGTAAGTGTGATGGTATTTACGCTTTCATGTGTCGAGCGGTGCTATTTGACGTGTTTTCTTGTCTATGTGACTGCAGGACATCGGGTGGAGTCGTGGCGAGACACGTGGACCGGACTAGGCGCAGGTGGCGCTGAGGTCAGAACAGTCGGGATGTGTCGAAGACGACGTAGACTCGAGGTGGCTGCGAGGTGTGCGAGGCAAGGAGCGCGGAAGCTTCCCGGAAGGTGCAGGAGGGGCGAATCGGGAAATTCGCGAGGCTGCACAAGCGGGAGCGGGCGCCGTTGGATTTAGCAGGCGTAACAGGGCGGAGACCCGTTAGCCAAGGCTATAAATAGGATTGAGGGGCTGCATGCCCACTTGAGCACTTGAAAGGGAATTAGGGTTTGGTAGAGTCAAAAGAGTCTTTAGTGGTTGTTTTGGCTTTAGGCTTTAGTTGTTGAGAGTGGGTGGAGGAGGCAGAGGTGTGCTCCCTGGTTGTCCCCTTCGATGGTTGTCTGAGTGTGTTCATCTCCTGTCAAGCATGTATGGTTGTGTATTCTTGAGTTGAGGAGAGGTAGAGGATGGATTGAGAGCTTGTAAGCATTCCTCTTGTATCAATCATGTATCTCTCTCCCTCTTGTTCAATATGAAATGATGGAGTTTGGGTTTTGTTTCAGTTCTTGGCTCTCTGGTCATTTTTCCTTCGATGCCTCATTCTGAGATTTCTTGTTTTTTGAGTTTCTTGTTGATTCTTGCTGGAGAGTGCCAAAATGGGTTGCTCTAGGTTGGGATGTTGCCTCAAGATCATTTGATCAAGTTCTCATGAGCAAACCTTGGTTTAAATTCCAGATTTAGTTTTTGAGTCTCCTCTGTTCCTGGTTTCAGTTTCTAGGGTTTAAGGTAGATCTTGATTCCCTTGAGGAGTTGACCTATCTTTTGATCTGAGAGGTCCATTTGCTATTGCTAACATACCTGCAAAACCTCATGAGAAATGGACTTATGATCATGGAGTAATTTGAGTTTGTGTGCTCCTCTCTGAATCTTTCAAGTTCTTCTAGGGTTTTATGGGTTTTTGTGTTTTCCTTGTGGAGATGGCTTGAAACTTGGCTCATAGGCTCCAGTAGCTATTGCTATCATATTCTCCAAGTTTCAGAGTCAAAGGATCCTTTGTTAGGGAGTAATTCAATTTTTGGTGCTGCACTCTGTAAGTTTCAGTTATTTGGGCATATTCTGAAATTTGAGATTTTATTTTGGTTTCCCTGGCTTCCCTTTCCTTCCTTGCTATTTGGATCATTTCTGTGTTTCTCTGGAGTGAAAAAGTTGAGTCTAAAAGCCTCAATTCATCAAATTCTGGAAGGTGTGAGAAACTGCTCAAAGTTCAGATTTTTCAGGATCTCTGGGCTGCAGATTTCAGCATTCTCTTGCTGCTGTTTTCAGCATTTTTGGACTGCAGTTTCAGCATTTCATTGCTGCTGTTTTCAGCATTTTTGGACTGCAGTTTCAGCATTTCATTGCTGCTGTTTTCAGCATTTCCGGACTGTAGTTTTCAGCTTTCCCTTGCCTCAGTTTTCAGCCCCTTACTACAGTTTTTCAGCAAGGTTTATGCAGCTCTTTACTGCATTTTTAGCAAGATATAGGCAGCATTTTACTGCAGTTTTTCAGCAAGTTTGAGTGTTCTTTTTGCTTCAAATCTCTGCTGTTTTGCTCTCCAGTTGGTTCTCTTTGCAGCAGTTAGATCATTCAGTTTCTCAGCAAAAAAAATATTTTCTTGCTTCATAGTTTCTATAGCTATTGGAGAAGAATTGAGTGGATTTTTCGGGGCGGTTTCAAAAGCAACATTCACCCCCCCTCTGTCGCCATTTCGGTCCTACAGGGGTGTTGGAGGCGCAACCTGGGAGGGGGGGTGCGGCCAGGGGGTGGAAAAAGAGGGGGTGGCGGCCAAGGGGGGAGAGGGGAGGCAGCTAGGGTTTTTAGGGGGAAGGGGAACGGGGTGCGGCCACCCCTTTGGCCGGAAGGCCCAAGGTGGTCGGCCCACTCTCCAGGCAGCCCACTTAAATGTTTTTATTTATTTATTTATTTTATTCATTTTACACTATTCCACAATTTTTATTTTTTCCTTCCCGCAATTTACCGAAAAACCGACGACTCCATGATTAATTTAAAGCTGACGCCGAAACGACGTTCAGGGTATTACAAAATTTGTGTTACAAGTTTTTGGTTTCTATTTTTGCTCTTTTCCTTGGTATTCCCTTCAGAACTTGGATTTTACTTCAACTGAAAAGCTATAGATCTCATCAAAACCTTTCAAATGAGTATATATAAGCCATATAAAACTTTGCTATTTTATCTTTTGAGACTAGTTGCGCTCTAATTCACAGACAGTTGGTATAGAACCGTCTATGATATTCATTCATCATAGATGGTTCTAGCTACCAACTGTTTGTGATAAAGAGTATCACAAACGGTTTGTATGTAGAACTGTCTGTGATAATCTGACCACTAGGCCCGTCGATGCCCCCAACACAATCCTAGCCAATAGAAATCCACCAACCCTCACCCCACGGATCATAGCTCCACCTCTCCATCCCCACGCCAAAATTTTCGCACTCTCACCTCTCCCTCTCCTATAAATAATCACCCAAACCCTACCTCTTTGCTGTTTTCCTCCTCCTTGACCCTTACCATAATAGCCCGCATGAAGCAGATGACGCACAAGACTACAGGAAGCAAGACACTGCAGAAGCAACTAGCTACGAAGGCGACGCTCGATCAACACCGACGATGGTGGGCGTCAAAGACATCCAGCTCGTGCGCTGTATCAGGGGCGAGAAGGCCTAGGCATAGAGGATCTTTGCTTTTTCTCTATTCTTGTTGTGTTAGCTAGATGGGTAACCTGCTTGTTGTTTTGGGATATTATAATGGTAGGCTCTAATCTTAATAAAAATAGAATGTGTACTGTGGTTATTACTGTATTTGCTTGTTTTCAGATGGCATAGTTAACATTTCCTGTGGATAGCCAAAAAAGAAAAAAAATTAGGTATAGAATGAACTATCACAGACGATTTTGTGGTATAAATCGTCTGTGAAGGATTATCACAGACGGCTCAAACCAAAAACCATTTGTGATACTAGAACATCACAGACGGTTCTAGCTACCAACCGTCTGTGATACTCATTCATTCTAGATGGTTGATAGCTAGAACTATCTATGATGTGTGAGTATCACAGACGGTTTTTGATTCGAGCTGTCTGTGATAGTGTTTTTCACAGACGGTTGTAGTTACAAACCATCTGAGTTGTGATTATCACAGATGACTCACAAACTGTCTGTGATAACCTCCGATTATCACTGACCCATAAATTCAGACGGTTAGGAAAACCGTCTGTGATGATGGTTTCGAACCGTCTGTGATGACACTTTTTGTAGTAGTGCCATGCGCCCCAAGCATAAGCCCGACCATCTCGTGATATCCTTGACCGTCTGAACCTTAGATCTCCCATCCTAGTCCTGGTCCACCTCGTTACTGACCATAATCGCCTCCATGCTCAACCTGCACATGCAAAGACCAAAGAATATTTTTCGGTACAACTTCGTCCCAACTTGACCAACATCAGTCCACACACGCCATACGCCTCGCATAACACCGATAAGCAGTATTATAAAATATTCATAATAATGTAACCATTGTCAATTATTCATCACCAAAATATCCTAGACCTAGCCACATGGTTTAACAATCTCCCCCCTTGATGAATACATTGACAACATCTCAAGATTGCATGATGAATTAGTGTAACACTCCAGCCAAGCAATGACCAGGAATGCTACCAAACTAATAACATAATAAGGAAAAACTAATATTCATCTCACAAAATTTCGGCAGAACCTCCTTGGTTTATTGAGTAAATCAGAGGTTCCAACAAGCATAATCAAATGATATGAATAACAGTAAGCAATATATTCATTTATAAGCAAAATTGGATTATGTTCATCATCGCACTAATAACAATACTACTTAGATAAAGAATGGAATCAATGTAAAAGAGTTCTAATATTTTATTACATTTTGAACCTGATAGACATTAATCAATTACCACTTGAATTATTCAGCAAATAGTGTTTAATGTTCTTTCTTTCTTCCATGGTGAATAGACCGTGCAAGTGCAACAAAACTAATCCTTCTTTATCCCCATGCATGCCGATCTCATGTAGATACCTAAAACAAACAGCAACCACAACAACAACAACAACAACAACAAGAGTGAGTTCAACGACTCACCAAATATAATAAGTAGTAACAAGAATAAAAGTGAACATCATTTCACAAGTTCATCCATCAATCATATAAATAAACCATGCTATGCAATATGATCAAAAATCTCTTTATCTCTTCTCTTTCGCATTTTACCGGTAATGCGGAGTGTGCATCCGTCAATGCACACCCATGCCTGTACCATCTGGTACAGGGACCAATTGCCCATACTCCACAAGTATGGGCACCTTTAGCCCGTCATGTCATCAACATGACGGGGACCTCGACACTTGGTCATCTCGTGACCAAGACTTCAATAAATCAGCATGATGCACAAACGTGAATGTCTCAACAAATCAAACTTGCATTCACAACATCTATGCATCAGAAATTCTCCTGAACACTTTCAATTGCAATCGACCATAAACAATATCAACATATCATTAACATAATCAAGATCACATATACTCATAATATAGATCAAACATCTACAAACCAACAATTATCAACAATCCACACTATAAAGTTTAAACCATCATTATACTTGCCTTAACCACGAGAAAACGGGGGATGAGCAGAAGGTGTGGCCCCTGGGATCCGTCCTCCTCCTGAATAATAATTATAATGATTGCTAAGACAACAGTAGCGAGTCTTTAGATTAAATAAAAACACCCCCAAACTAACCCAACATGTTTAGCTTGATTCAAAACCCCAAATCCTTTCGGCCATCCTGTCCCCCTCTACGGACAGTCAACTTCAAAAATTCATATCTATTGGTACATAAGTATAAATAGGGCTTTCTCAGACTTTCTAGAAATATAATTAAATTATCTAACTAAACCTAGTTGGTGAGCCTCCCAGATTCGGCCATCTTTTACCCACACCATCCAGTTTTCTAAAAAACAGCAGTTTCCTATCGGGTCCTCTGGACAGTGCACTAAAACTATCATAACTTTCAGCCCGGGTGTTAGATTCATGATTTCTTGACCTTTCTGGAAAGCTACGGAAATTATATACAACTTTCATAATATGGAGATCCTCTGATTCTCCTGTTTTCTAATCGCCCAAACCAATCTACCGAAACCTGACAGAAAATCTCGCGATCTGCAGAACAGTCTTACAAGAAACATCATAACTTCTAGTACAAAGGTCCGATCGATGCGTTCTAGCACTTCATGGAAAGATAAAGACGTCCTCTACAACTCTCTAGGAGAAGTCCAGATCTGATTTCCCACGAAACTACCCCAAAACAGCCGTCCAACGAAATCTGTCCTAGCAGTCCAGAATACCGACATTGAAACAACTAGTAAAAAATGCATCTAATTGGGGAACAACGGGGATTACCCTTGACGAACCAATGCAGATTACGATGAACACCACGCAATCGCTCTTTTCCCCTTCCTCTTCTCCTTCTTCTTCCCTTCCCTCTTCCTCCTTTCTTCCCTGTTTTCTCTGCCATGGCAGCACAAACTCTGCCGCGGCAGCCAATGACCTCGCCGTGGTAGCCACAAACCTTGCCGTGGCAGCAGTTCTATTGGTGGCGGCTGTGTGGGGGAAGAGGGGGTGCGGCCAGCAAGGAAAAAAGGAAAAGGGAGGTTGGGGGAGGCGGCTAGGGTTTGGGGGAGGGGCGCCTCCCCACCCCTTATGGCCGGCCAACAGCTGGGCCAAGGCCCAAGCCCAGGTTGCTGGGGTTTTTGCAGAAATCCCCCGTCTAAAAACCCTGTTAAACCCTTTTCTATCTGGTCTTTCTCCCCAATTAATCTATTCTCTCTCGAATCATATTTGGGGTATTACAATTAGCTTCAGACATATATAAGTGAAGAATAGAACCCAAAAAAGCATTTTAAGCCACAATCTCAAATCTCTTGAAAAACTCTCCCCCTCAACACAAGAAAGGCAGAGTTAGCAAATTTCTCTAATATCTCTCTATTCTCTTTAATTTCTCGTAAAGCACACCAAATCTCTCCCCATTTGGCAATGTATTCATCAAGAGAATTCAAAGAAGGAATAATTCTAAGAAGGAGCAATGAGAGTAAAAATTAAGAAGCTTTGTAGATTATACAAATCATTGTGCATTGATTAAATAAAGGAACTAAGCCATATTTTTTAGTAGAGCTATCTAGATCATATAAAATCATATATCATATAGCAATGTCAAAACCAGTCTTGACATTATTAAGCAATTTATATTAATAACATGCATCTGAACAATGACCAAATCAATTATAAAGAGCACAATGAGATATCACAACAAAAAGTCAAAGCCTAAAAGTGAAGTAAATTTTAAATCCAGATAAGCTAGCAGTCTCATATAACAACCTATTGCTCCACAATCAATTCATAGGCATGTGGCATGCTTGTAGCATACTTCTTTTCATAATGAAATGCTTGTAGCATACTTATTTTAAATGGTTGCATGCTTGAAGCATAATTCTTTTTATTTATACACTTTTTGTGCCTTCTTCATTTTGTGTACCATGGCATGCTTGAAGAATACGTCTTTTCAATTGTCTCTTTCTTTTTCTATAACATGCCAAATTGAGTGATCATAAAAAGATTGCAATATGAAACATGCGAGCCTCATAGTTAAGATTTAAAATAAGACTCACATTCATGCTAATCCTTTTCGATGAACATCGTAGCATACTATCTATAATCAATCTAGTCAAAGTATTCTGCCATGTCATATTTTAGTTCAAGTATAGTAAATTAATTATAACTAGTCATGATCAAATCTACACAATATATGTGTAATATGATAAAGAGAGCTCTACAACTCATTTAATTTCAATGGCTTGGACTTGTTGATTTATTTGACAAGTATAATAAACAAAGTTTCTGAAAATTTTAAACCACAAGGTCCCCCTCAGAATAATCCCACAAGATATAACACACTCAACTCACTTCGCAAATAAGCAAAACGAGAAGTATCAACTGATTTCGTGTGAATATCAGCAACTTAAGAATCTAACAAGATGTAAGACAATATCACCTTTTCCACATGGTCTCTTAGAAAGTGAAATATCTTGGAAGCCATCAAAGAGAGTGAAGAACCATCAAGTGTTCCAATCAAGCAATGATGTAAAAGACCGGAATATAATCTAGCTCATGTTCTCCATCCTTGTCAACTGTTCTTACATCACATGAAACATCGGTCTCACAGTATTGGGGTTAGTGAAATAAGATCTAGGAATCCAATACTGAGACACACGACGTACAGGAGCAACAAAGTTAGAACCAAAATCACATGCATGTGTGTGATCAGAATGCTGAAAAGAACGTGAATTATTTGAATTAAATCCCAATCTAGCATGTGAAGAATATTTAAACCATCATAAAAGTTTTCTAAAAACATAGCTTTCACATTTATTCTAGAAACAAAAGAGATTGTACGTTTTTGTCTAAAGCATTTAATCTTTCTTTCTTCTCTTAACACGTCTAAAGCAAAACTCATGCAAATGTCCATCTCTTCCACAGTAGGTGCAATGAAATTTAACACATTTAGAATTCTTTTGAAATGATAAGCTAGCACCTACAGCATTAGCAATTGAAGTTTGCACAAAACCAGTAGAGTTAAACACAGTTTGCTTTGATTCAGATTTTACTTCAATTTTTCTAGGTTCAAGAAGCTTAACAACCTTAGGAGGATTATTCTTGGCATGTTCAACACAATTAATCCTAGACCATGATTTTTCACACTTGTTTTTGACTTGTCTAGAATCATATTCAAAATTTTCTTGCGAAAAGAAAATATCTCTAAAGTGTCTTTTAGGTACTCATTCTCTTTAGCTAGAGTGGGACAAGTTGTGCATTTAACAAATTCATTCATAAGATTCTTAGAAGCATTAGACTGAGCCAATCTTTCTTTTCAGCAAAATCATTAAGTTGTCTAGTCAAAATTTCTATTTCACTGTTAAGCTTAGGAAAATTAGAACAAGAAGATATCTCATGATAAAGCATCTGTTGAATTGTTTCTTAAGATGAATTAAGTCTAACTTTTAGCATTTCATAATTAGAGCAAGTTTTAGATATAACATTTGAAATGTTTGACTCTAAACATGTAGAAGAACTAAATTTGAGCTTTGCAATTCCATCATTTGCAAGTTTTAACTTTTCACCACAAGAGTCATGTGTCAATCTTAATTCATCAAGTTTAGCAGTTACATCACTAAGTTAAACCAAGTTTGAGGCATTAATTGTTCTAGCAGATTCCAACTCAGTATGTGAAACTTGACAAGACTCACAAGATTCATCATCAGGAATAGAAGCTCTAAGTCTATTGATTTTAGAATTTAAGCTTTCAACAACAAAATCATGATTTTTAATTTTCTTTTTATACTTTTTGAGCTCCTTTGTCAATCTAAGCACATCACAAGATAAACCAGTATAAAAAGGTTTTACCTCATTAGGATCACTGTAAAGATCATCATCGTTGAGCTCCTCACTGTTGGCCATAAAACACATCCCTGTGAAGTCCACCTCCTTTGCCTTCTTACCAATGTTCTCATCGTCGTTTTTAGAATCATCATCAATCAAAACAATCCCATTAAGTGCTGAAATTATCTTGTTAACTACCATGCAATAATTGTGCTTCTTGTTTCGATCAATCTTGATTTTAGTTTGGGGCAATTTATCTTAATATGTGGTCTAGCTCACCACATTCATAGCATTTGATTGGAGCTCCTCTCCATGTTGATCTGATGTTGTTAATTGCCTTGGTCACCCTGTTGGAGAGAAGTACAAGCTGCTCTTCTGGAATTTTCTCTAATTATTTATCTGAAATAGAGCTCATGTGTTGGAGAGAAGTACAAGCTGCTCTTCTGGAATTGCCTTGGTCACCCTGTTGAAGGCAAGAACTGTCAGCTTAGTTAGTCACTAAGCCCAAAGAATTAGTCCTGACCAAAATATCAATCTCATGTGTTTTTATCTTGGAATAAAGATCACTTAAAGTGAGTGTTTTCATATAAACAAATGATTAATAGTAGTGACTAAGACATTCCAAACAGATATATCCAAAGCATTTAAAATTTGACGAGCATTGTCAGAATCAGAATATGTCACATCTACAGATTGCAAATCACTAACAATTTTATTTAAGCAATAAAAAAGAGCATCTACTGATTCTCCAGATTTTATCTCAAATTTAAAATACTCCTTTTTAAATTAATTCTGACTCACACCTTTAACAGATTTAGATCCTTAATGATAATCGGTCAGAGTGGTCTAAATTTTATTTACAGATTTAAAGTGAGCAATTTTGACAAACTCATTTCTATTTAAACCTTGCAACAAAATATTTCTTACCCTGTCCTCGCACGGCAACTTCCACTGCCGGCACGGCGGCGGCAACGTCGACGGGTGATCGGCACACCGGGCACGTCCTGTGAGACCACAGCCACATGTCGATGCACCGTACCCTTCGTGGAACAGGTGCGTGCACGCTGGCAGCTGCTTCACCACCTCCATTGGCCTGATCTCGCCGAGGCAGACCGCGCACTCGTCGCCCCCTCCGCCGCCTCACCCCTTCTTCTCGTACTTGTACACCGGCAGGCTAGCGATCACGGCCGTGCCTAGCCCGACGGCCGGTTCCCGGGGAAGGGTGGCGATGGACGGCGCCGTCTCTCCAGTTTCTTGCTCGCGTAGGCGTTGCCCCCTGGAGCGACTGCGCACGCGGTCGCACAGCCCAGTGATGAGGAGGAAGGCGAACAAGATGGCGGCGATGCGCCCCGTGATGGGCCAGGGGACGCGGGCGACGTACAGCACAACGCAAGATACGGTCAACGGAGGGACGACGATGAGCGCGAGCTTGAGCGGCATGACGTCGCCGATTGATTCACTCCGATTAATCGGATTTTCGTGGGTGTGGATTTTAGTTTTTCTGGAATCGGATGGATCAAATGGTCGTCAGCGTGTTTCCTAGTTGGGTTATTCCAATTTCCATGTGTCTGTGCCGGCCGGTGACTCAGAGCTTATCGGTCGCGACAACCCATCTTGTAGTTTACGTGCTCAGATTGATCCGATCAGGCATACTAACGGCGTGTAATTCTTGTTGTAAGGTCTTACGACCTCCCAGGACCTTTTACGACTTGTTAGAGTCGTTTACAACCAGATAGAATTGAGTACGACCGGTCCTGGAAGCTTACGACCAGTTCCGATCGCCTCAATCTCCTCCGATCGTTTTTTCAACGTGGTCGTAAATTTACTGTAGCAATTTTCGACCGCTCTGCGATATCGCTGCCGCTGCCTTCCTTCAGCCGCTCGAGATACCGTGATCGAAGCCTTCTACGATCACGCAATGATGCTGGCGATCACTATTCACCGTAGTCGAACACCCTTTCGACTACGTTCACTTCCTTCAACGTGATCGGAGTCACTTTCAATCATGTACTAACCTTCTCAGCGTAGTTGTAAAATCACTGTTCCTTTGCCGTGGTCGTAGCGCCTCCCGACTATGCCTGCTGGAACTTTGCCGTGGTCGTAACTCCTCCCGATCACGCTTGCGGTGATCGTGAGTCCTTCCGACCACGTCTTGCGCAAATACACAATAAAACAATGCTCTGTGTTTCTCCCTCTTTTTGGTCTTTTCTCAATTGCTTGGTACATCGAATACATGGCTCTAAGCCTCTTTTTATACCCGGCTGTTCGAATTCAACACGGGTTCTCAAACCTACTCCGACTCCGAGTCTAATACGACTTCGACTCTGTTTCCAACTACGACTTTGAATTGCAGCTGCAATTCGACTTCGATTACACCCAAATTTTGCACATGACTCTAAAACAAGACTATTTACAACATTCTCTCCCTAATCTTGTTTTTCCACTTCGATCATGCCAATTTTCTTCCTCATCTCTGAAAACTTTATCCGCCCCAGCGACTTTGTCAATATGTCTGCTTTCTGTTCTTCGGTTCTGATGTAGTCGATAGCGATCTTCCCCTCTTCGACACAATCTCTGATATAATGATATCTTGTGTCTATGTGTTTACTTCTATCATGTAGAACCGGATTCTTGCTCAGCGAAATAGCCGATTTGTTATCAACCCTGAGTGTTACTTTCTGAATTGCTTCATCTGACAATTCGACAATTCATTCAACTTCATAAGAAGAGATTGCAACCACCTTTGCTGATCGGACTCTCCCCAAACACAAACATTATGCCTGTCGTGCTCTTTCGATCGTCGACATCTCCGCCATGTCGCTATCATCAGAGCCCGTCCACCGCAACGACTTCCCATCTCCTCTCTTGTACCAATCCGAGATTCGAGTACCTTTGATGTATCTCGGGATGTGCTTCACGGCATTCATATGCTCTGAGTCGGTTTCTCCATGAAACGACTTACGATCCAATCGCAAACGAGATGTCCGGTGGTGTGCACCGATACCGTAGACTTCCGACAATGCTCCTATAAGTCGTAGCATCAATTGGTGATCTGGGCCTGTCTTGCTCAATTTCGATGATTCTCCATTGGGGTTTGACATGGATTGCACTCTTCCATACCGACTTCTCCGGATCTTTCGAGCGTATCCCGACTGACAAAGTGTTATGCCGTTGTCGGTTTGATTGACTTCAATGCCGAGGTAGTAGCACAGAAGTCCCAAATCAGTCATTTTGAACAGCTTCTTCATCTCCTCTTTAAACCTCATAATTTCCTTGGATTTGATCCGTTGATGATCAAGTCGTCCACATATACACCCACGATCGCCTTGACTTTGCGTCTCCTCTCGTGTACACAGCATGTTCGGAGTTATTCCTTCTGAAACCGAGTGTCGTAAGGCTTTTGTCGAGTTTCAAATTCCATGCACGTGGTGCTTGCTTGAGTCCATAGAGAGCTTTGTTCAACTTCAAGACTTTCTCAGCTTGCTTTCTGGACTGAAAACCCGGCGGTTGAGAGACATAAACTTCCTCCTTAATGTCTCCGCTCAAAAACGCCGTTTTCACATCCATGTGGTGAATTTCCATCCACCGCTTGTCGCCAATGCAAGAAGTAGTCGATAGTCTCCATACGAGCTCTTCGGGCAAAGACTTCTTCGTAGTCGATGCCTTGTTTTTGAACATACCCTTTCGCCACAAGTCGTGCTTTGTGTTTTATGACTTCTCCCTTGGAATCCTTCTTTACCTTGAAGATCCACTTTAAACCGATTGCTCGATGACCCTTTGGCAAATCGGTGAGTTCCCATGTGTCATTCTCTTCAATTGACTTCAGCTCTTCCCGCATAGCTGCTCTCCAAGATGCATCTCCTTTGCTTCTTCATAGCTTCCAGTTCTTCTGCGATGTAAAGCAAGAGCTCTTCGATCGCATCGTTCGGTTTGTGCATAAATCTCACTTATGCTTCTCATCTTCGACATTCTATCGTTCGAATATTCTTCATCAGACTCTTCTTCATTAGGTGAGACTTCCTGATCATCAGCACCGATCGAATTTTGGCTTTGAGATGTGGTCATAGCTTCTTCCGTATTGTCAGCATCGACTGCTTCGACTTCGAAGGTTACCCACTTCGACATGTCTTTCTCAATGTCCTCGTGTTCTTCCCACTCCCAATGTTTGTTCTCTTCAAGACCACGTCTCGCTCACATGAATCTTCTCTTCTACCGGATCATAGCACTGTATGCCTTGGTGCTCGGTTCCGAGCCAAGACAGATCATCCGTCGGCTCCATCGTCTAGCTTCTTGAGATAAGTGGATGGCTTCACATGGGCTAAGCATCCAAGACCCTTAGATGCTCGACATTGGGTTTTCTTCCGACCACTGCTCATATGGAGTGACTCCATCCGGTGATCGCGTGGTCGCACGATTTAGCGGATAGACAAGATGTCGCATCGCTTCGCCCAAAGTCTCCGGCAGAATCGGCTCTTCAACGCACTTCGTGCCGCTTCGACCACGGTCCGGTTTCTTCTTTCTACGACTCCGTTTTGTTGAGGTGAATACGGAGCCGTGAAGAGTCTTACAATACCCTTCTCTTCACAAATCGAGTCGAACTCTTTCGCGAGGAATTCTCCTCCTCGATCTGACCTGACCGACTTTACCTTTTTGTCGACTTCGTTTTCGACAAGAGTTATGAACTTCTGAAAGTTCGTCTTTGCCTCATCTTTGCTCTTCTGCATGTACACCCACATGGCTCTTGAATAGTCATCCACGATCAACATGAAGTATTGATTCCCGGCATCATGCGAGGTGTGATTGGTCCGCATGCATCCACGTGAACCGGTTCGAGTGGTTGCGGCTCAAACTCATCTGCTGTGGAAACTCGCTACGAGTTTGTTTCGCCACCGCACGCCCTTCGCAGACTTGCTCGGGTGGTCGATTGTCGGTAATCCGACCACCATCTCTTTTCCGCCATCGTGTTGAGACTCGAAATTCAGATGTCCGAATCTTGCGTGCCATAGCCAGGCCGTATCATCGGTTGTAGTCTTCATACACTTCGGCTCAAGCTTCAATTTGAATTTTGTACGACGGTTTACCGTTCTCAGACTTTCATCGCCATCCGCCGGTGTGGTCGTACATCTTCAGATAGGTGTCTTTGAGTTCAATCCGACAACCTTCTTCACTCAATTGTCCAAGGCTTATAATGTTGCTTCGTAGACTCGGTATGTAATATACATTCGACAATCTCCTCTGGCTTCCATCCTTGCATCGCATCGATCGTGCCTCTCCCTTTTATCCAATGGTCGAACCGTCTCCGAACTGTACTCTTCCAAGCACATTCTTATTTAATTCGTAAAACATTGAGTACGTACCCGTCATGTGGTTGCTGGCTCCGTTGTCGAGATACCAGTCTGCCGTCCGCTCTTGAGTCTGCTCTCCTTTCTCCAACAGACTCGGAAACACTTTCTCCTCGTTTAATAGAACCATTGTCGGTTCGTCATAGTCTGAGCGACAACAAAGAATGTCGGCTCTTTGTGCTCATCCGTTTGAGCCAGGTTTGCTTCCTCTACTTTCTTCTTACTCGCAATGCAGCATAGTGACCATACTTCTTGCGCTTATGGCATCGATGTGGCTCCGACATTCGGCAACAGAATGTCCAAATTTCTCGCATGTGTAGCATCGGATATCGACTTGTCATGCGGTGATTGCTATCTCCACGCCACCACGACCTCCCGACCACCTCTTCCACGGCCACTCGCCATAGCCTCGCCCTTGTCCTCACCCATGAGACGCGCGCGCGGCCACGACCACGTCCACGACCGCCCCTTGATGACGATTCTCCTCGGTTCCTCGTGTCATCCTTTACAAACAATGCTTGTTGGTTGTAAGGCCCTTTTCCTTCATTGTCGGCTTGGTAACTTTTCAGAAGCTGCTCGTGTGCTCTGAGCGCCCCAGTTACCTCCTCCACCTTCATCTTCGAGAGGTCTTGTGAGTACGTGATCGTAGTTACGACCGGGAGAAACTTCTCCGGCAGTACTCGTAGATACTTCTTCACCGCCACCTCATCTTTCAAGTCGTCGCCGAGAGATTTGATCTCGTTTACGACTTCATTAAACTTCCCAGAGAATTCTTCCACTGTCTGGTCTCTTCCCATCTTCAATGATTCAAACTCACTCCTCAATGTTTGAAGTCGAACTTCCTTCACTCGATCTACTCCTTGGTGCATTATCTGCAGAGTAGTCCAGACGTCTTTCGCCGTCTCCTTGCCGACCAGCTGTCGCATCATCGAGTCGGGCACAGCTTGATAGATCGCTGCCATCGCCATCTTGTCGAGATGATCATCGAGGACCTTGTCCTTCTCCTTCGGTTCAACCGCACCCCAGACTCCCTGTGCGATCATGTTGACCTTCATCTTCATCGCCCAGATCGGGTAATTATCCGAACTGAGGATCGGGTACTACAAATGACACGCTTTCCTTCATCTTTGAAGCCTCCGCCATGGTTCACCGAGGCTCGATACCAATCGTTGTAAGGTCTTACGACCACCGGGACCTTTACGACTTGTTAGAGTCATTTACAACCAGATAGAATTGAGTACGACCGGTCCCGAAGCTTATGACCAGTTCCGATCGCCTCAATCTCCTCCGATCGTTTTTTCAACGTGGTCGTAAATTTCTCAGTAGCAATTTTCGACCGCTCTGCGATATCGCCGCCGCTGCCTTCCTTCACCGCTCGAGATACCGTGATCGAAGCCTTCTACGATCACGCAGTGATGCTGGCGATCACTGTTCACCGTAGTCGAACACCCTTTCGACTACGTTCACTTCCTTCAACGTGATCGGAGTCGCTTTCAATCATGTACTAACCTTCTCGGCGTAGTCGTAAAATCACTGTTCCTTTGCCGTGGTCGTAGCGCCTCCCGACTACGCCTGCTGGAACTTTGCCGTGGTCGTAACTCCTCCCGATCACGCTTGCGGTGATCGTGAGTCCTTCCGACCACGTCTTGCGCAAACACACAACAAAACAATGCTCTGTGTTTCTCCCTCTTTTTGGTCTTTTCTCAATTGCTTGGTACATCGAATACATGGCTCTAAGCCTCTTTTTATACCCGCCTGTTCGAATTCAACACGGGTTCTCAAACCTACTCCGACTCCGAGTCTAATACGACTTCGACTCTGTTTCCAACTATGACTTTGAATTGCGGCTGCAATTCGACTTCGATTACACCCAAATTTTGCACATGACTCTAAAACAAGACTATTTACAACAATTCTCCGGCCTTAGCGTTAGCTGTGTTCCTCGCAAAAGAGATAGCTGTGTTTGGATTTGATTTTTGGCTTGTTTAGGCTCCGTTTTGAATACGTGGATTTCATAGGCTATGAGAATCATGAGTTAAAAATAGCGCTAGTGTGTAAAAAAAATGGAAAAGTATTTGGATTCTCTCAAACTTTGATTACATACACAAAAAGTATTTTAATTTATTACACACAAATAATATTAGTAGATTTTGTTATCTTTTTTTATTTGTGAAGTACCCAGTACAACTCATAGATGCCCACACACGTACACCACCACTTGCATGCACTCACACACACACCACGATGTCTATAGAAGACTAGAAAAGCGGAGCTTGATAAAGAAATGACGAAGTCACAACCAATGCCTCACTTACGATGGGCACGTCGCCTCCCACTGAAAGAAATCCTCCTAAATGAGACACACAGAGCCAAACCTAGTGTTTGAACCCTAGTGGACTGGGGGTACAACCACCTCCACTAGCTACCTAAACCAAGCTTGGTTCTCTAGTAGATTTTGTTGTCAAAAGTATTTGATATCATCATACTTTTATCTTTTTAGTAAGTGTAATGGTCATTGTGCGATGAGAAACTACAAATGAAAGAGAATGTAGATGGGCCCTTGGAGACATTGCCAAGGCTAAGGACCGAGGTGAATAATAAACTAGAAGATGAAGGAAAATGAACGAAAAATGAGACCACGACGAAGCTCTATGAAGTGTCAGTGGCTGGAGAGGTGGACGAAGGTGGCGGTGTGATAGCGTTGGGCGATAGAGCGCCTTTGGCTAGAAGAGGGCTCAGTGTGAGAGTACGCAAGGAGTGAGATTGAGAGTTGGGATGGTTTCAGGGAGTCTTTGCAGCACAAAAGGGCTGGGCGCAGGGACCTAAGTTCATCGGAGGAGAGCTAGTAGTGACAAAGTGGTGGTGCAAAATAGAGCTATGGCGGTGATGGCATAGACAACAATTGGATGCTAAAGCAAGAGCGCATAGGGATCAAAAGCTCACCATGAACACGATAACAGGGTCGGTGACAATGGAGGTGGTCAAAGATGACCAGATGATGGTGAACAGAGATTGTGTTGCTAGCTCGAATGGGGGCGGAGCTCCATAGCATGAACGAGCTGAAACGAGGCAAGCCATGAGGTTCAATGGGTCATTACGGTGTTGGAAAGGCCCATGGCCAAGGCAAGAGCTCACCAGAGGAGTGAGAACAGCAAAGGCGGTGGTGCGATGACGGTGTCTACAGTGCCAGCCAACATCGGAGAGAGACGCTGTCTACAATGCCAGCCAACTTTGGAGAGAGACGTCTGCAAAGGAGCATGGTAGTGGATTTAGGAGTGTACAAGGATAGTGAAAATGACCATTGCACGATTAGAGCCTTATTGGAGATGGAACTACACATCGGTGATGGCAGTAGCTAGAGTTGAGGAAGACGAGCTCGATATGGTGAATCACTACAAGGATGGAGAAATTGATTGAGGGGATTCCAAATCAAAGGGATTTGACGCGAAGTGACATAGATAGAAGGTTAAGATCTCACAAAGACAGACGTTGGCCATGATGGAGCACAACAGCGGGTGTGCACTAGAGCTGAGGACATTGACCGTGTTCCGTGTGGCTCGGTGAAGGAGATGAGCTATAACTGGGCAAAATGGAAGTAGTAAGGGTAGCTAGGGTTTTGACATGGTCAGTTACCCTTTTTATGGTGAAACGAGGGTGCTCTTCTCCTTGAGAAATCACGGTTACATGGGAGAAGGTGTGAGAACTCTGGTGGTAATGGCTTTCGGTAGACGCCAAGCTCGGCTTGATTGGTGGGCGAGGGCTGTGGATGTCATAGGAGTTAAAATGGTAGGTTGAACGGTCGGAAACCATGACGCTACAGTAGCTTGGGAATTCCTCTCCCGTTCTAGGTGTGGTGCCAGGAGGATGGCAACTAGGCCAAAACATGAGATGGGCCAGGCTGAGAGGGAAGGATTCAGCCCATGGATGGAGTAGGATTTTGAAATCACTTTCTAATTGATTTAATTGTAGAAATTAATTTTGAATGATTTAAAATTATTTATAACTCAAATAAATTATTTCTAGGATCTAGTCCTATTTTAATTAAATTCAAAATTTCATTTTTAGCTGCTAAAAAATAAGAAAACATTTTAAGTAAAAGCTAGAAAATTTAAAAAGCCCCAAAATGCATAAATGATGCTTTTGAAAATAATTATGCTAGAGAATTTTGGGATTTTACAGACCTACCCCTATAGAAGAATCTCGTCCTCGAGATTCAAATGACTTAGGAATAAGATATGAGAACTCGGCTCTAAGGCGGTCTTTATGCTCCCATGTTGTGTCATCTTCGGTGTGGTTGATCCATTGCACCTTGCACATCTTGATAGTCTTGCTCCTTGTGTGGCGCTTAGCATCCTCCAATATCTGAATCGAGTGCTCTATGAGGTCTTATTGCAACTCGATATTTTCTAATGGCATTTGCTCATTCGGAACTTAGAGACACCTATTCAACTGAGACACGTAGAATACATCATGTATGTCTGAAAGCTCAGACAACAACTCCAATTGGAATGCTGCTTCTCCTATTTTTTTTTCCACTATTCGATATGGTCCAATATATTGTGGTGCTAACTTGCCTTTGACTTGAAACTGCAAATGCCTCGGAGTGGAGTAGCCTTAAGATACACATAGTCATTTGGTTCAAAGCTCAACTCATGACGACAATGGTCAACGTATATCTTTTTCCTTGACTGTACTTCCTTCTAGCAGCTTCTTTTCAACTAAATTTTCTTTTCAGCTTCTTTGATCGACGCTGGTCCAAACACTCATCTTTCCCTGGTCTTGGACCACTTGAGAGGTGTTCCACACTTCCTTCCATGCAAAGCTTCAAATGGGAACATCTAGAGACTCATTTGATAATGATTATTGTTATTGTGTGAAAACTCGGCGCACGGTAAACATTTCTCCCAGTTTGGTCCGTAGGATAGCACACATGCTCTAAGCATATCCTCCAATATTTAATTGGTCCTTTTAGTTTGTCCTTCCGTTTGAGGGTAGTATGCTGTTCTGAAGCTCAAATTGGTGCCCAAAACTTGTGCAAACTTTTCCAAAAGTGATAGGTAAATTGGGCACCTCGATCTGAAATTATCTCCATTGGTACACCGTGCATGCACACAATTATTGACATATATAGCTCGTTCAACTTAGCTCATCCATCAGTGGTCTTAACAAGTATCAAATGAGCAACCTTGGTGAGGCAGTCACCAAGTAGTCATATAGCATCATGCCCTTTCTGTGATCTAGACAATCCAATAATAAAATGCATTTCGACTTCCTCCCATTTCCACTCGGGTACTTGCAATGGTGTTTGACATTGACACTTTGACACACAGTAATAAACCGTATTGTCTCACTTTTCATCTCAAACCACTAAAATCTTTGTTTCAAGTCTTGGTACATTTTGGTGCCACTGGGTGGTATGGTATATGGTGCTTCATGAGCCTCTTTAAAAATTAACTTCTTAAGCTCCTTGTTATTTGGTACAACCAAGCTCCTCTTATACCAAATGGTACCTTGCTTATCCCTAGAAAATTCTGTAAGCACACCTATCTTCATACAATGCTTGGTTTTCTCGATATCTCTATTTTCACTTCGAGCTATCATAATTCGATGTTCCAAGGTCAGTTCCACTTCCAAGGTAGTGACATAACCTTCTTCTACCAACTCTAGGTTAAGGTGCTGAAATTCTTCATGTAGTGTTGGCTGCTTCTTTTTGATCAAGAGGTTGTTGCAATAGGACTTTCAACTTGTAACATCCCAAAAATTCGCTTTCTGTAAAATTTAATTTCAAATTAATTATTTTAAAGTATTTGAACTTTATTTGGATTTATCTGAATTTTATTTCAAAATCTAAAGCAAGAAAATGTATTTTAAATATTTTATTAAAGCCAAAGAGAGTTAATTTTATTTTTCCCAACCTTCCCTGAATTTTATATAATTTTTGAGAATTTTTGGAATTAAAAATCAATTTTAAAAGTTAAAAAGGTAATTTATAAAATTATTAAAAGCTAATTTGACTTTAAAAATATTTTTCCAAAGTCTAAAATAGCTGCAGGAATATTCTATGAATTTTCTTAATTTTTAGACATTACTTACTGTTTTCTAAGAATTTACTAAATTATCTGCTATTTTCTGAAAATTTAATCCGAAAATTAAATCCGGATTAATCTCAGGCCGACACGTGTCCAGCCTGGATTCAATCTATCCTTTTCCCTTGATTTAATCTAAGCCTTTCATCCTCACTTAAACCCCAACGGTCGAGATTGTGCCATGTGTCACCCATCTGGCTGCATACCCCTTCACCTCCGCTTCTCTCTCACCGACGAGTGGGCCCCACTTGTCATAACCTTCTTCCTCCTCCCTTTCTTCTTCCTCAAGCCCTCTCTCTCCTCTCCACCATAGCTGCCCACCCGAGCTCATTAATCGATCGTTTCTCTCCCCCTTAACTCTTAAGCGAGTGCGCGTTGAATGCCCCTCTTTACTCCCCACTCACCGCCGGCCGTTTCCCCTCCTTTAAACCTCGCAAACCGCTGGCCACATTTACTCTGGCGAGCGCAAACCGCCGGCCATTCCCTTCCCTTCTCCGCCTATAAATCTCTCTCTCCGTGCGCCAGCTCCTCCTTCGCCTCTCCCGTGCGCCGAAGCTCTTCTTCCCCTTCCTCCCCACGCCCGAGCTGCCCGTGCCGTGCTCTCCTTCTTCGCCGCCCGAAGGTGCTCCCGCGAGCAATTGCCGCCGGCTCCATCCGCTTCGCGCCTCACCGACGCCGCCCACGCCTTCCATATGCACCGGCCACCGCCCGCCACTCCTCGGCCGAGCCGTCCGCCCTCTCCCTCGCTGCTGCACCGAGCTCCATCACCGCCGCCCTCTCTCTCCTCCGCCGCCGCTCTCCTCTGGCCACCCCGAGCCCCGGCGCCGGTAAGAAGCACACAGCCGCCGCCGCGAGCCCGCGCTCCGGCGAGCTCGCTGCCTGTGGCCGCTGCGGTTGCCTATGCTCGGGTGACGTGGCCGTCACGTGGGCGCCGCATGGCACCACGCCAGCTGGGAGCACCACCTCGGCTTCATGATTGTCCGTGGACTCGGTCCACGGTAGACCGGGCCCACATGTCCGAAATTCAAATTTTAAATTCTGCTGACGTCAGCCTTACGTCATAAAAATCCTTTTCCTTTATAAAAATATTTCAGCCGAAATTAAATTCTTGCTGACGTCATAAATAGCCATTCTCAGTACAAAAATAAATCAGAAAATCTGTCTTTTTCTTTTTCTTCTAATTAAACTTTCGGAGGCCCTAGCTTTCTCATTTTAACTCCGTTTTGACCCGTTCAAGTTTCTAAATTCTTATAAAATCCTAAACTACACAAATATACACTCTTTTTGAATTTTATTTGAATTTATGTTTATTTATTTTTGTTTATTCTGTCTTTTCACGTTTAGAACCCATCATTGCCAAAGACTTTCCCGACCTGCAGCAAGAAGGTCCAGACAGCGTGCAAGAAGGCAAGTCTCCTTTGAACATTTTGTACCTATATTTGAGAAATGCTTTTTATTAATTTAAATTTATTTGCCATGTACCTTTGTAACTTTAGGACTTCCTTTGTCTCAGTAATGAGAGTATTATAATCCTTTGCTAAATATTAGAACGATAGTAAATGCTTAGTCAAGCTATTAAACCTTTGTAACCTTGGAATGGAAAAATTATATTTCATCGATCTAGCCTCTTATTCAGAATTTGGTGGCGATTGGTGTTGCCACTGTTCTTTTAAAAATAAAATAAAATAAAATAAAATATGAAAATTGTTTTAGACCAGGGCAGATGGTTAGATTGGATTGGTGCGGTTTTATCACGAGATTTTGTAAAGTGTATGTTCCGCCCTAGTAGATTATGGACCAACTCTTGTGTTTGTCCATACTGAGCATTACCGTACAACCCCAAGTCTATATGGGTATGAACTTGCTGACTAACTTACGATAGTCTAGTTTAGGTACTACCAGTGGAAAGTGGGTGCTAGAGATTTACTGGTTTATTCATAGTGAGGGACGGGGTTTTACTGTACTCATATGGCGCAAGAGGGGGCTTCTGACTGGGTGGATTTAACCCTTTAGCGGTGAAACCTCAGTGGGTGGTGTCTAGCTAGACTAGAGTGAGGTAAAAGCTTTGTGATATTTTATCTGGGTCTCATGCCAAAGGAAGCATGGTGACTGTTAGGATAATTTATCTCTTGGGGGTAAAGTTGTACATCCTCTACAGAGTGTTAAACTATTCGAATAGCCGTGCCCACGGTCAAGGGCGGGCAAGGAATGCATTCACATGGTAGATCTTTGATTTTGGTTTTTAATAACAAAGTTTTGGTATCTCGAGAGTGGAGGGAACTCTCGGAAGGGTATCCTGGCGGTTGGAGCCAGTGTGGGTGGGTGGAACCCGTAGTTTTAAACCTTAGCGGTTAGAACTGGTTAATTAGTGTTGGTGGATAGAATCTTCACTATAAAATACTTGATAGTTTCGGTTAAAACAATTACTTATTGTTGGAATAGTCCCACATTGGTTGTGGAAGGGCAAGGGACATAACTTAAAAGTGGGGGAGTCCCTCACCTCATTGGCTAGCTTTTGGGGTGAGAAGGCCCTTACGATCCAACAAGTGGTATCAGAGCCCGGTTCTAACATCTCTGGCCCAATGGACACTAGAGTGTGAATGCCTGATGGACTGTGACCCCGAGGGACCGTCGGTGCACGGTGAAGGGACCCTGAGGGACCGTCGGTGTACGGTGAAGGGGCGGTGAAGGGCTGAGGGACACCAATGTGTGAAGGGGGAGATTGTTGGAATAGTCCCACATTGGTTGTGGAAGGGCAAGGGACATAACTTAAAAGTGGGGGAGTCCCTCACCTCATTGGCTAGCTTTTGTGGTGAGAAGGCCCTTACGATCCAACACTTTTTAAATTAATGCCTTCGAAAATATTTAATGGTATTTGAAATAAAATATTTAATGGTTACCGATAAGGTAATGTCACTAAATTTTTGTACTATGCACCACTGCTACCAACCATGCCCCCTTGCATGAACACACAACCAAGTCTATGGAGAGATGCATCACAATAGATATTAAACTCTTGTGTATATCCAGAAAACTAGCACTAGTGATGAGGTCAACCTTTTCTTCAATTCTTGAAAAATTTTCTCACATCCTACTGTCCATTCAAACTTGTTTTCCTTCTTAAGAAGTTAGGTCATTGGTCTTGCAATTTTGAAGAAGTTTTCAATGAGTAGATGGTAATATCTGGCCAAACCGAGAAAGCTCCGAAAGTCCGTAACAATTTGGGGCTGTGTCCATTCAACCACAACCTTAACCTTGCTTGGATCCACAACAACTCCACCTTTGGACAACACATGAATCAAGAATGCAACCTATTTTAACCAAAATTTGTACTTGCTAAATTTCACATACAACTTATGCTCTCAGAGCTTCTCCAATACTAACCTCAAATGATATTCATGCTCTTCTTCACTTCTTGAATATATGAGAATATCATCTATGAAAATAACCACAAACATGTATAGATACTCTATAAATACTTTATTCATCAAGTTCATGAAGTCGATGGGATTGTTGGTCAATCCAAATGACATTACGGTGTACTCATACAACCCATAATAGGTGATGAAGGCTGTGCTCGAAATGTCCTCAGATCTGATCTTGAGTTGAAAATAACCCAATTTTAGGTCAATCTTGGAGAAAACACGAGCACCATTCATTTGGTCAAATAAGTCATCAATCCTTGGCAGTGGGTATTTATTCTTGATGGTCACCTCATTCAACGATTAGTAGTTGACACACATTCTCAAAGTGCCATCCTTATTCTTAATAAATAACATTGGTGATCCCTATGGTGATGAAGTTGGTCTAATAAATCCCTTGGCTTGCTGCTCCTTAGAGTTGCTTCTTCAATTCAACTAATTCATCCACATGTATTCTATACGGTCTTTTTGAAATCATTGTTGTTTTGGGTAGCAACTCAAACACAAATTCTATATCTCTATCTGATGGCATCCCGATCAACTCTTATAGAAACACATTAGAATACTCACATACCACTAGCATTTGACTTATTTCCACCCTTTGAAGACTATTGAGAGTAGTGCAAATAGCTCAATCAACCTTGGCTTGATCTCTACTCAGGTTCCAATTCCATTGATTAAGGAAACATATTTTCTTGCATAATCTATTTGACCCTTATTCTTGGATAACCAATCTATCCCCAAGAATCACATCGATCCCGCATGAGACAAGTACTATCAAGTCTGCTACAAAGTCCACCCTTTCTATCTTTATCTTTACCCTGGGACATACAAACTTAGTCCTCATTTCTGATTTGGGTGACTTTATTACCATAGTTTGATCTAAGATATTCATAGGCATTTCATGTTGTGTGGTAAAACTCTTGGTGATAAAATAATATGATGCTCCAGAATCGAATAAAACAGTAGCAGGTTGTGAGTTGACATAGAAGGTCCCTAACACAACATCCAGTGCTTCCTAGGCTTCCTCAACTGTCATATGGTTCACTCTCCCATGTCCAAAATTTTAGGATTACTGTGGGGTTGGATCCTGAGCTTGCTGTCCATGATGACCTTGGGCTTCCATTTGGTTCTTGAATAGCACATCCTGAGGATTTGAATGGATTAGAACTTGATTTTTCGGTGGGCATCAGTTAGAATAGTCCCATCTCTACAATTGAAGCAAGTGACTCCTGTTGCTGCATTTCCAACACCTTCGGGTGGCTTCCCACCTCGGTGGTGGTGGTGTGGGCAAACATGCAGTAGGTGGCTGCCCTACACGTGGCTTTAGTAAACTACTGCTTGCTGATTTCTGTGCTGCCCATTTGCACTTGCATGACTCCTCAAGTGCACAGGGCTTGTCTTCCCATGTGATGGCCTTGTTCACCAAGGTCTAGAAGTCCAAAAAGTCCAACAGGTGAGTGTTAGCTATAGCTCTTGGTTGAGGTGATCCCTGGAAAATTCCATGCTTATAGCTTCATTAGGGATGTCAATGGGAGCATAATGGGCATGATAGTAGAAATGGTGAAGATACTCAGTCACTGCATGTTGCCTTGCTTCAATTCTTTGAACTCCTTCATGATGTCCATAAGGCTGGTTGGAATGTGAGCCTTACGGAAAGCCTCCTTGAAAGCATTCCATGTAATGACTTTCCCTTCTTGTTGCATGGCACAAAAATTATCCCAACATACACTTGCTACACCCTGAAGCTGATAAGTGGCATACAACATCTTCTCATTGTCACTGCATTGGAGTACCTCTAATTTCTTCTCAATGGCTCTCAACCAATCATCAGCATCAAGTGGTTCTTTGAAATAGGAGAATACCAGCGGGCGAGTCCTTAGAAAATCTCTCAACTTGGATTGTTGTTGATTCACTACGGTTCCACCTTCACTTATTGCCACAGGGACCATACTCATGTGGACAGTGTTTTGAGTGATCTACTAAAGTATGAGAGTATGTGCATGTTGATTTTGCTTGATTGTGGTAAGCACTTGGACCACTGATAGATCCTCAGGCAGTGCTGGACCATGGTCCTTACCTTGCTGATTTGGAGATGATCTTGCTACTCTGAGGGATTAGAAGTCTACTGTTTAGACTGCTGCACGGTCGTCTCTTTTCCTCTTTGTGGTTGTGATCCAAAAACCTCATTGCTACCCAAAAGCTAAGTCCTTGAATGAGTCCTTGATCCGGTCATCCTATCAACAAAACCAATTGTCACAACTCACGCATAGATGAAAGGGAAATAACATAAGGTAAGTAGGATGGTAAGGGATATGGTACTTGACTTAAATCGCAAAAGACACCAACCAACTCAAGATAAACAAATAAATAAACCATAGGGCCATCACACTATTAATTCAACGTAGATGTTAGGTTTTTGCATGGTTTATGAAATACGATACCCAAGGACAAATAGGCAAACCATACGATACATAAGTAGCATAATACAACCATAACATTGCAGTGTCTACTTGCCTAAATTCATAAAAAGAAAGGGCACACAACTCACCGGTACTAGTATCTACAAGTGAACTCGAGTAACTTAGCCATAAGAGTCTAGTCCTGACGATATTAATCTTCTTCGCAGTGTTGGTTCCTGAGGGCAGTGGGATCCATTGCCTACACCTTTCCTTTGGACTTGAGCACACATAGGAGGTCTTCTCCCATCATGCATGGGGCAAGCATTTCTCTCGACCACTTGTCTTTTAACTGGTTTCATCTCGACCTTGGATTTTACTACAGAAAATGTGTGTCACCATCTACTGAGTTGAATGTGAGGAAAGTATTAGAAAATGAGGCTGATACAGCCAAATAAAAACAAGAATAGTGCTAAGAAAGATAAGGGAAGCAAGGATTTGGATAAGATGGAAATGGTAAGAGAAGGTAAGGATAGCAATAATACTTATATTTTCCATAACTATTTTATAACTTTGAAATTAAGTTTTGAAAAGCAAAGATTCTTAATCTATCAGTCATTTCTAACTAAAGTTTTAATCTATAGTCAGTATGACTATGATACCAGCGTTGTCGGACCTAGAAAATTAATTCTGAACCTTTATGTGTATATCATACTAGTCCCATGATCAGTGGCTAATACAATTTAACACCCTTAGTATCACATCTATACACACATGAATAAACAGAGTAGTACATAATAATAAACATACAAACATAGGCTTATACAACTAAGCTTTTAACAAAAAGGCCAACCAGCCAAATAGGTTGCATAATAAGTAAATATCAGTGAAATAAACAATAAATGCGATAAAAGTCTCCAGCAAGCATGCCATGGCTGACCACAGGCAGCTAACTGGAGTTAAACCTTTGTAAACATCAAATTCTTCACCAAATCCCGCGTCGTGAAAGTAACCGATCTGGAGATCTCATTCTTCTTGCCCTGATAGTGTTCTACAAGCAATTGTTAGTACAAAAATGTACCCCGTAAGATTTTATAGCAAAGTTATGTGGTATGCAAGGCTATGTTAAGAGAAGTGGATATCCTACCAAGTTTTTCATTTTGCATAAAGCAAGTTTTCATTTACAATAATGAGCAATATATTGTACGGGAGTTGTAAAAATATTTGACATTTGATACAAAGTCACAAGTAGGTAACCTAAGCATAAATCACAAATGGCTCCTATAGCCATGAGCAATGACATTCACATACTCGTGACCAAGTTTCTAATAAATGGATACCTTCCATTCCCCTCTAAGTTTTGAAAAATATAAGACTAACTTTAGTGGCATCATTAAGCTTTGCCCACAATCAAGGGCACGGCTATTCAAATATATTTTACATTCTACAGAGGTTATACACTTCACCCACAAGATACAAATAGCGTGGCCAACACTAGATTAAAACAAAGCCTTTACGTTGCTTGACTCCAACCTTGCCCTGCCTAGTGGATTCTAGTCATCGAGAGCTAGAGCAACATTGAACCTCGAGGAATCCACCGTTGTATCAATAGTTTTGGCCTCATATACAACTATGATAGGAATCACCTCAAGCCACCATATTGGCAAGGCAAGCAAGTAAGTGGTGACAGCCAAGGCGGATGGAGGTGGTCAAGCATTGTTATGTCGTGCCCATGCTAGCATGACCCGACTACAGCCTGGTGTGCCCTGAGTTGTGCCTGAGCCTCACCGAAGGCAAATCGTGTTGGGCTAGAATGATGCGCGTGTGGCCCAAAGCCCATCGGGCCTGTGCCATGGTGCCAGCACGACCCATTTTCCAGGTCTATTGTAGTAATCGTAGGCGAGGTACATGGCCAGGAGCAGAGTCAAGAAGGTGAAATGATGAGGACATCCCAATGATTACACAAAATTCTAATCATTCTCCGCAAGTTGTTTCTTGTCTTTGTGTTTGCGAGTGTAGGGAATCAAAAGAACGTGTCCAATGGGAGGTGAGGGAGGATGGGGCACGTAATACAAGCATAAAGGTTAAAAAGAGAGGTGCTAACCACATGGGCGTAGTAGCCATGCAGGCTACACACAAGAAGCCCATGGTTTATGGAAATGAAAGAAAGAAGGAAAAGATATGGAGGCTCAAGTCCAGTTGTAGCATTGTGGAGGCCACCAAGTCCAAGCCCAAGCCCAATATGGCAATGGAGTACCAAAGCATCACCAAGCCCACCAAGCACTTTGGATAAGATTTCCAAACTTAATTCAGATCCAACTCAAGCTCATTCAACATCAAATTTGGAATCAAGTTTGAAATCAATTCGGACACAATTTGGAGCAGCCAATAGGGCTGCATTAAAAAGCCTATAACTTTTGCAAATGGAGTTTGATCTAGATGCTCTTTTACTCATTGGAAAGCTTATTTGAAGGCCCACACAATGGATAAGGCCCCAACCACATAAACTACATAGATTAATCACTATCTCTGAAATAAAGTGGTGGCCAAAAATTTATGTGTTCGTATTGGAGTCCAAGTCTTGTTATTTATCTTAGGAAGGATATAAAGCCAGGAGGTGCACCCCATGTGAGAGGGGGGCAAAAATATTTTAGGTTTCATACAGAAAATTGATATTTTGACTATGAAGAGTTTGCTTAGTTTATAGTTCTTGCTGATTCTTGAGAAAATTGTTAGAATTTATCAGTCGTGATCAATCAATTCATGCTCCAACTATGTTCTGGTTATGTGGACTAACTTCCTTATGAAGGTTGTGATTCAATTGCTATTTCTAAGGTCTTGTGCTAAATGCAAGGTTACTGCAATATCAGATTGGATTGTAATCTTTGAGTTATCTTCGTTCGTCGTTCATCAATTATCATCACAAGATCAGGCCACCCTGTATCATCTTGATATCAGAGCTTCAGTTGCATGGTGATAATCTTTACCTTTACCTTTACTTTAGTTATTTCTGCCATAGAACACACTTAATGTAACATTCTAAAATTCTAAGGAATGTGAAAATGTAGGTAATTTAAAAACTTTTGAATACATTTGTTCTCCCTTGGCTTTTATTGCAATTTCTTTGGCAAAAGTATTTTAGAAATCAAAAGTGCATAAAATATAAATCAGATTGAACCCAAATCAAATGTTAGAAAAGATGGTTAAAAATGGCATGAGAGAAAGTATAGTGGAAACCATCCTAAAAGCCCATGAGTATAATCTTGGCACAAAAAATAAATATTAAAGGAATCTCTAAAACTATCTAAATCAAATAAATATATTTAAATTCAACTAGAAGTCTTCTCAGATTTTTCTAGAAAAATCAAGAGGAGATAAAACTCTGAAAAATTTACACAATCATCTGCACTATGTCAAGAGCTTTCAAAACAATTTTCATAATTTTTCAAGCTTATGTGATGTGCCTAACAATTGCTCAAACCTCTCAACTCACCTCACCTCACTCCCTCTCACTGCCATGTGGGGCTTGATCGCAATGATCATCTTCCACCTCAAGTACTTGTGCCAGTCCACCATGGTTGTGGCTCGTGCTACCCCGAGTTTCTGACACCACACCCACAGTTCCTCTCTGGCATTGCCAACCCTCGCCTACCCGTTGCCTCAACGCGATGCATCTCTTCCCCCTTGTCTTTTTCTGTGCCTCGTATTCCATGGTGAGAATTCAAGCATGCCATTCGGCCGTGCTTGCTAGAACTCATGCTCTACCTCTATCGTCCATACCTACAAAGCCCCCAACCGTGTCTTTCCTCTTCAACTCGCCCCCTCAGTCTCTTGCGTGTGTTTGTTGGGCACCTTGCCCACTAGAACATTGAGAAACCAAAGTCATTCACGACACTGGCAAGCACGCCACCATGATCTAGCATCTCCGGTGAGCTTCTCTCCTCCCCAATTCTGTCCCAACGTGCCTTACCTCTCGCTTAAGCACCCTATTCATTTAATTGACCTTTCGTGAAGTGAACCACTTGGGCTAGGCTTTATTTTTCCTCTCCGACCAGACCATCATCGTACACCTTCCTCTCTCTGGTGAGCCATACCTCGATTCCATTCACCCATACCTCTTCATGCATGCAACCAAGCTCATTGTAGCTTCTCTTTTGTTGGATTTTGTTGTCACTGAGAACCTCCTCTTCGCCGCCAGTAAAATCTTCAATGCCAGCCTCCTCCGCTCCTCCTCAAGTGTTGTCCTCACCTTCTGTGAGCTTCTCCTCCCTTGTAGAGCATGTTAAGTCAAAAAGAGAACTAAAGTAGTCGCAGTAAAAAAAAGAACTAAAGAAGTCGAAGTAAAAAAGAACTAAAGTAGTCGAAGTCAAAAAGAGAACTAAAGTAGTCAAACTCAAAAACAAAACTGTAGTAGTCAAAGTTGAGAAGAGAACCGTAGCAATTGAAGTCAAAATCTGGTAGCGGTGTTAAAATCTTCGACTGCTACCGGTGTCGAAATCTTTGACTGCTGCTGAAGTCGAGACTTTCGACCATTATCAAAGTCAAGACCTTCGTCCACTGTTGGAGTCAAAACCTTCGACTACAGTAGTCATGATCTTCAACTACAGTAGTCATAATCTTTGACTACTAAATGTATTCATAACTTTCGACTACTACAGTTTTCATATTCCATGAGTGCTACGGTGCTTGTAATGCATGAGTGCTACTCAGTGAACAGTAACAACGACACAAAAGCAACCAAAGAGTATTAGAAGTCGTAAAATGCTCTATAGCACCCAAAGGGTATTAGAAGTTGTAAAATACACTGTATCAAGCAAAGAGTGTTAGAAGTCATAAAAATAATACTATACCAGCTGAGAAGAGAAACCAAGCCAAAACTCCAATGCTTATAACTTTTGCATGCGAACCCCAAATTTAGTGATCTTTGTTTCTAGTTTCCTCTAAAATCATGATCTTTCTGAATATACAAAAATATTTATTTTTTGTTTCTATTTAAATTTATTTTTGTCACATCCCAAAAATTTGGCTTTTTGAAAAATTTAAATTCAAATAAATTATTTTAAGCTAATTGGATTTTACTTGGCTTTTATTTGCCTTTCTGGATTTTCTGGAATTTAAAAACTATTTTTAGAGCTTAAAAAGTAATTCAAAATATGAAAATTAAATATCAACAGTAGTTGGAAATAATTTTATTTAGTCCAAAATATGTCCAGGAGCTTCTGTGAATTTTTCTGGAATTTTTGGAGGTATTTTCATATTTTTTTTAAGGCCTAAATAATTTTCTAGCCTTTTCTCAAATTAGAAATCAAATTCTGAAAAATAAAACCTCCCTTTTCCTCGGCCGACGCGCGTGGGCGCCCAGGGCCCACGCCGCCGCCGCCAATCCAGCCGTTCCTTCTCTCTCTCTCGCCGCCAGCGGGCCGTCGTCGGCGACCCACCTTCCTCTCCTCCTTGCCCGGCGCGTGGGCGGCTCGGATGAGCCGAGTCCGCGCGGACCATCCACCGCCCGCTCCCACCTCCTCTCTCGCCTCGACCGACCCGCTGCCCCGCCACGTGGCGCACGCCTCCGCTCTCGCCGCCACCCGCCCCGCTTTGTCGGATCCGTCTCCCCGCGAATCGCCCCTTCCTTCTCTTTTCCCCTCTTTCCTTTCTCGCCGGCCGACCAAATCCGAGCCGGGCCGCCTTGCCTTCCACGGCTTTCCCGGTTTTGGAAACCCGAGCCCCGCCGCGGCCGAATCCCCAAATCCCCGCGCCTCCCTTCCTTCGCGCCCCTCCTTCCTTTCCTCCCGCGCCCTTCCTTCTCGGCCACGAAGAACGGCGAGCAATTGTCGCGCCCTGCTCCCCCGCCCTATAAATACCCCTCGACCTTCGCTTTCTCCCGCACCGCATCCCAGCGCCTCCACCGCAGCTCCCGAGCCCTCTAGAGCCCGATCACCGTGCCACTCCTCCCCTCGAGCTCCGCCCAACTCGGCGAAGCTCGCCCTTGCGGTCATCCGGGCCCGCGTCGCCTCCCGAGCTTCTCACGCCGGACGGTCCTCCCGACCCTCGGCGCCTCCTCGTCACCGAGCGCCGTCGCGCCGGAGCTCCCGAGCCGTCGCTGCCACCTCGTCGCCGGCGCCGCCTCCGTTCACCCCGAGCCTCGCCGACCCTCCAACCGGATCCCGCCGCGCGGGTTGCATTTCACGCGCCGCTCGAACCTCTCGCCACTCGCTCGTCGCCGCGCCGTCGCCTCGACCATCTTCCCGACCTCCCCTCCGGCAGGTACCTCAAAAGGTATGGTTGCCCTATATGGGTAGGCAAAGCCTCCCCCGCCCATCTGGTTAGCCGCGCTCTCTCTCAACTCCCGGTGCGCGTTCGAGCCCTCGGCTCGCGTGGCCAGGTTGAGTTTTCGTTTAATTTCGCGATCGACAAGCGGGCCCACCCGTCGGCCGCGGGTCGCGCGCCGCCATGCCGCTGGGCCCCACCGTCTGCGTCGACCTCGACAAGTGGGTCCGGACTGATGGGTCCCACTGTCGGTGACCAAGCGGATAGGGTCAGCGGCAGGGGTCCCACATGTCGGCGACCGCGGAGGGTCTACTGTTCAGTGGGTCCCACCTGTCAATCTCTCAGATTAAAATAAAGATTTAAAAATTAAATATTCCAGTGGGCCCCACCTGTCAGAAATTTCCGAATTTCTCGATTTATTCAAATCTGAGATTTTCAAATGATCATAACTTTCTCATTTTAACTCCAAATCCAGCCATTCAAATTTCTAAATTCATCTAAAATCAAGATCTACCCAATTATGGCCTCTGTTGAATTTTTGGATTTTATTTGAATTTTCTTTTGTATTTATTTGTTTTGTTGCTTCGTCTTTCCTCGCGTAGATTCCAACGTTGTCGACGATCCTCTTCACAGCAAAGAAGAAGACCCGAAACCCTGCAAGAAGGCAAGTCTCCTTTGATCATCTTGAGCCTATGCTTTGAAATGTTTTTAAAGTATTTTAAATGTTATGCATTGCTATTTACATAAAATGATAATTCAATCTTAAGGTAGTAGTTAATCCAACCTTGTTATGCCCTCCATTGGAATTGATTGTCATGTACCCTTGTCACCATAGAATTTCCTTTGTCTCATTAATGAGAATATTATAATTACTTGTTGATGTTAGTATGGTAGGATGGTGCTTAGTCATGCTATCTAATAACTCTGGAAAATCTTGAAAATGGGAAACTATGATTTATTATTAAATCCTTGTGTGTGAAAGTGAAGTGGCAATTGGAGTTGTCACCGTGATTTTAAAATAAAATAAAAATGTGAAAGTTGGTTTAGATTAGGGTGGATGGTTGTTTGGGTTGGTGCGATGCACGAGAACTTGTTAAGTGTATGTTCCACCCTAGTCAATTAAGGACCGGCGCTTGTGTTTGTCCAAACCGAGCATTAACCGCACAACCACAAGTCTATATGGGTACGACCTAGCTAACTAACCTATAAAGGTGTAGTTTAGATATCACCAGTGGTGTATTGAGTGCCGGCGTCTTCGTTACTCATAGTGAGGGACAGGTTCTTTGTACTCATATGGCGCAAGAGGGGCTTCAGATTGGGCGATTTAACCCTTCTGCGGTGAAACCTCGTGGGTGGTCTCTAGCTATCTTGGAGTAGGTGAAAGGCTTTGTGATATTTTATCCGGGTCTCATGCCAAAGGAAGCATGTTGACTATTAAGATAATTTATCTCTTGTGGGTAAAGTTGTACAACCTCTGCAGTGTAAAACTATTCGAATAGCCGTGCCCACGGTCAAGGCGGGCAAGGAATGCATTCACATGGTAGATTTCTGGTTTTGTTTTAAAATCAAAAGTTTTGTATTCCGAGGTGGAGGGAACTCTTGGAAGGAATCTGGCGGATGGAGCCAGAGAGGGTGGATGGAACCAGAAGTTTAAAATTTGACCAATGGTAATTGGTTAGCTAGTGTTAGTAGTTGGAACCTTCACTAGAAAGTTAATTCTGTTAAAACATTTACTTCATTAAAGTGATGCCTTGAAAATAATTAGTAGTAATGGAGATTTTAAATATTGCTTTGTGCAAAAGAACCATATGGCCTTCCTTTGTTAAGCCTTGCATCTATGCATTTTCCCAAGACTTGCGAGTACTTTATGTACTCACATGCTACATTTAAAAATAAAATCTCGAGAGAAGTTGAAGCTCAAGAAGGTGACTCGACTCTTGCTTCGCTTGTGGTGTGATGGATTCTTCCCGGAGGACTAGGTCGCTTTCCCGATCAATTGCTGTGGCGGGTTGATGGGTCGTCCTCGAGTTTTATTTGCTTCCGCTGTGTTTGATTGTGCGAGGTCTTAAACCTCCCTTGTAATAATGAGACCCGGTGGTCAGTACTCTTATTTATTGTAATAAATCGTTGGTGGTGATGTTTTCCATTCTGTTTGACTGTGTGCACTAGCTTTGATCTGGGACTAGTGCTGTAATACACAGAGGGTCCGGGTTCGGAAATCCGGGGTCCCGACAGAGATGGTATCAGAGCCAATTTGACTGTAGGACGTGACCTAGATTAGGAATGGCAAACCATAAGGACTTATATTTATAAAAAGAGTATATTAAAAATGTGTAAGCTTCTTTGCTTCTACTCTCTTCCTACTTAGAATCTCGTTCTTGTCTCCAACTCCATTTGTTAAAACTTTTACTAATCTTTTCTTTCACTCAACTTTGTAGATGGCTGGTTCATCCTCAGCTGCCCAGTGGGACTATTACTCACATGGAGAGGATCTTGGAGCATTCGCTAGCCTCCTCCGGCGGTGATGCGATGTCTGAGTACCGTCGGCCGCCCATCTTCGAGGCGGAAGACGCGGATCTGGATCGAGACTCTTGGGCGATGGAGGTATTCTGTATGCACGGAAGAGAATTCAAGTCCCACCCTACCCCATCAAGCACCCTCGGTCCCATTGTTTCGACGCTGTCCAGACACAAGACGCCTCGCCATTGACGAGTTGTGCCACTGCACAAAGATCTCTGTACATCAGTCCCCTTTTGCTTCTTCATCAACCTCGCCCGGACAGAGGTATCCAGATCCCTTTGATATTCCAAATGACGATCCTCGATTGTCACATCAGTGCAGCTCACCCGTAATGGCCGTCACTTATGCTAGAGCTCGGAGGAGATTGGACAACCGGATGCTTCTCACCTCGGCTACCGGCATTGGACACACGCCGCGCAGCTTCTCGAGCGAGCGGCTGAGTTTGAGCTGGGGCGTCTCGGGCCGCAGACTAACTACCGCCGTCTTCACGTGAGTTGACTACCGCGCCGTCTTCTCGGTACGGCCGTCATCCCCAACAACGCGGCACGGCTCGACTCGGGACTCCGCATCGGGATGGCGACGCAAGAAGGTGCGGCGCCCGATCCGCCCCTGTCATTACTCTCAAGAAGCGCAAGCCTTCTCCTTCCCGTTCTCGGTCGACTGCCTCCAGTCGTAACCGTGTCTCGGCCGAGTGTGACTGTTCACGTCACCACGTGAGAGAGCGCCGGGAAGACCCGGAGGAGGATCCAGAAGAGGACCCGGAAGAAGACCCTGAGGAGCGCGTCTTTGGAGAGGATTAGTAGTCTTTTGAGTCCGTAGTACCCAAATAAAATGTCCGCGTCCTTAGAACGCTTATTGTTATGTTTTGGTGTGCTAGATGGGTATGCTGTGCCCTATTTACACTTGTGGTACAGCCATCCTTGGAGTTATCTTGATTTTAATAAAAGTTTTCCCTAAGTGGTTGCTAGTTCTTTCTTGTGTGTTGGCTTGGGATGTGGTTTAGTTCCCTAATCTCTTACCTTTGCTATTTCCTCTTACCTTCGCTAACCTAAACCGCTTGGATGGTGAACACGAGAGCAACCACAGCAGCGTGTGACGCCAACAACCAGCGGAGGACAACATTCCACCACCTCCCTCAGGCCCCCAACTTGGAGCAAATGATGGCTATGCACTGCTGCGATTACTTCAAGCTCGCCTGAGAACCAAGTGCGGCCACCCCGTGCACCCAACCGAGCACCCAGTCTAGATTGGGAATTCATGAGGACAAGGCCTCCCACTTTTCTGGATCGGTGGATCCCTTGGAGGCGATGATTGGATCAAGGATGTGGAAAGAAAATTGGTCCTAGCTCGGTGCAACGATAATGAAAAGGTGTTGTCTGCTGCTCATCGCTCAAGGAATTGCTGCTAATTGGTGGGAGAATTACGCGCCGCCCATCAAAATGCACAAGCCATCACTTGGGAGGAGTTTGTCGAAGCTTTCCGCCCATATCCCTACTTTGGGATAATGGAAATGAAGAAGAGAATTCTACCAAGCAGCAGGAAACCTCGGTGTTTCGAGTACTGAACAAGTTCACCCAGCTGTCGGTATGCATCGAAGAGGTCACCTCGGAGCGACCAAGATTTGGAGGTTCACGCGGGACTTGACCCCAACCTCAAGGTGCAGCTGGTATCAATGACTTCCCAACCTTCCAAAGACCTAGTGAACAAGGCCTTTGTCCAAGAAGATGCTCGGCGCATTTAAAATCGGAAGAGGAAGTTTCAAGCCCGGCAAGGAGCAAGCAGCTCTCGATTCCGCCCCAACGCACCTCACTATCACAAGCTCTCGAGTCAAGCGTGCCGAGGACTCCCTTTCGAGACCCGCCCAAATCCACAAACTCCCGGGCAAACAATGGTGGCCAACCCCGCAGAACAAGACTTGAGGCGGGAGTGCGGTGCTTTAATCGCAAGAACATGGGGCACTATGCCGACAGCGCCCCCGAACGCCCAGAATGACTCGATTCGTTTCAATGCTGGGACTACACCAGCAAGAGCTCCGATTGCAGTCAAGGCCGTGGGGCACCACAAACCCCAAGGACTCCACAAGTGGTGAGCAGAGGGCATCTCAACCATGTGACCGCATGAGCGGCCAGGATGCACTGACGTAGTTACGGGTAAGTTTCTTGTCAACTCATTAATTGCATCGGCGTTATTTGATTCTCGAGCTTCGCATTCTTTTGTGTCAAAAGATGTGGTTGAAAGGTATAATTGGGATGTGAGTAAACTACGAAACCCCATGCTAGTCCAGGTCCTGGAAAGGAAATGAGGACTAACACGGTTTGCCTTGACGCAATGTGGATATAAATGGAGTTAAGTTCTTAGCAAATCTTATTATAATAGACTCCAAGGGTTTAGATGTAATACTTGGAATGGATTGGTTAACCAAGTATAAAGGGCGATAGATTGTGCTTGATCAGTCATTACAATCACTAACTCGATGGGATTCAAGTAGGTATAAGTCAAACTCCCTACCCAGAGCGGTGTAGTTTGAGCAGTGTAAAGGAGTGACTCGGAAAAAGTACCTATAGTGAGTGAGTACCCGGATGTATTCCTGAAGATTTGCCCTAATGCCGCGGACGAGGAAGTAGAGTTTGTCATCAACCTAGTACACAGAGCAGCTCCAATTTCAAGAGACCTTATCGGATGTCCGCAAATGATTTGGCGGAAGTTAAGAAACAAATTGAAGAGCTGCAGGATAAAGGATTTGTAAGGCCAAGCTCGTCACCTTGGGGAGCACCAAAGATCGCTAGTAAAGAAGAAAGATGGTAGTCTTCGCATGTGTGTGGACTATCGATCATTGAATGATGTGACTATTAAGAACAAGTACCCTTTACCTGAATAGATGATCTGTTTGATCGGTTGAAAGGATCATGTGTATTCTCTAAGATTGACCTTCGATCGGGATATCACCAATTGAAGTTAAGACCGAGAGGACATACCCAAGACCGCATTTGCCACCGTTATGGATTGTATGAGTATACTGATGATGTCTTTCGGTCTAACCAATGCCCCACATACTTCATGAATCGATGAATAAGGTGTTCATGGAATATTTGGATAAGTTTGTGGTTGTATTCATAGATGATATTTTGATATATTCCAAGAATGAGGAAGAACATGCCAACATTTGAGGATAGTTTTGGAAAAGCTCAGAGAAAATCAGTTGTACGCCAAGTTCGATAAGTGTGAGTTTTGGTTGAAGAAAGTAGCTTTCTTGGGCCATGTGATTTCGGCGGAGGAGTATCCGTAGACCGGAAAAAGTTAATGATGTGCTCAATTGGACACAACCAAAGTCGATGATCGAGATCGAGTTTTCTTGGATTGGTGGATACTATCGTCGATTTATTGAAGGTTTCTCCAAGCTCGCAAGACCTCTCACCCGATTCTTTGAAGAAGGAAAAGAAGTTTGAATGGAGTAAACCATGTGAGGATAGTTTCAAGAGTTGAAGAAGAGGTTAACTTCTGCACCAGTGTTGGCGCTTAGGACATTAGGAAGGATTTGAAGTCTTCGTGATGCGTCAAGGCGGGGACTAGGTCGTATCTTGATGCAAGAAAGAAAGGTAGTAGCATATGCCTCAAGGCAGCTGCGACCCCATGAAGGAAATTACCCAACGCATGATTTAGAGCTCGCGTAGTGCATGCACCGAAAATATGGAGGCATTACTTGATTGGTAACCGTTGTGAAATTTACACGGATCACAAGAGTTTGAAATATATATTCACTCAACCCGATCTCAACATGAGGCAAAGGAGATGGCTTGAGTTAATAAAGGATTATGATATTGGAATACATTATCATCCGGAAAGGCTAATGTGGTAGCAGATGCCTTGAGCGAGAAAGAGTTATTGTGCCAAGTCAGGATTAAGGACAAGTATGCCCGCCCTTCAAGAAGAGTTCCAACGGCTCAACCTAGAAGTAGTGGAGGAAGGATTTTTAGCCACTTTGGAAGTTCAACCAACCTTAGAAGATCAAATCGAGCAGCTCAAAAGGAGGACAAGTATGTCCAGAGATCGAGAGATAATATGAAGAAAGGAAAAGCTTCTGGATTTTCGAGAGGATGAAAAGGTACCCTTTGGTTTGGGAAAAGAATTATTGTGCACGAAAAGAAAGAGGTAAAGGAGCTAATATTGAAGGAAGCTCATGAATCTGGATATTCAATTCATCCTGGGAGCACCAAGATGTACCAAGATCTCAAGGGAAGGTATTGGTGGTCAAGTATGAAACGAGAAATTGCAGTATCACGTAGCCTTGTGCGATGTATGCCAACGGATTAAAGCTGAACACCAGAGACCTGCGGGACTTCTGCAGCCATTGCAGATCCCCGAGTGGAAATGGGAAGAAATTGGTATGGATTTTATAAACTGGATTACCAAGAACCAAAACAGGGCACGATTCAATTTGGGTTATAGTGGATCGTTTGACAAAAGTCGCCCATTTCATTCCAGTAAAGACCACATACTCCGGGGATAGACTTGCAGAGTTGTACATGTCAAGAATTGTATGTTTGCATGGGATCCCAAAGAAGATTGTGTCAGATCGAGGAACCCAGTTCACTTGAGATTTTGGCAAAACTACATGAACTTTTGGGCACCAACTTAAACTTGATGACACTTATCATCCACAGACGGATGGTCAAACAGAAAGAGTAAATCAAATCTGGAAGACATGTTGAGAGCTTGTGTCTTGGCAAACAAGAGTAATTGGGATCGAGTTTGCCCTATGCGAGTTCTCCTACAACAATAGTTATCAATCCGGTTTGCAAATGTCTCCCACGAAGCCCTATACGGCGAAAGTGTAGGACTCCATTGTATTGGAAGGAAGCAGGAGAAGGACAAGTGTTTGGACCAGATGTGCTGAAGCAAGCGGAAGAACAAGTTCGTCTAATCCAGACAGTTAAAAACAGCACAAACCGCAGAGAAAAGTTATGCGGACAATCGACGTAGAAGCTTAGAATTCGTACACGGGATCATGTTTATTTGAAGGTGTCACCTCTCAAAGGAATGAGACGTTTTGGAGTCGAGTGGAAAGCTAGCTCCCATTCATCGGACCTTTTCTGTTGTGGCGAAACGAGGAGAAGTGGCTTACCGTTGGAGCTTCCACCTCACCGTCAAAGGTGCATGACGTCTTCCATGTGTCTCGGCTAAGAAAGTGTCTCGAGTTCCGAAGAGCGGATGCCTCTAGATGAAATAAACGTGAAGGAGGACCTCACCTATCCGAGTATCCAACAAGGTATTGGAGGAAGCAGAGCGCGTCGCGCAGCAAGGTTATCAAGTTCAGTAAAGTGCGGTGGAGTAACCATTCGAATCGGAAGCAACTTGGGAGCGTGAAGAGGATCTAAAGAAGAGTTCCCGACCTTTTTCCCGATCCATCCGAATCTCTGGGTCGAGATTCTTTCTAAGGGGGTAGGTTTGTCACATCCCAAAAATTTGGCTTTTGAAAATTTAAATTCAAATAAATTATTTTAAGCTAATTGGATTTTACTTGGCTTTTATTTGCCTTTCTGGATTTTCTGAATTTAAAACTATTTTTAGAGCTTAAAAGTAATTCAAAATATGAAAATTAAATATCAACAGTAGTTGGAAATAATTTTATTTAGTCCAAAATATGTCCAGAGCTTCTGTGAATTTTTCTGGAATTTTTGGAGGTATTTTCATATTTTTACGAGGCCTAAATAATTTTCTAGCCTTTTAAATTAGAAATCAAATTCTGAAAAATAAAACCTCCCTTTTCCTCCGGCCGACGCGTGGGCGGCCCAGGCCGCCCGCGTCGCGCTCGGCCAATCCAGGCCGTTCCTTCTCTCTCTCGCCGCGCCAAGCCAGGCCGGCCGTCGGCGACCCCGCCTTCCTCCTCCTTGCGGCGGCGTGGGCGGCTCGGATGAGCCGAGTCCCGCGCGGACCATCCACCGCCGCTCCCACCTCCTCTCGCCTCGCTGACCCGCGGGCCCGCGCCGGCGCGCACGCCTCCGCTCTCGCTGCCACCCCGCCCGCTGTCGGATCCGTCTCCCCGCGAATCGCCCCTTCCTTCTCTTTTCCCCTCTTTCCTTTCTCGCCGGCCGACCAAATCTGGCCGGGCCGCCTTGCCTTCCCCGGCTTTCCCGGTTTGGAAACCCGAGCCCCGCCACACCAATCCCCAAATCCCGCGCCTCCCTTCCTTCCGCGCCCCTCCTTCCTTTCCTCCCCGCCCTTCCTTCTCGGCCACGGCCACGGCGAGCAATTGCCGCGCCTGCTCCCCTCGCCCTATAAATACCCCCGACCTTCGCCTTCTCCGCGCCGCATCCCAGCGCACTCCACCGCAGCTCCCGAGCCCTCTAGAGCCCGATCACCGTGCCACTCCCCTCGAGCTCCGCCCAACTCCGGCGAGCTTTCCTCGCCCTCGGTCATCCGGGCCGTCGCCGACTCCCGAGCTTCCTCACGCCCGACGGTCCTCCCGACCCCTCGGCGCCTCCCGTCACCGGCGCCGTCGCGCCGGAGCTCCCGAGTCGTCGCTGCCACCTGCCACCTCGCCGCCGCCTCCGTTCACCCAGAGCCTCGCCGACCCCTCCAACCGGATCCCCCGCGCGCGGGTTGCATTTCACGCGCCGCTCGAACCTCTCCACTCCCTCGTCGCGGCGCCGTCGCCTCCGACCATCTTCCCGACCTCCCCTCAGCGAGTACCTCAAAAGGTATGGTTGCCCTATATGGGTAGGCAAAGCCTCCCGCCCATCCGTTAGCCGCTCTCTCTCAACTCCCGTGCGCGTTCGAGCCTCGGCTCCGCGGCCGGGTTGAGTTTCGTTTAATTTCGCGGCCGACAAGCGGGCCCCACCCGTCGGCGGCGGGTCTGCGCCGCCACTGCCGCTGGGCCCACCTGTCTGCGTGACCTCGACAAGTGGGTCCGGACTGATGGGTCCACTGTCGGTGACCAGCGGATAGGGTCAGCGGCGGAGGGTCCCACATGTCAGCGACCGCCAGAGGGTCTACTGTTCAGTGGGTCCCACCTGTCAATCTCTCAGATTAAAATAAAGATTTAAAAATTAAATATTCCAGTGGGCCCCACCTGTCAGAAATTTCCGAATTTCTCGATTTATTCAAATCTGAGATTTTCAAATGATCATAACTTTCTCATTTTAACTCCAAATCCAGCCATTCAAATTTCTAAATTCATCTAAAATCAAGATCTACCCAATTATGGCCTCTGTTGAATTTTTGGATTTTATTTGAATTTTCTTTTGTATTTATTTGTTTTGTTGCTTCGTCTTTCCTCGCGTAGATTCCAACGTTGTCGACGATCCCTCTTCACAGCAGCAAGAAGACCCAGAAACCCTGCAAGAAGGCAAGTCTCCTTTGATCATCTTGAGCCTATGCTTTCGAAATGTTTTTAAAGTATTTTAAATGTTATGCATTGCTATTTACATAAAATGATAATTCAATCTTAAGGTAGTAGTTAATCCAACCTTGTTATGCCCTCCATTGGAATTGATTGTCATGTACCCTTGTCACCATAGAATTTCCTTTGTCTCATTAATGAGAATATTATAATTACTTGTTGATGTTAGTATGGTAGGATGGTGCTTAGTCATGCTATCTAATAACTCTGGAAAATCTTGAAAATGGGAAACTATGATTTATTATTAAATCCTTGTGTGTGAAAGTGAAGTGGCAATTGGAGTTGTCACTGTGATTTTAAAATAAAATAAAAATGTGAAAGTTGGTTTAGATTAGGGTGGATGGCTGTTTGGGTTGGTGCAGTAAGCACGAGAACTTGTTAAGTGTATGTTCCACCCTAGTCAATTAAGGACCGACGCTTGTGTTTGTCCAAACTGAGCATTAACCGTACAACCACAAGTCTATATGGGTACGACCTAGCTAACTAACCTATAAAGGTGTAGTTTAGATATCACCAGTGGTGTATTGAGTGCCAGGCGTCATGGTTACTCATAGTGAGGGACAGTTTCTTGTACTCATATGGCGCAAGAGGGCTTCATTGGGCGGATTTAACCCTTCGCGGTGAAACCTCAGTGGGTGGTCTCTAGCTATCTTGGAGTAGGTGAAAGGCTTTGTGATATTTTATCCGGGTCTCATGCCAAAGGAAGCATGTTGACTATTAAGATAATTTATCTCTTGTGGGTAAAGTTGTACAACCTCTGCAGAGTGTAAAACTATTCGAATAGCCGTGCCTACGGTCAAGGGCGGGCAAGGAATGCATTCACATGGTAGATTTCTGGTTTTGTTTTAAAATCAAAGTTTTGTATTCCGAGGTGGAGGAACTCTCGGAAGGGAATCCTGGCGGATGGAGCCAGAGAGGGTGGATGGAACCCGAAGTTTAAAATTTGACCAATGGTAATTGGTTAGCTAGTGTTGGTAGTTGGAACCTTCACTAGAAAGTTAATTCTGTTAAAACATTTACTTCATTAAAGTGATGCCTTCGAAAATAATTAGTAGTAATGGAGATTTTAAATATTGCTTTGTGCAAAAGAACCATATGGCCTTCCTTTGTTAAGCCTTGCATCTATGCATTTTTCCCAAGACTTGCGGAGTACTTTATGTACTCACATGCTACATTTAAAAATAAAATCTCAGAGGAAGTTGAAGCTCAAGAAGGTGACTACGACTACTGCTTCGCTTGTGGCTGTGATGGATTCTTCCCGGAGGACTAGGTCGCGCTTCCCCAGTCAATTGCCTGTGGCGAATTGATGGGTCGTCCTCGAGTTTTATTTGCTTCCGCTGTGTTTGATTGTGCGAGGTCTTAAACCTCCCTTGTAATAATGAGACCCGGTGGTCAGTACTCTTATTTATTGTAATAAATCGTTGGTGGTGATGTTTTCCATTCTGTTTGACTGTGTGCACTAGCTTTGATCTGGGACTAGTGCTGTAATACACAGAGGGTCCGGGTTCGGAAATCCGGGGTCCCGACAATTTTGCTCTTATTTGCATTTATTTAGATTGTATCGATTAGATGACGCCATGCCGGACAATTTCGAGAATGCACTCAAAACATTCTTTGAACAACAAGAGTAAGGCAAGCACCCCCTTTGACCATATTGATCCCAATATTTTAATTATTGTATATTGTTTGTAAAATTTATTATGCATGTGTGTATGTTTCATTAAAATTGCTATACTGTAGGTAATGGTAGATACAACCACTCATATGCATTGAACCCTCCCTTGTAGATTTGATATCTCCACATGTTGTAGTCCTTAGGACATGGTTAGACATAGCTAATATGAAAATTAGGGTATATTACAATGAGTACATGTTCTAGATGCTTAGCCACGTACTAGTTTATGCTAAGTTTGAACTTTCAAACAAATTTTCACGTGAACTTGGAGGTTTCAAAATGTTAGGCTAGAGGAGGAACCTCTGTTAGTTTGGTATAAAATAAAATAAAAAACCTAGTTTTTGGACGTGGGCTAGTTATATGATAAATTATTAAATGTGAGGAGGAACCTCGCATGTAGATAGGGGGAGATGTTCACCTCGGTCAATTAAAGACTAAACACTGTTATCGTATATCTAAGTCACACCATACAACCACATGTGCTATATGGGCTCTAGCTTTAGCTGATTAAGTTGTCTAGGTATAAACTTGCATTGTGGTAGGCGCAGATGTAGTGAGGGTATTCCAAGTAAAGGTCTGCTCGTAGAGGCTCTCTTCACCAAGGTGTTGGAACCAAAGCTTGATAATACAATGGTGAATGACCACCTGGGAGACGAACCTAAGTGAGGGTCTTTGCTTAGGAGATGAATCTAAGTGAGGATTCGAATGCTCTCTTAGGAGATGGATCTAAGAGAGGTTCGAAGTTCATTGGGCTGGTTCAAGGTTAGGACTAGATGACCTAAAAGTTATATGATAATCACTTTCGTCACATGCCCAAGGAAGCATGTAATGGCCAATATTGTATTTGATTATCTCATGTGGATAAAGTTGTACAGCCTCTTTAGAGTGTTAAAAACTATTTAAATAGTCGTGCTCGCAGTCATGAGCATGCTTGAATGTAGCCACAATGGGTATAATTTTCCTTTTGAAAACTGTTTCACTGAACATAATGGGATGGCATGTACGCGTCTTTTGTGTGCCATGCCTATGGGTGGGAATTGTGCAGTGTTCACAGCTGAGGAAGGCTAGAACGGATTTGATCTACTGTTATGGAAGTTATACAAATGTTATTTCATTACATATCAAATACTATTTACAATTCCGTTTGCAAATTATTACTTATTGATATTGCAAATGAAATTTGCTTTATGCTGAAAATAACTTAGTTCATAGCCTCATCCTTGATAGCCATGCATATGTGTATAATTTTGTGATACACTACAAGTCTTGTTGAGTACACAATGTACTCAACCTTTCTTAAATTATTGTTGATCAAATAATGAAGAAGGTTACGTGCCCAACGATGCGTATTTTGTTCCCAGCACCAAGGAATTTGATGATGTTCTTTCTAGGGCCTAGCTCCAGTCGGTTACTTGTGGGCTATGATGGCATACCACTAGATGCTTTTGCTTATTTACTAGTCTTATGCTATATTTTGTTCTAGACTCAGATGTTTATTTGCTGTATAAACTCTACAATGCATCACTTATATATCACTCTTTTGTTGTAAATTATTTATGTGCGATGTGTATGAATGTGAACTCAATGATGTGAATTTGTATACTAGATACTGATCATGGGACTAGTACAGAATACATACAGTGATTTTCAGTGTTTTTGTGCCCGAGGTCCCCACACTTCAACTGAAAACTACATAACAACAATATTGAATCACTTGTTTCAATCTAATATCTAGTGAGTTAGATTAAGTTTTGATCCATTAGAAACTTTATTTTAGTTGCTAGTTATGTTTCCTTTGCATAGCTTATCTTTCGTTTGATCTAAAACCAAACACTCATAATCAATCTAGGTTGTGATTTCCATCGAATCCGAGTTCAATCTGTGCATTGTTCAGTAAATTGGCCATAACTTTTGTGTCCTAACTTGGATTGAGGCATTCTTTAATTTGTTGGAAAGAACACAATGAGACCTCAAAACTTGCTATTTTGAGGCATTCTTGGTGTTTTCAACTCGACAAGTTTTAGCACCTGTAGAGTGGAATTTTGAATCTGATTCTAATTATGAGAATCCAATCTGTTGTTCTTGCATCATCTTGGCGTGCTGTTCTCGTGCTGTGTGTGGGTCATTCCTTAGCTTAACTTAAATTCCTTTCATCTTTGAGACTAGCATTGATAATTGCTCTGTTTGGCTGCTCTATTGTTATCTCTTGCACAAATTTGAGAAGTGTTAGATTTAAGTGTGCTGAATTAAGAAAAAAATTGTTTCGGCAGAATAACAAAAGTAAAGAAAGACCATGTAAACATAAGGATAAAAGCTAGCGGCAAGCGAGATAAGAGAAAGTGAAAAAAAGGTGTGCTAGCCATGAGAAAAAAATAGAAGAGATTATACTCAAATTTGTGAATTTCAGATTGCGCAATTGAGTTGTCTTGACCAATCTTGTGCCCTCATTATCATCTTATGCAATTGGATAGCGTCTCTCCTAGTACTTGGTGCAATATGAGTTAGTTTAATCTAATTTTTAAATTGCTCTTCACTAGCTTATTCCTTTGTTTGCATCGAGTCATACTTATCTTTGCATTTGTGTTGCTATATAGATCACTTATATCTTATGATCAGCAACTAGGTAATTGATTTTAGCTTGGATTATTATTTAATTTGACAATAACCTAGAATTTAGATTGCATTTCTTTGTTTAGCCAACCATGCTCCACATATATCCTTGTGTTACCACATTGATTCCAAGCATTCCAATTATTTCACATATCCCTTACTACAATTCCACACACGAACTGCCGTGTTTGTGTACTTGCATTCTTGAAGAAGTAAAAACTTTGTAAGGTGAGAGTGAGTTGTGAGTATTCATATACATTAGTTCAATTATTTGCTTGTTATTTTCTTTTGTTTGCACTAACTATGTTAGTACCTTCACGTCATGGTGATAATGTCAAAGAGATGGAGGACTTACATTATGGTGCTAATCTTCGTCCAAATATTCATGCTCAATTCCAAATAACAAATCAACATTTTACAAGAATATGCGATATGATGACCAATCGCATTGGTTGTTTGGAAGAGAACATGAATACTCAATTCACACAGCTCGAACAATCTGTTGATGTGCAATTTGATGTTGCAATCGCTTCTCTATGGCATTTGGAAGCAAACCTAGGCATCCAACTGGCCATACAACAATCGAACTATGTGTTTGCTGCTGTTCCCACACAAGTTGCACATATTCACCCTCCACAACGATGTCCCGAGGTAAGATATGATCCGTTGTTTGATGATTTTCAGGACAATAATTTTGATGTGATGTCCAATGGAACTCTTGATGGAAACTACAACAACTACGATCATCAACATAGATTTAAGAATCAAAATCATAGTGTTGTCCATATGCGAAGAGATGCAAACTTTAAAGCATTTGGCAACCACAATGGCAATAGAGGACGTGTACATGAGGAAGATAGTTTAGGTAAACTTAAAATATCAATTCCTACCTTCAATAGTAGAACCAATCCTGAGGAGTATCTTGAATAGATGATGAGAGTTGATCAAATCTATGTGGGAAAAACTTCACCGAAGAAAAAAAAGGTACACACTGCATCCATTGAATTCACTAGATATGCTTTGTTTTGGTGGGATCAATTGAACTGGGAAGGTAGAAGACTAAATATTTGGAATGCCATGAAAGACATAATGAGAAAATGATTTGTGCCACCCATATTATGTTCACACAATTCATACAGAGTTTCAACACCTTAGGCAAGGTAAGTTTTCTGTTGATAAATATTGGAAAGAGATGGAGGCTCTTTTGATTCGTGTAGGTATGCATGAACCCGAGGAGGCTACAATGGCTCATTTTTTTGAGGGGCTTAATGTGGATATTCAAGATCGTGTGGAGATACATCCATACACCAATCTCCAAGAGCTAGTGCATCAAGCTTTGTGTTGTGAGCAATAATTGCAAAGAAAATCACAAGATGGATGTTCCTATGCATCTACATCAAAATACACCTCAATTACCAAGTCAAATCAATAAGTGGGTGATGCTGAAAATTCATCCAAACTTTGGGCATCACAAAAATCAGCACCCACGTTCCAATCCAATGAGGTAAGTAAGGTAAGTCCAACCGCATCTAAAGTTACTACTTCTAATGCTAGGAGTAGCAATATTACTCACTTTCAATGTCAAGGAAAAGGTCATGAGGTGAGTGAATGTCCAAATAAACATACTATGATTATATACTATGCGAGTGATATACAATCTGAAAGTGAGTATGAAGATGACACTAAATCTAAAGATAGTAATTCCGATGAAGGAGTCGATATGTTGACTTATGAAACCAGAGAAGCACTGAAAAGGTACAAAAAGTGGAAAATAGTGAGCATCTTGGCTCAAATCAGTGTAACATCTTTCATGTCAAAAGGTAAGATCAAGGATAATGTATATATTCTAATCATTGATGGTGGTAGTGGTCAAAACCTTGCTATCCTTGATATGATTAAGACATTAGAATTATCCATGTTCAAAAAGACTAAAGCTTATCAAATTGAATGGTTGGATGAATGTAGAATTGTTAAAGTCACACATGTTGTTCGTGTACCCTTTTCTATTGGTAATTACAAAGATAAAGTTATTTGTGATGTGGTACCCATGAATGTGTGTGATGTTTTGTTAGGTCATCCATGGTAATATGATCATGATTCTGTTTATCATGGAAAAACTAATCAATACACTTGTTCTTTAAAGGAGAAAATATTTACTTTGCTTCCTATACCTCCTAAAGATGTCTTTAATTCTAGTTTTAAGAACAAGAGCTTTAAATTTACTAAAAACTATGGATTCACCTTTGCTTATAGTGTGCACTTTAGTTAAGCAAAAAGAGGTAGATGATGCTATGAGTGTTTCTACAATCGCATCGCTATTGATCTATTTCTACTTAATGAAATACTGGTTTCCCAAGATGAGGAGAAAACATGTCCAATTTTTCTATCCTCGACATGCGCTAAAAATAAAGTTCAAGAAAGTGACCTTGGTGTGCTTGTCAATGAGCAAAAGCTTAGGACGGCTTTTCTTGAAGGGGAGAGAGATGATGAGGACATCCCAATGATTACACTAAATTATAATCATTCTCCACAAGTTGATTCTTGTCTTTGTGTTTGCGAGTGTAGGGAATCAAAAGAACGTGTCTAGCGGGAGGTGAGGGAGGATAGGGCACACAATACAAGCACAAAGGAGAAGGAGAGAGGTGATGGCCACATGGGCCCACGAGCCAGGCTGGCTGCACACAAAAAGCCCATGGTGCATGGATATGAAAGAAACAAGGATAATATATAAAGGCCCAAGTCCAACCTACAACATTATGGACCAACTTTTTCTATTCAGCCATCAAGTCCAAGCCCAAACCCAATATGGCAATGGAGGCTAAGAGCATCACCAAGCCCACCAAGTACTTTGGATAAGATTTTTAAATTTAATTAGGATCCAACTCAATCCCATCAACTTTAAATTCAGAATCAAGTCCAAAATCAATTCGACACAATACTGAATAGTTAGTAGGCTGCATTAAAAAGCTCATAACTTTTACAAACGGAGTTCGATTTGGGTGCTCTTGTACTTTGGAAAGCTTATTCAAAGACCCACACAATGGATAAGTCCCCAGCCACAAAAACTGCACGGATTGATTGCTATCTTTGAAACAATGTAACAGCCAAAAATTTATGTGTTCGTATTGGAGTCCAAATCTTGTTAGTTGTCTTAGGAAGGCTATAAAGCCAAGGGGTGTGTCCAATGTAAGAGGGGGATGGACATATTTTAGGTTTTTTTTTTACATAAAATTGATCTTTTGATCATGGAGAATTAGTTTAGTTTATATTTTTTTTTTGCTAATACTGTTCTTGCTAATTTTTGAGAGAATTGCTAGAATTGATCGGTCGTGATCAATCAATTCGTGCCCCAACTATGTGTTGATTGTGTGGATTGATTTTCTTGTGAATATTGTGATTCAGTTGTTATTGTTGAGGTCTTGTGCTAGATGCAAGGCTGCTATAATTTCATATTGGATTGTTATCTTTCAGTTATCTTCGTTCGTCGTTCATCGATTATCATAGTAAGATCAGGCCATCCCGTATCATAAAAGGTCATCGATTATCATCACAAGATCAGATCACCCGTATCGTAAAAGAGCAGGTCCAGTCACGAGTGGTCCATGGCAGTCGCCCGGCCGGCGAGGCCGCGCTCGTCACACTAGCGAGCTTGCGCGGTTGTGCTGCGATTCTTTCTCCGCTCGAGGAGGAATCCATGGAAGAACAGTGGAGCGGAGAGATTCCGTGGAGTCTATCGCCTTGTAAATTTGCCTTTTTCTTGTGGGAACAAGTCAACAAAAATAAATTGAAGAAAGAAGTACTAATAGGTTGTTAGCTTCCACGTAATCAAAGTGTTTGTTACACGTCTAAGACCTGATCAAGCAATCGATGGCCCAGATTACTGTTTGGATTTAGATAAGAAATATGCAAACCAATTGATATCAATGAGTTGCATTGCATGTAGGGCTGAAAACGGATCGGATAGTTTCCGCCGGATCCGGACGGATACGGATACGGATTGTGTCGGATCGGATTTTTTTCGAATAGTTCTCGGATCATATACGGATACGGATTTTTTTATCGGATACGGATACGAATACAGTAAGCCTAGTATCCATCGAATACGGATACGGATACGGATTATTCGGATAATACGAAAACGGATATCCGAGGGGAGGGGAGGGACTTTAATTTTAATTTTTGATTTTTGGATTTCAGAAAAGCCTGGGAAATTCATTTAAGCCCAGAAAAATATGAAATAAACTCCAAAAATTCCAGGAAAATTCACAGAAGTTCCTGGTGACATTTTGGACTTAATAAAAATATTTTCAACTAATTTTGGTATTTAATTTTCATACTTAAAAATACTTTTTAATTTCAAAAGTTGACCTTTAAACTCCAGAAAATCTAGGAAACCAAATAAAAGCCAAATAACTCCAAATAATTAATTTAAAGTAGGATTTTTATAGAAAATCAAAATATCATTTTATTTAATGTCTATTTTTTTGGTTTTCACTTAATTTATTTTTTAAATCAGGCTTTTTCAAAAACAAAAATCCAGGGCAAAACCTAAAAATAAAATTTAGGCAACAAAAATACTTATTTTAATTTAAATTTTATTTTAATTAATTTTAATTAATTTATTTATTTTTATTTTAATAAAAACCTGGGCTGTTACAACTTGATGGATGAAATGGAGGAATAAAATATTCTTATGTTTGTTCAAATTGCTATCGTGTCATCATGTGTATTCCATGAATTGCACATTGTTGTTACTTATGTAGTTATGTTATGATCGACTATTGGGTATATTTTCATTGTTGATGAAAAGACTATGCTTGTTTAGATTTCATGAATATTTTGACAAGATGAACTATTTACGTATTTTCGTTAATTTTAGATGTATAGTTTAAGAGGTTTTCATGTTCCGATAAATATTCGTAACCGTATTCGTTTCGATTCGTATTCGATCCGTATCTGTATTCGATATTATTCGTATTTGTATTCGTATTCGAGTTATCCGTATTCGTATCCGTATCCGAAAAAAATATGAAAACAAATATGGTAGAGGCATTATCTATCCGTATCCGATCCGTTTTCACCCCTAATTACATGGCCTTCAATCTATTCTGTACTCCCCAGCTGTCAAGGCAGCAGATCTCGACCGTTCAACGGGGAAATCTGAGGGTCACGCGAACGCGGTCTTGTATTCTTAAATGTAAAATTCAAATTCAAAACCGGAATCTAGCCTGTTCCAATTTTTCACAACTCGCAACAACCTGCCGAGTAAGTAATTCATGGTGGTGAACTGGTGATGGATGGATGCAGCCGCAGGAGAGCTGTTACCCGAGCAAACCACAAACGAGAGGTTTACTTAAAGGACAATGACGATTTCAGGCGACGTTGTCAGCGCTAAGCTGTCAAACAATGCGGCGAGTGGGCTTAGATCATCTCCAAGAGAGGCTCAATATTTTGTCCTCTAAAATCTCATATTAGGAGTCTTCCTAAAAAAATTGTTATCTAAATCTTTCCCCTCCTTCAGCAGTTCCTCTAAATTTGGATCCCTAACATTACCATCTAGGCACTGTATATTTGATGGTGATCCACCTCAATTTTGGAGTACCAAAATTATTAGGCGTGTTTTTGAGTATCTGTTGCAGACTTGTTTTTAGCTTTCATACCCAATATTTGAAGATAGGGGGTGAGAAAGAGCATCTGCTCTTAGGCTTGGTTCTTTTGACTACGATTGGTTTTTAGTTGCGGCTAGTAAATCTAATGAATAAAACTAATAAATAAAACCCAAATAAAAGAAATCGACTGTAGAGAAGAAAAGAATAGAGCCTTCGTTTACGCTGTACGAGCTTTGGCCCCAGGCAAGTTGCCACGGTCTCTTGCTCGGGGGGAGCGGAAAACTGCGTAAATGTGCGGAACCTATGTTAGCTTCATGTAACGGTGGCGAAGTACTATTTCATACTTCCTCGTTTTCAAATAATAACTGGCACGATTGATTTTTACTGTTCAAACTTTGACCATTATAAATATACAGTATTATTGATATATTTTTATAACAAATCTAGCAATACTATTTTTATTCTAGGTAACTATATATTTTAAAAATTAATAGTCAAGATTTGACTAGTGAAAGTAAACGGAGCTAATATCTTCGGTAAAGAAAAGTAGCGAGAGAGGGGGGGGGGGGGTTGGAGACAGCCATCTATGCGACAGCGAAAACATTTTTTTCACGGTAGCCATTTTTTTAAAAAAAATTAACCTCTCAACCTCCATCTTTGCAAATATAGCGCCTTCAGTAGACCTATCGAACTTCAATCATCTTTGCAAGTCGCCGCTGGCCGTGTTGTGTAGCAACGTGTATGCACGGTATATGTACTGTGCAGCACTGTATGTATTTAATTAGTGCTAATTACCTAATATTAACTGTCGCTGTATTTTAGGGCTCGGCAGAGCTTGTAGGTTCATAGATGCTAGATTTAGAAAAAATAAATATCTAAAAATCAATTTTTAAAATAACTAAAATATAATTTATGCGAACAGTTCTGCGAGTCAGGAGTCGGGACCTACCTGGCCCGTTTCGACCAAAGCACTGGTTTCCATTGGACCAGAAATCTAGATTTGCTTTTACCGGCGCTTTTACCGCCGTGGTTCTGGACGACATCGGCCGTCACAAAGAACAACTTGAGGATAGTTTCCACTTTCCAGGACGCGCGCCAAGATACCGTTGAAGTCCGCCATGGCATGCTCACCAAAAGGCCATAAATTCACAGCCAATTAATTGAACCTCCCATACATTATACATATATCAAAAAGTACTATACAATATTGGACTATTTTTAGAAGAAAATTAGTCAAATTTCGTACCATGCAATTTACACACCACCTCCATCTCTATCTTCAGCGAAGATTCGGCGAGGCTCCCCGTCGTCTTGTTCTTCGACTATTGTCGGTGCCGGCGTTTTTAATGGAGGTGCTGAGTTAGGGTTTGGGTTCACCAATTAGGGTTAAGGTTCACTGGTGGCCACTGGGCTTACAGAAATGTTGGAGTGACGGCGGACCGACAGTATGTAGCAGCAGCGGCAATGCGTCGGGGAGGCAGTATCGACACCGGACATGGGTGACGAGGAGGGTGGTGGGTAGGGTTGGGGTGGAGACACGATGGTGATGGGAGGACAGTAGATCCGGCGGCGGCAAGCCATTGGAGACCGGGAAGAAGGACAAGCCAGCAGTGGGGAGGTGGCAGAGGGGCGGTGGTTGAGGCGGGGTGCAGCGTAGGTGCCGAGAACAGCGTAGGCAGCTACGGAGGGGGTGGTAAAGGCGGAGAGAGGTGGTTGTCAGTGGGCCTTGCCAATGCAGTGATGACATCGGTGAGGAGGGAGGCGACGCGTGGAGTGGATGGGGGAGAGAAAAGGGAGAGTTAGGATTAGGGTATTTTATAGGATTTAAAAGGAATCTAGAGTGTTGAATCTCCGTCCAATAATCCTAAAACCTGACAAAATTTGCTCTAGAAAATAGTCAAATTTTCTATAGCCAAACAAAAAACAACTTCTATATACCTGGCGTGCGAACGTCCATGTTATCGTTATCTTTCGCCGTTTCTAATCTGCAAGCTCATAACCTGCTGACAGCTACGGTTATCGTCTACCCATTGAACGTATGGGCATCCTTGTATAAACTACTGATACAATAGATTTTTTTTTAAAAAAGAAAACCGACATTAGTTTGCACAAATGTAGTAACGTGCTCGAGCTTATTGGTCAAGGCCAGTTGCCACTGTGATCCCCACGCGTTCGGATTTTGGCGTCGCTTTTTGGCCAAGTCTAGAATGACAAATTAAATGCTCTGAAAATGTCACTAGGACGCGGTCAAAGCTGTCTGGTGGTGTGGAAATGACTGTTGTACCCTTCTGAGATTTCACTAATAAATTAAATGCTCCGAAAATGTCTTTAGTTCAGTTGCTATTGTGGTAGATTCTTTCCCTAGATAGTTCGACGAATTATATGTGGGTTTTTTTAAACTGTGATTTATAGTTTTTGGTTTAAATTTTTGAATTCTGGTTGTTCACAAGCGACAGTACGCAGAGGGAAACAGTCGCATGTGATTTTTGTCAGTATAGCTGAACTTGATATAGTTTCTAATACAATCTACCTGTAGACCCCGCATTAGAAAACACACTATTTAAAAGCTAGTTACTGTAGCAAAGTAAAGCCAAAGCAAAGTGCTCCAAACCTACCTATAGTGTGCATCGGTGAAACTTGGCCGAAGAGCAAAGTTATTGAAATCGCACCGATGTTCGAACCCATAAATTGGTTCACCGATTGGACCACAATCCATTAGGGGAACTGTCAGCTCTCAAGAAAATGATAAAATATTTCTTCGTGAATATGATTTTTGTGGGGAATTCTAAGGGCATTCTCAATAGTAAACACTGTTGTGTTATTTTTATACTTTCCACATCATCAATAAATAGCTATAGAAATAATCTCTTCAATGGGTGGTGTGTATCTATAGATCGGACAATAAATTTCACCCACCTCTCTCTCTCCCTCTCCCTCCTTCCACCATCTCTCCCCCTCACATCACTAGCCGGATCCTCCCTCTCTCTCTCTCCCTCCTCCCACCATCTCTCCCCCTCATCACTGGCCAGATCCCTTTCCCTTCTCCTGTCTCCTCTCAGATTTGGTTGGATCTACGCTAGCAGCGCCCAGATCCAGGTGGCATGACAGTGAACACACAACTGGTGTAGGCAGCAAGCACACGGTCGGCACAGCGAGGCTCCCACCACCGCATTCTCTCCTCTGGCCACCGTCAAGCGCTGCCTCCTCCAATAAGCACTGCCGCCAAGCACGTTGCGGAGTGGAGCAGCACGGCAGCAAGCGTAGAGTGGCACGGCGGCCCGTCGTGGAGTGGACCACGTAGGAGTGCGGGGCCATGAATTGTGTGTTGGATTTTGTGCCCAAGCAGTGTCTATATGAAGACACTTATAGCCCTTATGTTGGTTACTATACCCAAGAAAAACACAAAGTTTAGAACTATCTCTAACTTGCACATATTATATGGACACAAATTGAGCCAACAAGCACATTCAAACACTCGAAGAAAGATGTAATCAGGCTTAGTGCCAAGCAATTGTTCAAGGGAAGTATGATGATTGATCACTCAACTTAGGAGGTGATTGATCAAGTAGCAAGCTGAAACGAAAGGCTTATCCCAGAATTTCATAGGAACCGAGGACTGTGCCAACAAAGCTAACCCTACTTCAAACAAGGTGTCAGTGTTTTTGTTCAGTTATACCATTTTATTGATGTGTATGAGGACACGAAACTTAATGTTTATGCCTATCTGTTGGAAGAAAGAATGCAACTATCTATACTTGCCACCCTAATCAATCTAGACATACATGATTTTCTTATTCAAAAGGTGTTCCACAAGAGATTGGAACTGAAGGAAAATATGTGCAACATCATATTTATGTAAGAGGGTAAACCCAAGTGTATATCTACTATAATCATCAATGAAACCTACACAGTAATGAAAACCATTGACAGAAGTTACAACGGATCCCCATACATCGCAATGAACAAGCTCTACTAGGGCTGAGGACAAATTATTAGAACTAGAGAAAGGAAACTGATGACTCTTAGATAATTGACATGCATCACAAACTGAAGTGCATCTTTATTTGTGGAAACTAAAAGCTGATTAGATTGAAGGATTTGGCCAAGAACAAAGGACAATAGACGCCCAAGTTGACTATGCCATTGCTCCTAGGATGGTGTAACAGCAAGAAAAGTCTCCCTGGACTCCAATGTTGGCGCAATGGGATAGAGCCCATTCTTACATCTATCATGTAGAAGAAAACTTCACGTAGCTCGATCCTTTACAAAAATCGATCAGGGTGAAACTAAAAAAACATCGTCTTTAGAAAAGCAAAGAACTAAAAGGAGGTTTTTTTGAGCATAAGGAACATGGATAACATTCTTGAGGTTTAGGGTTCTACTGGAAGTTTGGATATGAGAATGGCCAATATGGTGGATAGGCAAACCTGCATCGCCAACTATTTGCACTTGATCATGGCCAATGTAGTGCATGGTTGGGCATTCAAGATCACCTATGATCCAATATGTCACACCTATGTCAGTGTACCAGTCTGTATCCACACCATATGATGGAGCAGATGCAGAGGTTGCAACATGATTCTCTTTAGGCTGCTAGGAGTGATCGAATGTGTGGTAGCATTTGAACACCACATGACCAATCTTCTCACATACATAACAAGTGGGATGATTTCCTCCAGACTTGTGTGACTGATTGTTACTATTGTTGTAGCGACTAGTGTTGTTGCAGCCACCGCCGCTGTTGTTGTTGCTAGTGTAGCCTCCCCTGCCACCACATTTTTTGCCATAGTAAGTGTAGGATCATATGACGCAATCAGAGGGGGTGAATGATTGTCTCCGCTTTTTTATACCTAAAAACAAATCTCAAACCAAAAGAAAAGCAATATAAATTACCGACTGTAGATTTCGACCGCAAGCCGTTTGACTGCTTGCTATGACCGCTTTTGCACGTAGTTGAAATCCCCCTCTACTTTAAAAGCTTCGACTGCTCGAACGCTTTATCACTCGAATGTTTTGATCACTTAACGAGTACAAGCCGAAGACAACATCGTGCTCATAGCACACCAGATCATGATATGTTAGCACGCCACTGAGAACACAGAAAATCAATGCTCAGGAAAACATGCCACCAATGAACTTTTCTTGGAATAGATCTAATCTATTATTTCTATCAAATTTGTGGCCACAAAGCACCCATAGGCACCCCTAAAAACTTTCGCACAAAAAGCCTCACAAAGCCACCACCAAAACACTTGGCCTACCTCTGCTTTTATATGCGAGAGCCCTAAACCGTGTTTGACTCAAACACGAACACAAAATCATATCTCTTCCTCAAATCAAGGGACTCGAAACCCTTCCTAACATGGATTTTACAAATCTCTAATATCTCCCATTTTCCGCATTTAAGTCCCAAGCTAATACATGTTTTGATTGCCCCCTTCACTCCTCAGTCATTCCTGCCCGTTTCCCCCTTCTTTTACATACCTTAAACCCCTCTTTAAGCTCCTTTGCGCCAGCGTTAACTCCGGCGAGAATGTGCTCGATCGTTACCCCTAGTGGCCCCTATAAGAACTCTACCCGAGCACCCTCTCTTCGCACCGCACCCCGCTCTCCCCTTCTCTCCACTCTCTTGCACCCGAGAACCCCCGCATCGTGCTTGCCTCCGCTTCGGCCTCCTAAGAGCCCCGGCGAGCAATTGGCATTGCCTCGGTTCGTTCCGTGCCTCGCTGATGCCACCGCCTTCTTCCGCGTGTCTCAGTAACCGATCTCCGCCCTTCTGCCGAGCGAAGACTCCACCGGAGACCCATCGCCGCCACTGTCCGAGCACCGCCACCGCTAGAGCTCGTTGTCGGCCCATCTCTGAGCCCCTCGGACCCTGCGCCAAGGTGAGCTCGACTCCCCGCTCCTTCCTCTTGCCGTTGCGCGTCTCGGCCTTCGCCGCCAGGCGCTGGAGCGTCGGCGAGCTCGCAGGCCCGAGCGCCGCCTCCGGCTGGCACCACCACCTTAGCGTGCATGCTTGCGTGGCAGCCGCGTGACAGCCACCTAGCGCCACGGCCTGGCCTTGTCAGCCCTTGCCATGTCGGCTGTGGACCTAGTCCACGGTAGACTGAGCCAAGCCGTGAACCCAGTCCACCATATACCCGGCCCCACCTGTCAGCCAAATAAAATCATTTCCAATATAAAAATAATTCTGCCAAAAAATAAAATTGATGCTAACATCATAAATTGAATTTTCAATATAAAAATAATTCCAAAAATCAGGCTTTTCTTTTTGTTTAGTTTTAATCTTCCAGAAGCCCGTATTTCTTCATTTTAACTTCGATTTGACCCATTCAAATTTCCAAATTTTTCTATTTAATCTTCCAGAAGCCCGTATTTATTTGTTTTAACTCCAATTTGAGCCGTTCAAATTTCCAAATTTTAATCTTCCAAAAGCCCGTATTTCTTCTTTTTGAATTCTATTTGAATTTTGTTTGAATTTGTTTTGGTTCTTCGCGTATAGATTTCGACGAATCCGAAAAGTTTTACTTCGACGAATCATAGTAGGACTTTGAGCAAGGCAAGTTACACCTTTGATCATGTTGATCCCAGTAATTTAAATTATTTATGTTGTTTTTTAAATTATTATGCATGTGTACTTTCATTCAAATTTAGTTTAAATTCAATTTAAACTCTAGTTATGCCCAATTCCTTTGTAAATGGCCAAATTTGATATTGAACAATCATACCTTGTCATCATATATGAAAAACCTAGTTAGTACATTAGTATTAACTGGAATTTTATCGAATTGCTTAGCCATGCTTAGAATGATTTAGGTGGGAAGAATTGTTTCACACAAAATGATGATTTATAAAATCTATTCTTGACTTTGGTGAGTCCAGAAAGTTTATGAAATTTTGATAAAATAAAATTATAAAACCTGGTTTAGACTTAGGCATTGGTATGGTGGTAGGTGCTTGTTGGCATGCATTGCTGTTTGATGACACAATGTCGACTGCCAGGCATAAGGGGTATGTGGTTGGGTCTAAGTCAAGTTATGGACCGGTCTGTGAACTACTATTAGAAAGTCACACCGTACTATCACAAGTCTCGTATGGAACAGACCTGGCTAGGTAATTTGTGAAGTTCCATTTTAGTTTCACCATAGGCTGAATGTGAGCGTGGCGTAGGCCATGACAAGTCTCACATGGCACAAGAGGGGGCTCCAACATGTAGATTCATGTTGTCGTGAAACCTTAGTGGCGGCGTAACTAATTTGGTAATGGAACATTGTAACAGCCTTGTCATGAACTCTCAGCCGCACACCTAAGGCAGTGTGTTAATCGTGTAGCAAAATGAGAGGACATATCTTGTGGGTAAAGTTGTACACCTCTGTAAAGTAACAAACTATCCTGGATAGCCGTGTCCACGGTCAAGGACTTGCTGAGTACGGTTTTTGACGGATTAGACTTTTGTTTTTCATAAAATCTGGTTTGTGAACTCTTTTGGGAGAATTGGTCTGGGTGGGATACCCGTGGATAGGTTAGTGTAAGGTTGGTGCTTGTACTAACGATATTATTTCAGTTATCAAGTATTGCTTTTACATACTGTATTAAATTCAGCTTTTGCACTTTACTTTACAGTACTTACTCCAATTGTTGCTTTTGTTCGAATAACCATATTATGCCTTCCTTTGTCAACACATATGCATGCATTGACTTTGTTAAATCTCCTGGTGTAACTTGTGGGGTACTTTATGTACTCACCTTGCTTAATTCTGTTGCCAGAGGATGACAGCATCGACTTCAGTGAAGATTGTTACAAACAGGCCACGTCTTACAGTCATTCGCCTATGGGCAAGCAGGATGGGCTGTTCCTTTTATTTATCTTCCGCTGTGTACTTTTGTGGTTGGCCATGAGCCCTTTTATTGTAATACTTGGCTATAAGGCACGTACACTTTGCTTTATAATAAAGTGGTGATTATGCATGATATGTATCCCTGTTAACTCTGTGTGCACTAGCTTTCCCTAGGATAGTGCGATTAACATAGTAGGTTTCAGAGTTGTTGCTCTGGGATCCGACACGCACCACCTGATGCTTCTCTATGCATCACCACCTTCGATCTCTATATACTCCAGCATTAGCCCGACCATCTCGCATGAAATTCTCAACCATCTGGACCTCAGATCTCCCTATCCTAGTCCCAGTCCTCCTCGTCACCATCCATGATCGTTTCTATACCATCCTACACATGCAAAGACCAAAGAAATATTTTCCGGCACAAGTTCTCCTTAACATCAGCATACATACTCACACCACCTTTGTCCATCCATAGACAAGAACAAAACCATCCACGACAGTCAACCAAGTTGTCTTCAACCACACATTCCATCGCTTACCGCAAATCAACTTCCAGACAACTTCTTACAACCGCTAGTTCAACGAGTACTGGAAAACCATAAGTACTTGGAGAATACTATTGCTTTACTCCAAACACTCAGGGATACCATGCATTGCTACTGACCAAAACCATCGAGTACTGAGCGCCAAGTCTACGACTACAAATCATCAACCAATCATCGCACTATCGATCACCGAGCACCGAGTATCACCGACAACCACTTGACCAGATCAACCACTAACCTAACATGAGTACTCGAGGTACTCGAAGATCACAGGAATTAAAGCACTCGTACTGACCATGAAGTCTATGAGTACCGATCATGAAGCCTACAATAACCGATCGCAGAGCCTTCGACTACCGAAGACAACGACAGTAGACTACAAAGTTTACGCCTATGACAAAAAGACTACAAAGTCTATGACTATAACAGCTATCCACAAAGTCTACAACCATCAATTGTAAAACCTTTTACTATCAACCAGTAAAATCTATGACTATCGAGTACTGACCAGGTACTGTACCTATGACCATGAAAAAGTATTGTAGCCATGATTACCTTCAGTGTCCGTTCTGTCGTGGTCGAAGTCGAACGTGGTCGAAGTACCATAGTCAATATTCTGTGGTCAATGCCGGACGTGATCAAAGTAGAACATGGTTGTAGTCGAATATGATCGTAAATGACTCTGAGTCGTAACCAACATGGTTGAAGTCTAACGTGGTTGAAGTCTGCCATGATCGAAAGCTGTCATGGTTGAAGTCTGCCATGGTCATTCAACCGTGTGATCCTCTGATGCCACTTGAGTGTAGTCCGATGTTTCGATGCGTCTCGAAAGCCACTCAATGCTCCAGAGCTACTTGAATACCGTCCGATACTCTATTGCTACTTGAACGTCGCCTAATACCACTCGAACCCGATCGGACTGATCCAAAATTACTCAAAGCAACCAGAAACACTTAGAGAAGATTAAAACCACTTGGAGCAGACTGAAAATCACTTGAACTTGAGACCTTCGACCGCGATCAACCAAAACTTTCACAAACACAAAATCCAAAGCAATCCAAATATCAATTATTCATCGTCACTTATTTACAACCATCCACATGGTCCAACAGTAAGAGTTCTTGTTGCCACCTATTTTGTTCTTGGTCACAAGATTGACTGAGGAACCTTCTTGCTGACCAGCATTGCGCTGTTCCAAACACAGATCATAGCTCAAGGGATGAGCGATAAAACTCATTTAGTGAGACCAGCTCAGGGCTCGCTGTGAGCGACGTCACCAGTGAGTCATACTCCTCACTAGGTACAGCCAAGAGGTAGCAAACGATCTCCTCATCACAGAGCATGTGCCCTATGGACACCATGGTATCAGTTAGGTTTTTGACCTTACCAAAAAATACTCCACCACCTTTAGGTCTTCTTCTTCATGTTCGCCAATTGCATGCAAATATGCACCACCCGCACAACACGAACATCTGCTTGAGTGTTGTCCACACCTCTGTCAAGATATTGAATAGCAACACCTATGAGAGCACCTCCGGCGACAGGGAAGAGAGAAGGGTGCTCAACACCAATTAATTGGTCGTGCTGCAACTAGGTGAGATACACCAGATTGGGAGCAATGACCTGCCCTACATCTATTGTTGTGGTTTGGACTTTCTCTTGGCAAGGATTCGTGTCATCGACATGCCCAAGAAGTTGTTGGCTTTGGAGGTAGGGCATGAATTGTTCCCTCCATAGAAGATTGTGCTCCCACGTAAGCTTCAAGTTGACCAGGGGATTGAAAGGAGGAGTCGACAGCAAGCATGCTGAATTGGTTGAAGGTACGAGGGAGGAAGTGTTGGTTTCTAAGGAGCCAGTCATGGTGATGTGTCATGAATTGGATTAGAAAGGCTCTGATACCATGTGGAAGGAGGAGAGACAAGGAAGAAGATGGGCAGTGCGCAATCACACCGAGCTAAATGGAGCACTTCTGTATTATACCCAAGGTGTCGGACGGTGAACAATGTTCCACCGAAACCAGGGTTACAAAATAGATAACAAACAGATCAAAACCAACCATATCTTCAATACAGCAAACTACCCATATCTCAGATGAAGGGTGATATGAAGGCTACCAACTTATATTATCTACAAGGTACTACAATTTCAGGTAATGTTGCTATTGCCTCAAATAAATCATCTGATTTTGATGCTACTAATCTTTGGCATATGCGTCTAGGGCATATGAGTGAAGCTGGAATGATAGAATTATGCAAAAGAAGATTTCTTGATGGTCAAAGCATTGATAAGTTGAAGCTTTATGAACATTGTGTCTTTGGTAAGCAAAAGAGGGTAAAATTCAGTACTATGACTCACTTTACAAAAGGCATATTGGATTATGTTCACTCTGATTTGTGGGGAGAATATCGTGTTCTATCAGTTGGAGGTGCAAGCTACATGATGACCATCATTGATGATTACTCAAGAAAATTTTGGGCATATTTTTGTTAAGCACAATCAGATTTATTCAAAACATTCAAGGAGTGGAAGATTATGATTGAAAGACAAACTAGCAAGCATGTCAAGAAGCTGCGTACCAACAATGGCTTGGAGTTCTGTTCTGGAGAATTTGAAGCTTTATGCAAGTCAGAGGGTATTGTGAGACATTATACCGTCTCAGGCTCTCCTCAACAAAACAGTGTGGCTAAACGCATGAACATAACTATCATGGTGAAGGTACATTGCATGTTGTTAAATTCTGGATTATCTAAGAGTTATTGGGCTAAAACCGTTTCCACTGCCTGTTATTTAATTAATCGGTCACCAAATTTGGTTATTGATAGAAGACTCTAATTGAGGTATGGTCTGGCTTTCTAGCAGATTATTCAAACTTAAGAATATTTGGCTATCCTGCATATGCTTATGTTAACAATAGTAAATTAGAGCCTAGAGCAGTTAAGTGCATTTTCATTTCTTATAAAACTAGTGTGAAAGAATATAAATTGTGAAATCCTGAAACTAGAAAGGTGGTTATTAGCAGAAGTGTCACTTTTGATGAGTCTGCTACGTTGCATGATAAGCCATCTATTAATGTTCCCATTGAGAAGCAATCAAGCGTGCAGGTGGAGCATGTTATTGATTCAGGATCTACACCAGATGTCAACAAGGAAAATATTTTAGAAGCCCCTATTGTTGAGCTGCCAACACATCGTTCCATTGCACACATCATTCCATTGCAGTTGATAGAGAGAGGAGGAACATTCGACCTCCTAAGAGATTGATTGAAGAAGCTAATGTTGTGGCTTATTGTTTAAATATGGCAGAAAAAATTAAAGGTACTGCAGAACCTTCATCTTATTCAGAGACTATCTTTTTTAGTGATTCAGAAAGATGGATGACTACCATGTATGATGAGATGGAATCTCTTGACAAGAATGACACTTTGGAGCTGGTCAAGTTACCAATTGAGAAGAAGTCTATTCGCTGCAAATGGATCTTCAAGAAGAAAGAAGGGTTTCACCAACCGAAGAGGTTAGGTACAAAGTAAGGCTAGTTGCAAACGGATACAGCCAAATTACAAGTATTGATTTTACAGATGTCTTTTCCCTTGTGTGAAGCATAGTTTTATTTGTACTTTACTCAGCATTGTGGCTATGCATGATTATAAGCTTAAACAATTGGATGTGAAAACTGTATTCTTACATGGGGAATTAGAAGAAGACATTTATATAGAGCAAGCATAAGGTTTCGTCATTCTGGGAAAGAAGAATTTTGTTTGCAAATTGAAGAAATCTCTTTATGATTTGAAGCAATCACCTAGACAATGGTACAAAAGAATTGACTCCTTTATGATATCTCAGAATTTTAAAAAATGTAATTATGATAGCTATGTTTACTTCAAGACTATTAATGATTCAGTTATTTATTTACTCCTACATATTGATGATATGTTGAGTGCAGTAAAGAAGATTCTAGGTATGAAAATCATTAGAGACAGATAGTTTGGCAAATTATATCTAAGTCAAAAGGGTATATTGATAAAGTTCTTCGTCGTTTCAACATGCGTAAGGCCAAATCTGTAAGTACTCCCTTAGCTGCACATTTCAGACTTTCTTCAGCGTCATATCCACAATCAAATGATGAAATTGAGTACATGTCTAGAGTTCCATATGCGAGTGCGATTGGTTCACTTATGTATGCCATGGTATGTTCTCGCTCGGCCAATTTATCTCAATCATTAAGTGTGGTTAGTAGATACATGGCTAATCTTGGAAAAATGTATTGGAAAGCATTTGTATCAGACGTGGTGTCAATCTGTTGCAACCGTCTCGGTTTTCTCTCCGTGTGGGACTATTTTCCCTCACACTATATATGTATCCCAGTAGCCTATAGAAAAAGCAAGCACTCCATTATAATCTGTCCTCATTATAGTGATTTGCCTTAAGCATCCATGGTTTTTTTATCATAAGGGTTTTCTACATAAAAATGCATGTCTCTTGTCTTATTTTTCTATGAATTATTTGCAATAAAATGAATTATGCAAATCCAATATTGCCCATATCCCATGTTAACTTTAGCTTTTAGATCAACTGATTGGTACATGGACCTCGATAAACATCTTGCAATGCATGTCTCGTGTCATGAAGGAAATTCTTCACACATTTGCAGCCAAATTTCCATATTTTCCTTCCAAATCACCATGAAAATGCATGCATTCGAAAACACCGTTTGTACTTGATAATTTGGACCGACCCCAAGCGCCCTCAAAGGCCGCACCAATTAAATTGTCGATGAAATCTCATGTCATAAACTATGAACAATATAATCTTCACGGCTGGCCTCATCACTATGGATGAGATTACAATCGAAACATCTCGGTTCCCTCATCCATGAACCTTCAGGACTCCTTCAAAATGGATCACATCAAACTATCAAAGCAATATCTTAGTTCTATATTCATCCACGAAGCCTTACTTGCAGAAACAAGCATTGACCCTAACTGGCTTTTGATCATTGTATATTCATCCATCCATCAAGATCATACATAAATCCAAATACAAGCGGCGACCTTGCGTGTCCAAGAAACCAACCCAAATCCGGCCTGCCCTAGTTGCAGCTGCCTGCGCTGTCCATCCGAGAAGGCATTATTCGTTTGTCCCAGTAGCTTACGCTGCAGCATCTTAAAAGTCTCTCGCCGATGGCGCCATTCCACACATGCATTGCACGAAGCTGTCTGCCAAGATGGCGTCAGCGGCGGAGTACCCGTGGCGGGCGGGCGGCGGCGAGGGCGTGGATGCCGGGCAGCGCAGCACGCTGGTGCTCGCGTCGTACCCGGTGCTGATTCTCCTCGTCATCCTCGCCGTGTTCGTCAAGTACGTGTGGATCGCGCTGACGCTCTACTGCGCGCTCCTCTTCCTGCTATCGTGCACATCCCGCCGCTTCGGTTGGTCGGGAGGCGCCGCGGCCGTGACCGCGGTCAACGCGGCGCAGGAGCTGCAGGGAGCTGTGGGCCGGGGCGGGCTCTCGCATGAAGCCATGTCAGCGATCCCGGCATTCCTGTACGACGCGACGGTGCACGGCGAGGCGCAGTGCGCGGTGTGCCTGGAGGCGGTGCGTGGCGGGGAGGCGGCGCGGCGGCTGCCGGTGTGCGCGCACACGTTCCACGTGGGGTGCATCGACATGTGGCTCGACTCGCACGCGACGTGCCCAGTATGCCGGTGCCACGTCAAGCCACAGAAGGGCGACATGGAGGCGCCGGCTCCGCCCGAGCCACCATTGCCGCCGGTTTAGTTCTTGGTGCAGCACGGTGGTTCAAAGATAGGTCTGTACAGGTTGTGTCAGTCTTCCTACTCTGCTGAAAATCGTATGCAGTGTCCTCCTACGTCGTCACATTTTCACAATATCGGGCTACTAATCTTTGTCAAGTCTCCCACAGGGAATTGGGCAGGGCACAGGCAAGAGGGCACGATTTAGGCCTCATTTAGAATGCGGCAAAGTGTCCAATTTTCAGCCAAAATTGAACTATTTTTTCTGTAAAATTCTTGCACTGTTCTAGATGGGGAGGACATTGAATAGAAGCAACACAAGTACTAGTGCTATACTATTTGTATGAACAGAGGTAATTGTAGGACCAGGTATGGCGAATTAAAGTGGATGAATGACTTCTTAAAATTTTGCAGCGGAAAACACAAACCAACAGGCTACATCAAAGCCAAGAGCTAAAGATCACAATGTCACCTAAGACAACAGTCTCACCGGTTTAACTATTGGCCGGGGGAGGTCGGACCACTCGACTGGTCTGACTGCTCGAGTCACAGTGGCTTGACTGCTCGCCAAACAGAAGTAGAAAACAACACGATACATGATCAAGAAAATGGCTAACTCTTAAATCATTAATTCAAATATGATGAAACTTGGTAAAAATCTTTCTTAGGATGTCAGAAACATATTCCAATCATGAAACATAAATATCAACGCCAAAGTTCTGATCTTTATCCATAACAACGAAGGTTACACCAAAACCACCAAAGAGAGAAATCTCGATCTGCTCTTACTCGTGAGTCCTTGATGATCTAGATAATCTTAGATGAGTTCTCATATGTCATAGCAAACTAGATCACAGCATGAACTCAAGGCAAAACTCCCTCAAGATCAAAACCCTAAAGTCACTCATCTCTTAAGCAAAACCGGACAATAACAAGAATTTTTAATAGAAAGTGCCTACATGAATGAGATCCTCTTACACATCCTTAGCACCAAAAGAGATCAAGAGGAGATAAAATCCAAACAAGAAAACCGAGTAAATCAAAAGTATAAGAAGGAATTCATAGTACAACTCACTTGGATGAAGTTTAGACATTCATTTCACATTAAGAGGAATGTTGTACAACCACCCTCTTATAGAGGACAGAGTTCTAAGCCTATAGCAAGCACACACAACTTCCAACACAACGAAACCCATCCCCTTTCGCAAAACCCATAGAGACCTCATCTCTCTCAACATACACAAGAGCTAATATAATAGAGGCTCTTCGCTTCATACTTAATCCTAACAACCAGTACACCCTCAGTGGATACAATCACTTACAAATAGGAAAACCTAGTAACCCACACACAAACAGGTTTTACACTCACACACACTTGCATGTTTTTCAAATCGCGACTTCCGTATGGCTCCAATAACCTAATAAGACACCCCATCCTTCAAGACATGACCAAAAGCACTTAGGCTACTACCATGGTTTAGCAAACAGCCTCTCCACCTGGTATTACACAATTTCCTCAACTGTCACCTACCGGCCTTCACAATGCTTTTCCTCGAAGCAACCACTACAACGAAGTCCGTAATGCCCAATGACTTACCACCAAGATTATACGCTTTCTCCCGAGGACTGTCACTACTTGAAATGCCTAAGTTCAATGGTGCACAACATGCATACACTTCCCTCATCGCGATCTTTATCTTTCTTCCGTACTTCTCTGCTTGAGATGATGCTCCACCCGAACTTATGTGACCCTCCATAATCTCAAAGCACCTCCCCTTGCTTTGGTCTTGCCCTGCACATGAAAAAACAAGGAACCATCTTGTGCACAAGTGGCATGCACTTAACTTTCATCAACATAATTGTCCCAGGCACAAGTGGCATGCACTTAACTTTCATCAACATAATCAATGCAAATATGCACTACTTGACACCCACATCAAGATTCTTACAAAGTATGGACTCACGCTATGACTAACACAATAAAAAATAACTCAATTCACTTAATTTCACCAGAGGCCAGCCTGACAGCCAACCAACAATCGGACAGACTGCTACGAACCGACTTATAAACCTTATAGTAATAGGGGACTGGTCTGACCATAGTATCCATGTCAGTCAGACCGTTCGAAGACCTCCGGTCAGACCACCATTACATGGTTGGTTACACCGCTCTTAAAAACTCTACGCAACACAACGAGCATATCTTTGGAATAAAGCTACTGCCAACTAAAAATCAGTCACACTGTATTTCTTATTGAACCGCTCTTCATGCATGGCCTGTCACATTGGACCCCGGTCAGACCGCTGTCCATGGCCGATCAGACGGCTTTACCACATCGGTCAGACCGTCGTGTCGTTGCAGTCCAATCAGACCGCTCCACATGCTGCAAATCTACAAAAAAAAACCTGGCTCTGGAGTGTTGATAATCAGAGACTAATTTTTTTTTGTTACCTCCTCTAAGTCAGCTTCAAGAAAAGAAAAGCTGGAGTGAAGTTTAAACTCTATGGGCAGTCATCGATTAGGCATTGTAACATCGGCGTAAACAATGTCCAAACCACCCAACCAAGTTCAACCTAATGGCCCTCGTCTCACCTGCCACCACTCTGGACGTGGGCGTGTCTGCGCGTTACATGGTTATGCGATAGCCATGTCTAGGTACAGTTCTCTTTTTTTTTCAGCGACTTTTAATTTTTAAATTCTTTTAGTAATTATTATTCATTAAGTTAATAAATCATAGCCGATAGCTATAAGCCGTAACTCAAATAATAGACATCTAACTGGACAATTTCAAGCGTGCCAAATACTGGTGTCCGCACAATCTTGGTAGCGGTCCCAGCGGCCAGATTTTCACGTTATCACGACTGCAAGTATCAATTGAAACTTGAGTGATCGATGCCAGGATAGTGTCCGGACTAGGAAAGTGTCGGACCCCAGGTTTTGCAATCTATAACCCTCTGTAATTTTATCGTATTATTCTCTGAATTAGTAGATAGTGCTTACAGTTATATTACGGTATATCAAAAACATATCATGCGAAAGCGTAGATAATACAGTAACTACTTGCTCATGGGCTGGTCAGGCCGAAATCAATAAACTGCAGTAGCAGAAACTTCACTCAAGTGGGACCCTCAGGACTTGCCCTCAGGCAGCCAACTGGAGTCCGCAACCTAGTTCTTGGTTTGATCCCCTTAAGACAACGTAGGGCTTGATCTCCTTTTCCTTATTGACTGTTGATGTTAATTGAGCAACAGTGAGTACAACGGTACTCAGCAAGCTATCACACAGAATGCAAATAATAATATATGCAAGGCTATCAAGTGAAGCTGGAGGTTCGTTTATTTTCTAAAAGCGATATTTGCAATAATCATAATTAAAATTCCTATGACTTAGAATTTTACAAACATGCTTTAAAGAGTTTAAAATTGTGCAGTATTTATAGCGGTGTAGGTTTCATCCACCGATTACATGGTTCCATCCACCAATGCTAGCTTTTGATCATTAGGTTACTTCCAGCTTAATATCAACGCTAGAGTGCATCCCTCTAGGAAAATTTCCAAAGTCAAGTTTGCATCCACCTAACAGTTTTCTTCCCACCCCAAATGTTTTGAAATAGAACTAACTCAAGGAAGATTTCCATGTCTGCCCTTGACTGTGAGCATGGCTATTTGAATAGTTTATACTCTGCAGAGGCTGTACATCTTTACCCACAAGAGACAATCAGCTCGATAGACCCACATGATTCCTTGGACATGTAGATCAAGAAATTGTCATGATGCCTTTACAATACCTCGCCCTCTAGCATCTCACTCCTATGGGGTTGCTTCCATAGGTTGTGCGGGATGTCTACCACTCTCTACAAACGCTAACCTTGGCAACGTCACCTCCATCTAGTGTCCTATTCCACGTGGGGCTTTCATGACCCACCTACACACGTCCTCCGTGAGATGACTAGAGAGTCTAGTAAATTATTCAGCCAAGCCTACATTTTGCTAGCTTGTTGTTGCACTATTGTACATGGAGAGGTCATCACAGAATTAAGTTCTTAATTTGTTCAGGCGGTTCATTCCACTAACCACAGACCTTGTGTTACATCCACACCCACCACTTTTACCATCCGCTCAAAGAGGTATAGCAAATTTTTAGGGTTTGAGAAGCATAAATTAAGTTGCCACAAATAATCAGCCATGTACACCCCGTGACTGTCCCAAAATCAGTTTTCATATTTAAAGATTGATGATCAGGGTCACTAGTGCCCTAGACTTGACAAGACTAGTATGGCATTTTAATATGGTCAATAGCTAGTAAAGTTATTATTAACATCTAGGGTGACAATGATCAGGTGATTCAAGTATCAAGGAAAGGCATAGTAGTATTTAAAACATCAAATAGGCATGTAACTACCTTAAGTTTTGACATACATTTGCATAATAAATTAAGCATGCAATTTGATAATTTAAAGGAATGTAATTTTGCATAAAATGTAGGATCGATATGATCAAAGTGATGACTTGCCTTGCTCGATTTACCATGGCCTCGATTTTATTTAAAGCCTTCTCAGTCGATTATTTGGATTATTGATCTTCATCTCTTTCCAAGTTTTGATCCTGCTCGAACTTGTTGTCTCTTTCGTGGCTCCAGTGACTAATTGCACGACTAACGACTAACAAATTCAACAAATCCAGCAAAAGTCCAAATAAGTTTAATTGAGTTTATTTATGATTTGCTTATGATTAAGGGTATGTAGTGAGTTGCAGGACAGAGACGGAGTCAAACGAATTTTTGGGTGGAAGCGAAGTGATGGAGTAACTTCATTAGGAAATGATATAAAGGAAGGATCAGCGTCGAAGGAATATTCACGAGAATATTTCGCTTTTAGATTAGAGCATGGTTAGACATAGCCGATTGCAAGACACCGAGAGTCGATCTTGTTTTATTTGTAGTTTAAGTTTATTTATCTGCGGCAAAGCTTGTTATACAGGTTCATATTTCAATATTGCTATTTTAACAAAATCTACCACTGAGATTTATTTAATGGCGGCATGTTAAACATTAGGGCATATATTTTAGTTATAATCAAGGGTAATCTTTAATTTAAAGCCTTGCTTTTATAGTTAAACATAATATCCAATTTATTTCTCTTTAACTTTAACTTGAATGTCTTTTTAATTGGGATCTCTATTAAATTTAGACATTTTACCCAAGCCATCTTTTATTAATGCCTTTAATTAATAACTAAACCTCAAATAAATATTCAAGCCATATTAATTACTCATATAATAAATAATCTCATATTAAATCTTAAATAATCATATTTTCATCATAATCAAATTTGTTAGCCTTCATGGATTTTTCTTAGTTTTCTTGATTTATTTCCTAAATATTTTCTAACTGAAATGACAAAAAAATGAAAACAAAATGTGCAAAAGAGGGGAATCGAACCCATGACCTGTGCTTTCAACACTCACTCGGCTAGCCAACTGGGCGCTTGGCTTTTGGTGATTTATTGGAGGGAGTAACACAAAAGAACCGAGTGGGTGGTTGGGGACCAAAACAGAGGAGCCAACCGGCCGAACATGGGGGGTGCACGGCGGTCGGGGCAGGAAGGCTCGCCAGCGCGTTCGGCGGCCAAAGGGGCGGCGGGTGTGCAAAATGAGTTGCCTCTGAGGTGAAGAAGCCTGGGGAGGCTGCGTCTCTGGCCGGGAAGGCGCCGTGGGTGGCCAGCACCGACTTGCGGTAGTCGGAGCAGGGACGGAATTAGGCGGCACTGCCGTGGTAGGGGACGGAGAAATTGGAGCAGAGCATGAGCATAAGGAGGCCTAGAGAAACTCACCAGAAGTGCCGACAGGGCCAAAGAGGGACCGAGGTGTGCCGGCAACAGGAGCCGACGGCAACGAGGGCATGGGCACGGTGCCGGCGAGCCGAGGTGAGGGGAAAGCCGGAGCGGAGCTCGGGGAAGCTTCAAGGCCGCATGGTGATGCTCCACACCCAAGGAATGGCGTCGAGTTGGAGACGGCGGTGAAAATGGCGGTTTTGGCCGGCGGCGAGGAAGAACGGCCATACGGCGAGCTGGGGGCACTAGAGTCCGATTACCCGAGGGAGGAGGGAGAAGGCTACTGGGGGCACGCCGTGACATAGTTGGTTAAGCTGGGGCATCACCGAAGCGGCGGGACGGTGTGGGGGCGGCGGCGGCCAGTGCGGCACAGAGGGAGGAGGAGGGGAGGAACGCAGGAGGCTAGAAGTGAGCCGTGACCATTTGTAGCCGCGAAGGGGAGAGGTTGTTCTGCTGTTGTAGGCGTCGACCTAGGAGCAGGGCACGGCAGAGCGAAGCGATGGCGAGGCGATGGCCGGCAGCATGATTTGCGGGAAGTGATGCTCCGAATGGCGATGCTTCAATGGGGTCAACCCCTCGAGGGTGCGCGAGGGCTTGGCATGACGCGGGGGCGGCAAGGCCGTAGGATGACCGTGCAGCGCAGATCGTCATGGGTGTGCATGGCTTGGAGCGGGCTGGCGCCGTGGTGTCAGGGTGCAGAAGACGTGACGGGACCGGGGCTAGCTGGCCTGCGCGCGGAGCGGTGTGCGCGTGAGGCTGGGCTGGCTCGGCGCCAGGGGAAGGAATGAAGAGGGGAGGTGTCGGGTGGGCCGATGGCCGAGCATCGCTGGAAGCAGAGCGAAAGGGAGGAGGAAGAAGGAAAGGAGGAGGAGGTGATGGCAGTTGGGCCGAAGGCCAGAAAGAGAAATTCAGGAGGCCGGGATAGAAAATGAAGTGGGCCGAAAAAAAGATGGGCTGAGGCCCAAGAAGCTTGTCTTCTTCTTTTTTTGAATTTTTCAGAACTGGATGAATTGGCGAAATTATTTAGATGGAGAAAATTTTTAACTTTTGATTTAAATTTCCCATTTTTGATCTTAAGCTTTCCAGTGTTAATTTAATTTAATTTTAATTCTTATATATATATATATATTTAATTTCAGATTTTAGGGCTTGCAAAGGAAATTTGAAATTTCCATGATTTGATTTTCCATCTTGGTTCTTGATCAAGATTTACATTTTATTAATTTGGATTTTTAGCAAGGGACCCAAAACAAGAAATTCAAATAAACACCAAAATTTTTAAACAACACTGGAAAAAGAGATAAAAGATTTTATTTTTTTCACAATTACAATAATTCCTAAAATGTTATGGAAAGTTTGGCCGTATTCTCTTCACTATGCTTAATCTTGGTAGCGGTCCCAACGGCCAGATTTTCACGTTATCACGACTGCAAGTATCAATTGAAACTTGAGTGATCGATGTCAGGATAGTGTCCGGACTACGAAAGTTTGGCCGTATTCTCTTCACTATGCTTGAAGCTTAATTGAAACTTGAGTGATCGATGTCAGGGTAGTGTCCGGACTAGGAAAGTTTGGCCGTGTTCTCTTCACTATGCTTGAAGCTTATCCTTTGCGCCTTCCAAAATCCAACAGCCAGATTGACCATCATGTAATAAAGTAATTAGCTTTTAAACAAAGTATCTTCTTAAAATAGACTCTATTAGTTAATTATAGTATATATTGTACCGACTTCATTTATATAAGCAAAAATCATACGTGAGTTTCTGTTACTCTGTAATCTCTTGCATGAATAATCCAAACGCTACAAGCCATAGCTAAAAGCCATAAGTTTCAACAAAAAGAATAGACCCAAAATCTTTGCTCGATCATGTCGTTCTGTACCCTCCCCCGCCACACACAAACAAGAATTACTCGTCAGAAGTAACAAACATCTGGACTGAACATGCTAATTTCCAAATCGAACTCCTAATCATTTTTTTCTTTTTGCATAATTACCGTGTAGAAAATTGGGAGTGTACAGTTCTCACTCATTTATATCGGCAAAAACTGCATATAAGTTTCAATCACTCTGTAATCTCTCACATAAATAATCCAAAAACCACAAATCACAATTAAAAACCACAAGTCGTAACCAAAAACCACATGCCCTTAGCTTCACACCAAGCATATGAATCCAGCAACAGCAAAGTGAATCACTTTCACGCTGGCAGCAGTATATCGGCCGAGGACTCCGTGGCGGCTGCATGGTTCATAATTTTGCCAAAATTTTGGATATTTTGGATATTTCGCTACCTCAGAAAGAACACTAGTTCGGTCAAATTTTGGCCGAATTTATCTCCATTTGAATTTTTTCAAATTTCATCCAAATTTTGATTAAATTTCATGAAAAATTTGAATTTTTCCATATTTTTTTAACAAAATTTTGTTCCTTCGTTCATCTTGATGACCTCCAAAAGTTTTTATTTTGTTCTTTCGTTCATCTCGATGACCTCCAAAAGTTTTTTCAAACCGACACATTTAACACTGGGCGGCTGTGGCAGCGCGGTGGTCTTCCGCGACGAGAGCTCGCAGCGGCAGAGCGGGGACGTCCGGTGCATGTGCAGCTACATGTCGATGCAGTCCACGTGGAACAGGTGCCTGCACGCCGGTAGTTGAAGCACCATCTCGCTGGTCTGCACATCCTCCAGCCACACAGCGCAAAGCAGGTAGCTCCCACAGGGCTTGCCGCTGCCCTCGTCGTTGCTGCTGCCGCCCTTGGCCGCTGGGTTATCATACGTGAACGTTGGCAACGCGTCAATCACCGTGTGCGCTAGCGCACATGCGCACCAGTGCCCTAGGTGCACCGCCGGCGTGGCGGCTACAGGCTGCTGCATCGCAACACCGCTCGTATTTCTCTGCGCTGCGATGCCACCCGTTTGTGCGAACCATCCGATGAGCCCGAACAAGAGGATGATCACAGCGGTGATGGAGCAAGCCTTGGCGACACTGATGGCGACAAAGAGTGTTTGAAATATGAGCAATATTTCAATTCTAAATTTTACTAGAAGACATATACAATAAAAGACTAATGATGTAATAAATAAAATTAATAATAGGTGTAAGACCGGCATAGCAACAGAAACGGGTGAATGCAACTATTAAATTTTTTCCTAGTATTTAGTGATCTTTCATTTCGATGGCTATAAAGTTATAAATATTATGATAGAAAACCAACACAAAAGCCTGCAAATCAAGAAACTAAAAATACAACTTTTAAATTTTCCCCCAGGTATTCACCGTCGCCCAGGTGTGGTTTGACCAGCCCTTGCGGTATAACCAGGAGAAGAGTCTGGTGTGACCGGCACCTGTTCCAGAACAAAGATTTTCAACCTGAGCCGAATGTAACGTTTGGTGTAACTCCAAAAATACAAATCCAAATGATATGAAATTTTGCATACACCTTACTTAAAGTCTTAGAAACCTCCTCCCACCAAGGATCACAAGAATCCATATCGAAGTTCAGATCTTTTTCAAGAACAAGCATTGCACCAAAACTAGGCAAAACCGAAAACAAAGAATAAAACTTGATTGTGGTTGTAAGATGGCCAAGATGACTCTAAATGTATTTACACATGTCACAGCAAGCAAGAATACTAAAGGAATTGAGGCAAAAACAACTAGAACAAGAAATCACTTGAAATGGTCAAAACCAAGTAAAATCGAGCAAGTTTATAAACTTGTCAATACTGATGCCTAGATGGATAAAAATTGATTTTCATGATAAATATCTATCACTAACTCATTCTTGGCATCTAGCAAGATCAAGAAGAGAAGAGAGATGATCAAAACTAACCAAATCAAGAGCAAATCAACTAAAACAAGAGAGATTCATGAGAGAAAAACAAAGTTGATATATTGCTATATGAGGATGAATGTTTTACAGCCACACCACCTGGAAAACAAGGGATCATATCACAACACTCACACTTATCAAATCCTAACCCTATAATACTTGGCTTCATTAAGGAAAGTTAGGATAGTTAACTAACAAGTCTCCATCCTAATCCATTAAATAGACATGACAGCCAGCTCTATCTAACCCTAATAGATACTATCCACTTAGCATAAATAAGAAAACCCGTTAACCCCACACAACACGGGTTTCACTCACACACTACACTTATGCACGCTTTTTAAAATACAAAGTTCGAATCCGCTAAGTCCTTAGCGTTTGGTCTAACTTGATCTTCTTAGCTTCTTCTTGACCTAAACTGCTTTTCCAAGCATCGCTCAATCGCCCTGGTTTTGATCCAAGGATGTTTTTGGTATTTTGGTCCACTTGCCAAAATACCTTTTTTTGACCCAATCTTCATATTTCCTTGCAAGCAATTACATGCTTGTCACGTGTAGATGCACCACTAGCTTGTCATACGTCAGCAAGTCTCTCCCATTTTGGTTTCATTGGACCAAGCCTCACTTGGACCGATCAAGCCACAAGGTGCAACCTGTCACTCAAACTTCCCTTCAATATTTCCCGTCTTTCTCGTACCATGCTTGAGTTTAGCCATCTCATTTGGCATTCTTAATCATTCTAGGTCTTAGCTGCTCCATGAGTGTAGCCCCGATCTTTATCGTTGATCATGATTGATTCCAAACAACCATGCACATCCAAATACAAAGAAATTATTTATGGGCACAAGTTTTTCACAACTTGGCCCACATTAACTAAAATATGCATCATGCAATACATATGCATTGATCTAGGTCAAACCAAAACAACTCATAACTCAATTTTCCAAAATTCCTCATTTCAGCCGAAGGCAACTCCTTTAGCCGATTTGACCACTCCCCAGCCGATCTGACTACTCACACCACCCGACCAAACCGCTTGTGGAGGCTGGTTTGGCAATGGTCTGGTTGGTCTGCAAACTGACCAGAAAAACAGCCAAACTATAAATTTGCAAAATCTGAATTTACACTCCTCTAAAATGACAATTGTGCATCACAACAAAATCCTAGACCTTTTCATATGCTCCTCACCTGAGCTCTATACAACTACGAGCCGAGCCTAAGATGGAGTCTGAGCTTAGATCTAGGCTCAAGCTTGTCTCGATCCAAAGCTCAAGTTGGCTACAGCTCGACTCGAGTAAGCTAGTTAAGAAGTGGCATGTAGCTTTCACAAGGCTTGAGTAGGCTTAAGCTCGACTCGATGATAGGTTGGAACACGGGTGGCTTTAGGCCTTAGGGAAAATAAAATTTTGATGAAGGTAAAAGGTAAGGGACTTGATGTGCTACTCAAGCCATACTGAGCTATTCGAGCTCAAGCTCAGCTCATTTAGAGCTCGAGTTAAGCTCGAATCATGCCAAGAGCGGTCAAAACTTTAGTAACGCATGAGTCTCGAGTTTTTCTTACACCCCAACTGGCAGCTGCCACACCATCTCCCTAATTTAGACATCCTCCATGCACACCACGCACAGCGTGAAGCTCCCGTGTTGGAAATAATCTTCACTTGCCAAGTAATAGGGTGTTAGAATCATGATGCAATCAGCATCGGATCAAAATTGGTTAGTTTGTTTCCATTGTTAGGTTTTCCGTATTTTAGTTATTTTATAGATAGGTCTATGCATGTACTATAAATACTAACATCAAGGTTGAAATGCACAAGAAAACAAAGAAATTCAGAAAAAATTGGCTAGATAGTTATGCCCAGGGCAATTCTCCTATGTTCTTCTCTATTTATTCTTCTTTCATCATGAATTTGTGCAATGTATGAGTTTTCTCCTCGAACTATGCCAACAATTGGTATTAGAGCCATGATGATGAACCGAACCGACGACGATGTGAACCTACCAAACATAGCCATGCACATGATATAATGCTACGAGATCGACCAACTGGTGAACTCACGACTCAGGTACTGGTCAGACAGCGAGACAAAGAGGACGGTTGACCTCATCACCAAGGTGGCGTTCTGGTGCCTATAGCCGGAGTAGGACATGAGGCCACCGATTAGTGTGGTTTGGACGTGCTGAGAGAGACCCAAAGGATGGAGAAGGTTGGTTGTGTCAAGGATGATGTTAGGTTGCTCAAGAAGAGTAGGAACAGCTCACCTGACACCGTCATGTACTAGTGGATGAGCTCGTCCACGACCACGACTTTTGATAACAATACTTACGGGTTCATAGTTCTTGATGAAGCACTTTGTAGTACTGTTCGGAAATGTAGCAATCACTATTCGGTACTGTAGCAATGTAACTGTAGCACCGAAAGACGACGGAAACGATACACTTAACCCTCAATCACACAATCATTTTTTAATTAAAACTAACTCACATATGTAACAAACAACATAAATAGATATCAATGCATGGAGAAGCTTTAGAAATTACCAAACAAAGAAAAAGAATAATATCTGCGATTAAAAAACTCACAAACTTTTATTAGAAGACGCAGAAACTATTCATCTTTTTTTTCTCCGTCACAACTGCCGCAATGCTTCTCTCTATCCAGCCGCCGCTCACGATTTTTTTGTCGCGTATCGGCTGCCGCACCTTCTATTCTTTTTTATACCACCCTTTTTTATTTCTACTCAAAACTCTAATACAACTCATTCAACTAGAACTGAGCTTTTTTACCTCAACTAGGCTTTTGGCCCACTAATTTTCAAGGGACCCGAAACCCTTCCTAATATGGGTTTTTACACGTTTGACTTTTCAACCCATCACGTGTCGAAGCCTCTAGGACCACACCTCCCTTAGCTTCTCCGTGCACCATCCACCTATGATCTCCACACAATTACAAAAGAGGCTAAACTGGATGCTTACATCACGAGCGGTTACTAGGAACTGTTTCTGTTGCAAGTATCATAGACAGTTCATATGAATAACCGTCTGTGGTATTTTCATAGACGGTTTTTAATACAAATCGTCTATGAAGTATCACGGACGGTTCTTATCAAGAACCGCCTGTGATACTTTACAGGCGGTTTGTATGAAAAACCGTTTATGATAATAAAGTTATCATAGACAGCTTGTATTAAAAACCGTCTATGATATGTTTCTTGCCTCACAATCCTCTAAAATTTCATAATCTCCTGCTTGAGTGATCGTGCAAAAATAGCACACCCGCAAGTGCACGGGTTACCACTGAAATAGCGGTGAGTGTCGTGTTCTCCACAGGGACTAGACTGAGGCTACCAGTGCTTAGCTAGAGCTAGGTCAATCGAAACAGGGGAGAAAACTAAACTACCGAACGAACACTAACTCGCATGTACGAAACGACGAATACACTAAACAAACGAACAAACGAAGGACGACGGAACGAACGACCGTACGAATGGACGTCGTACGATCGAACGAATGACACAACGACTGACGCACGAACAACAACGACTGCGAGGACGAACGGTACGACTACCGACCGACGACCTAACTAACTACCGACCGCGAGAAAGAAAGAGGGAGTCAAGAAGCACTGGGGGAGTCGAGAGAGAACAAGGTAGAAGACGGTCGACAGCTAACTAGAGGACGCCGGCACACAACAACAAACACATGACTACAATCGCTCGACCTAACTATCGACAGACCGCGGAGAGAAGAAAAGAGAGAAACTAGAAGCAAGGGAGAGTCAAGACAGCACGAGGGGAGGAAACGGTCGCCGGCTAGCTAGTTCGCACAACACAACCAACACTAATACAAATTAACAATAACAACTACACTAACACAGGGCAATCCTACACGAGCACTGATCACAAATATACACATCACAGATCACATAACAAAACACAAATAACATTGCTGACCTAGCATTCACAGTGCAAAAGATCAAAATCTATAATTCACCATCACATTGAGACATCAACCATAGATTAACATATCATAATCCACAGAATAATAAGCACTGTTTATAAAGCATCAAGTAACAGAGAATTTACAGCAATTGATTTGAATGTTAATTGAGAACAGCAGAGAAAGTAAGGGAGAGGAAACGAGTCAACCGAGAGGAATAAGAGCAGAGGGCACTGCCGGTGGTGGAGTTGGCGTCGATGAGGAAGAAGCCGTCGGTGGAGGAGGATGCAGGCGGTGGCCGATGAGGGAGAAGACAATGTCGGTGGAGACGTGGTGCAGTGGCCCGAGAGGAGGAACCGACGGCGGATAAGATGCGGGTTTTGGTGGTGAGCGGAGATCTGCCGGTGGTGTCGAGGAAGAGCAGATCTAGAAGATGGCGGCGGCTGGTGATCTGGAGGGGTGGCGCTCGCCGGTGGTAGCAGAAGAGCGGCGGCGCCGAGGTGGGGCAAGAGGAGAAGAAGTAAAGGCGCGGAGCGGCGAGAGGTGGCTCGGAGGTGGATGAGCGGTGGAAGTGATGGTGGCGCGCCAGTGGATGGAGAGAAGAGGGGGCGCGCGGGTGGAGAAGAAGGATGCGGCGGTAGAGAGGCGAGGGAAAGGGAAGGAAGGGAGTGGAGAATGGAGGCGATCGGTGGCGCTTGGTGGCTGCGAGCTGAGATAGGTGGAGAAGGTGGCGGAGGAGAGGTGGCGCGGGTGAAGACGAGATGGCCGCCGGTGAGTTTGGCTGGCCTCGCCGTGCTGGAGTTAAGGAAGGAGAGGAGCAAAGGGTGGCTAGGGGAGAAGATGAACAAGCCGGGCTCAAGCAAAATCTGGCGGTGGCTAGGGTTTTTAGTGGATTGGGGATTTCGGTATTTTTGCGGTTTGGTCCTCCCAATTTCTGGAATTTACAAACAGGTCCTTCCCAAATGAGATTTCTTCTGTTTTGGCCCTCTACAGCTCCGTTTTCTTCGCGGATAGATCCTACGTGTCCAAGACGACACGTACATCTGTATGGGTAGTCCCAGAATGCCGAATTTATTGTTTATGCGCCTCGTTCGCGCCGGCCTGCAGAAAAATATAGAAAAATGTAAAATAGTCCATTTCAAGCAATTAAATATAGGAAAAGTATGTAAATGATGATAAATGGTCTTGAAATGTGAAGAATAATGGGGTAAAATGACAACTAAATATATGTAAATATGACGCATGTCAATGAGTCCGAGTAGGATTCCGTTAGAGATATCTTTAGTAAAGCAGGCATAACTTTTGCATATTGTATCTGTTTTCGACGTTCATGTACTCGTTGGAAAGCTAACAACGAGCCCAAACCAAAAATGTGACCACTTGTGCTAGTTGCCCTCTAAGACCCTCAAAATCGGCCATCTTTAGCCCTAAATTTGTAACACCCCAAGATCCACACCCTGGGATGCCACTAAAACCACTCCACAACAAGCTAAGTTACAAGATAAATTAAACTGGCAACAATTCCTAAAAACAATATAAGATAAGCGGAAGCATAATCAACCAAGCGAAGTAGGATAGTGATAACAATTCGATAATTAAAATAAACCTTCAACAATTTAACCAAAGAATAGTTCACAAGTTTAACACTATTAAGATAATGGCTCATCTTTTTCAACGGGATGATTGATACGCACTTTGTAGAATTGTTTTCCTGTCTCAACTCCACCAACATTTGCTTTTGGATTAGTGCTAATAATAGTTGCATATGCCACAATTTCCTTATTTGGATATTTGGCAGTCATGAGTTTCACTGTGGACCCAACCTGCATTAATTTGACATAATCACTTAGCGACCAGCAAGCATTTGTTGTATATATCAAGATAGCGGCACATGTTGCTAAGAGTAAGTGCGGCCTATATCTTTATGAAAATGGAATCAACACTTCATATTGCAGAACTAATAAGGATAACATTAACAATAAACTGTTTGATAGCACCTAAAACCTCTCTGTGCTGCAATAAACTTCGAGAGATAGAACATTATGGCCATCTTAATTTCATGATCCTTTTGCATATGACATAGCAGATTATCAACAAAAAATATGCTCCTGCCAAGAAAAGATAGACAAAGCAAAAGCTGAAATGATTGCTGCTGATGAACTGAGTGTAGGCACGGGTATTATTGGTTGCGGTCATATTTATTTGAACTAAAATAACATTAAGCATTACTAATATACGATCTTAAGTATGTAGGCACGGGTATTATTGTATCTTCTTAGTAGTTGTTTGGCTAAATATTTTTTTCTCGTGGAAAACTATTTAATAAATTATTAATGTGTAAGCAATCCCCCTATTGTGTATAAAGTTTTTTTTGATACACACGTGCGTGTCCACTAGTATCAAGATAATGCAGCTACTAGAACAAGTGATATCATATCTATATACCTTCATTGGATGATCTTGCACATGTTTTGGGCGCTCGCACGTAGCCTTGTCGCGAGCCACATCCTGATGATCCTTACACATGTAAAATGAGGTATGTAATAATATATGGCACAAATATTACTATAATAAATGGAAACATTTGATTCTTATATACCTTTTGTTTCTTTGTTATTCTACCTTCATGAAATCCTTGGACAAGAATCAAACTGAAATGAAGAGAAAGATAATTGTATTTATACATTTTACAAAGTTATGTAATACGTATCTTGAATAAATTTGACATTGCAAGTAAAATATATCTTATTCAATGGTTCATTGAAAAGGTGTACCTCTATTTGTCTAGAATCTATAGCAGAGCCATGTGGGGATGATGTACGCTTCCTCAATTGATATTTCCTTGTCATCGGCATGACCTTGGCACTAGTTCCAATAGAAAATCATTAAATCATAATCACCGGCAATAATATTGACGTATAATGAATGAAGAGTATATTATTATTCATAAAGACAAGAGACCAATTGATAACCTTTTCACTAGACAAATATAGATTATCATCATCATCACTATATTCAGATTCACATCTTTCTTTATCCCAGTAAAGATCAGAAAGGGGGATAGCATTAGTTATTAAAAAAACTTTGTGGGTAAAGAAGTACTAATTTCACAAGCAAGACATTTTACCAATTCGTTAAATCTGCATAAGCAATACCTCCTTCGATTTGGTGCAACACATTGAACTCTCTGAAAATTTCAAACAATATTAAAGTAAGAGATACTAAATTAGATGAAAACATGAAAATAAAGGAAATACCTTTATGTTAAAATGCATTCCTTGTTTTTGAGAATTACCATGATCACTTGCTGTGCAATTCACCTAGAAAAGATAAAGAGGTTGAGTAACATTTCAATATAATATAGTTACAAATTAAAATAGACATTGCTACCATTGTTGGCTCCTCATTCTCATGGTGCCTCTGATTGCTTTTTAATTCTTCAATCACTTTGTCTTGCATTTTAGAATGCTCCTTGAGTTGCCTTATTTCCTCCAACATGTGAGTCTCTACATCAGATGATGATCCACCTAGTGTAACTACATCAATGTCCTTGAAATGACGTGTTGTTCGACCATAGACTTGTTTCGGAATTGGAAGCAATCCCATGCCATGTACTTGTCCAGCTTTCTCTTCTCCCAATACTTGATGTAATGCATCACCTTCCCATGCAACTCTTCCTCGCTATTTTGTGCTAATTCAGTTGTGTGTCAAGGAGATTTTCCAACTGAACCTATAATTAAGACATTCATACATTAAACAAACTAAAAGGCTTCAAATTTGCCAAAATCTCATGTGTATGTATCATACCATAGTCTCATTTGTCCCATTTCCTTTTTCTCGTGAGTTGCCAAGTAAACCTTTGCTCTATGTGGCGCTTTTTTTGGTCACTTGTCTCTGAAAACAATATCAATAAAAGAAAAGAAAAGGAAAACATACATAAATTTTTAAACAATGCAAGATGACTCACCAAGTCTTCACCCAACGAGCATAACTCTTTGTACCAATTGTATGTGTTGTCTTCTTCATTTCACGACTTAATTTGTTCTTCTCACTAAGGGCCTACAAGAAAGTAAATTAACAAAAGAATTAACCAATATATACATAAAAATTGAGGATATAATAAATAATTATCGTAAAAATGCTAAATAGCATAAATAATGGTACCCTTTTCCTACCTTTCCTTCTTTTGACTTCCAATATTTTACTAAGGCAATCCATTGTTCTTCATCGACATCATTTGGACAACGCTGGTACAAAATGCAGACCTTTTTCTTTGGATTGAATAGTGTCTTTTTAATGTTGCCTTGTATTTTCTCAATCTCTTCCAATTGATTTCAATATCCATTTCTCACATGAGCGAGGATAGAGAAACTTTGTCTCAAATAAGAAAGAGTTCTTGATGAATGAATTTTAGGAAAAACTCTACATAACCCCCTAATTGTAGTTCAGGGGGTGAAGTAGACACACTACCAAACGTCAGGGGGGTTATATAGATATTTTCCATGAACTTTACTTTCTCACATGAAAACTAGCACACAAAAACTTAAATTCACAATATAACATCTTGTAAAATTTAGCAAACTGTATGAGCTGAATTATAGTTTTAGCACTAATCTTCTTGACTTTTCTCCAATCTTTGATATCCACTGGACAATATCCACCATTTCTTGCTATGGTGCCTAAAAATTGCCCTAAGAGACCACCTTCTTCTCCAATGGGTTGCCCAAGGATGTTGCATTTTACTAGTATCCGATCCTTGGTAGATCCCAAACATGTGTTAAAACGGTCCCCTTTCTCTTACGTACTTCATCACCATCACCTATTAAAAAACTTAATAGTAATACTAACCAATTGAAGATGCAGCCCACATAAATTGGATTAATCTAACTACATATGTACACGATGTGTTCGGTTCTCATCATCATGCTCCTCAACTTCATTGGTGTATAGTGCTTGATATGCTTTACATTTAAATGTTTCTTTTTCTTTATACCTCCTTTTCCTACTGAACAAATGTTGGGGACATGAACACATGTTTAGAATAAATACAATCAAGGGCTCTATAATCTTTTATTAGGCTGCCATGATTACACTTACTAAATCACGAACAATGATGGAGTCGAATCTACTTATCTTTGATGAAAATAAATATTTGATGACTACCATAATTTGCAACAGATTAAGTTGTACTTGAATAATCAAATATACATAAAAGAGTAAATTATATATTCATTCTACTACCTTTAATTTTGTTTGGTTCAGATTTGGATGGTTCTTTGTTGCACTTGGTAGGCACTAAGGTGGCCACCTCTTCCTCGTCACAAATAAGCTCACCATCTTCTCGCTCTCATACTCATTAAGCATTTCCATCACTTGAATCTTGTTCTATTATGCGACCAAACTATCTCTTCTCTTGTAGAATAGATAGTCGATGATGTGTACCCATATTCCTCGATCGATCAATCAAGTTGTAAAAGCATATCTCATCTCTATCCATTTCCCTTTGCACATGTTTCTGACTTGGAGCTGCCCCGTCGCATTCAAGATTTAGGGTCCAAATATCCGCAGCCATAGTATCACAATCTAATTAAAATTTAGCACCAATAGGAAAATAAGAATGAAGCATAGGATAATTCACAAATAAGAATCAAGTATAACAAAAGAATAATAATTAGACAAAAGCGCATATTTGTAATAATATTTGAACTTAAAACTTGAGAAAAAGTAAAGTGCTATGGTTTAGATTGAATCATGTAGAGCAGGACACATATAAATATGAATAAAAAAAGGTTCCAAATATAATTTTACCTTGCAGTATTCTTTGGCTGTAATTTAATATTTTGGAGTGCTAGGAAACAACTTATAGTTTATCGCTCTAGCAAACGCTACAGCAAAGTAGATCTGGATTTTGGATGGATGCAAACTCACAAAACATAACTAGCTCGAACTGACTCAAAAGAACACAAGAACTAGCAGCGGCATATACCCTATCAGCAGCATACCTCCCTGTAAATCAAAATCCCCTCTCCACTCTCTCTCACACCCCCTCCCACACACTCTTCCTCTGCGCACGCTCTCCTCCTCCTCGCGCACGCTCACTCACTCCCTCCCACGCCCGCAAGAGAGAGGAGCGACGGGCTCCCCGCGAGAAGGCGGCGACGACGAGATCCAGCGGCGGCGGCCACAGGAGCGGCGGCGGCGGCGGCAGGATCCAGGAAGAGGACGGCGTCGACGCGGGAGCGGAGGCGCGGGCGCGGCGGCCGGAAGGCGGCGGCGCGGACGCAGAGGCGCGGAGGCGGCGGTGAATCCGAGCGGGCTTGCCGGCGGTTGAGATGGCCGGATCCTGACTCGGCGCGGGCCAAGGTGGAGACGGCCGGACCAGGCGGCCGAGCGCACGGCGCGGCGACCTCGGGCGCTGGAGGCGGCCGGATCCTGACTCGGCGGCGTCGGAGGAGGCCAGATCCGACAGTAGAGGCGATGGAGGCGGCGGGATCCGGCGCGGGAAGTATTCTTTGGCTGTAATTTAATATCTTGGTGGTCTAATAATTGATTAGGCAACTAAATCACTATTCTATTTTTAGCTTCATGATTACTTCTCGCTAACTAGTTATGGATGGTTGTGTATTCTGAAGGCAGCAGTTTGGCTTGTCTAAAGGGTGAGGTACAGAAGTAGAGCAAGATTCACTTACTAGTAAGGTAAAATATCAATGTTTACTCCTGTTGGTCGAGTTAGTTTGTTTTATGCACTATTGATTTATGCTAATGTCAATGAAGTAACAACCTGTGTTCTTTCCTGACAATGTAATGCATATCTTAATTTAACTGAGTGCTAAAAGAAAGCAATTAGGTTAACAATGGGTTGGTGGATTGAATTTTTAACTAAAGACATATATGGAGTTATGGACCTTGCTAGAGAGCAGAGTTTGCTCTTCTAGGTTCTATGTGCAACAGTGCAAGTAAGTTAGTTGGTCACATGTTTACTGAAATAAATTTTGATGTTACTGTAGCACCAAGATAGGAAGTTAAATTGCTTGGATCAAGAGCCAGATTACCAGTTTCTGACAAGAAAATGCTCATAATGTGATAATTCACGGATCATCTTGGATTCTGCAGTGTGTTTAGAATAAATAAACTATTCCATCTCATTCGAATGTTGTCAGGTCTCAGGCAAAATGTTGTTGGTTTGACAGGATACAGTGCCCTAAAAAACTTGCCCTGAAGAAGCACTTTGTGACAAATGCCTTTTATGTCACATGTGCATTTGGTAATGTTGATTCTTATTTTACAAACAAAGGAATACAAACTATCAAAGCATAATATGTATAAATGAATACAAAATTGTTGTGAAGCTTATGGATGGAATAAAAGGAATATTATTTCTGAGTAATGTAAAGAAAAGATAAAACTCACAACTATGGGGTTAAATATAACACACTCAGTTGTGTGCTAAGGGGAAAAATCATGGTAGAAGCTTCAGACCAAGCCTTGTGGGACAGGGATAGAGCGAGAAATAACTTTGGCAGTGATTCTAAAAGTTTCATTGCACCTGATTTCGACACTATATATGCAATTGGTGGGGAAATGACCATGAATTCTGAGAGTTGGCACTTCGAAATTACAAGTTGACTTTCTTTTCACTCCTAATAGTTTGTTAAAACTTGAGCATTTTTCATGTTTGTAACTACAAATATCATGGACTAAAACATCCGCTGCATGTGTACAGATGTTTGCAGATTTATTTGGAACTAACCTACTACTTCTTCATGCATTTTCACCAATAAATAAATGTGTAAACTGGGTTCAAGGCTCTGGCTAAATCTCTAGTTTCAGAAATAGCTGAACACATCATTTCGTAGAGTTTGCAGTTTAAATTTGAACATTTCAGATATTCAGTTCTTTAATCTCCATCTGAGCCTCAAAACTTTTTTTCACGAAAACCATCTGACCCTCAAATTTAAGCCACTGCATCCATTTTAGTGGTACTTCATGCTTGTGTCACAGTGAGTCAGTGAGGTTGTTGTCTAAACGAAAATTTTTAGCATTCACCAGATGTTGGAGTGGAAGCATCGGGCGCAAGTGTCGGAACAGCATGTGGAAGAGCTGCAGAAGAAGATTTCGGAGCTCCAAAGCATATTGAATTAACAATATACATAATTATGACTAGTAAGAATGTACAATTTTGCCATCACCATAACATCTATTCCCATTTTGGTGCAAGTTGAGGCAAATCTAAAGAGTATTTCCAGAATAGCTCTGTTGTACAATTGTACAATTGTTAAAGGAGTATAAACTGTGATATTTGAAATACCCAATTATTCATGGTTATTTTTGGTGAAATGTGAATTACTAGGTCGTATGTTGGACATAGAAACATGACTTCAGCAATCATCAGTCACAGTTAAATCACACTCAAATGTATTGGAATAAAGATCTCCATTAGTATATTCATGTTCCTGCGTACAACTTATAGATTGAGATTACTTAATAATGTAACAGTTAAATCACTTCTCAGCAGGCAATGGATTGGTCTTAAAAAGTAAGTTATAGGTAGATACTGAATAGGTACATACAACAATAGTTGTTGATACTCGCGGATATTGACTGGCAGATTATCCTCCATTTCTGCTACATACAATTGCTAAAGGGTCATTAAGCTGTTGCAAATATTTGTGTTTCAACTATACATCAGTTCAGAAAGTTTAGGCACATAACCAACAAGATTCCTGTTTCTCAGTACAGGTATAAAATCATTTCCTTTTTTTCAAAACGCTAAATCATTTCATTTTAAATTTATATATTGAAAACTTAAGTTGAAATCTTCAGAAAGAATTATAAATTACAGTAGTAGCGACCTCTTTGATCTGGCCTTTTCTTTTAAGTGGACAATTTATTAGTTCAGTTTCCCGGATCATTGAGCCAATTAATGTTTGGCATTTATTTGGTTTGTCAGTTCCTGTTAACTGGTTCAGCCCCAAGAAATTCTGATTGCTGATGAAAGTAGAATCCATCAGAAGCTTACAGTTTTGCTTCTAAGACTACATTAACCATGAATGAGCACAGAAGAAAATCCAAAATATTGGCATTTGAAAGAAAAGTAAGACAACCAAACAAGTGTGGCCAAAATACTAGTGACAAAATTTTCAACTGAAATATCTGAAGGACACAGATACCTAGCCCGTGACTAGTGCTGCGGATGTGGAGTTGTCCGTGGCGTCGCCCGTCCGGCTGCTGCGTCGCCCGTCCGGCTGCGGCGTCGCTCGGATGGTTTTTCCTATCTCCGTCGCTCTGTTATGATCCCGCTCCACAGCAGCCAGCAGGGCAGATGCAGCGATGGGAACCCACGATCTGTGAGATGTGGAGCATTGCGTGGAATAAGGAGCTGATGGGATTCAGTTAGCAAAATGATGAAATACTAATTTTGTTACACAGCTCCTCTTTAATCTCTATGGAAGGTGGGGTCACTGTTAGGCACCTCAACTATTACTACGGATTGCAATTTGTGGCAGCCAAAAAATAGAGAGAAGCAGATTTGCGTGAGAAAAAATGGAGGAAGCCAAAGAAACTGAGGTAAAGAAAGGCGGGAGTTAAAAAAGAATATGATGATATTATATTACTATTATACCTTGCATTAGAATTGAAGCGAGTCATCAACTAATTAAAGTAATAGAAAATTAAGGGATTTATTGGTCAGTCCAAATATAGTTTTTTAGATGGACTATTTAAGGACATCTCCTATAGTTCCTCTATCTAACCTTTTAGAGTCAAAATTATGGTTTCCTACCCCCGTCCCGTAAAGTAAGTGCTTATATGATTCAAAATCTATCCCACAAAGGAAAAATATTCTAACTCAGCTTTTCAGATGGATTTATTGGTTGGCTGTATCAACATATACAAGCGAGCAGTCGTTCTCCGAATGAGCTGAAAATTTCACGCTGGACTCCCACCTACACCGCGACACGCCATTGCAATTCGCGCTATAGTTCATTCATCATCGCGCATGAGAAATCATGGAAGGTAGTGAGTACACCGTTTGGTGTATCAACACATACAAGCGGCGATCGTTCTCGAATGAGCTGAAAATTTCACGCTGGACTCCCACCTACACCGCGACACGCCATTGCAATTCGCGCTATAGTTCATTCATGCTGCGCATGAGAAATCATGGAAGGTAGTGAGTACACCGTTTGGTCAGTATCAACATATACAAGCGAGCGATCGTTCTCCGAATGAGCTGAAAATTTCACGCTGGACTCCCACCTACACCGCTGACACGCCATTGCAATTCGCCGCCATAGTTCATTCTGTACTGCGCATGAGAAATCATGGAAGGTAGTGAGTACACCGTTTGGCTGTATCAACACATACAAGCGAGCAGTCGTTCTCCGAATGAGCTGAAAATTTCACGCTGGACTCCCACCTACACCGCTGACACGCCATTGCAATTCGCCGCCATAGTTCATTCTGTACTGCGCATGAGAAATCATGGGAGGTAGTGAGTACACCGTTTGGCTGTATCAACATATACAAGCGAGCAGTCGTTCTCCGAATGAGCTGAAAATTTCACGCTGGACTCCCACCGCACCGACACGTCATTGCAATTCGCGCCATAGTTCATTCTGCATGCGCATGAGAAATCATGGAAGGTAGTGAGTACACCGTTTGGTGTATCAACATATACAAGCGAGCGATGTTCTCGAATGAGCTGAAAATTTCACGTTGGACTCCCACCGCACGGCGACACGCCATTGCAATTCGCGCCATAGTTCATTCATGCATCGCGCATGAGAAATCATGGAAGGTAGTGAGTACACCGTTTGGTTGTATCAACATATACAAGCGGCGATCGTTCTCGAATGAGCTGAAAATTTCACGCCGGACTCCCACCGCACCGCGACACGTCATTGCAATTCGCCGCCATAGTTCATTCATGCTGCGCGAGAAATCATGGAAGGTAGTGAGTACACCGTTTGGCTGTATCAACATATACAAGCGAGCGATCGTTCTCGAATGAGCTGAAAATTTCACGTTGGACTCCCACCGCACCGACACGCCATTGCAATTCGCGCCATAGTTCATTCATGCTCGCGCATGAGAAATCATGGAAGGTAGTGAGTACACCGTTTGGTGTATCAACATATACAAGCGGCGATCGTTCTCGAATGAGCTGAAAATTTCACGCTGGACTCCCACCTACACCGCTGACACGCCATTGCAATTCGCCGCCATAGTTCATTCTGTACTGCGCATGAGAAATCATGGAAGGTAGTGAGTACACCGTTTGGCTATGTGAGCCTGTGCAAGTGAGCAATCCTACTCTAAATGAGCTGAAAATTTCACGTGTGACTCCCATCGGTATTGCTGGCATGCCATTGAAATTCGTCGCCGTATCCAATCCTACGTCGAGAAAATCGGGCGAGCCCGTATCATCTTGGTATCAGAGCACGGTTTCCTTGGTAGGATTACTTATCTTTTATATTAGAGAGGGTTTTATTTTTTGTTCTTTATTCCCATAGTCCATAAAATAAAAAATCCAAACCCTAATTCCCTCGCGCTCGCGGCCCAAACCGCCGCGCCGCTTTCCACCACGCGCCCATAGCCTCCTCCCTCTCCTTCCCTCGCAACCCGCACCACCGCTCGTCCCTCCACGGGCGCGCCTCCTTCTCCTCCTTCCTGCACGCCCCCGTCCGCTTCAACCTCATCCCGCTGGACTCCGACCCCTTCATCCAGTGGTCCCGCCCCCGCCAGAGTCTGCCTCGCCGCTTGGCACCGCCGGCGGGCGCGGGGCCGGCGAGGGGTCCACGCTGGTGGTGCTGCTCGGCTGGCTCGGTGCGCGGCAGAAGCACCTGCGGAGGTACGCGGACCTCTACCAGGAGCGCGGGGTCGGCTCGGTGCGGTTCGTCGTGCCCGTGCGCGAGCTCGTGGGGCTCAATCTCGGTCGCCGCGTCGAGCGCAGGGTCGCCGACCTCGCCGCCGAGATCGCCGCCTGGTGCGACGCCGACCGCCGCCGTACGCTCCTCTTCCACACGTTCAGCAACACCCGATGGCTCGCGTACGGAAACCAAATCCTCATTTCTCCTTTAAGCACTTCAATAATTCAATTCAGTTCCTTGTGTACTACTTTTCTCGGTTGAAATTGGAGTGTTTCAAACCGGATAAAAAGCGATAACCGGTGTAGTTGCGTATGCATGGTTTGTCCTTAGATTCCACACTGACATTGGGACGCTTGCATGTGGTGCCGCATGTCTTGGTTGTGACATTTTGGTTTGTGACGTAGGCGTGCCATTATCCGAAGAGATCACGGATTAGGAAAGGGAAATAATTCGTTAAATGCGGTGGTATGGGATCCATTGCTAGTTGGGGAAACAAAATGGTAGTGGCGGCATGCTTTGCGAAACTCTTAATTGCCTGCTTAGTGTGTATAGTTGAACTCCTTGTGGTTCTCTGTTGCACCCACTCCACAACATTCTCCATGGTGTGTGTCTCCACTTACCACTTACCAAAGGTCAAGATTTAGGAGAAATGGAGTGTGTGAGCGAAATAATTGGATTCAGGTAATTGTTGAAGAACACATCATATATGCCACTGGTGGATACGTGGACGAGTACATTGAAGAAACAGAGCGGAGAACAGAGAACAGCATGATCTTGGTTTTGTGTGTTGAGTCACCTTTATATTGGTGACGTTCACATTGTTTCTGTCTTCATGCTTTCCTTATAGTGATCAGTGCCGAGCAACAGACGTTGTGGTCAGCGACATATGGTTCGAACTACATTCATGGTTGATTTGATTGTTGTTGTTCTGTTTGGTTTAACCTAAATGAGAAAATTCTTTGACATTGGAGCTCAGTTTTGGATATCTTGTCAATCAAGCTTCATGTCCAATAGTTTCAAACGAAAATTCGTCTCATGTACTTAAAGATAGTTTTTCATTTCCATCTTACTCAAAACCTTAGTGGAAGTGGAGCTCTTCTTTGATTCTTCAATATCTTTAATCTGATGTTCATGCCTTTGACTTAACTGTGTATATAAGACCATTGCTTTTAATTTTTTTTCCAGTTATGGTGCTGTACTTGAGAATCTACAAACAAGGGCTGATTTAATCGAGAGGATAAGGGGATGTATTGTAGACTCTGCACCAGTTCTAGAGATAAGACCAGAGGTTTCTATATCTGACTTTTTTTACTGAATTTAAATATGGGCTAGTGGCTGCACTTGTTATTTATAAACATGTCGAGGATAGCACAATGGTAATGTGTTTATTAAGATAGCTAAAGTGATCAGAACAATGGTAATGAATTTCTCCATTTTCAACTCATAGGTTCTATTATCATTTGGTAATTTTAGAGCTCATTTATGTAGTTCACAACTTTCTATTCTAGATATTGAAGTACCACATTACTAATGCAATAATAGTATTTCTTGTTTTTAGTGAATTAATGGACTTAAGTGCTATTAAGAGGTCATTGCAATCTGAAAGACCAAGTGATGACTACATAGCCGGGTAGAGGGTTTTCTCAAGTTTGCCTACAATGGGAAAAGATCAGATTCAAGATTCGATGTCCTTGTGTCAAATGTGTCAATAGGCCGTTACATACGCAAGAAACAGTGTATGAGCACTTAGTGTGTAATGGAATGCTGCGTGGATATACTATATGGGGTTGCCATGGGGAAACAGCATCATATATCTCTGCTAACAAAGATTCACTGCCAGTGCATCCGAGTTTAAACAGAATATGCGCGAGTAGTCCACGAAGCCTTTGGATATGTAGGTAATGAACATCACACAACCGAACTCGATGTGTCGAGTTTTCCAAAAGATGGACCAGATGCAGAAACACAAGCTTTCTTTGATTTCTTAGAGATGCTTGATGAACCTTTATGGGAAGGATGTGAGCTATCAAAACTTTCTTTCCTAGTCCTATTGTTCCATGTGAAGTCTACCAACAAGTGGAGCAATAAATCAATTAATGATCTGCTTCAAATTTTACAGTTGGCTCTCCCAAATGGTTCAAATATACCTAAAACATTTATGGAGGCTCAGAAGATCATTGCAAAGCTTGGTCTTAGATATGAGAAAATTCATGTATGCCCCAATAATTGTCAGCTCTATTGGAAAGACAAGAAAGATAATGACTTCTGTTCAAAATGTGGAGCATCAAGGTGGAAAAATAAGGCAGACAACACATCATTGACAAAGAAGCAAAGAAGAAAGGCAACCCCAAAAAAGGTATTGCGCTACTTTCCAATCAAACCTAGGCTTAAAAGGCTTTTTATGAACAAGGAAACAGCTAAGTTAACTAGATGGCATGATGAAGAGCGTACAAAGGATGGGGCCTTGCGCCATCCTGCTGATTCAGAGGTATGGAAAATCACTGATTCCTACTATCCTCACATAGCATCAGATTCTCGAAACATGAGGTTTGGAATAGCAACCGATGGTTTTAACCCATATGGGAAGTGTAATTCTACCTATAGTTGTTGGCCAGTTGTCTTAGTACCATACAACCTTCCTCCATGGTTATGCATGAAAGCTTCCTCTCTTATGCTCACTCTAATAATTCCTGGTTACCCTGGAAAGGACTTTCATACATTTATGCAGCCAGTTTATGACGAGCTAAATGAGTTATTTGAGTCTGGTATGCCTACATATGACGCATCTAAAGAAGAGCGATTTCAACTTCATGCTACATCATTGTATACTGTGAGTGACTACCCTGGGACGGGGATATTGGCACAGTTCAGTGTTATGGGCCAGTTGGGTTGTCTGTCTTGTGAAGATGAAACAAGTTCCATACGCTTGAAGCATGGCTACAAGCAATGTTTCATGGGACACCGACGATTTCTACCTGATGGCCATGAGTTCCGATATGATGCCAATTCATTTGATGGAACTGAAGAGCATCGGTCAAAACTCGTTTCCTTTTCGAGTATCCTTTTGGAAAAGATAAAAACAATTGATGACTTTGAGAAGTCCAAAACATGGAAGGGTATTAGTGGTCTGTTTTGTTTGTCTCATTGGAAGTATAATTTGCTACGACACAATCTTGACTTTATGCATATAGAGAAGAATGTTTGTGAAAATATATTTGGGACACTTTTAGAAATGGAGGGCAAATCAAAGGACAATCTACAGCAAGGAAAGACTTGCAAGAAATGAACATTAGGCCAGATCTACATCCACAAAAAGGGCTAATGATAAGTATTACTTGCCTCTGCTTTGTATAACATGTCAAAAGAGGAAAAGCAACAGATTCAGAAAGTCCTTCATGACATAAAAGTTCCAGATGGTTATTCCAAGAACATCTCTAGATGTGTAAATGTTGCTCAAGCAAAAATTTCAGGCTTAAAAGTCATGATCGCCACATACTAATGCAACAACTTATGCCACTTGCATTGAGAGGTCTTCTCCGGATGAAGTTACATCTGTCTTATTTGATCTATGCGGGTATTTTAGAGAACTAAATGCAAAAGTTCTCCACATGGATGAACTTGAGAAGCTAGAGGAGCGAATTATCATGACGTTATGTCGAATGGAGATGATATTCCCGCCAGGGTTTTTTACTATTATGGTGCATCTAGTTCTTCACTTAGCAACAGAGGCAAAAATAGGTGGTCCTGTCTGTTATCGATCAATGTATTTTGTGGAAAGGTATGTTTTCCTTAAGAAATGAAGTGTCGTATTTTCTACCTTCTATTTCCATGATTATTTAATGTTTTATCCGTATACTATTCTCTGCAGGTATCTTGGTGATTTGAAGTCAAATGTGAGAAACAAAGCTCGTCCGGAGGGCTCCATTGCTGAATCGGTTTTGGCAAAAGAGGCTATGACATTTTGTTCAACATTTCTTGATGGTTTTGAGACCTTGTCTAATAGGCTTTCGCATAACGATGATAATGATGAAACACTCGGATGTTCTACTAGACAGCATCAACTCTTTTCCTCATCTGAAACCACTTGGGAAGCCAAGTAGTTATGTCATAAGAGGTTTGGCTAAAGTACAAGCACATAGATATGTGTTATTCAATTGTTCTGATGTCAATCCATACCTTAGGTAATGTCTCAAACACATAAACATAAATTATTTTTTTTCGCACAAATTTTCTTACAAGGTCTATTGCAGAGCTCATGCTAAAGAGATGATTGAAAAAATAAGGGACGTCGAGCCAGCCATAGAGATGTTGAGAAAATCCAAAATGAGAAGTTCCATCAGTGGTTTCGATGTCATGTAAGTACCTTATCTCAATATACTTTATATCTAAAACTAAAGTATAAAACTAAACTTGGATAAATGTACAGATAATGAAGTTAGAGAGGAAAATGGCATTGACGGTGTTAAAGATGACATTAGATGGCTAGCTCGTGGCCCGATTGAGGCGGCAAAAGGTATCGTGCTTTGAATAGTCGAGGTTTCCGCTTTAGGCCCAAACGGTTGGATGGGGTGACACAAAACAGTGGTGTAGTCCTAACTGCAAAAACATCAAGTTATGCGGTGCAAGTGATGCCACACCGCTTTTAGGTGATGTGACTTACTATGGGAGAATAATTGATATTATTGAGCTGAACTACTCGGGAATTTTTCTGTCGTACTTTTCAAATGTGAATGGGTTGATGTACTTTCTAAAAGAGGAATAAAAAAGGACAAGTATGGGTACACACTTGTCAATTTCTCACACCTGATACATACAGGAGAAAAGATTGGTCATGAACCATACATTTTTCCTAACCAAGCTGACCAGGTGTTTTATGTTGAAGACAAAACAAATCCTGGGTGGTCTGTGGTAATGAAGATGAAACCAAGAGATACATATGACACAGGTTGTGAGGAATGGGAAGATGATGTAGAAAACGAGCCATTCCATGTCACACACCTTGGAGAGTTGTTCAATAATTCAAATATTAGGCATCAATGGGTCAGAAGAGACATTGAGGGAACCACAGTGGATGCTAGCACCAGTGGATTGAATGACCAATAATAGTTCATGAGCTACAGTTCCATAAATTTTCATTGGGCAAACTCGTTTCTTCAATGGTTTGTGTTCCTTCCTTTTCTGCTCTGTTTAATTGTATAAGTTCTTCTAAAGTTTATTTAATTTCTACTATAATGGTAATTTATATCAATGGAATTTATTGGGGATGGTCAATGGCATGATTGTAACAATATAAAACTATACCTATATAATAGTGTAATGAAATTGTATAAAGAACCCGACAATTTGCAGGTGATCTGATGGTTAACCATGTTTCTTTTTATAGGTTTTTAATAGGTGTACGACCTGACAAGGGAGACATTGGAGGCAATTTGCTCATGTTGGTATAGACTAGTCACTTAACGTCGTGAGTTATAGCTATATTGATATAGTTATTTATAATAAGTCCGCACAACATATATTCAAATTGTCTTAGTTTCAGATCCTTTATTGTTTTTACAAATGTAGTATAGCAACATTATTTTAATATTTTATTTTTATGGCATTGCAGATTACTGATGTTTTGTGGCATCCCTAGTGACTTTGTTCCAGCTCTAAAGTATGATCGATGCATGGTCGCGAAGTTGGAGAGCATACATGGCTTTTTTTTTGTTCTCCAAGTCTTTTGGAGTTCATATGCTATATGTAAAATGGTCTAGATGATGGTTCATGCTATTCTAGATATCAACTCATAAACACCTTGCCTGGTGCTTTTGTGAAGGCATTTTTTTAAATTGTCTCAAACATTGTTGTAGGCCGTACTTAAATGCCTTCTTTGTGGCCTTTTTAGGCATTCTACAACATTGCCTCTTGCATAGAAATATAGATCATGAGTCAATTTTTTGTCCAATGATTACTCTTTTGATTTAACAATTTGTTTTACTACCATACCTGCCAGTATTTATCACAATTCTTCATAATAACCAAGTTAGATTGGTGGATCTGTTGGATCAGAAAAGCGTGTGGCTGAAGATTATTTCATTTTGGATTCAAATTAGGTTTACTGTTATATAAGGATAAGTGTTGGAGATGGGATTGTGACTGAGATGAAAAGATAATATGGTTTATTCTCTTCTCAGAGCTTGAAAGAAGTAGAGAGAACTGTTTTTTCATAGCTTTTTTGTTAGACCCAGAACCAATAAATGTTTGCACTCGGCATTGGAGCATAGAAAGCGAGATCATGTGAAGATGAGTTTAAATCTATTTGATTTTCTTATCAACCTAAAAGATAAAGTTTATATCACCTTATATAATTGTAGGGAGGAGGTAAGTAGTGATCGCCCACACAATCAAAAGAATTCTACTATTCTCCTATTTAATTTTACGTAGTTTTTTGTTTTTCCATGTTTCTTCCCGTCGTACTTGTTCCTCTCATGATCACGATATATCTATAGCGTAGCTTGTGCTCAACCCAACAGTTGGGAAGTGGGCTCCAGCAACTACACGACATTTTTAATTGCCTAATAGTTGCTGCTCAAGAGTCATGTGAGGACCACGATGTGATTGCCTAACAACCAAGACGACACCGATCGCGACATACTAGCTTGCACCATGAATTGGAAGGTCACATATATATGTTTCTTCGTAACACTTTAGTTGTAACATTGTTTTGTGTTACTATAGGGTATATATTTGGCACACATTTTACATGTTCCATTTATGTGTTACAACATAGTACAATCTTTGTAACATTTTACTTGTAACATTAATTTTGTGTTACTATAATTGTTCTCAGTAACACATTTTTATAAAACAAGTGCTTTGTGTTACAACCATTGTTTGTAACACATTGTTTTATGTTACTATGGAATTTCTTTGTAACACATTGACGAATGTGATACAGGAATGTATTACAGTATCCATGTTTTGTAGTAGTGGCAGCACTGTTCTGATGCTAAGCTGAGTCCAGGCCATTAAGGAGATGTATTCGCCATCCTGAGTTGAGTCCAGAATGTCGAGGACATCTGTTTGCCATTCCGAGTCGAGTAAGTAGAGTTGAGTCTTGGACATTGAGAAAATGTGTTCCCCCTCTTAAGTCAAGTCCGGGATGTTGAGGAGATGTGTTCACCATCCTGAGTCGAGTCCGAGATGTTGAAGAGATGTGCTCGCCATTCTGTATCGTGTATGAATTGGACAAGTTATAGTTGAGACCGACTGCTTCAACAAGTTAGAGTTTTTGTATGTAGATAGACATACACCAATTGAGTTGAGTTCCTATATGCAGCTATGTGTTTAGTTTGCATGTAGATCACTTCATGTGGAGGTGTAGTTGAGATCATGTGTTGAGCCTAAACTAGGTGAAGATGAGTCAAGATTACAGGGATGTTGAAAATAATCTTGACTTACCAAGTAATAGGATGTTCAAATCCTGATGCAATCGGCATCGAATTAAAATTGGTTAGTTTATTTTCTTTGTTAGGCTTCTCTTATTTAAGATAAGATATTCCATACATAGATCTATATGTTGGATTATGTGGGCCAAGCCCATATAATAAGAATAATTCCTATTAAATCTCAAAGGCCCACTCATGCAAAGGAGGCATGCATGTGACCTTTAGTACCATATTGCTAGTTCTAGGAGAGGAAGACCACCTTAAAAGGGATGGTGCACTCCTAGTCACTTGAGGCATGTGTGGGAGAGAACTAGAGGATAACACGCGCGCGCTCGCTCGCCTCGCCCGGCCGGGCCGGGGCCGGGCCGGGGCTGGGCTGGCGGCGCGCGCGCGCGCACGCACTGCGTGAATGGTCCGCCAAAATCCGCTCCAGTGCTTGCGCAGACGCGCTTCCTTTGCGCTTTATCTTTTGCTGTTTTGTGTGGCGGTGAATCCGGATCGGTTACGCGACTAATCCGGTTCGATTCGAGTTATGGAGAACGTGCAGCGCCTTGATCACGCGCCCCGGTTTTCTATAAATACGAGTCGCCGCCTCCATACAAAGATAACGCGAAAATCAATCTAGGTTTTGCCTCCTCCATCCATTGTGCTGCGCCGTCCCACGTAGTCTACTCCGTCCCGTCCGCCGGCGTGCAATCGCTGTTCGGAGAGCAGTCTCCGGAACCGCCGCCAAGTCCCGCACCGGAGAGGGCGAATAAGGTTTTGGGAAGCGCTCGCGCGATCGCCGCTGTAGCTCGCTCGTCTTCCTCGCTCGCTCGGCCGCGAATCGTCATCGACTTCGTGTCATCTCTCACCGTGCTCGCGCGCGTCTACATGGCAAACCGATCGAACAGAACCATCGATGCACGTAATGATCATGTTCTCCGTATAGATCTGTTCATGTACGCTTTCGGTTTACATGTCTAGATCTTTTATGCCCGTGATGGTTCTCGTTATTTTGCGTGCATGATGTCATGATTTATTTATGGAATAAATTAAACCTACATGTGCTTATATATTCAACAATCCAAAACCTTATTGTAGGCATTGTGGTTTTACTATGGCTGGATTTGCCGATGCACCGAGGCCGGATAAATTCTCCGGTGTGCACTTTAAGAGATGGCGATCGTGGTCACTCGTGGCTTACCGCTATGAATGTATTCAGGTTAGTAGTGGCAAGCTGAAGGTGTTCTTGATGCTGAAAAGCGAAAGAATTCGAGACCGCCACTACTCTCTTTGTTGGATGCATTCTTAGTGTTCTTCTTGACCGTCTGCATGCGAGGTGTATATGCACATGACAGACGCGAAGGAGTTATGGGATGCACCGAATTCCAAATACGGTGCTATCGATGCCAAGAATGACATGTATGTCATGGAGCAATTTCATGACTACAAGATGGTTGATAACCATTCAGTAGTAGATCGTGCTCATGAGATAGAGGCCATTGCCAAGGAACTCGAACTCTGAAGTGTGCCTTACCCGACAAGTTTGTGGTGGAAGTATTATTGCGAAATCACCTTCTTCATGGAGGAATTTCGAACAAGACTCAAACACAAGAGACAAGAATACTCGTTGAGAATCTGATTGGGTCTCTTGAAATTGAGGAGAAAGCTCGGAAAAGGACGCTGTGTCTAAGGGTGATGGAGGGCGATCTAGTGCCAATGTGGTACGAAACCCTCAAGCAAGAACAAAGGGAAATTTGTTAAAGCCCAACAGACAACCAACTTCAAGAAGAAGAAGAACAACAACAATCGGGATGATAGAACTTGCTTTGTGTGCGGTGAGCCTGGTCACATGGCCAAGAAGTGCCCACAACGCAAAGGAAAGAAGGCACTGCAGATGGACTTCTAAGTCTCATCAACGTGACCATTGGCAAGACGGAGATGGACTGGGTATGGTAATTTACCTCATCGTTCTTTCAGTTAGTCAATCTACCAATTGGTGGATTGATACAGAGCTAATGTACATGTGTGTGCTGATATTTCGTTGTTTTCTTCTTATCAGTCGCCCGAGATTCCTCCGTCCTAATGGGGAATGGGTCACATGCTACTGCTCATGGTGTTGGCACGGTAGATCTGAAGTTTACTGGAAAGATCGTGCGGTGAAGAACGTGCAGCATGTCCCTTCTATAGACAAGAATCTCGTTAGTGGCTCCCGCTTATGTAGAGACGGGCTTAAGTTGGTATTTGAGTCTAATAAAGTAGTCGTGTCTAAACATGGACATTTTATTGGTAAAGGCTATGAGTGCGGAGGCTTGTTCCGCTTTTCCCTATCGATTTCTGCAATAAGATCAGAAACCATATTTGTGGCAAGGTGTGGATGATGAGGCTAATGTTTGGCACTCACGTCTATGTCATATTAATTTTGGTTTGATGTCTCGGCTTTCCAAGATGAATTTAATTCCAAACGTTTCCATCACCAAAGGTTCTAAATGCCATAGCTGTGTGCAATCAAAGCAACCTCGTAAGCCTCACAAGGTCGCGAGGAGAGAAACTTGGCACCACTAGAACTCCCGCATTCAGATCTTTCGAGATGAATGGCGTGTTGACGAAGGGTGGAAAACGATATTTCATGACATTGATTGATGATGCAACTAGGTTCTGTTATGTGTATTTATTGAAAACGAAAGATGAGGCTTTAGACTATTTTAAAATCTATAAGGCGTAAGTTGAAAACCGCTTAAATAGAAAGATAAAAAGACTTAGGTCGATCGTGGTGGAGAGTATTTCTCAAATGAATTTGACTTATTTTGTGAGGAACATGGCATTATACATGAGAGGACGCCTCCTTATTCCCCCGAGTCAAATGGGATTGCCGAAAGGAAAAACCGCACGTTAACTGACTTGGTGAATGCCATGTTAGATACTGCGGGATTACCTAAGGCATGGTGGGGGGAGGCTTTGCTAATGTCTAATCACGTATTAAATAGAGTTCCTAACAGAAATAAGGACAAAACACCATACGAGGTATGGATTGGGAGAAAACCATCATTTTCTTACTTGCGTACCTGGGGTGCTTGGCGAAAGTTAATGTGCCAATAACTAAGAAACGCAAGCTTGGACCTAAAACTGTGGACTGCGTTTTTCTGGGATATGCTAATCATAGCATTGCCTATAGATTTTTGATAATTAAAACTGAGGTACCTGACATGCATGTTGGTACAATTATGGAGTCTCGAGATGCAACATTCTTTGAGAATATTTTTCCTATGAAGGATACACATAACACTACTAGTCAACCTTCTGAAATAATTCCCAGTTCAATCACATCACCTGAACCTTTTGAACATACACATGAACTTGTCAATGAGGAGGATGACAGTGGAGCTCCTAGAAGGAGCAAGAGACAAAGGATATTCAAATCCTTTGGTGATGATTTCACTGTGTACCTTGTGGACGACACTCCCAAGTCTATTTCAGAAGCGTATGCATCCCCGATGCGACTCACGGAAGGAGGCTGTCCAGAGGAAATGGATTCCATTATCGCTAATGGAACTCGGGAGCCGACAGATAAACCTTATGGGTGCAAACCTGTAGGGTGCAAGTGGGTGTTCAAAAGAAGCTTAGGCCGATGGTACTATTGAAAAATATAAGGCTCGGCTTGTTGCCAAGGGCTATACTCAGAAAGAAGGCGAAGATTTCTTTGACACTTACTCACCGTTGCTAGATCGACCACAATTCGAGTACTACTTGCTTTGGCTGCCTCACATGGTCTTCTCGTTCATCAAATAGACGTTAAGACAGCTTTTCTTAACGGAGAGCTGGATGAGGAAATTTACATGGAACAGCCTGATGGATTTGTAGTAGAAGGTCAAAAAGGCAAGGTGTTAAAACTGTTGAAATCTTTGTATGGTCTGAAACAAGCCCCTAAGCAGTGGCATGAGAAGTTCGATAGAACACTGACATCTGCAGGCTTTGCTGTCAATGAGGCAGATAAATGTGTATACTATCGTTATGGTGGGGGTGAGGGAGTTATTCTATGTTTGTATGTGGATGACATCTTGATTTTTGGGACAAACATTAGTGTGATAAATGAGGTCAAATCATACTTGTCTCAAAACTTTGATATGAAAGATCTGGGAGTGGCTGATGTTATTCTAAACATTAAATTGGTTAGAGGTGAGGATGGGATTACACTTTTGCAATCTCATTATGTGGAAAAGGTCTTGAGCCGTTTTGGCTTTTCTGACAGCAAGCCTTCTCCAACACCTTATGATCCTAGCGTGTTACTTCGTAAGAATAAGAAAATTGCTAGGAATCACCGGAATACTCCCGCATAATTGGCTCACTAATGTACCTAGCTAGTGCAACAAGGCCGACATCTCCTTTGCTGTGAGCAAATTGAGTCGATTTACATCTAACCCGGAGATGATCACTGGAAGGCGCTTGAGCGAGTGTTGCGCTATCTGAAAGGTACCTCGAACTTTGGACTTCATTATACCGGGTACCCGTCGGTCTTTGGAGGGTTATAGTGATTCCAACGGATCTCGATGTCGATGAGATCAAAGCCACTAGTGGATATGTTTTCACTATTGGTGGTGGTGTTGTTTCATGGAGGTCTTGCAAATGACCATTTTGACGAGGTCAACCATGGAAGCAGAGCTTGCGGCACTAGACACCGCTATTGTTGAGGCGAATGGCTACGAGATCTATTGATGGATCTACCTACGGTGGAAAAGCCGCGCGCCTATCCTTATGAATCGTGATAATCAAACCGTTATCGCTAAAGTGAACAGTTCTAAGGATAATATGAAATCGCCCGCATGTTAAGAGACGATTGAAGTCTGTCAGAAATTGAGAAACTCCGAGTTATAACCTTGGATTACATCCAAACAGATAAAAACTCGCGATCCTTTACAAAGGGACTATCACGGAATGTGATAGATAGTGCATCGAAGGAGATGGGTATGAGACCCATGTGAGTTATCTATGGTAGTAACCCAACCTATGTGATCGGAGATCCCGTGAATTAGGATCTGGGAAAACAAGCCATTAGTTAATCAGAGGAGAGTAATTTCAACCTCTCTATGTGAAGATGCAATACTCTAAACCGCAAGGCGGGTTGACTAAGGTCTTAATGTGTTCCATTGGCTTTTAGAAGCGAAGACGCTATCTCGCAGAGCGTTCTTGAAAGAACACACCTATATGAGTCCGATCGTTAGTCGCAGTCTATGGAGATCTTGGGTAATCTCCTACTAAGCTCATGAAGAGACCAAGGAGTATGACTTATACGCTCCAACCGAGGGGTAGCCTCATCGCGCCTAGTATCGCTTAAGTCTTTAAGTGAAGCTTGCTTGCACCAAACTTGCAATTCAAGGCATAGTCCATTGTTCAAGTTGTGAGTAAGTGTAGCTTGAGTTCTAGGTGGATGTTCAACCTTAATCGGTCTCCATCGAAATACTGATATATAAACAAGACATTGGAATTCGTGCAAATCTCTGGGACTTTGAGATCTGGTGGGGATTGTTGGATTATGTGGGCCAAGCCCATATAATAAGAATAATTCCTATTAAATCTCAAAGGCCCACTCATGCAAAGGAGGCATGCATGTGACCTTTAGTACCATATTGCTAGTTCTAGGAGAGGAAGACCACCTTAAAAGGGATGGTGCACTCCTAGTCACTTGAGACATGTGTGGAGAGAACTAGAGGATAACACGCGCGCTCGCTGCCTCGCCTCGCGGGCCGGGCCGGGCTGGGCGGGCGCGCGCGGCGCACGGCACCGCGTGAATGGTCCGCCAAAATCCGCTCCAGTGCTTGCGCACGCGCGCTTCCTTTGCGCTTTATCTTTTGCTGTTTTGTGTGGCGGTGAATCCGGATCGGTTACGCGACTAATCCGGTTCGATTACGAGTTATGGAGAACGTGCAGCGTCTTGATCACGCGCCCGGTTTTCTATAAATACTGAGTCGCCGCCTCCATACAAAGATAACGCGAAAATCAATCTAGGTTTTGCCTCCTCCATCCATTGTGCTGCGCTGTCCCACGTAGTCTACTCCGTCCCGCCCGCCGGCGTGCATCGCTGCTCGGGAGAGCAGGTCTCCGAACCGCCGCCAAGTCCTGCACCGGAGAGGGCGAATAAGGTTTTGGGAAGCGCTCGCGCGATCGCCGTAGCTCGCTCGTCTTCCTCGCCGTTCGGCCGCGAATCGTCATCGACTTCGTGTCATCTCTCACCGTGCTGCGGCGTCTACATCGGCAAACCGATCAGAACAGAACCATCGGTACGTAACAGTCATGTTCTCCGTATTAGATCTGTTCATGTACAGTTTCCTGGTTTACATGTCTAGATCTTTTATGCCTGTGATGGTTCTGTTATTTTGCGTGCATGATGTCATGATTTATTTATGGAATAAATTAAACCTACATGTGCTTATATATTCAACACTATACATGTACTATAAATACTAACCTCAAGGTTGAGATGAGCAAAAGAATAGAGAAATTCAGAATACTCGGCTATGCAGTTGCAGCCAGGACAATTCTACTGTGTTCTTCTCTGTTTATTTTTCTTTCACGTGAATTCATGCAATATATGAGTTTTCTTCTGGGGTTAAGCCAACATCCCGCGTGGCTCACCGCTGTCCTCGTCATCGCCGCCTGCCCTCAGCGGGGAGGGCTCGTATGCGAATGTCGGCATGCTCGCTGTTTGCTGTTGCGTTCGCCAGCCCCACGCGCACCGGCGTAGGTGTGTTGTTAGGAACCTGCAGCCTATTGGCGCGAACCAGCCGGTAGGCACGAACAAGAGGATGACCACGCCAGCGACGGCTGAGGTCTTGGCGACGCTGACGAGGGCGAGGCAAAAGAACAGAAGCAACGAAAAACCGACCACCGTGCTGCCGTACCAGAGGCGGCCTTCGCTTCTCATTGACCATCTCCTTGCAACCCACTGGCAGCGTCGAGAACACTGCCATCATTTTGCGTGTGCTCGATATCGATCCAGCGAATGCTCTACAAGAATAAGTGAACAACGAACTGTCGGTGCTTATCTCGCCATCCTAGCTGTCCACTACCATATCCCAGCATAGCTAGTCAGTACTATGTATGGCAGGTGTTATGTATATTACTATTATAAAAGAATGAGTTGGTGGTCGTATGTCTGTTTTCCTCTAATCGCTATATTTTTCAACTACTCATCACTCTTCACTTTTCAACTAATCAGACCAACCCCTTCCATAACATGATTTTCTATACATTTAATGAATTCTGTTGCAACGTACGAGCACGTAACTATAGAGGTAGAAATAGGAGCGTGCGTGTTGCGGCGGCGTATGTGCTCGGGTTGGAAAATGGATCGCGCTGCTTGGCCAGTACTGGTTTGAGCGGCTCACATTTTGGGCGAGCCGAGGCGACGCAGTGTTTAACACTTTCGTGGGTTCGTGACGTGGGGCCGCCGAATCGAGTTGCAGGGGACTAGCTGAAGGATGGGCTCACACTCACAGGGGTGGACCTAAAGGGTTCATGGGTGTACAGTTAAACATTCAAAATATTTGGGGAAAACATTAGTAGTTCTACACAAAACTAGCTTTGTCGTTTTGGTTATTGGGTTGCGCACTCAAGTACTAGGCCTTGTGTTGGATTCATCAATCCCTCATGTTCATTTTTTGTTTTCTTATCTTAATTGGTGTAAAAGTTTTTAAGATCCCGTTTCTTTGTTGTTTCTTAGGATTCTAATAACTTCTCCAATTTTTTTAGAACTTCGATCATTTTATTCTGGAAAATAAATATGGAATGTTGCATTTTTCTAATGTAATTTTAAAATCCTGTAAGGCCAATAAGATTAGCAATATACTATTGTATGTGTTGCCACATTTTCCATCTCCTCTATCAATTTTTGACAAATAAAATTGCATCTTGTACGTTGACAACACAACTTATTTGCACCATATCACACTACAACACGCATAGCTTTTTATGACGTCTATGGTATGACAATAGGTCAAACCGTCACTAAATCATCCGTTTTATGACGTTTTCTAAGAGACATTTTGGCATAGTGACACCTAAAAAATTAACGTCATAAAAGACGTCATAATTGAAGTCCAACTCCAACCTGTGACATTTTTTGCTGCGTCATATGAGCCAATTTGCAAATGTCATATATCTATGACAAAGTTTTCGTGTCATAAAATATTTTTTTGTTTTTTAAAAAATTGTAGTCCCTGTTGGCATACGGAATGGGCCTGGCTGCCTCTAATATAAATAATGTTTTTTTATGGGTTTAAGTGTAATGTACCAAGACACAAACAAAATGCTTCAGATTTGATAAAGATTTAAGGGCCTAATATAAAAAAGGGCGTGTGGGCACCCAAAAAATCACCCAGACTGTATGGCGCGTCCTCTCCCGCGGGCACCAAAATTTTGGGGCGTAAATGTCTTTTTTATCCAAACATGTTCCACAACAGTTTTATCCAGACGGAGGATACTACGGTAAAATTACTCTGTCCCTTAGCTATTCAGGTCACTTCTCCCCCAAACCCTAAACAATCCAATCCATTCCTCCTTAGACATCGCCGCCGCCACTTCACGTCTTCACGCCCCGCCTCGGCTAGAGCCTGGAGAAGCCTCCGCCCTCCCCCTCCGCCCTCCGCACTTCTCCCCCGACCGCCCTCCGTCCTTCTGCCCTGACGGCCCTCCGCCCATCTCCCAGGCGAGCCTTCCTCCCCCGACGAGGAACCGGCGACGCCGTCCGCACTTCTCCCCCGACCGCCCTCTATCCTTCTGTCCCGACGGCCCTCCGCCCATCTCCCAGGTGAGCCTTCCTCCCCCGACGAAGAACCGGCGACGCCGTCCGCACTTCTCCCCCGATCGCCCTCCGTCCTTCTCCCCCGACGGCCCTCCACCCATCTCCCCGGCGAGCCTTCCTCCCCCGACGAGGAACCGACGACGCCCCCTGCCTTCCTCGTCCGCCAACGAAGTCTGCATCAAGATGGGTCCTGGTCGGAGGGCGAGGAACCGGATCTCAACCGCCCGTCAACCAGTAGGTAATACACGTGCACTGGTCCCTCTTACTTTGCAATCCATGTGGTGGGGATCTCTTGATTAGTCAGAAGTTTAGCCGTGGTGGCCTGGCAAGCAGTTTATGTGCTTATGTGTGATCTTCTTGTCCCTGTCACTGGTTTCTTTGATGGCTTTGGCTGGGGAAATGCGGTATGCGGCTTCTTGAATCATGTTAGTGAAATGTGTTAGGATAGAAGAGGCGGATTTGAAGATGCTAGAGTCTGGGGGGAGTGGAATGCCAGATTGCAGGGACCTAATGCTAGAATCCTGTTTTCTCCAACAATCATTTTCCTCTCATGTGACCTAATACATAAAAGTTTTTGTTACTATAAGAGTAGGTAATAGTGTATTACTCATAACGTACAATACACCCAAGGCCAAGGTTATCATATAAGGGACGCTACCGTTCTAAGGAATGCATGTAAAATATTATTCTGCTTATACCCTTTCCAATCTTGTAATGTGAAATGATGCCTTGGCTGCTCTTGTACTGATGTGAGACTGGTATAGTTCTGTTCTCTGTCTAATGTTCTAGAGTTCAACTCGTGTTGACTTAAACATTCTAAATTAGACAGGCAACTAAACTTTAGTTGCACAACTTGCTGTTACATTTGAGTCTAGACTTTTATGTGTGCTGAAATATGCATGTGTTGTTTGTTTTTCTTGGGCAAGTACAGAGATGCCACTTACTGAGTATGAAAAGGGCAGAATGCAAAACTTGATTGAGAAAAATCAGATGTTCCAACGACTTGGTCTAGCAACGTTATCTTCAATTGTCAACCATGCTGGGACCAAGGTTGCTGCTCGTGAAGATTCTGGCTCATTGTATCAACCTGGAGATGAGCAGGACATTGAACAAGGAGTAGTTGATAAGGTATATGCAATGTTCCTGTATGATTACTCCAGTTCTGTTCAATATGCAGAATTGTTTATTTTGTTCAATATGCAGAATTGTTTTATTTTGTTCAATATGCAGAATTGTGTTGAGTAGTCGCTTTCTTGTACCATGCAGGATTCGGAGCCTATACTTAGCAAGAGTTTGCCAGAGAATACCTGCACCCCTACTGGAGGACCAAGAACATCAAAAAGAGTGATGGCACTTCAGGAGCAAGATCAACCAATTAGAATGACTAGGCAGAGGACAAGGAAAATATCTCCAACCATAGTCCCACAAGATGGTTGCACAGAAGATGGGTTGCTCACAGTGAATGCTCATGCCCAAGATGACCACAACGATAGTACCAATAAAGGCAAGTGATTGTAGTTCCTCTCTACATGATTAATGGTTTAAATATTTCCATTAATGGGTCTATGATTTGCACTAAGTGTTTCAACCAAATGCCATGACAGATCGACCGTTAAGGGGAAGAAGCATAGGCAGAGAATTGGATAGGATTTCTAGAGGGTTATGCACCAAGATCCCATTGCATATTGCTGAAGGGAACCGGCGGCCAGAGGCACCTATGCAAGCTGCGAAACTAGCATCAGAGGCTGGTATTCTTCTAAGAGACCATGTCCCCATCCTTCCGCACTGGAAGAACTATAAGAAGATTAAGGATCTTGTTGCAGACTACATGGGAAAAATTGCTGTAAGTACCACCATCCTTCCCTGATAGCACAACATTTATTCCTGCTAGCATGTATATGATGTCGTGAGCTTTGTAAGGGTGTTAATTGCTGTATAAGGGTGTTAATTTTAGATCAGAGCTATGTTGTTCAAACTAGTATGCATATGAAAATATATGTTGATGGCAGATAGGCTAATTTAGTTCTTGTGCTGAATTCTAAAACTTATATTTGGGGAGGCTACTGAATTTGCTCTTGTATTTATCGATTGGCTGTAAGGTGGGTTTGGCAGAAAGCCTGTTCCATCCTATGTACATGCATGCATTACCTTTATTGTCGGTATTTAGGTTTTGGCAATGCTGTCACGCATTAAACAACAATGTATAACCATGAAGTAGGACAATACATTACATGCTTTGAGCACCTTTTAAGCATATTTTCATGTGCTTGTCCAGATTCAATTCGACATTGACACAACCAGTAAGCCAGTCGAACTTGCATGTATTGATTTGCTCAAAGGTGGACAACGACAGATGAGATACAAGTTGAAGAAGAAATTCTTTGATGGCATACCAGCAAACCAAGTGAGAACAACTTCGCCACTGACCACTATGAGTGACATGCAATGGAAAGAACTTGTGGACATGTGGTCTAACCCAAAGCACAAGGTACTCTTCCTAAATCTGTGTCACAAATGTTGTGTACAAGAAAATGAACTACCTGTCTCACTAATGGTTGCCTATTTGTAGGATAAGTGTCTTAAAAACAAAGGTAGTTGTGAGCAAGTTCAGTACCAGCAGAAGACGGGATCTCGGTGCTTTATTGCTCATTGCCATGTCGTGGTAAGATACATATTCAATGTCTATAGCTGCTGGCCTGTTTAATTACCGGTTCTGTGAAGATGTTTTGTTTACCTAGTGAACCCACATGCATGCACATGTTTACGTTGTAGATTATTAGTGTAGTGCTATTGTCACTTCCATTTTTCTTTTGCAAGATGTTTTGTATGTAATCTGTGCAACTATTAGTATAGTGCTATGCTATTGTCACTTCCATTTTTCTTTTGCATGATGCTTTGTATGTAATCTGTGCTACCTTATATCGTACATCGCACACATATAGGTTCTGGAGCAATGCGCTGGTAGGTGATTTGAATGTGCGTGTGCTTCATGTCATTTCTACTCCATGGTGTTTCAATTTATCTTTTCACTCACTGCTTGCATGTGTGCAATTCTAAAATAATGCGGATCATTGGTAACAAAATATTAAGGTTTAACTTTGATAAACGTTTTCCCTATCTATGCTGTCCAAGAAATCCACTTGTCAACTTTCAGCATTTTGTTATTTCAATCTACTAAATATCTTTAGACGTTCAGTCCACTGTTCAGTCTTTTTTGAGTTTTAGTCATTGCATGTAATTTCAGAAGCAAACTAAATATAAGGATGCACCGCCAACTGCGATTGACCTTTTCAAGGACACCCACTGCAGCACTAAGACAGGTTATAGTGAGAATGCAAAGAATGCTATTGTGAGTACATGTTCCTTTCTTTTGTACTTTTGAACAACCGTTGGGAACCAAGTAACCTGAATTACTTTGCTATTGTTGCTAGGCTCAAATGGAGGACATCATTGCTGAACCACCACAAGAAGGGCAAGTTGCAAAGACTCCTACCCAAGCTGTAGTTGAAGTCCTTCCAAAGTCAAAGTTCCTTCAAAATGTTGGTGTCATGTCTGCAGCACCAAAGAGAAGCCCCAAAGATGTTGAATTTGCTAAGCGTGTACAGGAGCTTGAGAGCCAACTACATGCTGAGAAAGAACAATCAGCAGACCTTCGAGTTGAGTTGGGTGACCAGAAGAAGCAAATAGAAGATGAGAAGGATGCAAGGAAGAAACACGAAGAAGGGACTGAAAATCTAAAGAAGCAAGGACAGGAGATTCATAACCTACTCCGTCGTTTGTGTGGTGCCAATGCAACATCTACAGCAGTAAGTTCTGAACCTTGATGAGATGGCTGTATTTGCTTCTCATTTTGATGTGGACACAGACTTGTCTTTGAGCTGTGTGCTTTTGGTGATTAGCATGATATTTTGGTCAGCACATGAAAACAGTGACTTGGTCATGAATTTGTGCCGCATTTTGCATTGGCTTTGGTCTGAATCTCAAGTCAGCACATGAAAACAGTGACTTATGTCATATTTTGGTCATGAAAACACCTACTTAGTCATATATACTTGTGTCATATTTTGGTCTGAATCTGTGGACACTATGGTCACTTATGTTTATCTTATTTTGCTGTTGCTGATGAATGTAAGGAATATGATGTAAGACTTGGGAAATTGGTCATTATGATATGTTGTGTGGCTTATTTGTGGAAACTGTAATCTGCCATTGTTTGGGCTGTAATATGCATTGTTTGGGCTGCAATATGTGGGGTGTAATCTATATTGTTTGGGCTGCAACATGTGGGCTGTAATGTGCATTGTTTGGGCTGCACCGTGGGCTGTAATCTGAAATTGTTTGGGCTGCACTGTGGGCTGTAATCTGAAATTGTGTGGGTTAGCCTATAATAAATTCAGTTTATGACGTTTACAAGAGATGCCAAGTCAGCGCCATGTCATCTGCCTGCATGGCACGGTCTAGGTATATATGACGAAAAAAAGATGTCATAAATCTTTGTGACATAAACTACAACGTCATAGGTTTATGACGCAAAATACGTAGATGTCACTAAACATGGTTAGAGACGCATGATAGGTGACGTTCAAATTTACGTCACACCTGCGTCACAGATTTTGTAATATGACATAAATTTAAGGTTTAGTGACAGAAATGAAAAGTCACAAAAGGGCACATGTGTTGTAGTGTCACTTTTTATACCTAACATTTTTCTAAATTCTTTCAGACGATATCTCTAGTATGAATAATTTGTACTTTGATTTTTGCTACTGTGAGCTTTGATTTTTCCATTAAACAAATATTTTGTTAACTCTAAACATACATCCATGAAATCCTAGGTTCACCACCCCTCACACGGCTATCTAGCTCTGCGACGTTGTTTTGTGATGTTGGTGGTGTTGCACTGGAATTGGGAGAGACACGGTGGAATGCACCAGGGCAGAGATGGGTGGGGCAGGTCTCGAGAGTTTTTGGCACATCTAGTGTGTTTTAAATCCGTATTTACAAAATTATCAGTATATGTATGAGAATGACAAAAATATCACTTTTGCCGGCTGGTCACCGAGTGGCAGCGTTATGGGCCTAACACATGGCCAGCAGAGCCCCGTGGCTGGTGGCAGGCTCCTGCCACCTGGCCACATGTAGCCCCATTGCTGCAGCCCTGCCACCGGACGGTAGGTAATTAAGCCAGACTGCCTTAATTAGTACTTTATATTTACTATTTTTGAACTTTTATATATAGCAAATGAGTTTAAAAAATTACAAAACTATATGTGTAGCCTCCCGACACAATGTTCTTTATTGTGCAATTTTTTTATAATTTTATCCACTCTGAATGTTGTTCAAAAATTTGTAAGATTATGATATCTATAGGAGTTGTTATATATAGCAAACGAGTTTCAAAAATTATGAAACTTTATGTGTAGCCTTTTAATATAGTCATCCTAATTGTTTAATTTTTTGGTAATTTTATGTGTTTCAAATTTACCATGTTAATTCATATTAATTTAATCATAATTAGGGACATGCGATGCTCATTTAATTCGCATTTCAAATCATAGGCCGAACGGTCACCATGCGGTGGCCATCATTTGTAGTGTGTGTCCTCTCTCCTTCACACATGTGTCACTCCCTTGCTGCTATCCCCTTTTCCCCTCCCTCCTCCCAACATATGTTAGCTCATTCATGCCGTCCCCCTTCGCCCGCTCCCTCGTTTGCACATATATCACTCTTACCATATTGTCCCCCCTTGCGCGCCCTCTCATTTGCACATATGTCAATTTTACCATGCTATCCTCCCGCGCCTGTGGTGCTGTGAGTTAACAATGAGTCCATAATTTCCGGTGGCAATGCACCGGGTTCCCTTTTCGCTCGGCCACAAATACGGAGTTCTCGCAGTTGCTCATCGCTCATCTCAACTATGTTTCGCTTCTCATTCTCATGTAGTTACTCATCGCTCATCTCAACTATGTTTTGCTTCTCATTCTCACGCTCATCGCAGTAACTCTCTCTTGTTGTACACGGTTATGTTCAATATCCTAAAGCATGTAACTAAATGGTGGATGCATCATTATGGTTGCCATTTATTGAACAAGCATACATCATACAAAGGAGTACAAATAATGTAGCTAAAATTTACCATTAAATGGCAATGATTTTATAAATAATCAGATGCAATAATAAATTATAGAGTTAATCATTTAAGTAATCAATTGATTACTTGGAAATTACCACCACATAAAATACTACATCTTGAATTGCTAGAAATATGAATTAATTTGATAAACAAAAAGATACATGAAATCACGACACTGAATGATGACAGATGAGCTCGGTCCATTGGGGCAACCCTTTATTGAGTGCCAGAGATCTTGCATATCCTACACTTTATTGTGCGGCTAATGCTAGTACGATGACTGACATCCATGTCGTTCTGAAAGTGCCGCATGTGCCGATGTCCCATCATGGTTACCTTCAAGTCCTTGTTGGGGGCCCATTGCAGTATGTCCAGCCAAAGATTCCTGTAGTTTATGTCCAATTCGTAGAAGTGGAACTCTGAACTCTATGTACTCAAAAGGTATTGCATGTCATAGTACTCGGAGGTGTATGGCTTGGACAACTTCCTCATTTCAAGGGGAAGGTTTTGTGTCGATGACCCTGGCTGGACTGGCTCCTCGGCGTCTGTCATGGTATGTTACTATGATGAGCATGATAACGAGAAGTTAAATATAGTTGAGATGAGCGATGAGCAACTGCGAGAGCTCGGTATTTGTGGCCGAGAGAAAAGGGAATCGATGCGTTGCCACCAGAAATTATGGACTCATTGTCGATGTGCAGCACCGCGGACGAGGGGGGACATCATGGTAAGATTGACATATGTGAGAACGAGGGAGCGGGCAAGGGGGGACGACATGGTAAGAGTTACATATATGCAGACGAGGGAGCGGGCGAAGGGGGACGTACGGCATGAACGAGCCAACATATGTTGAGAGGAGGGAGGGGAAAAGGGGATAGCACCAAGGGGATGACACATGTGTGAAGGATGGAGGACACGCACTGCAAAAGATGGGCACTACATGGTTGCCATGTGGCCTATGATTTGAAACGCGAATTAAATGAGTATCGCATGTCCCTAATTATGATTAAATTAACATAGTAAATTTGGAGCATATAAAATTCCTAAAAAAATTAGACAATTAGAACAACTATGTCAGGAGACTGCACATAAAATTTTATAATTTTTAGAGCTCGTTTACTATATGTAACAACTTCTACAAATATTATAATCTTACAAATTTTTTAGTAACATTCAGAGTGAATAAAATTATAAATAATCATAAAATAAAGTACGTTGTGTCGGAAGACTGTACATAAAATTTTATAATTTGTTGAGCTCATTTGCTATATTTAAAAATTCAAACAAGCAATAAATATAAAATGTTAATTAAGGCAGGTAATTAAGCCAGTTAATTAGCCAGCTGGCTTGCTGTCCGTTGGTAGGCCTGCAACAATGGGGTCGCACGGTGGCCAGGCAGCAAGCGCCTGCCGCTTGGCCACGGGGCTCCGCTGGCCACATGTCAGGCTCATGACGCTGCCGTCCACTGACCGGACGGTAAAAGTTATATTTTTATCATTCTCATGTATATACTAATATTTTTGTAAATTCGGATTTAAAACGTGTTAGATGTGCCAAAAATTCTAGGTCTCGGTCTGCTATATTATCTGCCGTGTCATGCCGAGGGGTCAATGGGTCTCGGGCAGCTGAAAAGTCCGGTCCGATGGAAATGAGCGAATGGGACAATGGGAGAAGCATGTACGTGCTATCCTATTTCTCCAAGACACGATTCAAGTACGGTTTCCCTTGAAATCCTTTTGAGTGGTTGAGCTGGAGGTTCCTACAAGTGCTTGTGATTTGTGCATGCTTCATTCTCTTCTAGAAACCAAGTTGCATGCGCAAATCTTGATACAACATATGATTGGCTTGGGAACAAGCCGGCCCAAATCTCCTACCTATTATATTATTAAAGCAGAGAAAAAGAAACAACTACGTTCGCTCTCAAGCGCTAAAAATTATCATATTAATTGGAGGAAAAAAAGAAAAAAAATCTATCTGTTCATCCAACAGACCCAAATAATAACGGATTAGATTATAAGAAAGAGTGCATGTCAAGTACAATAAAATTAATTAAAATTTAGAATAAAAATAAAAGAAAATTAGCAAGTTGACTTCCACACGAACTTCAAAGGAAAACTAAAATTTTGAATAAAAAATAAATGAAAATTAGTAGTTGACTTGTATACGAATTCCAACCTAAAATATAAAATAAAAATAAAAATTAAATATAATTAGCAATTTGTTTATATTAAAAGAAATAGTCAATGTCAAGTACAATACAAAATACTATTAGCAATTTCATTTCCAAACGAACTCCAAGTAAAATAGCTTAAATTCAAAATAACAATGAAATAAAAGATAATTAAAATTTGTTTAAAAATAAAATAAAATTAGCAATTTGATTTCCATATGAACTTCAAAGTAAAGGTAAAATTTGAAATAGAAATTAAATGGAAATTAGTGGTTGATTTGTATATGAATTCCAACCTAAAACTGAAATTTGATTAAAAAAATAAAAATAAAATAAGCAATTTAATTTCCATAGAAACTCCAAAGTAAAATTCTTAAATAGCTTAATTTTGGAATAAAAATGGAATGAAAAATACCAGTTCGATTTGTATACATTTCCAACCTAAAACTATAGAAAAAAACCCCATGTAATGTACATTCGAATGATATGCAAATTTGGAATAAAAATCATAGGAAAATTAGCGATTTGATTTTTATGTGAATTATAAATTAAAATCACTAAATATAAAAAATTCATACAAAAATGGAATGAAAATTACCTATTGTATTTGTATACAAATTCAAACCTCAAACTAAGAAAAAACTCCATGTCATATAAAATCCAAAAATACGCAACTTCAAAAGAAGCCACCATGTTAGCTTTGAAGGGTTAGAAGTTAATACATTAATTGGTGAACAGAAATACAAAAATCTACATCATTGACTGTGGTGGTCTAGATTATAATGGTTTATATTTTTTTCAAAGTTTGTATGAAGTATCATGCATAATGTATTGTCTACTAACACTATCTTTGTTTCGCCATATTTGTCCATAGCCCACCATATGCATAGACCAATGAATCAGTAAATTTAAGAAATAGTCAATAAGAAATGACCATACATATCCCTATTAAATAAAACTTGTAGGATATGCATGAGTTGCAATGGAATTGAAAATGAGGGTGATACATATAATCAAACATGATCCTAAACTGTATAATAAATATCAATTTTCTTTCACACACATATCAAATAAAATATTTCTTTGCAAGCTAGTAAATAAATAAAATCATATACAAAAGCTTTATGCTTTTTTAGACGAACAAAGGCTTTATGTTGAGTATGGTCCAACAAGAATACTGACAATACATCTTTTAGTAGTATATAAGATATCTACGATGTAAGAACATCTTTGTAGACAACATTCTTGGTAACTATCCCAACAGAATTAAAGCTCCAATCGTATTTTTAACAATATCCCTTGTAACAGCTCACGAGAGCACAATGTAGAGTTGCCATGAGAGAAAGTTGGATTGGAGAGGTAGACATCTACATTTGGGATAGTTTGCCCCTGTGCCTTATCGATAATCATACCAGTGTGTTTCTCAACAAATCCTTAAAATCTTCTGTCAAGTATATTTTGCTATTATCCATTCATAGAATAAATGACATAGTCACATTGATTTAGGTTCTGCGAAGAAGGTGTAAGAAGGAACTTTTACTTTTGATTATCGCTTTAAACAATTTATTATTGACCATCAGGTGAAAGAATATATGTACTTTATTAGGAGGGAAATTAACTTCAAACTTCTAGCATAAGGACACCCCTAAAAATAAATATGTATTAACTGGACAAACGATTGGAAATAAGCTTTCAAACAAATTAATCTTCGTCCTTATTTAGCTGCACAGATTTAGCAATTCTCAAAACCTCGAACCATGTAATGCATAAGCCTGTCCGCTACATCAGACATGAGAAAGACCAAAATCTCCATAGCAAACTTAACCAAATTTTGCTGCTGCCATGAACCAGTATCATGCTCTACTACTTATATGATAGAACCATGGATAGATGCTAGTGACCTGGTTGAGCTGGCTCTCACTGATTTCACCTTGAAGACTCTCTGAACTAATGATCTGACCCATGATCGAGTGACTCGGATAATCCGTTCTAGTTGTATAAAATGATTTTTCTTGGACGACAAAAAGGAATTCAAAGTATGTTTATGAGACAAACAAATGATCAGGAAAGCTTATATCCCTAAATTTAATGATTCAAAAAGATGTAGATTACATGAATGTTTTGTCAACATTTGCGTATTTATATTTTCCCCTTCATATTAGCAATATCGAAGAATGTGATAATTAACAGAACCGTAAAAATACAGAGAAAACGGTAACAAAGCTTAAAAAAAGAAAAGGAATAGTACATAGATAAGAAATCAAATGCCTCTAAAGCTTTGTTGCTGCCTCTCTTCCGCAACTACGTAATGTGGCACCGGCGATGGCGACTTCGACAGCGAGCCACAACCGTCCTCTCTAGCTGTCACCGGGTACGGCGATGCTGACGTAATCACCTCTGAGCCTTCCAAAACGCCAACGCTCCTCGCCGACGGCGACATCGACCGGACAACCACAATCTCCGGCATCCGAGGCGGCGGCGACTTTGAACACCGCTCGTTCGCCCTGCCGTGCGTAGGTGGCGTCGGAGACGGAGACCTTGACATGATGTACTCCCTCGCCGTTGGTCCCGGTGATGGCGACTTGGACACGATCTCCTTTGATGCACTCGTCGAGCAGCTGATCCTCAACGGTGACCGTGCCAAGATGTCCGCCAGGACCCTCGACGCCGCGGGCCGCTCGGGCGACGTGCCGCACCGGCGCAGCTGCGGCAACGGCGGGGACACGGTCACCTCGCCGACCCGCGCGCGCTCCGGCTCCGGGTGCGCGCGGCACACCGGGCACGTCGAGTGCGCGCACAACCAGACGTCGATGCAGCTGCCGTGGAAGAAGTGCCTGCACGTCGGCAGCACGCGCACCACGTCGCCGTCCTCCAGCTCCTGCAGGCACACCACGCACTCCACCACCGACTTCCCCTTGCCGCTGCCGCTCCTTCTCCCACCGCCGGTGATGCTGCCGCGGGGAGACGGCGCTGGCGCTCGGAACGTGAACATGGGGAGCGCGGCGATGTCATCCATGCTAAGCCCGAGCCGGGTAGGCGACGCTCCGTGACCGGCGCCGGCAGCCTGGAGCTGGCGCCACTCGGACAAGACCGACCGGCCGTAGCGGACGGCCATGTACAGTATGACGCAGACGAGGACGGCGATGATGATATACAGCAGCGCGAAGTTGGAGCTGACCACTCCGGCCACGGCTGAGGAGTCGTCGGAAGGGTCAGGCGGCGACGTGGTGGACGACATGGCTGAGGCCAAGAACTCCCGGTTCCGACGACTTGGTGCAGTAGAGATGGTTTCAAGGACATGGTGGTCGGAATCAATCAACGAATCATTGATGGGTGGTTGAAGTGGGATTTATAACTAGGCATGAAAGCGAATGTGCGTCTCATGCATGCTTGGTGCATGATAGATTTTGGGTTGGGTCGCTAGCTGGGCTCTAGCTGGGGCAGGAGATGAGGTGCCATGCCAAATATTTTAGGACCTTATTGCTCTGCTGGAACATCTCGAAGGATCGCAATCGGCGAGTGTTTGAGCACCGAACAGCCGACGAACTTCATGTCGCCGATGCTGTCAGGCAACACCTGATCCTCTACAGAGAAGCTTTCGGAACGGAGTTAGGTCAAGACTGATGATTCCTTTCTTTGTTGCTTGGTTTGTTTAAATTTCTGTAATCTTGCAGTTTGAAACATTCAAAATAAACTGTTGTATTTTCTCCTTTAATGAATTAAGCAGAGCACCCGCTCAAGTTTCCTCAAAAGAAAAAAAAATCGTGTTTTTCTTTTGAGTTGTTAGTAGTATTCTTCCATTAATCTTTGTTTGTAGTTTAATCAGTCAAGCTTAATTGACGCCATTCAATGGTGATCTGGTGTGCTGTGTGAAGTTGTTCAGACATGATTGATGACCCTAGCATTGTGAATTGTTCGGTGGCATTCGCTGTTGGATGCCCGGATAGGATCGAAGTCAACTTCGCAGCCAACGCATGCACGAGATCAGCAGTCGCGTGGCAAATGAGCTGAAAAATCAGAAACGGCGCTTAGAGCAAGTATTATAAGAGGCTGTAAGCTGACTGTATGCTGAGGTGAAGGAGAGAGAGGAGGAGAGAGAAGAGAGGTGAGCTGTAAGTTTACAGCCAGCTGAAGCACAAGAACCAAGAAACTTTGTGAGAGGAAGGGGTAGGTCATACAGCCTTCAGCTGGCTGTAACTACTATATAAGTAGGCTGAAAAGTGAGCTGTAAGAGCAAGTACAATAGTAGTTAAGATTAGAGATCCAATGGCCATAAATTCTCCCCCTCCTTGAATTCTGCACTCTCCATTTTGAAAAAAAATCTCCATCTCTTTAAAAACAAAAGGTCTTTTGATTTCTAATCCAATAGTCACAAATTTAGATGGTAGTTAAGAAGAAAATATCTAAGTGATACTTAAACACTCCTAATAGAATTTTACAGATCAGGAGATCACTCTGGGAAGGAAACGCAATAAGCAGTGAAAAGAGAACAGTGTATTTCGTAGTTCTGACTTTTGATCTTTCGGCCAAACGGCGGTTGCCCATTTGAGCAAATTAACTCATCTGCATGCACAAAACACTTCTGGATAAATTGGCAAAACGAAACATTGGGAGAATCTCTTGCCCGCAAAACGTAAACCCCAAGTGCGCTTCCGGGTGCTCTAAACTTCGATGCATGCGAATCCGTCGTCACGGGAGACGGCGATCTTGAACAGCATATTCCACTCTCCGGCGTCCTCGGCCTAGTCGGTGACGGCGGCATTACCGAACTGGCATTGCCCATCTGGACGAAAAGCTCCAGATGCGTCGGGGATCTCGCTGGAGACGGCGACCTCGACGCGATGGCATCTTTGGCTCTTGACGTCTCGCCTCTCTTGGGCGACGCCCCGCACCGGCGCAGCTGCGGGAGCGGCGGCGACAGGGACACCACGCCCAGGCGAACCTTCTCCGGCGCCGGGCTCGCCCGGCAGACCGGGCATGTCGCGTGCGACAGCAGCCACACGTCGACGCAGCTCGCGTGGAAGTAGTGCTTGCACGACGGCAGCATGCGCACCAGGGCGCCCTCGCCGAGCTCATCGAGGCAGACCGCGCAGCAGGTTGTGGACTTCGCCTTACCGCCACCGTGGCGGCCGAGCGAGGCGGCGTGGTACGTGAACATTGGGAGCACGGCGACGTCGTCTGGGGCGAGGCCGCCCAGCGGCTGCCCTGGGCTCGCGGCGACGAGATCGTCATCGGTGTCACCCCGGTGCGTGAGGCCGTCGGTGTTGACGGTCCTGCTGTAGTAGATGACCGCGTAGAGGACGATGGCGACGAAGGCGCCGATGCCCGTATACTGCAGCGTCGTGGACGCCGAGCTGCCGGGCATTGCCTCGGCGATCGCGGTATGGCCGGGATGCGTACGTAACCTAGCGACGGAGAGTCTGCAGAGTGGAAGGGGCGTAGCAGAAATGTCGCGAAACGTGGTGGAGTGTTGCAGCCATTATTTGTTCCATCGAGGTTTGCTGGTACGACATGGAAGATTGGAAGGTAGGTAGGTTGGTTGATCTTGCAGGATGGCAGGGCAGGCAGGCACGTCGAGGAACGCGGCATATTGATTCATAATTTTAGAGCGCACATTAGTAGGATTACTTTTTTGCGAGATTCATATAATATTATTAACTCTAAAGTTATGGAATCAAGTATAATATAATTAGATTCTTTTCGGCTGCGGCCGATGACTTTTGGCCCTAGTTTAAGCGTTTATGTAAATAAACCGAATATCGATAAAATGTTTCAAAAAAAACTATCTTAACAAAACGCTTTAAAAAAACATCGAAAGAGCTATTCTATTTGTTTATTCGGAAAAGCTATAAATCATAAGTCAAGAGTCCTTCACCATCTTGCTCGCCCCCATTGGTTCAAGGCCACCTAAGATCAGCTTGCCTTCCATGTTCCACCACTTGTGCTTTTCAACTAGGAAATTTGGATTTCAATTAGGAAAAATAAAATAATTCAAAAATAATTTCGGATGTCAACTTGAAATTTTGACTTTCAATTGGGAAAACCAAAAGTTTGAACTCGATTTTGGGCTTTTCACGTGGAGTTTAGGGGTTGCACTCCCAGTTGCTTGGAACTTTCTCCATTGAACTCTAGGGAGGTGGTTATCAATAGTAGCGGTAGAGCCAAAGTCGGTGTTCAGGAGCGCAGCGGTGCTTGGAGGACAGACGAGGAGGAGTTGGAAGTTTGGGACTCAATCTTTACTATATAAAAGAAGGAGTTGGTGGTTGGTGCGGCCTCTCCCACCCTTTCTCCTTTTAAGTCTTAATAGCCGTTCATTCTTCTTCGATGCTCCCCAGCCGTTGGATGTTAGAACTCCTCTCCACACACGACTCCGACTCCCAACCGCCGCCGCCAACCTCTCCGACTCCGCCCCCGAGTCCCCGCTCACCACATTTCTTCCGCCGCCGCTCCTCCTCCTCCGCCACGGCCGCGCCGCTGCCTCCTCCTCCTCTCTCTCTCCGCCGCCGCCGCCTCGCCTCCTCCTCACTCCGCCACCGCCGCGCGGCCCTCGCCTCCTCCCCTCCCTCCTCCGCCGCCGCGCCGCCCCGCCTCCTCCCTCCTCCTCCTCCTCCGCTCCGCAGCCGCCTCCTCCCCCGCTCCTCCACTCCGCAGCCGCCTCCTCCTCCCACACCCCTCCACTCCGCCGCCGCCTCCTCCCCGGCTCCTCCGCACCGCCCTCGCCTCCTCCTCCCCACTCCGCGCCGCCGCCTCCTCCTCCTCCCCACACGCGCCGCAGCCTCCTCCCCTCCCTCCTCCTCCTCCGCTCCGCAGCCGCCTCCTCCTCCCCACACCCCTCCACTCCGCAGCCGCCTCCTCGTCCCCACACCCCTCCACTCCGCCGCCGCCTCCTCCCCGGCTCCTCCGCTCCGCCCTCGCCTCCTCCTCCCCACTCCGCGCCGCCGCCTCCTCCTCCTCCCCACACCGCGCCGCAGCCTCCTCCCCTCCTCCTCCTCCTCCGCTCCGCAGCCGCCTCCTCCTCCCACCCCTCCACTCCGCAGCCGCCTCCTCCTCCCCACACCCCTCCACTCCGCCGCCGCCTCCTCCCCGGCTCCTCCGCTCCGCCCTCGCCTCCTCCTCCCCACTCCGCGCCGCCGCCGCCTCCTCCTCCTCCCCACACCGCGCCGCAGCCTCCTCCCCTCCCTCGCACCCGGCCCAGGCGCTTTTCCTTGGCCGCTGCGTGCGTTGTTCGCCTCGGGTCGTTCGGTGGCGCAATATCCATCTAAGGAGTGGGCTTCTTTGCCTCGGGTTGTTCGGCACCGCAAGGTTTCTCCGGCCGCCATGCAAGAGCTTCTTCGCATCGAGTTCCTCTCCTCTGCATCCGCTCATTTCCTGAGGAGAAACCCTAGGACGCCGCCGCCGTTCCTCTCCTCCGTCAGATGAGTCCTTGTGTTGTGCAAAGTTTGCAACGTTGGGTCTGGAGCGAGTGAGTAATGTTAATGTCCAAGAAATGCTCATGAGCTGGTTGATGGATCGCCCGACTGCAGGTATGTGATCGTGGGCGGAGGGAATGCGGCGGGGTACACTGTGGCACAATCTCAGGGAACATCGACCGCTCCAAGGCGCCCGCCCAAGGCGCACCAGGCTCCGGCATGACCTCGCCCATTCACGACCTCAATGTGCCCTACGAGGCCACCTCCGAGGATTACGCCACCCCCACCGCCGACATACTGTTCCCACCGGTGAGTCAAAATCCTTTGATCATCCCTCCAAAATTGGCCACTATCTCTGTGATTGACAGGCAAGGTGTTGATGTGGTTGGTTGGCCAAACCCTCCCTCCCTGACGGCAATGGCTGCCGTGACAGAGAAGACGGCCGAGGAGCTCCGCCGCGAGCTCCAGGAGCTCCAGCGCCAGCACCGCGAGGTCCCTCCACCACATTCCTCCTTTGTTCTCCTCTCGCCTCCTTCCACCCAGCGTAGTCGCCGACTTCTCCTCCGCACGCGACGTCGCCGCCTGTATCCAAGCCTCTCACCGTTGCTTCAGTACAGGACGGCTTGGTGATGCCTGGGAGGTAGTGGTTAGCGTCGGAGGTGGTTGACTGCAGTCTGTGGAATGGGGGGCGGCTGTGGAGTAGGAGTTTAAGAAGCCGAGGTTGGTGTTCACGACTAATGCTAGACCAAAGGGGAGGCCATCTATGACCACAAGGACGCCATTGAAAGGTTATTCTTTTTATGTACCAATTTGTTTGTGGCGGAATGTTAGGAACCAAGAACTAGATACAAGAATTATGAGCAAAACCATATACAAAAATTAGTAGTAGATTTGGAAATATAATTGAAGAAGGATAGGTCGAGCACTTTGATGATATAGTTTTATATAGTAGCAGCTGAATGTTTGGAACAAATCGAATGGTCGATGGGTTGGGTGGTCAATGGTCAACGGCTACGTGAGATGTTTGATGGAGTGCCAGAGAGGAACCTGGTTTGTTGGCCGTGTTGATCGTTCACTTTTCTTTCTTGGTTTGTTGGCCGTGTTGATTGTTCACTTTTCTTTCTTGTTGCTGCAAAGGCACATTGATTTGAGCACAACAATTCTGGATGTTCAGGGTGTGGTATGTCATTGAAGTTTTAATCACCACAATGGGTCCCTTTGGCCAAAATTTGCTAATTCCTGATTGCTAATTGGACACCTGTGCTTTGTAGGGCTTGAAAATGTTTTGGGGGAATTGCTTGTGAGTTAGTTTTGCGACTACAAAAAATTGGACTATGGTTGTTGGAATGAAGAGAAGATCAATAACGAAGAAGCTAGAGGAGCTATGCTACTTTTTGCATGAGCAAAGGTAGAATCTCCCTTCCCATTTGTCCGACATGACAATTATAAACTTTTCTCGGTTTTGCATTAATGAGTGCAGTGTTTGCTTTTCTCAGAGTGACAAAATCAGGTGTTTTTAATATTGATTCCTATACTTCTCTTTTGTTGGTGTTGAATTCTCCACATATCAGAAATAATGATGCAAATCAAAGGAAAGAGGCCATCAAAAGAGTGACATAGGTGCACAGGTGAGTCTTCATTCTGATTTTTTAGTTAGACTATACTGCTTGAGAGAGTAAAAAAATAGTCCATTGCACCACTAATGATGAAGCTGAGCTCTTATGAAACCAATTGCATTTCCTATTTAGAGAGAGAAACGCTATATGCCAAGATGGACAGTAAATGCTAAGTTGATATGCAGCTCTGATGTTTCTTAGTGTATGGTATTCTCACTGTTGGTAATTCATTAACTTTTTTTTCAGCTTTAGAAACCAGTTATCACCTCATATGTTTCTATTAATCTCTGTTTACTTTAATGTGAATAATATTTTTCCAAAAATAATAACTATTGAAATGATGGGGCAAAATTTACTATAGTGAATGATAGTGTAAATCTTCATGTTGTCTCAAGTAGAATACTTGATAAAAGTTTTAGAGAAGAATACTTGTTCTTCTATTTCTTGTTGCTTCTGCTTTGGTTGTTTACTTTGTCTAGAACAAACGGTTGACACATTTGCTTGCCGCAGGGAAACTTTGGAGGTCCTCTTGTGAACGTTGATGGCGAAATTGTTGGAGTTAATGTCATGAAAGTTTGGGCTGCTGATGGTTTGAGCTTTGCAGTACCAATTGACTCTATTGTGAAAACAAGTGGAAATTTCAATAAAAATGGGTACCCCTTACTTTTCAGTAGTATGATGTCTGCCGCTACAATGTCATTTCAGGTAAAAGCCTCAACACTTTTGAACGGAGTGTATGTGAAGCTATGAATAGACTTGGCCATCAATATTTGTTACTATTTATATAGCTTTTGTAATTGCAAGGCATTTGTCTACCAAAAAATTCTGAATTCAAATGGCATCTTTTTGGCAATTCAAATGGCATTTTTAGCAATGCTAATAGCATTGTTATCTCTATTTGGTTCAATTCAATCAAGTAATATAATTCTTTTGTTAATTCGTAGCAACGCACGGGCATTGAACTGCATCAAGTGGATATGCTCATTGATTTGGTTCCTTTCCTCATAACAAAGCGCTTCTTCTTTTCTCTTGTGATCATGAATTTTGTTTTTCAAACCTGATTGTTTGCACTACAAAGCAAATATGTTTAGCCCGTAGCTCTAGCAATCTAGCGAAATCGAATGCCGCAATTTCATTATTAGTAGTATACTGAAATATTGCAATGCCATGTGTAAATTCTGTTATGGGGAATACTAGGATGCAGTAGTTAGTAATAATATGCTTGAGATGTTCTCGTGAGATTTTTTCTTAGTTTTGTTGGAGATGTTCGTGCAACATTTTGTATTTGATGCACTGTCACAAACTCTAGGAAATGACGTATTTAAAGGCCCAATAAGAACATTGGATTTGGAGTTTTGTTTAGGTTCTCGCAAGAAGGTCCCGTACATGGATAAAAAGATGATAGAATTTGTAATGCATATCAAGCTAGCTGAGTATGAGCTCAAAGGTAATCCCTTTCTCAAATTTTTGTTTTCTTTGACTTTAGGAGGGAAAATTGGTTAGGCAATTTTAGCTTACTTGAGTTTTTTATTCAGAGTGTTATTACTTGTGTTTCGCTCTAAACCCCGAGCGATTATTAATTGCCTATAGTTGTCTGCTTGAATGTAGGTGTCTGAGGACCAGAAATAGAACCATATGTGTCTTTTAAAATGAAAAACAACAAGTTGGAGTATTATTGTGCCTTAACTTTCAATTTGTGTTTTCCTTTGCTAGCTTCTCTCATGCTTGTTTGTTACTTTTTATCAATTCTTCCAATCACTAAGGAGGTTTTAACATCAAGTGGAGTATTAACCAGCCAATGGAAGGTCAGGCAACTGCATCTCACATTGTGATGGAATTAATTTCCTTCTTGCTGTAGTATGTTTTTATCACTGTTGTGTTGAGTGTTGACCTGTTGGCTTTAGACATGCCTCATAAGCTGCAATGTATAACACCTACAGGCAGTGCAAGGTATGGATTGTTTATAATTTTCTTTTTACTTGCAGAAATAGGAGGAATTAGTTTATGTGACTGCTTATGACATTCTCTTTGGTTAGGTTTGTCGTTTCTTTGAATTGACTAAATTAGTTCCATAGTTTCATGCATTTACTATAACTTTTTTTTCTTCAAATCCTCTTCCTATGGAATGGTTAAACATGAATTTTGGGTTTGATTAAACACCTATCTTACCATTGTCCATTACAAGGTGTTTGGAAGATGCTCCTTATACAGAGTTATGTTTCGCTTTGACACGTGTGAAACAAAATTTATATTTATCATAAATTTTAGAATCATACTGATATTATATATCACCTTTTTTGAGAATCCGTTGCAACGCACGGGCATTGTACTAGTAGAGGGAAAAGTATGTGATGGTGTGCGGTGGAACCAGGGTCATTTCTAAGCCTCAGTATCATGCCGAGCCGGGCTCGAGCCTGCCAATTCAAGGGTGGGCTTTTCTCATCTTGGTGAGTGGGAGAGAGGTGCCTGCGTTCAAGTCCAATCCTAGTGGGTGAGAGGTGAGATTTCGTAGCATGCGGCGTAGGTTTGAGTACACCAGGTTCTACAGTATATGCACACGTAAATACGTTTCAGTAGAAAAACACACTCTATGAGATTACCTACGTAATGTTAGATGTGTTCAAGTGGGCGAACTCACGTGTTGTGGATGTGCATGTGTGAAGCGTGAGTGCGACAGTGCATGTGTGGCGTACTTAGAAAAAATAAATAACACCTGGGTAAAATTTTTTATGGTTTTCAGTCCAATTCTCTTACTATGTGATTTTGCTTTAAGGTTCGTTCACCGCCCTCTCCACCTTTGTCTTCAGTGGGGGCGGTGTTAGAGTTTAGATTCACTGTTAGAGTTTGGGTTCATGAATCCCTATCTTAAAATTAGGATGGACAGTGGTGACTCGACGGTAGATGGTGAAGGCAGTAGAGCTAGAGGTGCCAAAAGAGAAGGAAAGGGAGGCAATAGAGGTTGGAGGTGGGGAATGCCAGTGGGCCTCATGAGGTGGAGGGGATGACGTGCTGGGGAAGGGGAAGGATGGGCTGTGGCTAGGACGACGAGGGGAATGGGATTAGGGTGAAAGAGGTGGGTTATATATGTGAGTGGTGGAAAGATTTAAATTCATATTTTTCATCTAACAGTTATAAAATTAGATTAAAATCGATTAAAATCTCAAAGTTTGTTGCTGGAGTGCTGTACAGACACTCCCATCAAATCTTTAGCAACAAAGATTGCACATTTCCACGTCGCCCAGCCAAAGTTAGAAATCAAACCTCCCCCGGCAAAAATGCAAATCGGCTCAATTCAGCCGCCACGGGCCAGCGGTTTCCAATGCGAGCGCCCGCGCACGCACACCGGAATTTTTTGTACGGATAATCTATTTTTTATTCGAAATTACAGAAATATACCGGCGGAAAAATTTTATAGGCTCCAGTCGCTCAACCATTGGGCGACTGGAGCCTTTCGCCCAACCTAATAGCGACAACTAGAAAATCTCCCAACCGTTGGGCGATTAATTGCAGTCGCCCCACCATTGGGTGACTTTCATCTAGTCGCCCTCCCATTGGGCGACTGCATGAAAGTCGCCCAATGGTTGGGCGACTGCACTCAGGTCTCCGAGAGAAAAAAGAGAGGAAAGAGTCCATTTTGCCAAAATTTGGAAAGTGCATCAAACATTCGCCAAAAATAGGGAAAATTGGTGGAGCTGTTCTTCATATATCCAAAAGTCTCCAGAAAAAAATTTGAGCAATTTCGGCCATAGGATCAAAAGTTATAGCAGTTTCAATTGAGGCCGAAACGAATTCGAGTCCGTTTCCGACACACCTTCAGTAAAACGGGCATAACTTTTGCATACGGTGTCCGTTTTCGACGTTCTTGTACTCGTTGGAAAGCTAACGATGAGCCCGATCCAAAAATAATGACCAACTTGCGCTAGTCGCTCTCCAAGACCCTGAAAATCGGCTATCTTTGGACCTAAACCTGTGTCGCAAGTTTTTTCTTTCTGTTTTTACCCTTTTTCTTATTCTTCCCTTCGGAATTTGGATTTTGCTTCAACTGAAAAGTTGTAGATCTCGTCGAAACCTTTCAAATGAGTATATAAGCCATATAGAACTTTGCCATTTTATCTTTTCAGACTAATTGTTTATATTGCATCGGTATATAAAATGATCGGTACATACGGTTTTGTCGGCCCCTGAGTGTAGTCGCCCAACCATTGGGCGATCGCATGAAAGTCGCCAATGGGAGGGCGACTAGATGCGCCGCCGAGGGTAGAGCGACAGCTATTGTGTCGTCCGCTGGTTGGGCGAAAGGCTCCAGTCGCTCAACCATTGGGCGACTGGAGCCTATTTTTGTAAAAAAAATTTCTGCGGTTATATTTCTGTAATTTCGAATAAAAAATGGATTATTTGTACCAAAAATTCCACCGACCACCCCTTCACAAACGCAGGCAAAAATTCGGATCTCCCTCCACACACGCAGCAGCCAGCAGCTCCGCCGCCACCGCACGAAATTTTTCAGCAGCAGCCGTCTCCCTCTTCGCTCCCCGCCCACAAATCCCAATTCCGCTCCAAACTTTTCGCGAAACTTCCCAAGATTCGCCGGCGCTTCGAACCAAAACAGCGAAACCCACCGGCGATCCGTCGTCTCCCTCCACTCCTCTCCACCCAAAAATTTCCCCCGAAAACTTAGAATCTTGCAGCCTCCCTCCCACCTCCGTTACAAATACCCATGGATTCTCCCTTCCCCTCCGCAGCTCCAGCCGAGCCACCTCGCCGTCTAGTACCACCACCACCGAGCCCCAAGTCCAAGAGCGGCGGCTCGTACCCGGGATGGCGGTCTACTGCGGCGACAAGGAGAACCAGCCGCCTGCGACGGCCCCGTTCCCGGCGGCCGCCCGCCGTCATGGCGTTGCCGTCAAGAATTGCAGGCTGAAGCGGCTGGGCAGGGTGCGGAGGCGGGTGCCGCTCAGGGACATCACCAACCTCTTCCTTGTGGATCCTGTGGCTGCCGAGTGGGGATCGGAGGCGGAGGTGGCCAAGGCGGAGCCGCCGGCGGCGACGGTGGCGGTGCAGAAGGGGCTTGCTGGTGGTGCAGCGGCGAAGGCGGGAGTATACTCTCTCCGGATGGAGTTTAGATAGATGTGGACTGTACAGAGGATGGGATTGGATTGATGGGATTCATTCTTTCTATTCTTCTCATTTCATTGTCCACTGACTCATTGGACTAGATTTGATTGGATTGGATTGGTTGGTTTCCTCTTTTCTGCGTTCTTGATGATAGGAAATGAGTTGTTGACAAACAAAAAAGATGTGAAATGAACATGGATCTGGTCTTCTTGTTCCTTCTTGATACAGTTGTGGCATGGTGCATTGGAACTTGAACTGTCCAATAACTCACTCACTTTTGGGAAATTGTAATGTTCGGCGATTAGTTTCTCGCGTTCGTCAGGCCTGGTTTGGTGTTTTGCATTGCAGTCACTATGCCAACCCTTTTAGTTCCCTGTCAATGGTCCTGATTAGTACGCAAGCAGTGAAACTGGGGAATTCATTTCTCATCTGTGCGACTGCGGTCGCAGTACTAGTCACACCGAAGTAGATTATCAACATGTTCTGTTGCCTGTCTTCTGTCTGGATTTGTGATCGATCAGCGGTTCGTTTGGCATTGACAATGTATGCGTCCTAGTAGAGAAAGGCAGGACAAAGTGTAACTTGTATTCAATTAGTAACAATAGCTAGCTATACTTCGATGCAGTCTCATGTTTTGAGGCAATGGCCTGCTTGAGTCTCTCCCTAAATTGTCTTGAGCTGGTTGCTTCAATATTTCCTCAAAGCAGTCGTCGGATCAGTAAGGCCTCGCTCAGTTGGGCTTACGGTTGAAGGCTTTCGGCTTTTTTCAATGTAGCAGCTGAAAAAACACTATAGCAGTTGAAGATGCACTGTAGCAGCTGAAAGAAGCTAATGAGAGTTGAAATAAGCTGAAACAAGAGGAATGAACAGCGTGCATTTGATAATGAAGCTCAAAATGGCATATTGGTCTTTGGGGAAGCTCACGGTTGGCAATGAAGTAACGGTTGGCAACATGAATTGAAAAGAAGGTAAAAAAAATGCTTAATGAATAGTAGAAGCTAGCACACCTGTTGCCAATTAAGTTCATTTTTTTAAAAGGCCGAACATGTCGCATTTGTTATGCGTGACATACAACACATGGTAATATACAACAACGTGTGCGCGTCGATTACGCATGCAGCTTACATATGAGTGGTGAATCTAGCTCTATGCCACCAACGATGCTACTATCCAGTCATGTGTCATGTTCATCAGTGCAGCATTAGTGACCTACGGAAGGCCGGGCGGGATGAACACGGGTAGTTTGAAGGGTTCGGTGGGATGAATGCGGGTAGTTCGGAAGATCCCACGGGCTGGGCTGGCTGGTTGGGAGCCACCCTCGCAGGCAACTCACGGTCAATGATGAAGGTGTGCAACGCCATGCAAGCTGTAATGATCACGACTTGCCTGCGATACTTCTACTTAGGAATCTTGTCGAGTATGCGCCATTTGCCCTTGCACATGCGAAAGGAGTGCTCGACGACGTTCCGCGGTTGCGAGTGCTTGTAGTTGAAGAGCTCTGATAGACCATGTGGAGGTATCCCCATGTTGGTGATGAGTAATTAACAGTTGGTTTAGTGAGTTTGAGTTTATTTTGGGTATTCTAGGGTTGAGTACCTTTACTTGTGCTAATATGGATTATGCTGTTTCGTGCGGTGCTATGTGATGGTTTGCTTGTCTGTGTGACTGCAGGACTTCGGAGCTAGGTCATGGTGAGGCGAGGAGGACCGGGACTAGGCACGGAAGGTGTTGAGGTCCAGACGGTCGGTAATGCCGAAGATGATCGAGGCTGGTGAGGTGGTTGCGAGTCGGGAGACGAGGAACCGGAGCTGGAGCTACCGGTGATGGACACGATGGGCGACGACGGGAGAACCGGGACTAGGCTCAGGGAGGAGTCGGAGGTCTAGACGGCTTGGAGGTCGGTTGCGGTCATGCGCGACGGAACATACCAGGACTAGACTCAGGTGGAGTCGGAGGTCTCGGTCAGTGTCGGGTGGAGACGACGGGCAGCGGTGAGAGGATCGGGACTAGACTCAGGGAGGAGTTGAGGTCCAGATGGTCAGGATGCCGGGTGCGGTCGTGTGCAGCGAAGCTGACTGGACTAGATTTAGGGAGGAGTCGAGGTCCAGACGATCAAGGTACCGGAGGTGGAAGCTTCCGGGAAGGTGCTTGAGGGGCAAATTGGTAATTTGACTCAAGCAAATGAGTGGAGGAGGTGTTCTCCCTCCAAAATCTGGTTTGACCTCCTATTGCCTCATGTGGATATGAGGAGAATGGGTGGAGGTGGTATGCCACTTCTTGAATTTCCTTTTAGGTGTGAGTGTTGGCTGTTAAAAGGATATGACAAGGAAGTGGAGAGGCATGCATTCAGCTGTAGAAAGAGTGTATGCAGGAGAGTGAGCTCAAGTGAGCAGTAGCAGAGTGTTCCTCCTCGTGCTGTGAGAGTTGGGTGTGTTCATCTCAAGCATGTAGAGTGATTTCCTTGTATTAACTGCGTATGGGGACGTAGTGGGATGCTTGTAATCACTATGTAATCATTCATCTCCATTCCAATGAATACACTTGAGTTCTTATGTGCTTCATTTCAGTTTTGGTTTTTGCTGATGCTCTCTGCCTATTTTCTTCCTTTTGTTGTTTGAGCTGATTCTTTGAGCAAGGAGTAGCAAAATAGATTGCTCTGTGATGGGATGATGCCTCAAGACCATTTGGTGAGATAAACTCCCTAGAGATCAATGAAAAGATCAAAGATTTCCTTTTTAGCTCAGCTCAACATTTCCTTTGTTTGGGACATTTCTAGGGTTTCATGCCAGAGGATGTTTGAATCTCTTGATTCCCTTCATAAGATGCTTTGAGATTTGAGGTTTCAGGTCCTGAGATTATTGTTAAGTGAAATGCAAAAGTTCACCAGCAAAGAATGGGAGATTTGAGAGAAATATGAAAATTGGACTCTCTCTCATTTCATTTTCAGATTTTGCTCAAAATCTTGATTCCTTGCTTTTTGGAATGAATGCTTTTGGTTCCTAGAGTCTCTATGCTTTTTAGAACATGTTCTAGACCTTTTGGCTTGAGGAGAAAAGAAGAAAAATATCAAATTCTTTGATTTGAGCAGAAATCAGTGTTTGCTGAAAAACTTCAGGCTGTTGCTCCCGAGGGGTGGTCAGACCGGCCGGGCTAGGGCGGTCAGCGGTCTGACCGGCCACTAGCCGGCGGTCAGACCGGTCGGGCTAGGGCGGTCAGACCGGCCTCTAGCCGGTGGTCAGAGCGGCCAGCACTGAATCAGCTCTGATGCTTTTCAGTCTTTTGGTTCTTCTTTGCATTCTTTTGCCTGGCCTTCTCCTTTGCATGTTTGAGGTTCCAGAGAGCTTGGGTTTTCCTCTTCATAGCTTTTCGTAGCTACCGGAGAGATGAATTGCATGTGGATACTTTTGAGGGGCAATTTTTAAAGAGGCACCATTCACCCCCCCTCTGTTGCCATATCCGATCCTACAAGCTCCTACATCCCCACCAGGATCCTCCCATTGTCGAACGCAATAAGATGATACCGTGTGTTGCGATATGGAGCGAGGTACCCCAATCGGTTGGTATACCCGGAGTCGACAAGGTAGAACTTGCCTACAACGAAAAATATCGGTTAGTACAATCTTGCAATGCATGGCTTAATGCAAATTAAAAGAGCCATATTACCTTCTGGGGATGTGGGAAGCAGTCACCGTACTTTGCCATGGTCTGTTGTAGGATCCGAGCATCATGCCTGATCCCGATCATCCAACACACACAAATGTAAACCGGCAATCGAAGTCACAAATGGCGAGGACGTTCTAGTTAGTGTAGCCATGCCTATTGAAATGATGCGCCCTCCCGTCGTTAGAAACGACGACTTTTATGTGTGTGCCATCAATAGCCCCTATGCAGTTGTTGAAGTGCGGATAGAATCTATGTTGCATGAGCCTCGGATGCAATGTCTGGTACATCAGATCAGAAGGTGCAATTATGTGAGCAGTAAGGGCCACCACACTCTGCAGCATATTGTTGAACCTCTTGCAAATGGTACCTGCGGAGTGCTCAAAGCAGTTCATTCATTGTCTTTGCGATTAAGGCGCCTCGCAGGTCCATAAAAAGAGGGCCAACGCTTCCTTAGAACAAACTTCCTTACATGACTATAGTTCGTAAGCCGCAACAAGTGTGTCGTGAAGTGCCTAAAAAACAATGGGCCTCATCCTGAACATGTTGTGGCAACGCTCCTCATCGGTAAGTTGTTGGGAAACCTATTGCCAACCAGTCACGACTGGCACTCTTGGGACAGGTGAGCTCACGTCATCGTCATTGTTGTCGTCAGTGTAAAACAGGGCAAGGGCCACGGCTGGGATGAACAATGGCCACCCACTGCCTACGCTATGCATTTGGTCTTCAAGATCTTGTAGGCCACTGTTAGCTTCTCCTTGTGGGTACGACTCCTCAAAACTACTGCTCACGGTTGCCATCACTGCAAAATATTAAGACGGTAGCATGCATGTTAACTATTGCAACCATGGCAAAAGAGACGACAGCATGTTAATTAACTCATACACAGCAGTAAGAATTGAAAGAGATGACAGAAAGTCATAGGCCTGCATGTCAAATGTTTACAACACAGATGATGCAAGTAAATACCAAATGCAACAACACAAATTATGAAAGTCTGGTACACACTCAGCTCACTAGTAACGAACTGTAGTAAATGAACTGAATGAACTAAACGACATGCACTGCCAACGAACTAAAGTAAATGAATGAAATGAACTGAAAATGAACTAACATACCCTCTCCTCATAGGTCTCCTCTCCTCTCCCATGTACGCCCGATCCAATCGAGTCGACCCTCATTGGTTTCCATTGGTAGGAAGCTACAGCGGCACTCTGCCTTCATGAAAAGTTGGGAGGCATAGGTCCACCTGAGTGGATGACTCTCACATAGGTCCACCAGTCGCTTCATTTGGACTTCACGATTGATGTTCTTCCCTGGCCGACTGGTGCTCGGGTACGCTGGTGCAGGGCGTGGCCTCTTGCTCCAAGATGAGCCCGCCATTGGACCACTACCAGTGGTCTGCATTGGGGTATGCATACTGTCAGCATCTCCTCTTTGGCTTTCTGTGAGGTCCTCGGTTTCCAGGCTGATGTCGTCGACACCCGGCATGAATGCACACTCGCTCGTGGTGGTGGTGTTGCCGAAGATGACTTCCAGCAGGTCCTTGTTGCGAGAAACTATGGCCCTGAACTTGTGCATCCTCGACTTTCCCTGTAATGGCACGATGTTACATCACTCCTTCATTGCGGCTTTGTGCACGGCGGAAGTAATAGAAAGAGCACTGCACTTGCAAATCCGAACTTTCCACTAGCAGCAGCCCACCAATCATCACTTTCCTCGATGCAGCCGGTGCCAGGGTGGACGCCAAGCCCTATCCCACAAAGCTTCAATCCCTTTCATTTGTTGTAATCACGACTTAGTTGCTCTCACTTGTTCTTCATTTGCTTGCTGGTGTACGACAAGCCGGTTCGCTCTGTGAACTTACGGAGAAGGTTTTGCTTGCTCTACATGTTCATCCATGAATATGGCCAGTTCTGTGCCTCGACCTCCTTGGCGCATACTTGCAGGATTACATGTGTACTCTCATCGCTCCAGGTAGCTGGGGCCATCTGCAGCCATGGCGGCCAAGTGCGATAGGAAAGGTGGTGGACATGTCAGAGCAAACATGGTAGCTAAGCATACCCATCTCTCCACACAAGGGGAAGTAAGATATAGATGAAAGTACGGGCAAGGGAAAGGGTCAAACCTGAATGGGAGCAGGGTGGTCACCAGGAGGATGTCTGAGTAAGGTGCTAGGCTGACCCGATGGGGACCTCGCCCAAGCTTGTGGGTTGTAGCGATGGAGGGGCCGTGCGTACATGACTGGAGGCACTGCAGGTCGCAAATGGCGGAGCTCGTGTCATCAGCCCAACCGAAGATTACGGATCCATCGTGGGACTCCACAGCCCCCGATCTGCAACTACCCCATGGCGAGGCCGTCGCGGACGGGCACAGGGACGAAGGTCCGCTGGCGGGGTGGGAGGGCCCAAGTGGCCGCCGCGGAGGGGGTGACTATGGCCGGCGGTGGGGGGTGGAGATGGCGCATCACTGGACGATGGGTGCGACAGAGGGGGGGGGAGGGGGGCTTCCGTGGGTGGGTAAAAGCACAGCTATTTGTGGGGGTGGGTGGCATCGCGTAAATGCCACTTTAGGGCTCCGGAAGAAGCCGCATCCACTGACACACCGCTCCGACTCCGATTGGTTTCGGGCTTCTTCAGCCAGAAGCCATAAACCCGCGGTTGAAAGCCCAGAACCAAAGTTGGATTGTTAGCTTAACTCTTTGTTCCTTTGAATATTTGATTATTCAACATAAAAGCCCGTTTAGATCCCTTACGTAGGGAGTACGTGAAACACTGAACAACAACCATTTATTGAAGTACTACTGCTTAATTCATGGAATATCAGATGAATGTACAAGAGAAAATTGTTCTTCCTGTATCTTTTGGATCATTTTCGTGCAAATTGGTCCACATGTCGTAAACGGGCATTCCTTAAAATGGCATTTGGAAGACCTCACAGTTCGAGAGGTCTATCTAGTTGTTATTTGTTGAATCTGGATGATCTGAGTGAGGACTGAGGTAGCTTAGTTCTACTTGGATTAATCATTAATAAGAAGCTGCTTTGTTTCTGAAATTGTACTACGAACTAAAACATATTTTGAAAAGAGCCAACCTATCTTATGGCTGTTAGTGATATGCCCTAGAGACGATCATAGAAATGATTGTATCACTTTTATGTTTATGATATTTTGAATAATATGTTATTTTGTCCCTTCAATAAATCTTTTTCATAGAGATGATTATATCACTTTTATGTTTATGATCTTTTGAATAATATGTTATTTTGTCCCTTCAATAAATATTTTTTTATATTGATTAACAAGTATGTGATTTGTTCGTGGAACTTTTTATCAATGTTTTGATGTTATTCTAAATTTCTTTGATCTTATATCATTACGTGTAAAATTATGATTTATAGATCATCACATGCATTAATTGATGATCATATTTCATGGATCATAGATATGGAGATATTAAATCAATAATTTGGATACATGTTAGAGAACATGATGTTGGATTGACCTACCATGAGATACTGTGAGAATTGTTATATTCTTAAGTATTATCAGTTGGTCTCATATATATGTATGTATAATCCTTAGACCTGAGATCGTTATAGTTTTCTACATGTGCAATAGTTTACTTAAAGGTTGCCAAACACTACCCATAATTGGGTGGTTATAAAGGTAGCTTTCGGGTTTACTATGAAATATACGGAGGAATATGAGCAATCAAGACGAAATTTGCCTCTCCTATAATAGAAGAAATATCTCTAGGACCCTTAATGTGGTTGGATTAAGAAATTGCATGACCACGCTGGATGTGGTTGAGGAGTTAATCACAAACTGAGTAATCCATTATAGATTTGAGTGAAGAATCAAGCTATCATATGATGACACACTTCTCACCTTGAGTTCGATTTGATATCGTGAAGCAAAGAGGTCAGTATATAAGCACTATATAGGTTTGTCCGATATGATTTTTATGCATATTTGGGAGTCACTATATTCTACTAGCGATCACTGCCAACTTATTCAGGCTATGATCGAATATACATGAACTTATTGGGTTACACACTTAACAAATTGGAACGATAAGAGTTTGAATAATAAACTCCGAGTGGGATACGATCTCTACTCATATTGGATAAGGATCCGGTTGGAGGCTCTCCGAGTGGGATATGATGTCTACTCGTATTGTATAAGAATCTAGTCAGAGGCTCTTTGAGTTGGATACGATATTTGATCATACCGGATAAGGATCCAATTAGATGCTATATATAAAGAGAGGCGTAGGGTTGAGGGAGGTATCCCGAGACACACCATTGAAACCCTAGCCACTACCTCTCAAAACCCCTGCCGTGCGTGTTGGTGCTAGCACAATGACGCACGACATTCTATCCCTATACATGTGGACTTCGGTAGAGACGCTGCTGCGACTACAACACTGACCGGGATGATCGCGAGGAGAAGACAGTGGGCAGAGGATGATCGATTGCTTCCACTATACCGATGCGCGCTACGTTGAACCGGCCGTTTCAACTCTACTTCTGCCGGAAGTAGAGTTGAAGTCTTCCGCTGCAATACGCGTCTAATAGTAATGATTTATGATCTCTTACTTGTATGGCTCCGTGATTTATGCAGTAGAAAATTTTAATATGTGCTAATGTAGTCTACTGTTATCCCAACAATGGCTTGCTTATCATGAGATATTTCAAGTCACCTCTGCCATGTCACACAATTTCTTAACTCGTCTGGGCTTACTTTCTGTATGTAATGTCCCCTTCCAGAACGGTTGGAACTTGGAATCTGGAATGAACAAGGCAAATAGTGAAACAAATAAAGATGAGGCATGCCTCTGTTTCAAGAGAGAGTACTCTCCTCTGCATTCGCATTATTCGAAATCGCTTCAAGTGATTTTCTCGGCAGATGATCTTAACGCATTCTTCCAATCTGAACCATGCTCCTTAACAGGAATATCTGGTAAGTGGTAACTAGTATTCTCTATATCCCTGTTCAAGTTATTTCTACGAAATCTCACTACAATTGGATTTTAGGGTGAATCTCCATGTTAGACCATTGTAGTTAAGTAAACTCGTCGGTAAGTTTTCAGATGGAATGCTAACTAGTTTCTTCCACTTTTGTTATTGAAAATGCCTAAGTTGGTTTTTTTTTTTGTCAACTGAACCTGACAGCGTTATTCTGTGTAGAGGGTAGATAACTCTAATTTATAGCGTGCTGATTTACCTCAAGAACATAGTAGAATGTGTCTGATCAATTAAACCTTGTCCCGTTGAAAGGAATTGTTCAGGCTTTTTGCTGAGTAGCTATTTTACCGAGGTTCGCATACTCGCATCAACTAAGACATCTTCAATGGGATGCTGCAGCCTGCAGATGAATGAAGATGCAAAAGGTATTGCTAGTTCTCTCTTGCCAAATGTTATAGTACCGGAAGACATTTTGCTTGTGCTTGTGCTTAACAAATTATGACACATTTAAGTTCTATATCTTCATTGTTATTAGTGGAGAATACTTTAATTGGTGTCAGAAAAATGTAAGTCCTTATATGACTTACGAGTGCTACTTTCTGGTTTATATTAGCTTTGACCCAACACTTTAGACCCTCATGATTCACCTTATCAGTTCATTGTAATTGTAGGTAGGTATCAGTTACTCTGAAACTGAGTTTTTCTATTGAGCTCTCGTAAAGTATATCGAATATAGGTGCGCTGGTACTATATTTGCATTTGCCATTTGCCGCATATCGATCGGTTTTAGTGCTTTCTCTCTCTCTCTCTCTCGTGAGAGTACAGTATTCTGTTTGACTAGGCACATCAATTTGATATACTTCCACTCTTACTAGGACACCACTGCTAGAACTTCAATATGTTAACTTGAAAAGCAGATACCGCCTTACATGCTTAGTGGATTTAAGTTTCAACTTCCACCGGCCAGTATTTCACCTTTTGTTTTGCGGCAAAGCGATTCACTGACTACTCATTCATCAATATGCCTTTTCAGTTATGTCCTATTCATTTGTTTCAGTTGCAATCCAGATCACACTTCGTGCCCACATCACAGCACTTTATCTGACCAAGCGTAAAGGTTATATAAAAACGTCCATATCTATCGTTTCATTCTACTAGTGATTTGAATAGGCTTCCCTGGCGTAAAAAGATTGCGATCTTCGGTCCATATCCGCTAGTGATGCCCATAGAGGGATCAACTGAAGATAGTAAATTTCCTCGGTTATACAAAGCAAAGATAAGTTGCGCATAATAATGCAGTTGTGGGTATCAACTATTCAACTATTGTGTAGGACCGGACAGGCAACTAGGGGTGAATGGTGCCTTTTAAATTTTGCCCAAACATTCACAAATCTGTTACTCCGATAACTACAAAGCTATGAAGATCAGGAAATGAATACCACTTAAAAACCAGAGAGGCATAGAACTCAGAACAACTAGTTCAGAGCACAACGTGGTCGAGTTAAGACCACTCGACGGAAACACAACATGGTCAATTACAACTACTGGTCGGAAAGCGTCGGTCAGCCAAACTGAACGCAACCTGACAGCAGATGTCGGGACCCCGGATTTCCGAACCCGGACCCTCTGTGTATTACAGCACTAGTCCCAGATCAAAGCTAGTGCACACAGTCAAACAGAAATGATTACATAACCAACAACGCTTTATTACAATAATAAAGAGTACAGACCGAAAGGTCTCATTATTACAATTGAGGTTTCAAGACCTCGCACACACGAAACACAGCGGAAGCAAAAGATAAACTCGGTGAAGACCCATCAATACGCCACAGGCAATTGACTGGGGAAGCGCGACCTAGAACTCCTGGAATCCTTCATCGAATCCACCCGCGAAGAAGTCGTAGTCGCCTTCTTGAGCTTCAACTTCCTCTGAGATTTTATTTTTAAGTGTAGCATGTGAGTACATAAAGTACTCCGCAAGTCTTGGGAAAATGCATAGATGCAAGGCATAACAAAGGAAGGCCATATGGTTCTTTTGCACAAAGCAATATTTGAAATCTAAATTACTACTAATTATTTTCGAAGGCATCAATTTAATGAAGTAAATGTTTTAACAGAATTAACTTTCTAGTGAAGGTTCCAACTACCAACACTAGCTAACCAATTACCATTGGTCAAGTTTTAAACTGCGGGTTCCATCCACCCTCTCTGGCTCCATCCGCCAGGATTCCCTTCCGAGAGTTCCCTCCACTCTCGGAATACAAAACATTTGATTTTAAATCCAAAACCAGAAATCTACCATGTGAATGCATTCCTTGCCCGCCCTTGACCGTGGGCACGACTATTCGAATAGTTTTACACTCTGCAGAGATTGTACAACTTTACCCACAAGAGATAAATTATCCTAAAAGTCAACACGCTTCCTTTGGCATGAGACCCAGATAAAATATCACAAAGCCTTTATCTCACTCTAGTCTAGCCAGACACCACCCGTTGAGGTTTCACCGCAGAAGGGTTAAATCCGCCCAATCTGAAGCCCCCTCTTGCGCCATATGAGTACAGTAAATCCCTGTCCCTCACTGTGAATAACCAGTCCATCCCTGGCACCCACTTTCCACTGGTGGCACCTAAACTAGACTATCATAAGTTAGTCACCAGGTCGCACCCATATAGACTTGTGGTTGTACGGTTAATGCTCGACCGACAAACACAAGCGTCGGTCCTTAATTGACTAGGGTGGAACATACACTTTACAAGATCTCGTGCTTCCTGCACCAATCCAAACCAACCATCCACCCTAATCTAAGCCAACTTTCACATTTTAGTTTATTTTAAAAAAAACAGTGGTAACTCCAATTACCACTAAATTTGTAAACACAAGGGTATTACAATAAATCATAATTTTCCCATTTGCAAGATTTATGAGGTATTCGATAGCATGGCTAAGCATTGTACTACCATTCTAATATTCACAACTGAATATAATAATCTCATTAAAGAGCCAAAGGAAATCCTAAGGAGACAAGGGTACATGGCATTCAATTTCAACGGAGGGCATAACAAAATTGGGGTAACTAATACCTTAATATTTGAACTAATCTTGTATGTAAATAGCAATGCACATAATTTAAAATAATTAAAACATTTCAAAATCATAGGTTCGAGATGATCAAAGGAGACTTGCCTTCTTGCAGGATCTCTAGGTCTTCTTGCTGTTGGGAGGAGGGATCATCAACAACGTTGGAATCTACGCGAGAGAAGATGAAGCAAACAAAGCAAATAAATACAAAAAAAATTCAACTAAACTCAAAAATTCAAATAGAGGCCATATTTGGATAGATTATGATTTTGGACGAATTTAGGAGAAAGGTTCAGCGGAGTTGGGGTTCACACGAGGGAGAACGAATATCTGGAAGATCGGTTGGGAAAAGAAATTACTGAGACAATATTTGGACCAGGGAAAATAGAATGGATTTTATGGAGACTTTGCAAGATTTGAATTTAAATTTTGAACGTGCACAGAAAATTTGGAATGGAACTGAGGCTTTGAATTTAAACTAGGCATTTGAAATTTGAAGTTTAAATATTTGAAATATCAAATAAATTTCAAATATTTGAAAGGATGGAAGAAATGGATAGTTTGGAATTTTTGATGAATTTAGAAATTTGAATGGGCTCAAACAGAGTTACGATGAAGGAGAACGGGCTTCGGGAAGTTTAAATTCAGAGAAAAAGAAAAAAAGAGGAATTTCTGGAATTATTTTTCTAAAGGAAAAATAATTTATGACTTAGCATTGCGTCAGCAGGGATTTTCTTTTTGGTCAATTTATTTTTCAACGGAAAAATTGGTTTACTGCGCCATGCTGACGTCAATCCTGAGGGGGCGCCGGCTGACAGGTCAGCCCTCGGTCCATGGACCGAGTCCACGGGAGGGGGAAGGCGCTGAGGTGGCGGGGTGGAGCTGACTTGGCGAGGGGACGCCGAGGTGGCTGAGGCGTGGTGCCACGTCACCGTCCACGTTGGCACGGGCGAGCCGACGTGGCAGGGCGGCCGGTGGTGGCGCTGGGGAAGGGAGCTCGCCGGCGCTCCGGCGGGCGACGACCGTCGGCGAGTGGCGCAGGAGGGAGAGGAGGCGCGGGGGAACCCGGGGGTGGGCGCGGGAGTTACCGGAGACGGCCGGAGGGTGGTCGGCGGCGATGAGAAGCGGTGGTGCGGCTCGGGCTACGGCGGCGACGTGGCCGGTGGCGAGGCGCGCCGAGGGCGACGGGTGCGCTCGACGCGCGGCTCGAGGAGGCGCTGGCGGGGCGTGAGGAGGTCCGGAGTGGCCGGGATTCCTCACCGAAGGAAGGGGCGGCGGCGGCGGCAAATGAGCACGGCGCGGGGACGTTGCGGAGCTCGGGAGAGGTGCGGGAGAGCGGAGGGAGATGGTGCGAGAGGAGGCGAACCGAGGGGGGCTTTTATAGGGGCGCAGGGGGAGCAGGGGAGCGGCAATCGCTCGCCGGTGCTGGCGGCCGGAAAAGGAAGGGAGGGGGAAGAAACGGGAAAGGGGAGGCAGGGAAGGAAGGGAGGCGCGGAGATCGGGGATTTGTTTCCCGGCGGGGCTCGGGGTTGCCAAAAACCGGGGAGAGGCAGGGAAGGCAAGGCCGGATCAGGCGCGGATTGGTCGCCGGCGCAAAGAAGGAAAGCGGGGAGAGAAGAAAGGAAGGAGGCGGCTCCGCGGGGATGACGGGCCTGACAGGCGGGGCCGGGTGGCAGCGGGAGCGAGAGCGCGTGCGGCTGACGGGCGGGGCCCGCGGGTCAGTGAGGGGTGGGCGGAAGTGAGAGCGGGCGGCTGGATGGCCCGCGCGAAGTGACAGCGAGGGAGAGGGAGGTGCGGCCTGGATTGGCCGAGCGACGACGTGGGTGGATCTGGGCCGTCCACGCGTCGGCCGAAGGGGTAGGGAGGAATTTTTAATGATTTTTAATTTCAGAAAAGGCTAGGAATTTATTTAGGCCTCAGAAAAATATGAAAATACCTCCAAAAATTCCAGAAAAATTCATAGAAGCTCCTGGAGATATTTTGGATTTAATAAAATTATTTCCAACTACTGTTGATATTTAATTTTCATATTTTGAATTACTTTTTAAATTCTAAAAATAGGTTTTAAAATTCCAGAAAATCCAGGAAACCAAATAAAATCCAAATAACTCCAAATAATTAATTTGAATTAGGATTTTTATAGAAATTCAAAATATCTTTTTATTTAATAATAGTTTTAGGTTTTCTTAAAATACTTTTCAAATCTAGCTTTTCAAAAACAGAAATTCAGGGCAAATCCAAATAAAACTTAATTACTTTAAAATAATTAATTTGAAATTAAATTTTTCAGAAAGAGGATTTTTGGGATGTGACAGCAGAGAAAAACGACGTGGTCGAAAGGCAGACAACATGGTCGAAGCCCCTATGGTCGTAATCGACGTTGTCGAAACCAACGTGGTCGAAACCAGCGTGATAGAAACCAATGTGGTCGAAACCAGCGTAGTCGAAACCAGTGTGGTCATAACCAACGTGGTCATAACCAACGTGGTTGAAACCAGCGTGGTCTAAATCAATGTGGTCGTAACCAACGTGGTCGAACGCCAACGTTGTCGAAGACGTATGTGACCTATGTGGTCGATACCAACATTGTCGATGTCCAATGTGCGGTCAAAAGGCCAGCGTAGTTCAGGGCCAATGAGTGGTCGGAAACCGGTGCTATCAAAGACTGACACGATCGTAAACTACGTTGTCGAAGGCCAATGAATGGTCGACACCACCGTAGTTGATGATCAAAGTACAGACAGAAAACACGTGCAGTCGAAAACCAGTGTATGCTCGTAACAGTTCAGAATGTGACCGAGAGATCCACGACCATTGAGCGATCGAAACCAGATGTGGTAAAAAATGACTAGAAGTACCAGAGGTGCCCGACCACACTACTTAAGGCCATTGAGGAGATCAGCTTTGGTCGTGAACAACTAGAAATAACAGAAGAGGTGCACGACTACCAGATCTAAAAACATCAAATCTTTTGATTCAGAGATTAAATGGCCATGGAAGTTTGTACGCAAGCAACTTAAGGTCTCAGGAAGCTAATCCCATCTTGGATTGAAAACTTAGTAACCTAGTTGAGACTTTTTTTGAGATTTGATCAAAGGCTCACAAGAACATAGACTTGAGATCAAACAGATGAACCAACCATGCTCATGGGGAGATAATAGCCAAGATGACTTTGAGTACAATCCCACATGGCACAACACGCAGCCACATCGAAGAAATCAAATCAAAACTCTTGGATCAAGGAAAGATTGAGAGAGAAGAGAACGATATCAAAATAGAGTAGTCATGAGACATAGTCGAAGACCGTTGAGCCTCATAACCGACTGCGGTCGTAAACAACTCGAAACGCAGTGGAGGTGCACGACCACATGATCTACGACCATCGAGCAATCAGAAACATGTGCGGTCAAAATCAGACACAAAGCGATCTGAGACTTGACCATGGTCGAAACCAGAAGCAGTCGATAATAATTTGGAAGAACAGAACAACACACGACCACAAGATCTAAAATCCACAAATTTTTTGATTAAAAGATCAAATAGCCATGAAACCTTGTACGCAAAATGCTTAAGGTCTCAAGAGGCTGCTCTAATCTTGAGTTGAAAACTTATCAACCAAGTTGAGATCTCTTTGTGAATTGATCAAGCGCACAAGAACTATGATCTAAAGCAAGGTCGTTGATCAGAACTGCTCGTGGGTCAAGGATAGCCAGATGGCTTTGGTTATATTCCCACCTGTCACTATAATTCAGAACATCCACGAGATCAAACCAAGAACACATCCAGATCAAGATGGGAAAGGGACAAAACCAAAGAACCGAGGAAAAAGAAGAACAGAGGAAGAACCAAATCAAAGCCGAGCAAACTCAATCAGAGAATAGATGCACAAAACGTAGGACAAAGATAGATGTATTGCTCAGGTGATTGGTTTCATAGCCACTCCCCTTGTGAGGACCAAGCTTTAACCCTAGAGCCAACACTCACTCTCTAACCTAACTCCCATGGGAGGGAGAGAAGCCAGCCACCAAGGCTTAGCCAACCTTTTCAACCCTAGCTGTTGCCTCCTCTCCCCTTTTTATAGTCTTACAAATGAACCCTAGACCTAATGGATCCTACCATTAGTCCAAACCGGGGATAACCCATTAACCCCACCTAACACCGGTTTTTACTCATGCATGCTTCTCAAAGCGGCTTACATGTGGACCCAATGACTTGTCGTCAAGCCTTTCACGCGTCTGGATCTCAGAACCATTCTCGCTTGCAAACGACCCAAGTCACTTGGCGCACCATGTGCTTCTCCTCGCGCATGATGGCATCCGGCATCCTTGACCATCTGGACCTCGACTCCTCCCTAAGCCTAGTCCTAGTACACCTCGCCGTTGCCTGTCATGTCTTCCTTCGGTAGCTCCCGCTCTGGTTCCTCATCGTCCTAGCTTATAACCATCTCAACAGCCTCGATCATCTTTGGCATCTCCCTGACCATTCTGGACCTCAACATCTCGCTGTGCCTAGTCCTGGTCCTCCTACACCTCATCATGACCTAGCTTCGAAGTCTTGCAACCAACACCAACAAGCAAACCATCACATAGCACCGCACCATGCATAAAGATCATCCGTTGCATGAACAATATGCACCCAAAATATTGATTCTAATCCTAGAACTAAGCAATAACCTCATGTACACAAAGCAACAAACACTCTGGTCAACCTTGACCAAAACACCAATAATTATAGTGAATAAACTTAGCACAATGACTGGTCTGATATGAATTACGAGTACTTGGATGCACAAGAAAAGAAGTACTTGAAGCCCACAAGATCCTTCCAGCAGCCTATGACCACACAGTAGTCTGCTACAACCATGGAGAGCACAAGCTATGACTACCGCACAGAGTGCTACGACTACGACAATGATCACTACGACTATCGCTCACAGTGGCTATGACTTACCAAACCTGGTCACTACGATTTATGACTATCCATCACATGGCTATGACTTCTGCAACCGATCACTACGATTATCGATCGCCACGCTTTATGACTACCGAACACCACAGCCTGCAGAGCTACGACCATCGATCATGACCAGGCAGAGCTACGACCATTGGCCGCAGGCTATGACTATCGATCACATATGATCGTTTAGGCACTCCATGGTCGTTCTGCCGATTAGACCGTCCGACCACTTAGTCGTACACAACCGATTGAACCGACTAGACCTGCCGACCTCCAAGTCATAAAACCAGAAGTCGTAGAGCCTACCGGCCACCAAGTCATAAACAGAAGTTGTAGAACCTGCCAACCACCAAGTCATAAACAAAAGTCATAGATCACAAAGTCATAGAAAGTAAACTTCTGCACAAACCTCAAAAACCAAACTCAACCTCTACACAAACTCTAATCCAAAGGTCAATTACTCATCATAATAATGGGGTGACCTCCACATGGTCTCACAATCCCCCCTTGATGAGTATATTGACAAACATTGAAAAGACATGAAGATGAGTTTGTTTTTGAAAAGAAAAGCAAGAAGTTGCAGTAGCCACACATCGTCTAAAAGAAGAGAAGAAGGAAATCATGACCATGTTGGCAAAGAGTGAAATGGAGCAAATAACAAGAAAGAACAAGTTTCCTACAAAAGCTCCAAATCACACCTAAAGCCTCACAAAGTCCAATCTTACTCATGGTCCAAAGAAAAAAGCAATTGCTCACCATGACCATTTTCATAGCAAGATGACCAAGCTTTCTCCCCCATTAATGCCTTTTTCTCTATCATTCTCCCCCTTTTGGCAATAAAGTAAGAAAATAGAGCATGAATGAAATGGAGTGACTGCAATTAATTTAATTCATTTTAAGTATTAGGAGCCATGAAGATTATCCAATGTGACTTTTTAGGTATTACACCAAGCCATAAAAGGTGAAATCGCTATCTAGATCATGACAAACCATGTATTTCCACGTTAAAGCCAATAAGCCATAATCTGAAATTAAATAGATTGTTTAACATGTCAAGTCACTGAAGATCATAGTCTAGCTAAAGGTATCCAAAAATGAGTCAAACCATGTCAATATTCTAAGTGAAACCAAGAAGCTATAATTGAGTCAATTTAGAGTGCTACAAGTTCAAAAATGAGATATTTTGTTCAAGTACTTGATATCACTTGTAATTGAGTAAATTTAGCACATTTGGCATTTTCAGAAATTCATGGTTGTCTTCAACCAATTTTTTTTAAAGTTTGTTTGCTTAGCCATGTGCTAGATCTCAAGCCTTATGCGACCACTCCAAGCAAGAATCTTAAGGAAGTGATCTTGGTCATCCAAAACTCCTCCTGAGTTTATGCCTAGTGCAATGGCAAGCCATTTCATGAGAAAGAATTGGTGAGATCAGTTTTTTTGCACAAAAGAGAAATTTTTGCATTTTCTTAACTTAGTTCAAGAACAAAGAGTTAATACTAACTCATGCTTCACTAATGAACTAACATAGCTCAATCTAAAGCTCAATGCAGATTCAAGACTCAATTCAGCTTATTTGACATAGCATGAATCATAAGAGGATCACTAGAGCCAGACTAGTCACAAGATCCAACAAGACATGATTTAATTCAAGTTATTCACATTTACTCAAGCTAGCATGATAAAATCTAGGCTACACATAGAAAGTTGTGATAAATCTAACAAGCTAGCACAAGACATGGCAAGATGTAAAGCATGATATCATATCACATAAGGATAATAGTCAAGGCTCCATGATTTGTATGAGCATTCATGTATATACAATGTAATATGACACAAATGAAAGCACAAGAAGTAAGCTCTCCCTAAGAAGTAGCCCGAAAAGAAGAAGCTCCAACTCCCCCTAAAGAAGGCAAATTGATAAGAACCAAGAAATTAGGCATAAAATCCAGAAAATGAGGGTTCAAACTCAATGAGATAACTCCCAAACACATCCATTTCTGATGGTCTCTAGCCTAAAATCAACAATAGCTATCAAAGCACAAGACACTAGTGGCCAAGACGAAAACTCAAACTAGGTAGTAAATAATCTTAGAGAACCATTTGGATGAGGAGAGTGACTAAGACAAAATCTCTTAGAGTTGGTTCCTGTCTATCCAATCAGACTCTTCCTACCACTAGAACAAGAATATTATGCGAAACCAAGTGGTGGAAAGCAAGAAACTAAAGATCACAAGGGAGCAAATCTCTGTCACATCGCTCAGTGGTGTGGTGTAGTTGATGTGATGAAGATTGACTGAAGTTGCATTGTGAAATCAAAAAGCTCAAGGGAGGTGAGAAACCCATAGCATCAACATAGCCCACATGGTCTCCCCCACATATCCACAACCTGCAACTTATACACAAGGACAACTGGTGTCATAGTACTGGGGTAAATGATATACAAGCATGGATCCAGTACTGAAACATATGACAACAAATGTAGCATCACGAGTACTAATGATAAAGAACACATGAGAACATACTCCCACACAAGCTCAATCTAGCCCTCATCAAAGCATCTAGAACAACAAGCCTAGTGCAAACCAAATCTAGAAAAAGCTTATGAACTAACTGTAGTTCTCATGATATCTAACCAAGATATCATACATACTATTTCATACCAAAACAGAAATAAATAAGATCAAGATATACATGCATGTCAATGAATCATAACCATACACACATAGCAGGTGACAAGAAAAAATCACAGAAGCATATGCTAGCATGGATACAAGTATAAGCATGTACACAAGAACCAAAAGGATAAGAAGGCATGAATAAACATAGCATCATGACATAGAAAACTATCCAAGATATAATCAAGCTCAAAATGTCCATAAACAAACATACATCATGTAGGCATACATCATGACAAACCAAAATCATGGAAAATTATGTTAACATGTATAAATAATAGTGAATGGACATAAGGTGCAAGATGTAAGCAATAAACCATGATAGATACAACAAGGCACAAAGTTGAATGAATTTTTTATGAATAATCTATTTTTATTCAAAATAATAGAAATATACCCTACCAAATGTTTTTTTACAAAATAAGCTCCAGTCACCTAATTGTCGGGCGACTGGAGCCTATCGCCCAACGGCCGCGTGACAAGCAAGCAATCTGCTGACCGTTGGGCAAATTATTGCATTTGCCGAACGATCAGGTGACTGCTTGCAAGTCGCCCATCGGTTTGGCTACTGTGCTTCTAGTCACTGAAGGGTTGGGCGACTGGAAGCGTAGATAGAAGGATCGCGTGGCCAAGCAACCTCGGCTCCTCGACTGCATGGTGAACAGAAGCGATAGAAGGAGAGGAGAAGAGAGGAAAGGAGACGGAGGAGGAGAGGAGAAGAGAAGAAAAAGCAGAGGAAAGAAAAGAGAGGAGAGAAGAGGAGATGGAGTAGAAGCGGAGAGGCAGGAGGGGAGGAGAGGAGAGAAAGGATGAGAGGGAGGAGAGGAGAGGAAGAAGCAACTCTTGTGAGGTAATGTTTTTGTTGTATTTTAAATTTTTTATATGAAATAGATAGTTTATTTAGTATTAGTATGAGTAGAAAATTGTAAATGTAGACAACAATAGTTCAACTCTGGTATAGAAAGTTTAGTCAATGTAGTTTTAGAAAATTAACAGCCTAGTAGCCTGTAGCTGTGTAAAATTTAGTTAACATAGTTGTAGAAAATTAACATCATTAGCAAATTGGTATGCGTACAAAATTATAGTTGTAGAAAATTCAATCAACATTACATAGAAATTAATTGTCCGTAGAAATTTGTAGTTATTAAAAATTCAGTCAATATTTTTGTAAGAATTTCATAATTTGCTTTGAATAAAACAATAATACGTAATATTTATGATTAATTACGAATGAATGTAATGTCGTTAGTATGTTGGAAAAACACGTGTACCGTTGAAACTGGTATATATGCATTTAAATTGATATGCCATGTAAATTATCGAAACCATTAGGAATTATCTGCAGTAGGGGACAGCTTGAGTAGTGAGAAAAGAGCGGCATCAGTGTGCAGTCTGCTGATAGGAAGTTAATTCTGCGAGGTTAGTGTAGTTAGTTACGACAAGCGAACGATCGGTCAAATCTAAATTATGTTGATTTTTAAATTATTATGCATGAGTAATTTTATTCAAGTCTAGTTTAAATTCAGTTTAAACTCTAGTTGTGCCTAAATCCTTTGGACAACCAAATTTGTTATTGAACACAATTATACCTTGTCAACCTAGATAAAAACCTAGTTGGTACAATAGTATTAACTAGACATTTCGTAGAATTGCTTAGCCATGCTTAGAATAATTATGGGTTGGGACAATCTTTCACATAAAATGATAAATTTTTATCGTGTATTCTTGACTTTGGTGAGTCAAGAATGTTTATGAAATTATTTTCAAATAAATATAAAACTTGGTTTAGACTTAGGCATTGGTATGGTGGTGGGTACTTGCTGGCATGCATTGTAGTTTGATAACTCAATGTCGATTGCCAGGCATATAGGGTAAGTGGTTAGGCCTAAGTCAAGTTAAGGACCGGTCTGTGAGCTACTTTTACAAAGTCAAACCGTACTACCACAAGTCTGGTATGTGATAGACATAGCTGAATAATTTGTGAGGTTCCAACTTGATTTCGCTATAGGCTGAATGTGAGCATGGCGCAAGCCGCGAGAAGTCTCACATGGCCCAAGAGGGGGCTCCAACATGTGGATTCATGTTGTGGTGAAACCTTAGTGGCGGTTTTGTCTAGTTGACTGCTGAACAACGTAAAAGCTTTGTCATGAACTCTCAGCCGCACACTTAAGGCAGTGTGTTAATCGCGTAGCAAAACGAGAGGACATGTCTTGTGGGTAAAGTTGTACACCTCTACGGAGTATCAAACTATCCTAGATAGATGTGTCCACGGTCAAGGACATGCTGAGTAAGGTTTTTTGCAGATTAGACTTTGGCTTGATAAAATCTGGTTTATGAAAAATTTGGATATCTTTTGGAAAGATGGTCTGGGTGGGATACCCATGGATAGGTTAGTGTAGGTTGGAGCCTGCACTAACGTTAATATTTTGTTACATCCTATTTCTAATTATTGTATCAAATTCAGATTTTGTTATACTTTATGGTATTTACTCCAATGTTGCCTTTTATGCAAATTAACCCTATTATGCCTTCCTTTGATATTCCTTATGCATGCATTAATTCTGTTAAATTTCTGGTATAACTTGTGCAGTACTTTATGTACTCACGTTGCTCAATCTAACTTCTTTACAGAGGAAGCCTTCAACGACTACGGTGAGGATTGCGAGGAAGTCTGTGGGAAGACTGGATGGTCTGCTACATAATTATCTTCCGTTGTCTTCTTTTGCTGTTATTGTAAACTTTGCCCATAAGGCCCATACCCTTGCTATATAATAAAGTATGATTGTTATGTGAGATATGCATCCCTATTGACCCTGTGTGCACTAGCTTTTCCTAGGATAGTGCAATTAACACAGAGGGTCCTAGAGTTGCTGCTTGGGATCAAGAACGCTGGAGGGTAGAAGCGCTGATCTACACCAACATCAGAGATGATGCAGCGTTCCACACCTTCGACGCCCCTTTGCCACAGGACACCTTCTTTAACGGGATCCAGGACGCAGCTCGGGAAGCAATCCGCCAGCTGTGGGACATCTACGCTCAAGAGTTTCAGCGCACCTCCTTCCGATACTACCCTAGCCAATTTCCTGTTAGCTCTAGTAGCACCTTCTCCTCTACCAGATTTGAGAGCAACCCCTGGCTCGTTCAACAGGTGCAGTACACCAAGTCCTTGGACTATGTGTACCAGGCCACCTTAGAGGAGTTGAGCACCGTGGCGCAGAGACTTCAAGCCGCAGAGGAGGAGTTGGCCAAGTACCAAGCCGCAGAGGAGGAGTTGGCCAAGTACCAAGCCGAAGACGAGGGATCTTCTGTTACTGGACTACCCCCAAAGGAGCGTAGGACCCAGATGTCTGGTAGTAGCACTAGCTCATAGGAGTCATAGCTTAAATGAAAAGTCTTAGAACGCTACTTGTGAGCTATTATTCCCTTGTCAACAACCTCAAGATTATAATTATTAATGAAGATATTTTGCTGGATGTTGTTTGAGTTCTTGTGTTTTTCTTGTGCTTTGTGGTGGGAATGTTACATAGACCTTCTCTTAGTTCTCTCTTTCTTTCCTCTCAATCTGGAAGGGTCTGGCAGATGGTGAACACAAGGAGGGACATCAGCGACAACAACCCCAATGACAAAACCAGAGCTCAAGGAAGTCAGTCCGCTCCCATCCCTCCACCTCCGCCAGTAATTGAACCTGACTGGGCTCAGTTGATGGCAAATCAAACCCAGTTGATTCAGCTTTTGGCTCAAACTATCAATAACCCGGCTCAGCAGTTTCATCAGCTGCCAGCTCAAGCTCCCCAGAATAGATTATCAGAGTTTTTAAGGATAAGACCCCCAACCTTCTCCAGCAGTGCAGAGCCAATGGATGCTGATGATTGGCTCCGCGCGATTGGAAAGAAGCTGGATATCCTGCAATGCACCAACCGAGAAAGGGTCCTGTTTACTACTCACCAACTAAATGGACTAGCATCAGAGTGGTGGGATACTGTAACCGCCTCTCATGCCAACCCAAAAACCATTTCCTGGAATGAGTTCGTGCCAAGTTTCTGCAAGGCTCATATTCCATCGGGTACCATTACTTTAAAGAAGAAAGAATTTAGAGCTATGCGCCAAGGAAACCGCACAATTATTGAATATCTGCAGAAGTTTAACCAACTGGCGTGTTATGCACCAAATGATGTGGCCACTGATGAAGCCAAGCAAGAAAGGTTTCTGGAAGGACTAAATGACAACATTGCTGTCTAGCTGATATCAAGTGACTACACCGATTTTCATCAGTTGGTTAGCAAGGCCATTCACCAAGAGGGCAAGTTTGTGGAAATGGAGAATAGGAAAAGAAGAATGGCCGTACAAAAGGTTAACCCAGGAGGATTTCCTAAAGCCTGCAGCACTCCACCGTAGACCAGCCAGTTCGAGGCGCACTCCAACAACTTCAAGCCGCAGTCAAGTAACATCAAGCGAACTGTGAGCTACCCACCTTTGCAAGTCAATCACCCTAATCCTCAAGCAAGTCATGGTCAAGAGCAGAAGAGTATTGCTTCGCCTGATGGAGTGACTTGCTTCTATTGCAAGGAAATGAGACATTATGCCAAGTCTTGTCTGAAGAAGCTCCAAGTCGCAGCAAATACCAGTGCATCTAGAAGTCAGACCCCAAGACAGCAGTTCAAGAAGCCGGGGAACTTGATAAGGGACCCGTGAACCACGTCACGGCTGAAGAAGCTTAAGCTGCACCAGATGTTGTGGTAGATACGTTTCTTGTGAATTCAGTACCAGCCTCAGTTCTTTTTTATTCCGGAGCTTCCCACTTTTTCATTTCAAAGGTTTTTATGGTTAACAATGGGGTAAGGATAGTGCCTTTGGGCAGTTCTATGGTACTCCCCTGGAGCAAAAATGAGAGCAAGCACCTTGTGTCCAAAGGTAGAGTTGCTCATAGATGGGACTCTATTCCTAGCGGACTTCATAGTGTTGGAATCACAAGGTTTGGATGTAATTCTTGGGATGAACTGGTTAGCCAAGAACAATGGGCAAATTAATTGCGCTAACCGATCCATTTCTCTCACAAATGATCAAGGAATAGAAGTAAGCTTCACCCCTAAGATCCCTAAAAATGGAGCGTGTACTCTTAATCAACTCCAAGTTATAGAAGAAGTGCCAGTTGTGCGGGAATACCAAGATGTATTTCCAGAAGAGTTACCAGGAATGCCGCCAGATAGGGAAATTGAGTTTGTGATTGACCTAGTCCCCGGTACTGCCCCAATCTCCAAGAGACCATACAGAATGCCGGCTAATGAGTTAGTTGAGTTAAAGAAGCAAATCCAGGAGTTGGAAGAGAGGTTATGTTCGTCCAAGCTCTTCACCATGGGGATCACCTGTTTTGTTTGTTAATAAAAAGGATGGAATAATGAGAATGTGTGTGGATTACCGAGCTCTCAATGATGTTACTATTAAGAACAAGTATCCTTTGCCCAGGATCGATGATCTATTTGATCAGCTGAAAGGAGCAAGTATCTTCTCCATGATAGATCTGAGATCAAGTTATCACCAGCTAAAGATTCGAGCTGAAGACATTCCCAAGACTGCTTTCTCCACTCGTTATGGACAGTATGAGTTCACTGTCATGTCTTTTGGATGATAAATGCACCTGCATATTTCATGAGTATGATCAACAGTGTATTCATGGAGTACTTGGATAAGTTCATTGTGATCTTCATAGATGACATCCTTATCTACTCTAAATATGAAGAAGAGCATGAGAAACATCTCAGGATAACTTTGGAAAAGCTTAGATAGCATCAACTTTATGCCAAGTTTAGTAAATGTGAATTTTGGCTAAAAGAAGTCGCATTTCTGGGTCATATTGTGACAGTCAAAAGAGTTGCAGTGGATCCTTCTAAAGTAGAAGCAGTGATGAACTGGAAGTAACCCAAGTCAACAACCGAAGACAAAAGTTTCCTTGGACTTGATGGTTACTATTGTCACTTCATAGCAGGATTTTCAGAGTTAGCTAAGCAGATGACTCAACTTCTAAAGAAAGAGAAGAAGTTCGAATGGACAAAAGCTTGTGAGCAAAGTTTTCAGACTCTTAAAAACAAGCTAGTCTCAGCACTAGTACTTGTCTTACCAGATGTGTATAAGGACTTTGAAGTTTTCTATGATGCTTCCCGATAAGGTCTGGGATGTGTGTTGATTCAAGAAGGCCGAGTAATAGCTTATGCATCTCGTCAGTTGAGACCTCATGAATGCAACTATCCTACCCATGACTTGGAACTAGCAGCCGTAGTGCACGCTTTGAAAATTTGGCATCACTATCTCTCATTGGTAACCACTGTGAAGTGTATACAGATCATAAGAGCTTGAAGTATATCTTCACCCAGGCAGAACTCAACTTAAGGTAGAGAAGATGGTTAGAGTTGATAAAAGATTGTGATATTGGAATCCATTATCATCCAGGCAAAGCCAATGTTGTGGCCGATGAGCTAAGCAAAAAGTCCTATGTGAATGTGTTTTGGCAGAAGAAGACCAGACCCAACTTCAGGAAGGAGTCTCCCGTCTAAGTATAAATCCAGTAGAGCAAGGTGTTCTCATAGCTTTAGAGATTCATCCTACTCTACCTGATCAGATCAAGGAAGCCCAAAAGATTGATGAGGATATTCAGGAGATTAGGAAGAATATGAGAAGAGGCAAGGCCCCTGGATTCAGTGAGGATGAATATGGAACCGTTCGGTTTGAGAATCGCATCTGTGTCCGTAATAATCAAGAAATCAAGAATATGATTCTACGAAAATCACATGAAACCCCATACTGAATTCACCCAGGTCGTACCAAGATATACCAGGACCTTAGAGAAAGATATTGGTGGGTTAGTATGAAAAGGGAAATTACTGAGTTTGTTGAAGCATGTGACACCTGCCAAAGGGTCAAAGCAGAACATCAGAGACTAGCAGGACTTTTGCAACCCTTGCCTATACTAGATTGAAAGTGGGAAGAAATAGGCATGGATTTCATAACTGGACTTCCTAGAACTCAATCCGGTTATGACTCCATTTGGGTGGTAATTGACAGACTAACTAAAGTAGCTCATTTTATACCTGTCAAGACTACTTACTCTGGAAGCAAGTTAGCCGAGCTATACATGTCCAGAATTGTGTGCCTACATGGAGTTCCAAGAAAGATAGTGTCAGACAGAGGAAGTCAGTTCACCTCCTGATTTTGGCAGAAAATTCATGAAGAGTTAGGGAGTAAGCTTAACTTCAGTACAGCTTATCATCCCTAGATAGATGGGCAAATAGAGTGAGTAAACCAGGTACTAGAGGATGTGCTAAGAGCTTGTGCTTTGGATTTTGGAAACAGTTGGGATCGATCTTTACCTTATGCTGAATTCTCATACAACAACAGCTATCAAACCAGCTTGCAGATGGCACCTTTTGAAGCACTGTATGGCAGAAAGTACAGGACGCCTTTGCTCTAGGAGCAGCCAGAAAAATTTCAAGATGCTAGGCCAAACTTACTTCATGATGCTGAAGAAAAGTAAGAAAAATCAAGGACAGATTGAAAATAGCCCAATCACGACAGAAGAGTTATGTTGACAATCATCACTGAGACTTAACCTTTGAAGTTGACGACTATGTTTATCTTAGAGTATCCCTGCTTCGAGGAGTAAAAAGATTTTAGGCAAGAGGAAGGCTTACACCGAGATATGTGGGACCATTCAAGATCGTAAGTCGCAGAGGGGAAGTTGCTTATCAGTTGGAATTGCCGCCAAGCATGTCAGGAGTACACAATGTTATCCATGTCTCACAATTGAAGAAATGTCTCTGAGTTCTTGTAGAGCTAAAAAAGCAGCTTTAGAAACCTTGGATCTTCAGGAAGATCTCACATACCAAGAGCAACCAATCAAGATTCTCGAGACAACAAAACGCTAGACCAGGAAAAAAACTATCAGATTCTGCAGAGTCCAGTGGAGCAATCACATCGAGAATGAAGCAACCTGGGAGCGAGAAGATCTAAAAATAAACCATCACCATCTCTTTGCTGGCTAGTTCAAATCTCGAGGGCGAGATTTTTTAAGGGGGGTAGGTTGTAATATCACAAAATTTTATTTGCTTTTTATTTGATTTTCCAGGATTTATTTGGAGTTATGTGGTTTTTATTTCAAGGCTTAAGAGTAATAAAATGTACTTAAACATTTTATTAAAGCCAAAAATAGTTTAGTTTACTTTTCCTAAGCTCTCCTAAATTTTAGAGAATTTTTGAGAATTTTTTGGATTTAAAAATCAATTTTTAAGATTTAAAAATCAATTTTTAAGGTCAAAAATGTATTTAAAAGCCAAATTTAAATTAAAATATTATTCCCAAGTCTAAAATAGCTCTTGGAATTTTCTATGAAATTGTTTGGAATTTTTAGACATTAATTACTATTTTCTAACTATTTATAAATTTTTTTGGTATTTCTTAAAAGTTAAAACGAAAATTAAATCCGAATTAATCTCGGGCTGACATGTGTCACGCTCGGATTAAATCCTTCGCCTCTTGATCTAATCCTGGCAGTCCACCATAACTTATCCTTTCATTTATCTCCAACGGCCGAGATTCATCCCCTGCCACGTGTCATCCATTCGTTCACCCGCCTCTTCCTCTCCCCTTCTCTCTCACTGATGCGTGGGGCCCACCTGTCAGAAGCTTCTGCTTCCTCCCTCTTCTTCAACCTTCCACTGCAGCCATTAAATCCATGCCCCGAGCTCCGTGCGGTCGCCTCTCTTCCTGAAGACCGCCGCCTTGGGCCTCTCCCTCGCCGCCACACCCCCGCTGCCCCATTAATGGCCCCGCCCCGCCTGCGTTCGCACCGGCTAGCCGGTTTCCCCGGGAAGTCCAGTGAGCACCGCACCACCCCTTCCCCTTATAAAACCCACCATCCCTGAGCCCCATTTCTGCATCCCCTCTCCCCGAGCTCTCCCCTCCCCTTCTTGGCCGAAGCCCTCGCCCACCGGAGCGCCGCTGTCCCAAAAGCTACCGCTGCTGCTCTCTCTCTCTCTCTCGCTGCCCTTCCTCTGACCACCCCGAGCCTAGTGCCAGTAAGAGCTGATTCCTTGCCGCCTCCTCTCCCTGCAGAGTATCAAACTATCCTAGATAGCCGCGTCCACAATCAAGGACATGCTGAGTAAGGTTTTTCGTAAATTAAACTTTGGCTTGATAAAATCTGGTTTATGGAAAATTTGGATATCTTTTGGAAAGATGGTCCGGGTGGGATACCCATGGATAGGTTAGTGTAGGTTGGAGCCTACACTAATGTTAATATTTTGTTACATCCCGTTTCTAATTATTGTATCAAATTCAGCTTTTGTTATACTTTATGGTATTTACTCCAATGTTGCCTTTTATGCAAGTTAACACTATTATGCCTTCCTTTGATATTCCTTATGTATGCATTAATTCTGTTAAATTCCTGGTGTAATTTGTGGAGTACTTTATGTACTCATGTTGCTCAATCTAACTTCCTTCCAGAGGAAGCCTTCGATGACTACGGTGAGGATTGCGAGTAGGCCACGTCTTATAGTCATTCGCCTGTCGGAAGGCTGGATGGGCTGCTGCATAATTATCTTCCATTGTCTTCTTTTGCCGTTATTGTAAACTTTGTCCATAAAGCCCATACCCTTGCTATATAATAAAGTATGGTTGTTATGTGAGATATGCATCCCTGTTGACCCTGTGTACACTAGCCTTTCCTGGGATAGTGCGATTAACACAGAGGGTCCTGGAGTTGCTGCTTTAGGATCTGACAATCTTATAGCTTCTGATTCTCATGGTTTAGTATTGTGGTGTCATAGGTTTGGACATATAGGCTTTGATTACTTTACTAGATTCAGTAGCAAGGATCTTGTTAGAGGATTTTCTAAGCTTAAGAGTTGTATAGACCTAGTTTCCAAACCCTTTAGACATAGTAAGAAGGTTTCTGTTTCTCATCCTCATCTTATGTTACTGATGAATAATGGATCTAGATAGCTCTTGAACTTATACACAGTTTGATGAGGACATCTTTTCTATAGATACAACTGTGTCAACTCCACAACAAGCTTCACAAACTGAAACTATGATACAAGGACCAATGACTCGAGCGCGAGCACGTCAACTTAACCATCAGGTGAATGCGTTCCTAAGTTTGCATACAAATATTTCAAAGAATGGCATACTACTTAATTCTTGTGATGATCTAATTGTCGTTAGGAACTATGGGGAAGAACCATGCGAGATCAAGTGTAGAAGTGGAACCACCAAGCGCAATCCAAGTCCTGTTCGCGAGCTCGACTCAGATTCGGCCTTTGTAACAGCGTCTACTTCAAACGGCCATAACTTTTGATCCAGAAGGCTTCTCGGGGCCCGTGAGTACTCGTTGGAAAGCTCTTGGAGTCTAATTTTAGATGGATCTAGTCTTACCTCCAAACTCCATCCGAGCCGATCCAAAACTATGAAACAAGTCACGTCACTTTTCCAGTCCGAGTCAAAGTGGGCCGAGGGCCTTGTAACTTAGGCTATTTGGGACGGTACTGTTCACACAAATAGTACCGTGACCATGTGAACAGTACCCATGATTAGTACCATATCCCTTGTCATTAGATAAGTGCGGCTATCCCTTCCCCTATTTCAGGAGGTCGCACCCCTTTAATTTTCCTTAGGTTTTTCTTAAGAGATTATTCTGCTTAGCAGTTTCGCCGCATGTTCGGTTGAGGAACCCCAACTTGTGAACTTAATCTTTATTCGAAATACAATTTCAGATTGTATCTTGAACTCTCTTGCTTGTGTTCATGATTCGCTTGCAGGAGATAGCCTTCTTGGCGAGGTCAACCGTGTTCGGCACGGTTGATAACCAACGGAGTAGTGGTGTAGTGGTTACGAGGGGTTCGATCTATTTTGGTCGGAGCCTTTCGATCATCAACGTCGAGTTCTCCACAATCGACTTTTCAGTACCTCTCGGAAGATCGGGCCATCGTCACATTAGGTGGTATCAGAGCAACAGTTGCCCATGAGGTAATTCGTCCCATTTAGATTAGTTTATGTTTATCATATCGTCCCAAAACTCCAGAAAATTAGCCACAAAAAAATATTGCGTAGTGTTCTTCCGCTGTCCCAACACCCCTTGTGTCATTGCAATTTTTCTTTTCAGTATTGCTCGTTGAATTTTTGGTTACATTGTCGTGTTCAAGTTGCTGATTGCTAGTTTAGTCAGAGGCCAATTCGTCATTGCCTAGTTGCATCTCGTGTTCCTTTGCATAGCTTCGTTGTTGTGTGTTCTTGTTCCCTGCCGCGCCGCTGTTCCTAGCCACGCGTCCTTGCCGTGCCGCCATCCTTGCCGTGACCTCCCATCCACTACCACCCCATCCGCTGCCAACCCTTGCGCGACCCCCTGCCTTGCCATCTCGCTTGTCTTGTCCTTGTGCAACAAAAACATTAGGGTTTTGGACTAAAAAAAATAGAGAGATAGAAAGAGAGAGTTGATTTCGGTTGTTTAGAAAAAAAAACAGAAAAAAATGAGAGAAAAAAAGGAAAGAGTCCATCTTTGCCAAAATTTGGAAAGTGCATCAAACCTTCGCCAAAAATAGTAAAAATTGGTGGAGCTGTGTTTCATACATCCAAAAGCCTCTAAAAACAATTGAGCAATTTTGTCCACGGGATCAAAACTTATAGTAGTTTCAGTTGAGGCCGAAAGGAATTCGAGTCCGTTTCCGACACACCTTCAGTAAAACGGGCATAACTTTTGCATACGGTGTCCGTTTTCGATGTTCTTGTACTCGTTGGAAAGCTATCGACGAGCCCAATCCAGAAAAAATGACAAGAATGTGCTAGTTATCCTCCAAGACCCCGAAAATCGGCCATCTTTAGCCCTGAAATCGTGTCGCAAGTTTTTGGTTTTCTGTATTTTGTGATTTTTTTGGTCTTCCCTTTGGATTTTGGGTTTCATCCAGTTGAGAAAGTTGTAGATCTCATCGAAACCTTTGAAACGATTATATATAAGCCATATAAAACTGTCGGGACCCAGAGCAACAACTCCAGAACCCTCTGTGTTAATCGCACTATCCCAGGAAAAGCTAGTGCACACAGCATCACAAAGACAATTATCATGCGTAATGACAAACTTTATTTAACTAATATGAGCCTGATGGCCAAAGTTTACAATAATACCAAAAGAAGACAGCGGAAGAAATACATAAAGCAAAGATTTCATCCAGCCTTCCCACAAGGCGAATGACTGTAAGACGTGGCCTAGTCGCAATCCTCACCGAAGTCGTCGAAGGCTTCCTCTGAAAGAGTTAGATAGAGCAACATGAGTACAAAAAGTACTCCACAAGTTACACCAGGAGGTTTAACAGAATTGATGCATGCATATGTAATATCAAAGGGAGGCATAATATGGTTAATTTGCATAAAAGGCAATCATTGGGGTAAATATCATAAGTAAGTGCAAAAGCTGAATTTGATACGATAAATAGAAACAAGATTTTAACAAAATAATATCGTTAGTGCAGGCTCCAACCAAACACTAACCTATCCACGGGCATCCCACCCGGACCATCTTTTCCAAAAGCTCACGTATGGATTCCATCCATCCACACGCTTTCACTGCGCAACTCTGATGAATTCCATCCATTCACCAGATTTCAATCTCTCACGGATTACATCCATCCGCAAGGTTTTCATCTCTCGTGGATTCCATCCATCCACAAGGTTTTCGCAAACCATTTTGAAAACCAAAGTCTAATCCGTGAAAAACTTCACTCAGCTTGCCCATGACCATGGGCACGGCTATCCAGGATAGGTTATACACTCTGCAGAGGTTGTACAGCTTTACCCACAAGACATGATCATCTCTTTTTGCCACCGGATTAACACACTTCCTTAGGTGTGCGGCCAGGAGATCATGACAAGGCTTTTACAATGATCCGTTGTCAACATAATCACGCCGCCACTAAGGTTTCACCACAACATGAATCCACATGTTGGAGCCTCCTCTTGTGCCATGTGAGACTTCTCACGGCCTACGCCGCGCTCACATTCAGCCTATAGCGAGATCATGTTGGAACTTCACAAATTACTTGGCCAGGTCTCTCCCATACCAGACTTGTGGTAGTACGATAGGGCTTTGCAATAGTAGCTCACAGACCGGTCCTTAATCTGACTTAGGCCTAACCACATACCCCCGTGCACGACAATCAACCACTGCGGCTCCAACGAACAGGGCATGCCTGCACACACCACTCTGACCAATTGCCTAAGTCTAAACCGGTTTTATATTTTGTTTCCAAAATATTTCATAACACTCCTTGACTCACCAAAGTCAAGAGTACAGTTGAAAAGTTTATCATTTCATGTAAAAAGGTTATCATTTTATGTGAAAGATCATCCCAAACCATAATCAGTATAAGCATGGCTAAGCATTTCTACAAACTTCCTAGTTAGTGCTAATGTACTAACTAGGTTTTATCTAGGGTTGACAAGGTATATTGGTAAGCAATATCAAATTTGGCTGTCCAAAGAATTTGGGTGTAACTAGAGTTCAAAACTGAATTTAAACTAACTTGAATAAAATTACGCATGCAATAATAATTTAAAAACAATATAATTAGTTTAAAATATTAGGTTCAACATGATCAAAGGTGTAACTTGCCTTGCTCGAAGACCTGGTGTGAATCGTCGACGTCGTTCTCTCCGAATTCGTCGAAATCTACGCGCGAAGAACCAACCAAATAAATTCAAATAAAATCGAAATAAAATCCAAAAATTATAAAATATATACTGGAAGATACAATATGAGTTTAGATGAATTTAGGATAAAGAATCAATAGATTCGGAGTTTGGACGACGGAGAACGAGCGATTGGAAGTTTGGAATGAACTGAAAATTCCAGAAAATGCAAAACGAGGGAATATTCTCTGGAATCTTATTTTTGGCTGATTTTTGGGGTATATTGGAGTGTATGACGTGTGGGGCCCGGTTGTCATTGGTGCAAAATTTTATTTCATTATTTTATGACGAGTGGGTCCCGCTTGTCATTGACTAGAAGTGAACAAAAATTTTGGCAAAAGTCCAACCAAAATATGCTTTGCCCAGGACTTGAACACAGCAACCTCCCACTGCATGCTTTGGCTTGCCTCCACTAACCAAGTGAGCATCTAATCTTTTGTGACAAGGAAGTATCACCAAGGAATGAAAAGGAAGGAAGATGCTATTTCCTAATGAAGACATACACGCAGTGGACAGAGAGGTGCGGCCATGGAGGATGGAGGGCGCTAGGGAGGGAAGAGAGGGGCGGCGCGGGATGGGGAGACCGAGGGGGGTGCGGCTCTTACCGCCGGCGGCTTGGGAGATGGCCGGAGAAGGCGACGGCGGCGAGAAAACCGGCGAGGCGCGGAGGAGAGAGAGGGCTTCGCGGCGGCGCTTGGTGCGGCGGCTCCGGTGGGGAGATGGCTCAGCCGAGGGGCGGAGGGTGGTCGCCGGCGCACGGGGAAGACGGAGATGTCGTCGGAGAGATGCGCAAGTACCCGGGGCGGCGGCGAACGGCGGCCGGGACGGCGACTCCGACTGTCGGGGGCGGCGGAAGAAAGGTGGAGGAGGTGTGGTGGGGAGAGGGGAGACCGAAGGGAAGGAAACCGCGCATGGGAGAAGAATTTATAGGTGGAGAAAGAAGAGGAAGTGGCCGATGGTTTTGAGAGAGTTAAAGGACGGGAAACGGCTGGTATTAGAGAGGGGTGATTAGGGGCTTCCGTTTCCACGCTTTAATCGGGAGTTAAGTGGGAGAAACGGGCTTCAATTAAAAGCTCCATTCGGCTCTAATGGTGGAGGAGAGAGAGAGAGTTAGGGGAGGAAGAAGGAGAGATTGAAGAAATATATGACATGTGGGGTCCATATGTAATAGAGAGAGGGAGGAAGTGAAGGGGTACGGGCCGTCGGATTTGCGACACGTGGCAAGTGAGTGATTCATGGCTCTTGGATTTTATGAAGGGGTAAGTGATCATGTGTGGCTAGGATTAAAACGTGGAGAGAGAGTGATTCAATCTGAGAGTGACACGTGGTAGGCTTGGATGAATTTGATTTTTATTTTCGGAATAAATTTTTAGAAAATACTAGAAACTTTAAAACACTTGGAAAAATAATATTTAATGTCTAAAAATTCCAGAAAAATCATACAATATTCCTGGAGCTCTTTTAGACTTAGGACAAATATTTTTAATTTCAGATTTGCAATTAATAATTTTATAAAATACTTTTTAACTTTTAAAATTGATTTTAAATTCCAGAAAACAAACAGAAAAATCCAAATAAAAGCCAAATGCTTTTAAATACTTAATTTGAAATGGTATTTTTACATAAACTCAAAATATCCTTTTATTTAATAGTAATTTTATGTTTTTAGTTAAATTGCTTTTTATAAAAGCCTTTTTAAAAGCTAAAAACAGACAAATAAAATCTCCAAAATTTAGGCAACCAAAGAACACTTTATTTTTATTTTAAATTAAATAATTAATTTTTTTTTCATACTGAAATTTTGAAATAAACAGCTGGGCTGTTACAAACTACCCCCCTTAAAAAGAATCTCGCCCCCGAGATTCGCACGGGTTAGCAAAGAAATAGGTTGGGATCTTACTCTGTGTGGCTTGAGCTGAGATCTGGTTCAGACGTCCATTTGCAAACTTCTGTGGCCTTTTGTTTGCTGTCTGGAGGTTGTTGGCAGTTGATGTTCCGGATGTACCATTCTTCACTGTCTGCTGTCTCTTGGGGCAGTTGTTGGCATAGTGTCCTGTCTCGTGGCAGTTGAAACAGGTAACACCAGCTGCAGGGTTCTGGTCCTTCGGTGGAAAGCCAAATATCAAAGCCTTGTTGTCCTCGGTGTTGGTAAAGGTGTTGGCTGATTCTTGCTCTTCTGTTATCGGTGACGGCTGAAATTTGACAGCTTGTGGTAAGGTTCTTTTAACCATGGAAAAGCTTCTGGAGTTCATGTGCTGGGTGGACATTCTTCTTTTCCGATTTTCCATTTCCACAAACTTGCCCTCCTGGCGAATAGCCTTGCTGACTAATTGATGAAATTCTATGTAATCCTTGGATATCAACTGGACGGAGATGTTGTCGTTCAGGCCTTCCAAAAATCTTTCTTGTTTTGCTTCGTCGGTGGACACGTCCTCTGGTGCGTAGCGTGCCAGCTGGTTGAATTTCTGCAAGTACTCATTCACTGTACAGTTTCCTTGTCGCAGAGCTCTGAATTCCTTCTTCTTCAAAGTGATGGTGCCAGACGGAATGTGAGCCTTGCGGAAACTCTGTACGAACTCATTCCATGCAATGGCCTGAGGGTTGGCATGAGAGGCGGTCAAGGTATCCCACCACTCGGATGCAGGTCCATTCAACTGATGAGAAGCAAACAAGACTCTTTCTCGGTCAGTGCATTGCAGAATATCCAACTTCTTGCCAATCGCACGAAGCCAATCGTCAGCATCCATTGGCTCGGTGCTGCTTGAGAAGGTCGGAGGCCTTATCCTCGAAAATTCTGACATCCGATTTTGAGGAGCTTGAGTTGGTGGCTGTGGAGCATGCTGAGCAGGGTTGTTGATAGCTTGAGCTAACAGTTGAATCAACTGATTTTGATTTGCCATCATTTTAGCCCAATCAGGTCCAGCTGCTGGTGGAGGCGGAGGGATAGGGGCGGACTGACTTCCTTGAGCGTCGTTGTTGTCATTGGGGTTGCCTTCCATAGCATTCTTTCTTGTGTTCACCATCTTGCTGAAGTTTAGGTGAGAGGAGGGTTAAGTCAAAGGAGGGGAAGGGGTTGTTTTTGCCCAACGCAAAACACTGACTTAGCAAAAATTCCCAACGCAAAACACTGACTTAGCAAAAACTTTTATTTAAGCAAACAATAGTTATGGCTGCCGACAAAAGGAAAAAATGACAGCGCATAACCTCGTTTACTGCCTAGCTTAACAACTTAACCTAAAAGGGTAAGGGTTGTCTTGGAGTGATCGTTCGCAGCTCTTGACGTACAAAGCACGATCCTTTGGTGCAAAGATTGAGGCTACGGCGGAGTCGATGAAGTTCAACCATTGCCCATCTATAGTTGTTTTGAGCAAGAGAAGATTTAGAAATGAATTTTTAAGTAATGACATAAAGATAAGCGAGAATTGGAAGACGAGAGCAAGCAAAGATTAAGAGATAAGGGTAGCATAGATTGAGAGCTAAGAGTAAGAAAACTTTTGAAATTACTTGTTATTAAAATATATCCTTAAGGTCCAACCATTCTATTCTATCTACGGTCACGTCTTAGAGTCAACCTGGCTCTGATACCATCTCTGTCGGGACCCGGAGCAACAACTCCAGAACCCTCTGTGTTAATCGCACTATCCCAGGAAAAGCTAGTGCACACAGTATCACAAAGACAATTATCATGCGTAATGACAAACTTTATTTAACTAATATGAGCCTGATGGCCAAAGTTTACAATAATACCAAAAGAAGACAACGGAAGAAATACATAAAGCAGCAGCCCATCCAGCCTTCCCACAAGGCGAATGACTGTAAGACGTGGCCTAGTCGCAATCCTCACCGAAGTCGTCGAAGGCTTCCTCTGAAAGAGTTAGATAGAGCAACATGAGTACAAAAAGTACTCCACAAGTTACACCAGGAGGTTTAACAGAATTGATGCATGCATATGTAATATCAAAGGGAGGCATAATATGGTTAATTTGCATAAAAGGCAATCATTGGGGTAAATATCATAAGTAAGTGCAAAAAGCTGAATTTGATACGATAAATAGAAACAAGATTTTAACAAAATAATATCGTTAGTGCAGGCTCCAACCAAACACTAACCTATCCACGGGCATCCCACCCGGACCATCTTTTCCAAAAGCTCACGTATGGATTCCATCCATCCACACGCTTTCACTGCGCAACTCTAATGAATTCCATCCATTCACCATATTTCAATCTCTCACGGATTACATCCATCCGCAAGGTTTTCATCTCTCGTGGATTCCATCCATCCACAAGGTTTTCGCAAACCATTTTGAAAACCAAAGTCTAATCTGTGAAAAACTTCACTCAGCTTGCCCATGACCGTGGGCACGGCTATCCAGGATAGGTTATACACTCTGCAGAGGTTGTACAGCTTTACCCACAAGACATGATCATCTCTTTTTGCCACCGGATTAACACACTTCCTTAGGTGTGCGGCCAGGAGATCATGACAAGGCTTTTACAATGATCCGTTGTCAACATAATCACGCCGCCACTAAGGTTTCACCACAACATGAATCCACATGTTGGAGCCCCCTCTTGTGCCATGTGAGACTTCTCACGGCCTACGCCGCGCTCACATTCAGCCTATAGCGAGATCATGTTGGAACTTCACAAATTACTTGGCCAGGTCTGTCCCATACCAGACTTGTGGTAGTACGATAGGGCTTTGCAATAGTAGCTCACAGACCGGTCCTTAATCTGACTTAGGCCTAACCACATACCCCCGTGCACGACAATCAACCACTGCGGCTCCAACCAACTGGGCATGCCTGCACCCACCACTCTGACCAATTGCCTAAGTCTAAACCGGTTTTATATTTTGTTTCCAAAATATTTCATAACACTCCTTGACTCACCAAAGTCAAGAGTACAGTTGAAAAGTTTATCATTTCATGTAAAAAGGTTATCATTTTATGTGAAAGATCATCCCAAACCATAATCAGTATAAGCATGGCTAAGCATTTCTACAAACTTCCTAGTTAGTGCTAATGTACTAACTAGGTTTTATCTAGGGTTGACAAGGTATATTGGTAAGCAATATCAAATTTGGTCATCCAAAGAATTTGGGTGTAACTAGAGTTCAAAATCGAATTTAAACTAACTTGAATAAAATTACGCATGCAATAATAATTTAAAAACAATATAATTAGTTTAAAATATTAGGTTCAACATGATCAAAGGTGTAACTTGCCTTGCTCAAGACCTGGTGTGAATCGTCGCGTCGTTCTCTCGAATTAAATTAAATCTACGCGAAGAACCAACCAAATAAATTCAAATAAAATCGAAATAAAATCCAAAAATTATAAAATATATACTGGAAGATAGAATATGAGTTTAGATGAATTTAGGATAAAGAATCAATAGATTCGGAGTTTGGACGACGGAGAACGAGCGATTGGAAGTTTGGAATGAACTGAAAATTCCAGAAAATGCAAAACGAGGGAATATTCTCTGGAATCTTATTTTTGGCTGATTTTTGGGGTATATTGGAGTGTATGACGTGTGGGGCCCGGTTGTCATTGGTGCAAAATTTTATTTCATTATTTTATGACGAGTGGGTCCCGCTTGTCATTGACTAGAAGTGAACAAAAATTTTGGCAAAAGTCCAACCGAAATATGCTTTGCCCAGGACTTGAACACAGCAACCTCCCACTGCATGCTTTGGCTTGCCTCCACTAACCAAGGGAGCATCTAATCTTTTGTGACAAGGAAGTATCACCAAGGAATGAAAAGGAAGGAAGATGCTATTTCCTAATGAAGACATACACGCAGTGGACAGAGAGGTGCGGCCATGGAGGATGGAGGGCGCTAGGGAGGGAAGAGAGGGGCGGCGCGGGATGGGGAGACCGAGGGGGGTGCGGCTCTTACCGCCGGTGGCTCGGGAGATGGCCGGAGAAGGCGACGGCGGCGAGAAAACCGGCGAGGCGCGGAGGAGAGAGAGGGCTTCGCGGCGGCGCTTGGTGCGGTGGTTACGGTGGGGAGATGGCTCGGCCGAGGGGCGGAGGGTGGTCGCCGGCGCACGGGGAAGACGGAGATGGCGTCGGAGAGATGCGCAAGTACCCGGGGCGGCGGCAATTTCTCGCCGGAGCTCGCTCGGGCGGCGACGACGAAGAAGCTCGGGGCGACGGCGAACGGCGGCCGGGACGGCGACTCCGACTGTCGGGGGCGGCGGAAGAAAGGTGGAGGAGGTGCGGTGGGGAGAGGGGAGACCGAAGGGAAGGAAACCGCGCATGTGAGAAGAATTTATAGGTGGAGAAAGAAAAGGAAGTGGCCGACGGGTTTGAGAGAGTTAAAGGACGGGAAACGGCTGGTATTAGAGAGGGGTGATTAGGGGCTTCCGTTTCCACGCTTTAATCGGGAGTTAAGTGGGAGAAACGAGCTTCAATTAAAAGCTCCATTCGGCTCTAATGGTGGAGGAGAGAGAGAGTTAGGGGAGGAAGAAGGAGAGGTTGAAGAAATATATGACATGTGGGGTCCATATGTAATAGAGAGAGGGAGGAAGTGAAGGGGTACGGGCCGTCGGATTTGCGACACGTGGCAAGTGAGTGATTCATGGCTCTTGGATTTTATGAAGGGGTAAGTGATCATGTGTGGCTAGGATTAAAACGTGGAGAGAGAGTGATTCAATCTGAGAGTGACACGTGGCAGGCTTGGATGAATTTGATTTTTATTTTCGGAATAAATTTTCAGAAAATACTAGAAACTTTATAAACACTTGGGAAAATAATATTTAATGTCTAAAAATTCCAGAAAAATCATACAATATTCCTGGAGCTCTTTTAGACTTAGGAAAAATATTTTTAATTTCAGATTTGCAATTAATAATTTTATACAATACTTTTTAACTTTGAAAATTGATTTTAAATTCCAGAAAACAAACAGAAAAATCCAAATAAAAGCCAAATGCTTTTAAATACTTAATTTGAAATGGTATTTTTTACATAAACTCAAAATAGCTTTTTATTTAATAGTAATTTTATGTTTTTAGTTAAATTACTTTTTATAAAAGCCTTTTTAAAAGCTAAAAACAGACAAATAAAATCTCCAAAATTTAGGCAACCAAAGAACACTTTATTTTTATTTTAAATTAAATAATTAATTTTTTTTCTTACTGAAATTTTGAAATAAACAGCTGGGCTGTTACAAAAACTTTGCCTTTTCATCGTTTGAGACTAGCTATTTTATCTGCTCAATCTAGAGGGCTATTCGCGTTTTACCGATATCGCTGTTTTGTGCTCTACATCGCGCGAATAATCTTGTGCCCTTAGAAAGAAGTTTGAGTAGTGGGCTAGCGTCTCTTCTAGTACTTGGTGTGATGTTCTCCTTTGCTTACATCAAGTCACATTGATCGTTGCGCGTGTCTACCTACACTTCCTTACATAGGGCTTGATTGGCTAGCTGTGATTAGGCTAGGATCAGCAACTTTTCATGAGTCCTTTGAACAAACTTTCAACTTGCATTTACTGAACTGATTATTGCTGATCCTTTTTGCTACCATATTGTGCCTTCCAAGCTCCACCTACTCTTGATCAAAACAGGTCCCCTCTTGCAATCGTACCCACGCTCGACACGGTATCACGAACCAGTCACCGGTTGTACCACCTGCTGGATTGGTAAGAACACTTGTAAGAGTGTGGTAAGACGCTTGAGAGTGTGTGATTCCACTTCCCACCACCTAGTAGTTGATAGGGATAATACCTTTGTGTTGTCTTTTGTTTGCTACTAACCATGGCAGGTGAGACGTCTGATGTGCAAGAGTGTGTTTTAAAGGGAGAGCTCATGATGCTCTTGGATGAACAACGCACTACCATTAATGAGGACATCGATAGGAAGCTTCAAGCTTCGACAGACACATTGCAGCACTCCATCAATTCCATCAATGAGAGTATTGCAGCACTCACTACACGCCTTGAAAGAATGGTGAATCGGCCGCCAAACAATGCACGCGAGTATGATCACTATGCAGGCGAAGATCTCGAGGAGGGAGATGATAATGAGAGACAAAACTGTGACGTCGGCGCTGCATTTACTGCCCAAGATGCACGCCCATGACACCACCCTCATCAGAACCGTCACGGTATGGGAGGTAATAATTTTTAGCACCACAATGCTCGTGCTAATGACGACTCATTTGCTAAAGTCAAATTTACCATACCATCTTTTGCAGGTACTTATGATGCTGAAACTTATCTAGATTGGGAGATGACAGTTGAACAAAGATTTAATGCCCATATAGTTCCTGAAGTGCATAGAGTCAGACAAGCCACTAGTGAATTTAAAGATTTTGCTATCATTTGGCAGACTCAAGTAGTTAATTCTGGTTTAACACCTGATACATGGGATAGATTGAAGGTAGCTATGCGTGCTAGATTTGTTCCTCCTGCTTTTAAATGTGAAATGTGCAAGAAATTGCAGCGCTTAGACCAAGGTAATAGATCTGTCGAGGAATATTATCAAGAACTACAAATAGGCATGTTGTGTTGTAATGTTGAAGAGGATGAGGAGGATAAGATGGCTCGTTTTTATGGGGGCTTAAGGCGTGAAATTCATGACATAATTGATTACAAAGAGTATAACGATATCAATAGATTGTTCCAGCTTGCTTTTTTGGCAGAAAAAGAATTGCAAGGTAGGCAACAAAGGACAAGGAGCAACTTTGGAAGTACGTCTACATCAAGATCGACGCCTAGGCAAGCCAAGACAGCCCCACCTCCTATTTTTCGAGCTGCTGACCCCTCTGTGAGTAGGGCACGTTCAGCAACACCTCTGCCACCATCACGCGCATCCGAGACGAGCAAATCTACTAGTGTGCAAGCACCAGCAAAGAGCACTTCATCGGTTGCTTCTATGGGCCGTACGACGGGCATTGTGTGCCACCATTGTAAAGGGATGGGCCACGTCATGAGAGATTGCCTAAGTCAGCGGGCGTACATTGCGACAGAAGATGGTGGTTATGTAAGTGCTTGTGATGTTGAGGATGAATATGCTCTTGCAGCTAACCTTGTAGGTAATGGTGATGATCATGAGACAGATAGCGATGGTGAGGAAATTTTAGTTGCCGCTGCTACGGTGAATTGTCGAACCATAATTGTGCAGCGAGTATAGAGCACTCAAAGAGATCAAGAGGAGAAGCTACAACGTCATAATCTGTTTCAGATGTTCCTCATCGTCAAGGATTGTCGTGTTCGTGTTATAATTGATGGTGGGAGCTGCAATAACTTGGTGGATTCGGGATTGGTCAAGAAGCTTGGCTTGACCACACGTGCGCATCCTCACCCATACCACATTCAATGGTTCAACAACAGCAGTAAGGTGAATGTAACACAATCTGCGAGAGTGCATTTTTCCATTGGTTCCTATCATGATGTTGCTGATTTTGACGTAGTACCTATGCAAGCATGCTCACTGTTATTAGGTCGTCCATGGGAATTTGATACCGATGCAACTCATCATGGTAGAAGTAATAAGTATTCTCTTGTGCACAAAGGAAATAACTTTGCTACCTTTGACACCAACTGAAATTGCTAATTGTGATAAAGAGCTAGTTGAAAATAAGAAGAAAGAACTTGAACATGAATCTGAAAATCAGCAAGTAGTGAAGAATGTTTTCCCACCTGAGAAAGAGAGTTGGCACCTAGTTCTAGGACCGAGGGAATTAAATTAAAATGTTGTGTCATGCTTGCAACCAAATCTGATCTTACTGAAATTTATCATGATGATATTGAAGAAACGCGCGTATGCTATGAGAGCAGAAAACAAAAATTTCTTCCGCGCACACCAGGACATCATGCTAAGGGGGGATCATGGATCGTTACCACTAGACGCGCAGCGTAGCGGAAGAAGAGTTGGAGAAGCCGATCCAACCACGCGCGTCGAGGTAGTTGTGGAAGTAGCCGATCGTCCCGAATAGATCGTCTCCTCCACGCGATCAACCACACCACGAGCAGATCCAATCTGTAGGTTGTTGATGCCGATCAACGCCGCAACGAGCAGCGCCTCCACCGGTATCCACACGTCCGGGGCTGGAACGCCGATCGCGAGTGTACCAGCACTCGCGAGCGGCTAGGGTTTGGCTCGGGAGGTGGCGGCTAGGGTTTTGCTCGGGAGGAACAGAAGCATGCACCCCTCAGCCCCTCGCCTCCATATATATAGACCTCCTCACTTGGGCCTCGTGGACCGAGGCCCAATAGGAGTCTATCCGGATCTCTATCCGAATTGAGCCCACATCCGAATCACATTCGAATTAGTATTCCAACCCGTTAAGTGTGCGACCCTGTAGGTTCACGTATACTTGGTCGCAACCCGGAAACGCCTTTCCGGTCACCCTGTTAATAGCGGCCTCTAGTAAGACATATTAACCCCAAAGTATACGTAAAGATCATATCGGCTGAACCTGTAATGTTCTCATGTACGAATCCCTTTGCCTCACGATATAGATTAAGCTCAAGGCGAGACCTGTGTCATCCTCTTAATAGCTCAATCACTCTCTCGATTCCGTGATGGATTATAAACTCGTGATTGACTCCTCAATCACCTTGGCATGGCCATGCACTTTCATAATCCATTACATCGAGGGGCCCAGAGATATCTCTCCCATAAGGAGGGGCAAATTCTATCTTTATCATTCACATCCCACTACATGTTTCATGGCAAACCCAAAGACTACTTTTATGACTACCTAGTTACAGAGTAGTGTTTAGTAGTCCCAAAATAAGCTACTACGCATGTTGGGAACCATGATGATCTCAAGTCTAAGGATTCCACGTAAACACTACTTGCGACCAACTGATGACACATGGAATCTCTGCAGTGTCTCATGGCGGGTCTATCCAACATATGTTCACTAACACATGTCCATATTATTGATTTGGTATCTCCATACCATGATCCATGAGACATGATCATCAATCAATACATATCCATTTCTGGCCTCAATTCAAATTTTTGAAGTCAAATTGAATTTATTTTGAATTTATTTGAATTTGGTGGGTTATTTTCATGTGTAGACTTCGACGATTCGGGAGATTTCTTCGACGAAGATTTGCACAAATTTGAAGAGCAAGGCAAGTCACACTCCTCGATCATGTTCATCCCAGATTTCAAAATAAAATTATGTTGTTTTAAATTATTCTGCATGCATATTTTTATTCAACTTATTTCAATTCAGTTTTAAATATAGTTAATGCCTACTTGTTAATTCCTCCATTGATATTGAATTCCTTATACCTTGTCACCCTAAATTAAAACTCTAGTTGATACAATAGTATGGCTAGAGACTTTATGGATAGCAGATGCTTAGCTATGCTTGTAAATAGTTATGGTTGGGATACTTTTCACATAAAATGATGACCTTTTTACATAAAATGATAAGTGTTTCAAAGGTTCTCTTGACTTTGGTGAGTCAAGGAGGTTTATGAAATATTTTAAAAGCAAAATATAAAAACTGGTTTATACTTAGGCAATTGGTTAGATTGGTAGGTGCAGGCATGCCCTGTTGGTCGGAGCCGCAGTGGTTAACTGTTGTGCACAGGGGTATGTGGTTGGGCCTAAGTCAATTAAGGACCGGTCTGTGAGCTACTATTGCAAAGCCCTATCGTACTACCACATGGCTGGTATGGGATAGCCCTGGCTGAATAATTTGTGAAGTCCCAACCTGAGTCAAGTCGTAGGTTGAAGGTGGGCGTGGTTGGTGCCATGTGAAGTCCCACTTGGGTGAGCGTGGTAGCCATGAGAAGTCTCACTCAGGCTCAAGAGGGGGTCCCGGTCTGGTGGATTCCTTACTGGGGTGAAACTTTAGAGTTGGCTTGGTCAGGTTGAAGGCTTTGTATTGTAAAGGCCTTGTCACGACTCCTCGCCGCACACCTAAGGAAGTGTGTAAACCGGTGGCAATATGGGATGATCGTGTCTTGTGGGTAAAGCTGTACAACCTCTGCAGAGTGTATAATCTATCCTGGATAGCCGTGCCCACGGTCATGGGCATGCTGAGTAAAAGTTTTTCATGGATTAGACTTTGTTTTTCAAAAATGATTTTTGAAAACCATATGGATGGATGGAATGCATGAGAGAATGAAAACCTTGTGGGTGGATGGAACCCATGAGTGAGATTGGAAGCTTGTGGATGGATGGAATCCACGAGTGTTTGGAAACGTGTGGATGGATGGAATCCATACGTGATCTTTTGAAAAAGATGGTCTGGGTGGGATGCCCGTGGATAGGTTGGTGTTTGGTCGAAGCCTGCACTGACGGTATTATTTTCAACTACAATTACTGTTTTTACTTATTGTATTAAAATTCAGCAATTTCAATCTATCTACTGTATTTCATTAAATGCTGTTTTATGCAAACTAACCATATAAGCCTTCCATTGAAGCCTTTATCATTATGTTGCATTTCTCCGTGTGATTTGCGGAGTACAAGTTTGTACTCACCTTGCAATCTCCATACAGAGGAAGACGACGTCGACTACGGTGAAGGTCTGGACGAGTAGGCTGCGTCTTACTATCGTTTGCCTATGGGCAGGCCTGGGCTTCACTTTTATCAGTTTGCTTCCGCAGTTATTTGCTTTATTTACCTTTGCCAATGGGCGTTGATGTAAGACTTGGCCATAAGGCCGTACTCCTTTATTTAATATAAGTGGTCATTTGTGCTTGGTATTTATCTTTGTTGTACTGTGTGCACTAGATGATCCTGGACTAGTGCGATTCACACAGAGGATCTAGGAGTCGTTACTCCGGGTTCCGACAAGTTCTCCACAATCGACTTATCAGTACCTCTCAGAAGATCGGGCCATCGTCACATTACAGTTGGTCTTTTTAGAGTCCAGTCTGCAGGAGGGAAGTGGCACGTGCTTATAATTATAGATGAATTCTCTAGGTATTCTCGTGTGTATTTTCTTGCTTCTAAGGATGAGGCCTATGGCTGCTTTAGAGAGTTTGCCCTAGATTAGTAGTTAACCTCCTAAAAGCCTTGAGAGCCATAAGGAGTGACAATAACATAAAATTCAAGAACTCATCCTTTGCCACCTTCTGTGCTGAACGAGGTCTAGAGAACCAATTCTCTTCTGCTAGAGTCCCACAACATACTTGAGTTGTAAAAAGGAAGAATAGATGGCTAGGACTATGCCAGGTGAGCATAGCACCCCTAGAAGGTTTTGGGCTAAGGCAATTTCTACTACTTGCTATGTGTCCAATAGGGTATTCTTGAGATTGTCCATAGGCAAGACTTCTTTCCAGTTAAGGTTCAGTTATAGGTCTAACGCCTCTCATTTCAAGATATTTAGTTGTGAAAGCTTTATTTTTAAACAAGGCAACTTGGATGAATTGAAATCTAGCTGTTATGATGGCATTTTTCTTGGATATCCTACTTATTCTTGTGGCTTTCATATATTTAATTTGGATACTACCAAAATCATTAAGATTTATGAAGTCAGTTTTGATGAGGTTAGTCTTGGTACTAGATTTGATAGTGCAAGCACATGGTGATCAGGAGAGCATCTTCATCAACGACGACCCTGACTTAGAGGATGAGGACCCAAACCCTCCTCTAGTCACTCCTAAGTTGGTTGGAGAATGTTGGACCGAAATGGCAACAGAGGGGGGTGAATGTCGACTATAAAAAATCGCCCAAAAAGTCTCCACTTAAAGAAATGCCTCTCCAATAGCTATGAAGAGCTATGAAGGGGTTAAAATATACTCTCTGGAAACTTGAGCACTCAGAGGAAATAGGCACCGCAAAAAGAGAAACCAAAGAGCCACAACATCACCATAAATAGCAAGCAACACATGCTGTCAGGGGAGGGCGGTTAGACCGCAATGTCCTAGCCGGTATGACCGCACCTTAAACGCCGGTATGACCGCTCAGCGAGGGCCGGTCTGACCGGTGGCTTATGGCCGGTCTGACCGGTGCCTTCCAGCCAGTCTGACCGCCCCTCAGGTGCAGACAGCAGAGCAGGCTGACAGAGGCACTGAATCTTCAAATTTTTTTGTCGAAAACAGGGAAATGAGAGAAAGACTTCTGATCTTTTCAAAGAAAGACACCAAGGGACTATTCTAAACATCTCTGAGGCACCAAACAACAAGGAAATCCCACCAAAACACAAGAATGTCAGATTGTGGTGAAAATTTGAACTTTTACATGAACTGAGCCAAAAACCAAATTACTCCCCAATCTTTGATCCTTTGGCCATGAAACTTTGAGGATAGCTACTTAATAGCCTCTGGACTTTTCATGCCAAGTTTCAAGCCATCTCAAAGAGGGAAACAAGATTTGCACCAAAACCCTAGAAGGACAAAGGAAGAACAGAGGAACTGAAAAATGGGAAACTTTGATTCAATCAATCTGCTCTCGGGAAAAATCGATCAAATGATCTTGGGACCTATTTCCATCATAGAGCAACCCATTTTTCCACTTCCTAGCGAGAATCGAGCCAAAACACAAAAACTCAAAAATCAAGCATAGAGAACATCGAAGAAAAAGAACAGGGAGTCAGTCCATCTCAAATAAAATCTTCTTGGATTGATCTTGAGGAAGAGAGATACATGATTGCATAGAGTATCCACTCATATCATCCCTACAACCCCATACATGCTTGAATGGACATCAAACCATCCTCTCCCTCTCTCAAGCTCTCATAGCCAGGAAGAACACCTAGGGAGGAGACTACGATGAAGACAACAGAGAGGAGACACACCTCCAACACAACTCTGCCCCTCCTACCAACTCTCAACAACTAAAGCCTAAAGCCAAAACAACCTCTCCAAAGGCTATTTTGACTAAAGCCAAACCCTAAAGCCATGCACTCCCACTCACAAGTGTTGCATGAACTTGAGGATCCCTCTCCTATTTATAGCCTTCGGCTAATGGGTCTCCAACCCGTTACGCCTGCTAAAACCCGAACAGAACCCGCTCCCACTTGTGCAGCCTCGCGAAATTACCAATTCGCCCCTCCTGCACCTTCCGGGAAGCTTCCACGTTCCTTGTCGTCCAAGCCTCGCAACCACCTCGAGTCTCCGCCATCTTCGACACATCCGACCGTTCTGACCTCGACACCGCCTGTGTCTAGTCCGGTCACCTCGTGTCTCGCCACGACTCCGCCTTGACGTCCTACAGCCATCACAGACAAGAAACACATCAAATAGCACCGCTCGATACATGAAAGCATAAATAACATCAATGAAGCATAAAATTGCCCAAATGACCAATCGGGAAGACAAATATGCAATAAGACCGTCCAACCATACCCGACTACGCCAAATGCCGAACTGGCACAAATCACTCGAACCAAACTCAATCTTTGCATCAACCTTGTCAATTACTCATCATAAACATGTGGTCACCTCCACATGGTCTCTCAGAGAGCATGCATCCACTACTTCAACTTAGTAGAGCAGCCTCCTCCCACCTTCACTGGTGCGTCAAGTGGCTCTACTCTTACCTCCAAGTCTATGAGGTAGAGGCCACGTCTACTACAGGACCTCCACTTCATATTCAACAATGACACCCTTAGGAGCAGATGATTGGAGATCCCCATGAGCGAGTTACCCACTCCTGGTTTATTTCTCCATATTCTCAAGCACATTCTACTTTTGTTGCATCCTTTGAGCCTTGAGATGTCACCCATGCTTTATCTAATTCCTCTTAGGTCAATGCTGTGCATGAAGAGCTTGAAAACTTTAAAAGAAACCAAATCTAGAACTTAGTTGAACCTCCTCCAAATCATAATATAATTGGCACAAAATGAGTTGTAAAAAGTAAGGAAAGTGAGGATGGGTTGTTAGTTCGTAACAAGGCTAGGCTTGTAGCTTAGGGTTTTTCCTAGGTAAAGGGCTTAGACTTTAAGGAGACATTTGCTCCTGTAGCTAGTTTAGAAGCCCTTTGCATTCTGCTAGCTTGTGCGGTGCCTAAGGGCTTTAATTTGTTATAAATGGATGCCAAGAGTGCTTTTTTGAATGGTTTGCTAGAAGAAAAGGTTTATATCATGCAACCCTCTGGTTTTAAAAATTCTAAATTCCCAAACCATATGTGTATGCTCTCCAAAGTCTTGTATGGATTGAAGTAAGCCCCTAAGCTTGGTATAATAGGTTTAAAGGTTTCTTGCTTAAAAAATCATTTCAAAACAGGAATGATAGATAAAACCTTGTTTACTCTCAGGTATAGTAGTGACTTCTTACTTGTTCAGATTTATGTGGATGATATTATTTTAAGTGGTTCTTCTCGTATTGTGGTGTCCAAATTTTTAGATTCTATTAGAAGGGAATCCAAAATGAGTATTATGGGTGATCTGACCTTTTTACTTGGTCTTCAAGTCAAGCAACTAAAGGAATGGACCTTCATTCATCAAAGAAAGTACAATTGCCACTTCTACCGTGCTAGATCTTGATGAGGATGAAGAACCCATGGACCAAAAGGAGTACCACAGTATGATTAGATCCCTCCTCTACCTCATAGCGTCAAGGCCAGATATATAGTTTGTTGTGTATCTAGGGCCATAAATATTATCAGAATACCAGTGCAACACTCTAGAACAAAGCATATTTACATTAGATATCATTTACTTATAGTCCATGTAGAGAAGGGTGATGTTGTGGTTCACTTTATAGAGTCAAAGCACTAGGTTGTAGACATTTTTACTAAGGCTCTCGATTCTTCTCTTTTTGTTCTTTGCGGGTGGGGGGTTATTAGTCCTTTTAGCCTGTTTTGATGGGGAGTTTGACTCTTATGTATCTATTATATCATAATGCATATTTAAATTCAGCAACTTGCATTGTGCATTTTTATATGGAACTTTGAGTATTATCCATGTGTGATATGATATCTTGCCATGTCTTACGCTAGTTTCTAGACTAATCATGTCTTTCCATGTGTAGCTTAGTTTTTGCTATGCTAGCTTGTTTAAATGTGAAAAACTAAGCATGTCAATGTTGGATATTATGACTAGTTTTACTCTAGTGATCATTCTATGATTCACGTTACGTCAAATAGGCTAAGTTGAGACTTGAACCAAATTTGAGCTTTACATTAAGCTATGCTAGTTCTTTGTTGAATCATGATTTTACTTCTCCTAGGCTTTTGTAGAGTCAAGTATAAGCTTACAGACTAAGGAGTAGCTCATTGTTCTTGAACTAAAAATAAAAGCTAAAAAAGGTCTCTTTTTGCGCAAAAAAGTTATCTCACTAATTCTTTCTCATGAGACAGCTTGTCATTGCACTAGACATGAAATTAGAGGGAATTTTGGATGATCTAGACCACTCTCTTAAGCTTCTTGCTTGGAATAGTCTTAGTAAGGTTTGAGATCTAGCACATGGTTAAGAAACAAAAATATGAAAAATGGTTGAAGCTTAGGAGACAGTTGTAGATGGCTCCTAGTCTAGGACTTTCTTTACTAGATAACACCAAAAAGTGATTCAAAAATTGTCAAATGTGCTAATTATGCCCAATTCTAAGTGCTTGAATAAAATGATTTAATATTGAACTTGTAGCACTCTAAGTTGACCAATATAGCTTCTTGGTTCCATTTAGTTTATTGACATGGCTTGGCACATTTTTGGATAAATTTGGCTAAACTATGATCTTGAGTAACTTGACATACTAAAATCAATTTAATTTCAGATTACTGCTCATTTGGCTTTACCTTTGCTATATATGGTTTCCAATGATCTAAATATCTACTTCACGTAATATGGCTTGTGTAATACTTGTAGAGTTACTTTGGATAACTTTCAAGGCTCCATAAGCTAAAAATAAATAAAATATAGCCACTTCATTTTATTCATATTCTATCTTCTTTCATTCATCCTGATGACTCCATTGTCATAGGGGAGAAAGATTAATAAAAATGCATATCTAGAGTATGATTTGAGTTTTTGTGCGGATTCTTGCTAAGTTGGAACTTTTATGTTTTGCTGTGATTCTCTTGATCTTTTGATCACTTCTTACCATGATGAAGGTTAAATAGAAGAATTATTCTTGCATACCTAGAGTAAGATTTACAAATTTCTTTGGTGGATTTGAAATTTTTTGTGGAAAACTTGCTATATTAACTAGTTTCACTCTATTTCTGGCTCATGTGGTCATTTTCAATCTTTCCATTTCGTTGTGATCATTTTGAGCCTCTCTTTACAAGATTCTCTCTTAATTTCTAAAAACCACCTCCTATTTGCATTTTTGGAAAATTGCCCATAGGTTCATTAAGAGGAGATTGAGAAATCATGAAAGAGGGTCTAATTTGATTTGTGATGAACCATTGTCATTTGTGCTGAGTTGGATTTTGAATTTTTCAAAATTTGTAGTTTTTCATAATCTTTTTAGTGCTATCTATCAGACTAGTCGGCCCAGTGTGCTGTTAGTGGTCAGAGACCAATTGACTTCAGCAGTCTAACCGTCTAGGTGTGATTTGGGCTTGAAATTTGGTAATTTGAGAAATTTGATTATGGAGTGATTTGAATTGTGTTTTGTCAGTGCATTAATGCTGCATGATGCATGGTTTAGCTAACGTGGGTCATATTGTGAAGAAATTGTGTCTGGAAATGATTTCTTAGTCTTTAGATGTATAAGGAGATGTAGAGTCAACCAAGTTCAATAGCGAGGATTGAGGCTACCCTCATGAAGGAGCTGAAGCCCAAAACGATTAAGAATGCTAGGTGAGATGGCTGACCTCAAGTATGGCATAAGGAAGGCAAAAAAATATTGAAGGAAATGTTTGAGCAATGGTTTGCACTATGTAGCTTAGTCGGTCCATGTGAGGCATGGTCTAGTGGAACTAGAACGAGAGAGACTCACTGACATGTGGCATGTAAGAAGTGCACCTACACGTGGCAAGCATGGTGATTACTTGCAAGGAAGATAAAAGATCAGATCAAGAAAGGGTATTTTGTTAAACGACCAAATAGCAGAAACTATTTTGGATCAAAATTGCAAAGCTTGAGCGGTGTTTGGGAAAGCAATTTATGTCAAGGATAAGCTGAGATGATCAAGTGGATCAAAGAATCAAGACTTAGCAGATTTGGGTTTATGTGCTTTAAAAAATGTGTATGAGTTAAGTATGTGAGTAAAACCCAGTTTGAGCCTGATTTTAGTGCAACATTGCTAATTCTTGAGAAAGGTCTAAACTTTGACAAGGATTCAAGCAATCCTTGGATTGAATAGGTTTCTAATACCTCAAGCAAGGTGTGTGCAAATCTCATCTCATTTGGTCATATATATTTTTAGTTGCACTAAAAGTGGTCTCGGCTCGGATTAATTTTCTGTTTTGGGAATGTTGTAGGGGTGGCCCCCACCTAAGCCAGCCGGCCTGTTAAAGGGTTGTAAAGCCCAAAATGGGACATGTATAATGGCATAAATGCCCTTGAGAAGAATACTTAGGTGTAAGGACGTAACTATAAAATGCCCCCATGTGAATATATATAAGCCATCCAAGCCATGGTGAAGGCCCCAAGCATTGCTCACCTAACTCTCCACTACCATACTACCATCTCTCTGTTTGGTCTGTTACCACAACAGTTGGCACCGTCCGTGGGGAAGACAAGAGCAAGCTCTAAGACCTGAAGAAGGATGGCACCAAAAAAGCCTTCATCATCGGTGGCGGCGAAGAAGAAGAGGAGTACGAAAGAAGCATCCGGCAATGCGTCGGCTGCGGGTGCGAGCGACAGCGCCGCGCCTACGGATGCGGGCGGCAGCGCTAGTGCTGCAGCTGCCGACCTCGACACCCGTGGCGCGGCAGTCGCCCCAACCACTGGCATGGCGGCCGACGTGGGTACCAACTAAACCGTCGGAAGCGCTAACACCAATGCCCGGGCTACCGCGGCCACTGCCACCCCGCTCGGCGCGGGAGCGGCAGGCGGCCTCAGCGGCGATGCTGGTCCTGTCACCGACTCCAGAGCCCATCGCACCGACGCGCCGAGCAGTTCTGGAGCATAAGCCATTGTTGTTGCTGGTCCAATGGTGCAACCCGCTGTTCCAACTACCGCGACCACATTGACGGTGGAGGGCGCTCTACTAACGGCCATTGGCACACTGCAACGGGAGCTGGCGGACCTCCGCGGAGCCGTGCGGGATATACAAGGGGCTCAGAGTCAATAGGCCCCGCCGGTGACCGCGCTGGAGCCCACGCCAGAGCGGGCAGACAGCCGTGATGCCCCCACCTCCAGTCGCGCCCCGCTGCGGTGCATGGATCCAGAGTCCCCCCTCTCCGCGGGCCTACAGCAGTCGGCGTGGCCGGAGGACTTCAAGTTCCCCAGCGCCATCAGGCCGTACAAGGGCGACACGGACCCTCGGGAGTTCGTGTACATGTACGAGACTGCCATCGAGGCTGCAGGCGGAGACGACACCACCAAAGCGAAGGGACTCCCCCTCGCACTGCAAGGAGTGGCGCTCTCTTGGTTTTTCACCATAGAGCCAAACTCCATCTATAAGTGGGAGCAGATCCACGACCGCCTCTACAATAACTTCCAGAGGAACTACACCGAGCGCGTCGACGCTGATTAGCTCTTCGCTGTCAAGCAAAAACCCTCGGAGAAGCTCCGAGAGTACTTCAAGCGCTTTGCTAAGGTCTGCTGCCAGGTCAAGGACGTCAACGAGACGACAATCATCAATGCAGCGATACAAGGCCTCCGCCCAGGGCCGCTAGCCGAGTACAATGAGCGTAAGCCAATCAAGACAGTCGTGAATCTCTTCAGTAAGATGGAAGAGTATGCGAGGGCAGAGGAGGACGCGCGACTGCGCAAAGGCGACGACTCCGACACCAATCAAGAAGAGGCCGTGACGAAGAACAAAGACCCACCAGAGGGCTCCTCGAAGGGCAAGCACAAGCAAGAGTCTTTGAAGGACGCCCCCGAGCGCACGGACGCCGAGCCTGTGCACTCGTCGGGCGACAAGTCCAAGCGTAGCCAGCGCAAATCCCAAAGGCCCCGCTACATCTTTGACATCGAGGGCAATCTGAAGACGGTGCCCACACTGGTTGCGGGCGAGGTCACCGAGGCCGAGGCCGAGGGCGCGGCTGGGGTCACGATGATAGACCCCCGTGTGGAACAAGCAGACCAGCTTTATGGCCTGTGGTGCGAAGTGCATGGTTGGGCGGCCACAACACGCGGGCATGCATCTCCATTGCTGCGCTCCGCCAGAGCGTCCCCAGGGATAGAACCCTGGAAGCGGGGCCGCCCGTCGTGGCCCACGTGCAGCAGCCCCAAGAGGGCCCCATGCGGATTCAAGCCCATGGTCAGCAGCCCCAGGAGGGCCCCTTGAGGATTCAAGCTCACGTGCAGCAACCCTAGGAAGGACCCTTGCAAATCCAGGCCCTGGAGGGAGGCCAACGTTCGGCTATAAATGTCATCTCCGGGGGCTCTTCACTGGAGTCCCCCTCGGTGTGACAAAAGAAGGCCTACGCGCGGAGGCTACACCATGTGGCACCGCCCGAGTGGGCGCAGCACAAAATCACCTTTATGCCCACTGACGCTGAGGGCATAGAGTTCCCTCACCAGGATCCCTTGGTCATACAGGTCGCCATCACAGGATGCGATGTCAAACGCGTCCTAGTCGATGGAGGCAGCTCTGTGAACATCCTGTTCGCGGTGGCCTTCGACCAGATGGGGATTCCCTGAAGTCACCTGGGTCCCTCGGGAATCCCACTACAGGGCTTCGGGGGTCAGCCGCTGAAGGCGCTAGGCCAAGCAAGCCTCTAAGTCTCCTTTGGCCAGGGCGACAACGTAAGGAGCGAGGACGTCACCTTCGACATCGTCGACATCCCGTACCCATACAATGCCATACTGGGGCGCCCAACCCTCAACTTTTTCGGTGTAGTCCCGCACCATGGCTTCCTATGCATGAAGCTCCCGGGCCCGCAAGGCATCATCACCACCCTCGGTGACAGGACCTCGCCCGGCGCATAGAGCTTGGTACCCGGGGTCCACACCACAAGGCCCACCTAGAATCCTAAGGCGGACAAGACCGCCCGAGGGCTTCCAACGACCTCAAGAAGCACCTCGCAGGCCTTCCAACGTTGGTCGCTCTAGCACCAGAGGCTTGCCCTAGCACCAGAGGCTCCACGCTTGCTCTACCTCACCACCACAGCAATATCGGACAACGTCGTCTTTGTCCTCGAGTGGTCAGCGGTTAGTATCCCTTCTTTTGTAATCGTTCGCCTGTGCAAACGGGACATTAATAAAGTCCATTCGTTTGCGAAATTTGTCTCATTTTGTGTTAAGACGCGCGGAGGCAAGCCTCCTCACGCACTCTATGGAGTATAAATAATACGCGTTGAGGCATGCCTCCGCGCGCACTCTATGGAGTCTAAATAAGACACGTGGTCTCCGCGCACACTCTTCATGAGTATAAAATAAGACACGCTGTCTCCGCACGCACTCTTCGTGAGTATAAAATAAGACACGCGGTCTTCACGCGCACTCATCGTGAGTATAAAATGAGACACGCGGTCTCCGCGCACACTCTTCGTGAGTATAAAATAAGACATGCGATCTTCGTGCGCACTCTTCGTGAGTATAAAATAAGACACGCGGTCTCGGCGCGCACTCTTCCTAAGTATAAAATAAGACACGTGGTCTCTGCGCGCACTCTTCGTGAGTATAAAATAAGACATGTGGTCTCTGCGCGCACTCTTCGTGAGTATAAAATAAGACACACGGTCTCAGCGCGCACTCTTTGTGAGTATAAAATAAGACAAGCGGTCTCTGCGCGCACTCTTCGTGAGTATAAAATAAGAGACACGGGGGGCACCTCCGTGCGCACTCTACGGAGTATAAATAAGACACGCGGTCTCCGTGCGCAGTCTTCGTGAGTATAAAATAAGACACGTGGCCTCTGCACGCACTCTATGGAGTCTAAATAACACGCATGGAGGCACGTCTCCGCGCGCACTCTAAGGAGTCTAAATAAGATGCATGGAGGCACGCCTCCGCGCGCACTATACGGAGTCTAAATAACACACGCGGAGGCATGCCTCCGCGCACTCTATGGGGTATAAATAAGACGCACGGAGGCATGCCTCCGCGTGCACTCTACGGAGTCTAAATAACATGCACGGAGGCACGCCTCCGCGCGCACTCTACGGAGTGTAAATAAGACGCACGGAGGCACGCCTCCGTGCGCACTCTGCGGTGTATAAATAAGAGACACGGAGGCACGCCTCCGCGCGCACTCTGCAGAGTATAAATAAGACACGCGGTCTCCGTGCGCACTCTTCGTGAGTATAAAATAAGACATGCGGCCTCTGCGCACACTCTATGGAGTCTAAATAACACACGTGGAGGCACGCCTCTGCGCGCACTCTACGGAGTATAAATAAGATGCACGGAGGCACACCTCCGTGCGCACTCTATGGAGTCTAAATAACACGTGCGGAGGCACGCCTCCACGCGCACTCTACGGAGTCTAAATAAGACGCACGGAGGCACGCCTCCGCGTGAACTCTGTGAAGTATAAATAAGACACACGTGCGCGCACTCTGCGGAGTATAAATAAGACGCACGGAGGCACGCCTCCACGCGCACTCTGCAGAGTATAAATAAGATGCACGGAGGCACACCTCTGTGCGCACTTTACAGAGTATAAGGACGCGTACGGAGCGCTCGAGCATCTACCTCGACTAGGCGCCAGCTCCGCTGCCACCGCTTTGAAGGGTAGGGGATGAAGCGCTCGAGCGTCTACCTCGGCTAGGCGCCAGCTACGCTGCCACCACTTCGAAGGGTAGGATACAGAGTTCTCGAGCGTCCACTTTGTCTAAGCCCTACGAGCTGGTCGGGGACATGCGCAACCATGAAAAGCAACTGAAAGTCTTTATTACATTTATAAAAGGATATTTACAAGGATAGGAGACAATGACATTCGCACAGAGCTAATGCTTACAAGCGCCCTCGAGTATTTAGGGTCGCTCCTCGTCCGACTTCACCTTAATGTACTCCCACGCCGAAGTCTCACCCGCTGAAGCTCGGGCCGCCCAAAAGTTCAGCGAGTCCTCGGCCCACCCTCAATGCCGAAGACTCTGTCGGGTCATGAGGTCAGGAACTAGCAACCGGCCCCTATCAAGCAGCTGCCAGGCAAAAACAGCAAAGTGATCAGAGCGCAGGGACAATCTCCATTTTATTTATAAAAAGGGGAGCCGTAGGGTGCCACCTTACAAAAAAAGAGAAGAGCGCATACATCGCCACGCACGCCTATATCCTAGACCCCGGCATCACACATGTGGGTTCGTGCCATGCCCTGGGCCGGTGGCACCATCTTATTGCACCGGGGAACTTCGTCAAGCCATTGGCCGAAGTTCCCCTCGCCGTGCAGGGTCCGTCGTAGCGCTACCTTCGCCGCGGCCTCCCTGATGTAGCCCCAGATCCGGCCATGGAAGGCCCAGACGGTTCCACGAACGGCGCTCGTGGCGCCCAATATCACCCCGGCCCCAGTTGGCATCTCCAGCTGGGGGTTGTCCAACTCATCGACGTGCCGGCAGCCTCGGTGCTGAAACAGCGCGAAGGCTAAAAAAAGAAGTATTTGGTCAAAAATAAATAAATAAATAAATAATATTAAAATAAAATTTAAATTAAAATAAGTATTTTTGTTACCTAAGTTTTATTTTTGCTTTGCCCTGATTTTTTATTTTTGAAAAAGTTGGATTTAAAAAGTAATTTAAGTGAAAACCTAAAGATATTATTAAACAAAATGATATTTTGATTTTCTATACAAATCCTATTTAAAATTAAATATTTGGATTCATTTGGATTTTATTTGGTTTTCTGAGTTTTTCTGGAGTTTAAAATCTATTTTGAAACTAAAAGTATTTTAAGTATGAAAATTAAATTCCAACATTAGTTGCAAATAATTTTAGTAAGTCCAAAACATTTCTAAAATCTTCTGTGAATTTTTATAGAATTTTTGGAAGCTATTTCATATTTTTCTGAGCTTTATTGAAATTCTTCGGGTTTTCTGAAAATCAAAATCAATATTTAAATTTAAAATTCCCCACCCCTTCCCTGCGGGCGACGCGTGGACGGCCCAGATTCACCCACGTCGCCGCCCGGATCCCGCTCCCGCACCCTCCCTCTCTCTTCCTCTCTTCCTGGCCCAATGCGTCAGCCACTCCCTCCTCTCTTCTGTGTGGACCCCTCCTGTTAGGGCCTTCTCCTTCCCTCTCGCGCGCCCCTTCTTCCTCCTTCTACGCTCGCCACCTCCCCTGCCCTTTCCGGCCTCCCCCTCTCTCACGCGCATGCCGCCAACCCCCTTTCCTCCCCCGCAAGCCCCGCGCCCACTTCCCCTCTCTCCGCGCCCACTCCCCACCTCCACCCGCAGCGGTCGCCACCGCCACCGCCACCATTACCGCACAAGCCGTTAGCTCGCCGCATCGCCCCTCTTCCCCTATAAAAGGCACCCCAAGCACCTCCTCCCTCCGCACAACCTTAGTCTCTGCCGCCGTCGCCAATTCCGACGAGAAATCGCCGTTGCCTCGATCCGCCTCAAGCCACGTCATCACCCACCTCAGCTTCCTCACCTTGCCGCAAAGCCCCTCCACCTCTCCGCCGTGCTCCCGGTCGGCGTTGCCTCGGGTGCCCACGTGGCGAGTGAGGTGGCGCCACGCCAGCGCCACCCCAGCGTCGCCTCTCGCCGTCAGCGCCACCCCACCACCCTCGCCACCTCAGCACCCCTTCAGTCCATGGACCCGGTCCATAGACCGGGGCCCACTTGTCAATGACGTGTCCGAATATTCCCCTAGGGCTGACGTCAGCATGATGTCATAAATCGGATTTTTCAGTAGAAAAACAACTTGGCCAAAAAGAAATTTGGTGCTAACGTCATTATTATCTTTTCCTTTAGAAAAATAATTCCAAAAAATCCCTTTTATCTTTTTCTCTGATTTTAAACTTCCGAGAGCCTGTTTTCCTTCATCAGAACTTCGATTGAGCAAATTCAAATTTCTAAATTCATAAAAAATTTCCCTCTATCTATTTGTAGCCTCAATGCAAATATTTGAATTTATTTGAATTTGGTGGATTATTTTCACGTGTAGACTTCGACGATTTAGGAGAATTCAAAGGCGAAGATTTGCACCAATTTGAAGAGCAAGGCAAGTCACACTCCTTGATCATTTTGATCCAAGATTTCAAAATAAAATTATGTTGTTTTAAATTATTCTGCATGCATATTTCTATTCAATGTATTTCAATTTAGTTTTAAATTTAGTTATTGCCTACTTGTTAATTCCTCCATTAAAATTGAATTCCTCGATGCCTTGTCACCCTAGAATCAAACTCTAGTTAGTACACTAGTATTGGCTAAAGAGTTTAAATCAAATACTTAGACCTTCTTAGTCATAATATTTGTTTTGGGATATCTTTCACATAAAATGATAAGCTTTTGTAATGTATTCTTGACTTCAGTGAGTCAAGGAGGTTTATGAAATATTTTGAAAACAAAATATAAAAACTGGTTTAGACTTAGGCAATTAGTTAGATGGTGGGTGTAGGCATGCCCTGTTGTTTAGAGACTCAGGGTTGATTGTTGTGCACAGGGGTATGTTGTTGGGCCTAAGTCAAATTAAGGACCGGTCTGTGAGCTACTGTTGCAAAGCCCTATCGTACTACCACATGGCTGGTATGAGACAACCCTGGATGAATAATTTGCAAAGTCCCAACCTGAGTCAAGTTGTAGGTTGAAAGTGAGCGTGGTTGGTGCCATGGGAAGTCTCACTTGAGTGAGCGTGGTTAAAGCCATGTGAAGTCTCACTCAGGCTCAAGAGGGGGTCCTGGTCTGGTGGATTCCTTACTGGGGTGAAACCTTAGTGTTGGTTTGGCCAGGTTGAAGGCTTTGCATTGTAAAGGCCTTGTCACAACTCCTCGTCGCACACCTAAGGAAGTGTGTAATCTAGTGGCAAAAAGGGAAGATCATGTCTTGTGGGTAAAGCTGTATAACCTCTGCAGAGTGTATAATCTATCCTGGATAGCCGTGCTCACGGTTATGGGCATGCTGAGTAAAAGTTTTTCATGGATTAGACTTTGTTTTTCAAAAATGTTTTTGAAAACCTTGTGGATGGATGGAATCCACGAGAGATGAAAACCTTGTGGATGGATGGAATCCATGAGAGATTGAAACCTGGTCGATGGATGCCCGAGCGTCCGAGATTGCTCTCGTGCCCTCCGTTTCTAGGAGTCGGATGCGATCGACTTTGACGGAGTGGGCTTCCTTGGCTGCGCGCAGGGCCTTCTCAGCAGCCTGCAGCCAGTCTTCTAGCACTCTCCGCTCGCAGGGCGCGTGCCGCCTGCAAGGCTCGGGCAAGGGCGAGCGCCTACGCAGTACAGTACTTAGCAAAATCCCTAAATAACGACAGTATCATCGAAGTCGAGTGCTCGCCCTTATCTCCGAGGCCTCTAGCACCTCCTCTAGGAGCTTCGACTCGCACACCAGCAGCGCCTGGCGATCCAAGTCAGCGACCACACTCTCCGCAGCCCCCTACCAGGCCCGCAGCATCTCTGGCCGAGGGACGAAGTCCGTCAACATCGGCCGTGCGACCTCCACGGCGATAATTTCCTGGGCGCCAGCTGTCGACGCCACCCCCGGAGCATCCCGTCCCTCAGGGGTTGCCCACGGTCGGGGGACCGTTCCTCCGCTAATAATAAAAGACAGTGGTCAAAGAGCTTTAGAGAAGCCCCGCATGATTGTACGGGGGAGTCAAACTTACCCTCGGCATCACAAGGAACCGCGAGGGCACCAGCACCGCCTGGGGCGGCCAGTTCCTTAGGCTAGATGGCCTCCGTGTCGAGGTCATCCCCCTGACCCCGCCGACCTCCACGACGAACCCCTCCATCAGCCGGGAGGGCGACCCCCCGAGCCGGATCGCCTCCTCATCGGACCCTGGATCCTCTGCGACCCCGACCGCTATGGCGAACCCCCTCTCTGGCTGAGAGGGCGACCGCGTCTGTGGCCGCTTCGTTTTTGGAGTCTGGGGCGAGGATTCCTCAACCTTAGCACCTGGCGCAGGTGAGGACGCTTCGCCTTCCTGGTCATCCACCCCGTCCCCTTTGCCCTTTGTCCCACCTAGGGACTCTTCGCCCGCAGCCGCCTCCATCCCCGCCTCAAGATCTGAATTAGCATACTTCTCTGAGTCGGAGTCAGTGGCCATCGCATCCTCGGCCCCGGCAGAGTTGGCGGGAGCGGCGGCCCCGGGGCTGGATACGGCTGCGGGGGACAAGGTCCTCCGTTAGGAAGGTGACCCATTTCCCTTGTCGTCGCCATCACGACAACGAGGTCGGCTCGGGGCTGGAGTGGCCTGCTCCAGCACGGGAATGCCCAATGCTTCGCATACCCTGTTTATTCGCTCGGGCTTCGCCGTATCGGTCGCGATTTTGCACAGCTTGTGCTCCTTAGCCACATATGGTCCAAAGAACATGGCCACCGCGTGCTCCGCAGCTTCCAGGAGGAATCCTAGAAGGAAAGGCGAAGCGGAGTCAAAAGAAAAAAAACAAAACAAAAAAACACACACAACGAGGACCTCCTGTGCAAAACTTATGAGGATTGGAGGGTCTCAGCAGCGAGGATACGAACGGACGGACACCATCGCGCCGGAGGCCTCCAGGTTGGACGCGCCACCCATCGGCAAGTGGTGCCACACCGTACAAGACGAACTCCTCAGCAAGGTCACGCATGTTGAACCGGAGGATGATTCCCACAAGCCTCCGCACTCTCTGTTTGTCCTCGTCGTCGATAGTCACGCAAGGCGAGGAGTTGCCTCTGTGCACTCGAGGCCGCTGCCGCTCACCACACGGACGTAGAACCATCGCTTCACCCAATGTGACTCCCACTTCATCCAGGTGGAGTTAGCGGGGAAGATCTGCAAGCATTGGGACCGCAGAACGAAGTTGACGCTGCCGAAGTTGGAGAACGCCCCTCCCAGCTTCTTCGGTTGGCATCGTGCGTCATGGAGAAACACAAACAACGAGGAGCTAGGCCAACAGGCCTCTGTCCGCAGCGCCCAGCTGTAAACAGCCAGGCGGGCTATTGCGTTCGGGGTCAGTTGCGCCAGCTCCAACCCGAAGGTCCGCAAGACGTCACCGACGATCAGGGCCACTGGGATCCGAAGGACCGGTTCCATTCAAGGCACACACCTCGCGACTAGAAGATGCCTTCAGCAACATCTTCCGCCCCGCGTCCATGCTATTGGGACGCGCTGCCCCAACAAGATCCACTTTTGTCTAAGATCGCAGAAGGTCACAGGCCGCAGGGACAGAGGGGGCCAAATGGCTCAGCAATATGGCTTCAGCCTATAGCCGTTCACCATGAGAGGCTCCTATTGTAGGGGTGGCCCCCACCTAAGCCTAACCGGCCTGTTAGAGGGTTGTAAAGCGCAAAATGGGACATGTATAATGGCATAAATGCTCTTGAGAAGGATACTTGGGTGTAAGGACATAACTGTAAAATGCCCCTATGTGAATATATTTAAGCCATCCAGGCCATGGGGAAGGCCCCAAGAATTGCTCACCTAACTCTCCACTACCATACTACCATCTCTCTGTTTGGTCTGTAACCACAACAAAGAACATGGGAGCAGTCAGACCACTAGTCCCATAGGTTAGAATACCAAAAGGCTACCGGTCAGACCACCAGGGGTGCCGTTCAGACCGCCATTAAGCCGCCGGTTAGACCGCCCAGATGCAGGTTTCCGTTCTTTGACTTCTGAGTTGATTGTTTTGGTTTTGGCTTTCATTCCTGATCTTCAATTCATAGCTTAGAACTACTGAAATGAAGGATTTGTGAATATTTGGGGAAATTTTTGATAACGCTATTCACCCCTTGTTGTAGGGGTGGCCCCCACCTAAGCCCAGCAGGCCTGTTAGGAGGTTATAAGAACCAGAGTAACATGTGTAATGACTCAAATGCCCCTAAGGGGGATGTACGGATGTAAGGGCATAATTGTAAAAGTATACTCCATATGAATATATATCAGGATGAGGGGGAGGGTGAGGCAGAACACTCCCACCTCTCCACTACCATCTCTCTCTCTGTTTGGTCAGTAACCACAACAGTTGGCGCCGTCCGTGGGGAGGACAGGGACAAGACTGAAGACCGAAGAAGAAGGATGGCACCGAAAAAAGCTTCATCAGTGGCGGCGGCGGGAAGAAAGACGGCTGGGTCAGAGCGGCGCGTGAATACCGGGGCTTCGGCATCGGCCGTCGAAGGCGCTGGCGACGGCGTAGGCATAATGGTCGCGGGCGTCGACGCCCACGCTACAACGACCGACCCCGCCAGCGCCGCTACAACGACATCCAACCCCGTCGCTGGCGCTGCAACGACAGTCCCCGCCACCCTCGCCGGCGGCGCGGATCAGGCGGCCGGGGGTAGCCGCAATGAAGCATCTGGCGGATCTGGAGATCGTGAGGCGATGGTCCCTGCACCGACCCGTCCGCTGGGTGTTCCGGCGTTCCCAGCGGACTCGCGGTGGAAAGCGCCCTACTAGCAGCCCTCAACGCGTTCCAGCGGGAACTAGGGGACCTTCGCGGAGCCGTCCGAGATATGCAAGAGGCTCGGGGCCAGCAGGCCGCGCCAGTAATCGCGCCCGAGCCCACGCTGGAGAGGGTGGACAGTCGCGAAGCCCCCACGTCTAGCCGCGTGCTGCGGCGGCGCTTAGATCTGGAGTCCCCTCTTTCGGTGGGGCTGCAGCAGGTGGCATGGCCCGAAGACTTCAAGTTTCCTAGCGTCATCGACCCGTACAAAGGCGACACGGACCCCCGCGAGTTCGTGCGCGTGTACGAAACCGCGGTCGAGGCTGCGGGCGGAGACGACACCACGAATGCGAAGGGACTCCCCCTCGCGCTGCAAGGAGTGGCGCTCTCTTGGTTCTTTACCATAGAGCCGGGCTCCATCCACGTGTGGGAGCAGCTCCGTGACCGCCTTCACAACAACTTCCAAGGAAACTATGTCGAGCGAGTCGACGCGGACCAACTCTTCGCTGTGAAGCAAAGACCCTCGGAGAAGCTCCGGGACTACTTCAAACGCTTCGCCAAGATTCGATGCCAAGTAAAAGACGTTAATGACACCACCATCATTAATGCAGCCTTACAGGGCCTTCGTCCGGGCCCAATGGCCGAGTACCACGCGCGGAGGCCAATCAAGACAGTCGCCAAGCTCTTCGACAAAATGGATGAGTATGCGCGAGCGGAGGAGGATGCGCGAAGACGCAGCATTACCGCCCTCGACCTCGCCCATGAGGAGCGCCCCCCGCGCGAGGTGGGGGCGGGTGGTCCCTCTCGAAGCAGGGCCGCAGCCGAGAGCCCCAAGGAGGCCCTCCCCGAGGCAGCGATACCGGGGTACAGGAAGGCTCTTCAGGGAGCAGGCATAAACCTCGGCACCACCAGCGCAGGTCACAGGCAGCCCATCATGTCCTCGACACCGGGAGCGCCCGCCAAGGACCCGACCCCGCCTCATGGAGGGGAGACCGGGGATCAGAAGGCGAACTTGGTTGCGGCGGTCAACCCCACGCAGAACAAGAGCTCCTACATTATGGCAAGTGGTGCGAGGTGCACGGCTACGGTGATCATTACACAAGGGCCTGCACCGCAGTTATGGAACTGCGGAGGGTGACGGCCGGGTCTCGGGCTCTGCCTCCTCGGCCCCTCGCCGGAGCCCACGTGGGGCACCCAAGGGGTAGCCCCCTGCGAGCCACCGCAGCGGTGGGCGCGCAGCATCGCACCATCAGCATCATCACCGGAGGTTCCTCTTCAAGGGCCCCCGGGGAGCAGCTGCAATCGTGGATGCCACCCTGCAACATCACCTTCGACTTGAACGACGCCAGGGGTGTGGAGTACCCTCACCAAGACCCTCTGGTCATCCAGGCCCTCATAGAACGTTGTGACGTCAGGCGCGTCCTTGTCGACGGGGGAAGCTCTGCGAATATCCTGTTCGCATAGGCCCTCGACCATATGGGGATCCCCGCACTGCCACAAGCAGCCGTGAGCTCCACTTCAAGGCCTCGGAGGTCAACCGCTGCGGGCCACGGGCACGTGTCCCTTCCGGCCACTTTCCGTCGGAGGGCAACAAGGGTAACATCCGACCGAGCATGTCATCTTCGACGCGTCGTGGATATCCCACATCCCTACAACGCCATACCGCGACCAGCCATCAACTCTTTCGAGGCGGTCCCACACTACGCGTTTTTGTGTGTGAAGCTCCCGGGGCCGGAGGGTGTTATCACCGTCTTCGGCGATCAGGACCTCGCCAGACGTCTTTGAGGTCGGCAACCGAGTTCCACATCGCCGGCACGCCTCTCGACACGCCGACGATGGGCCCTCTGCCCGGTGGACGCCAAGCCTCGCCCGAGGGCGGAGTCAAGAAGGTGCCGCTCAGCGGAGGGACGGTTTGTGTCCATCGGTGAGGGCTCCCGGGTCGAACGGGATGCGCCGAGTGCTTGAACAACGTTGACATTTTCGCATGGTCCCCGGAGGACATCAAGGGCGTAGACCGAGCGGTAATCGAGTATCGCTTGGCGGTCCGCCCCGATGCCAAGCCGGTCAAGCAAAGGCTTCGCGATGTCGATGGACCGCAGCAGCGGCCCAAAACAGAGGTGGCGAAGCTTCTTGGCCGGGGTCATCCGCGAGGTCCACCATCCGAGTGGCTCGCTAACCCGGTACTAGTCAAAAGGCGGCGGGGCTGGCGTATGTGCATCGACTTCACAGCGCTAAACAAGGCGTGCCCAAGGACAATTACCCTTGCCGCATCGATCACCGGTCGACGCCACGGCTGAGTGCGAACTAATGAGTTTCGGGCGTCTATTCCGCTACCACCGGTATACATGGCGAAGATGACGAGGAGAAGACCAGCCATCACACCACTTGGGACGCTACGCCGTCGGGATGCCCTTTGGCTTGAAGAACGCAGCGCTACCTTTACCCGCCTCGTCGCTATTGCCCCGCCGCCACTCGGGAGGAACGTCGAAGCTTTCGCCGATGACGTGGTGGTCAAAACCCGGCAGCTTGCTCTGCATGGCCGGGACCTCCAGGAGACCTTCGACAACCTCCGAAAGGTGGGCATCAAGCTCAACCCCGACAAATGTGTCTTCGGGGTGCAGGCGGGTAAACTCCTAGGTTTCCTCGTGTCCGGACGGGGAATCCAGGTGAACCCCGACAAAGTAGACGCCATCCTGGGTATGGAGCCGCCCAAGACAACGAGGAGGTCCAGAGGTCGGCGGGCCACATGGCGACACTAAGCCGCTTCCTATCCGTAGCGCGGGGCGGGCCTGCCATTCTTCAAGACACTCCGCGGGTGCGATGGATTTCGTTGGTACGGCGATTGCGCGAAGTGTTGGTGATATGCCCTAGAAGCAACATGGAGATGTTGAATATATCACATACTATGTTTATGATACATTGCTTTGTTCCTTGAAATAGACATTATCATTATTGATCAATGAGTATGTGACTTATTCATGAGACTCTTAATGCCAAAATGTTGCTATTTCTAAATGATCCCTGATCATATATCATATGAGGAACAAATATGATTCAAAGATCAGCATATGTATTGATTGATGATCATGTCTCATGGATCATGGTATGGAGATACCAAATCAATAATATGGACATGTGTTAGTGAACATATGTTGGATAGACCCGCCATGAGACACTGCAGATTCCATGTGTCATTAGTTGGTCTCAAGTAGTGTTTATGTAGAATCCTTAGACTTGAGATCATCATGGTTCCCAATATGCGTAGTAGCCTATTTTGGGACTACTAACCACTACTCCGTGAATCGGGTAGTCATAAAAGTAGTCTTCGGGTTTGCTATGAAACATGTAGTGGGATGTGAATGATCAAGATAGAATTTGCCCTCCTTATGGGAGAGATATCTCCGGCCTCGATGTAATGGATTATGAAAGTGCATGGCCATGCCAATGTGATTGAGGAGTCAATCACAAGTTTATAATCTATCACGTAATCGAGAGAGTGATTGAGCTATTAAGAGGATGACACAGTCTCGCCTTGAGCTTAATCTATATCGTGAGGCAAAGGGATTCGTACATGAGAACATTACAGTTCACTGATATGATCTTTACGTATACTTTGGGGTTAATATGTCTTGCTAGAGGCCGCTATTAACAGGTGACTGGAAAGGTGTTTCCGGTTGCGACCAAGTATATGTGAACCTCTGGTCGCACACTTAACGGGTTGGAACACTAATTCGAATGTGATTCGGATGTGGGCTCAATTCGGATAGAGATCCGGATAGACTCCTATTGGGCCTCGGTCCACGAGGCCCAAGTGAGGAGGTCTATATATTTGGAGGCGGGGCCGAGGATGTACGCTCGCTCCTCCCGAGCAAAACCCTAGCCGCCACCTCCCGAGCCAAACCCTAGCCGCTCGCGAGTCTTTGGTACACTCGCGATCGGCGCCCACCCGGACGTGTGGATACCGGTGGAGGCGCTGCTCGTTCGGCGTTGATCGGCATCAACAAACTACGATTGATCTGCTCGTGGTGTGGTTGATCGCGTGGAGGAGACGATCCGTTGGACGATCGGCTACTTCCACTACTACCTCGACGCGTGGTTGGATCGGCTTCTCCAACTCTTCTTCACGCACAAGCGCGTCTAGTGGTAACGATCTATGATCCCTCCTTAGCATGATGTCCCGGTGTGCGCGGTAGAAATTTTTATTTTCGCTATCGTAGCCTCGCGCGTTCCTTCACGAAGGCCTTCAACGAGCTCAAGGAGCACTGGCAAGCCTCCCACTGTCGCCCAGCACTGCAGGCTCCCCTCTGCTCTATCGCGCCACATCACCACCGCGGTCGGCCGTCCTCGTCTTAGAGGAAGGCGCCAGCAAGGCTGCGTATACTTTGTCTCTGAAGCCTCCAAGGCTCCAAGACAAGATACACGGAGCTTGAGAAGCTCGCCACGCGCTGGTCATGGCCTCCAGAAACTTCAAGACTTACTGCTCACCCGACATGGTGCCTTCCTCATTCCCCCTGGCAGAGATGTTACACAATAAGGAGTCCACGGGGCGCATCGGCAAATGGGCTGCTGAGCTCGCTCCCTTCTCCTTGACATATGCCTCACGACGGCAATCAAATCCCAAGTCCTTGCGGATTTTCTCGCCGAATGGACCTCGCCGGCCCAGCCCGTCCAGACGCACGATGACCCCGTCTGGACGCTCACCATCGACGGAGCCTACGGCGTTGCGGGCGCGGGCGTAGGTGCGGTGATCGTCACGCCCGAAGGACAACGCTTTCTATACTCGGCGCGCCTTGCCTTCCCCGCTACCAACAACACGGCTGAGTACGAGGCGCTGCTCTTTGGCCTGACGAAGCTCAAGGCAGTCGGCGCGAGATGGGTGCTAGTCCGCACCGACTCGCGCTTGGTGGCTGGTCATGTGGACAAGTCATATCAAGCCAAGGACCCTGAGTTGGCCAAGTACCTCGCGGCTGTGAGAGCGAGGGAAAGGCACTTTTTGGGCGTTACCGTCAAGGCCATCCCCCGCGCGGAGAACAAGCAGGCCGACGCCCTCGCTAAGGCGGCCAGCCAGCAACTGCCCCCCCTTGATGGGGCGTTTTATGAAATATTATTGCAAGCGGCCATCACGCAGGACAACCGGGACGCGGCACTTGTCCATCACATCGACCGGCCAGGTGACTGGCGCGAGCCCATCTTCAATTTTTTGCAAGCCATCGCCGAGCCGGAGAACCCCGCCGAGCTTCAGCGTTTGCAGCACCGCGCAAGATCCTTCCAGGTGTTCGAAGGGAGACTCTACAAGAGAGGGGTTTGCGCACCGCTCCTGCACTGCCTCTCGACTGAGGGGGGAAAAGAGCTCCTTGCGGAGATCCACGCGGGCGCGTGCGGGTCCCACCTGGCACCGAGGTCGTTAGTCGGCAAGGCGTTCAGGCAAGGCTTCTACAGGCCAACTGCGATCACCGACGCCCAGGACCTCGTCCGTCGGTGCCAAGGGTGCCAGTGGATGGCACGCATCGTCCGCAGGCCCCCGACGAGCCTCAACCCCATTCCTCCGGTGTGGCCACCGCACGCTGGGCGTCGACATAGTAGGACCACCGCCCGAGCTCCGTGGGACTGCGCGTTCGTGGTAGTCGTGGCCGAGTATTTCTTCAGATGGCCGGAAGCGGTCGCCCTGGCTAAAGTAACCTCTGCGGCCGTACAGCGCTTCCTCTGGCAAAACATCATATGTCGCTTCGGCGTGCCCCGGGAGCTCACGGTCGACAACGCCTGCAGTTCGATGCCACCCTTTTCAAAGAATATTGTGGCAGCATGGGCATCACCCTTCGATTCGCCTCGGTAGGGCATCCCCAGTCTAACGGGGCGGTCGAACGGGCGAATGGCGCCATCTCTGCCGCCATCAAAAAGCGCCTGGTCGGGTTGCCGAAGGGCAAGTGGCCAAGCGAGCTTCACAATGTTCTTTGGTCGCTTCGCACAACGGTAACGCGTTCAACGGGATTCACGCCGTTCAAACTCCTTTTCGGCAACGAAGCAGTGACGCTAGAGGAAATCAAGGCCGGCTCGCGGAGGGTCATCATCCAAGCACCCGAAGAGGGGCGCCGTGTGTCCTTGGACCTCCTCGACAGGCTACGAGCAGATGCAGCCCACCATGTCGAGAAGTATGCGCGCGGACAATGCGTGCTCGGACCGCCTATATGCCCGTGGGGATTCAAGCACGGGATCTTGTTCTCGAGTGGTGCTCCAGCGAGACCGCCGCAAGCTAGAGTCCGTGGAAGGCCCGTACATCGTAATGAAGCATTGCCGGCGGGGCGTACCGCCTCGCCACGCTCGAAGGACAAGCCGTCCGGCACACATGGAATGCGGACAGGTTGCGGCGATACTACGCCTAGAAGCAGGACGACAAGCGTAGAGCCACCAGCCCCTTGTTGTACAATGCTCGCCCGCGCAAACGGGAGTTCAATAAAGATTTTTGTTCCCAGAGCATTGTCTGTCCGCGCTACGCAGAACAAAGTCCACGGACTCTAAATAAGACGTAGCGTCGAGGTCCGCCTCCTCACGCGCGAGTCTCCGAACTATAAAGGAAGTCGTAGCGTCGAGGTTCACCTCCTCACGCGCCAGTCTGCGGACTCTAAATAAGACGTAGCGTCGAGGTCCGCCTCCGCACGCGCGAGTCTCCGGACTATAAAGGAAGTCGTAGCGTCGAGGTTCACCTCCGCACGCGCCAGTCTGCGGACTCTAAATAAGACGTAGCGTCGAGGTTCCCCTCCGCACGCGCGAAGTCTCCGAACTATAAAGGAAGTCGAAGCGCCGAGGTCACGCCTCATGGACGCACGCCCCATCAGGACTCTAAATAAGACGTCGAGGTCGCCTCGCGCGCAGTCTCCGGACTATAAAGGAAGTCGAAGCGCCGAGGTTCGCCTCGCACGCGCCACCCACTGACTCTAAATAAGACGCAATGGGGGGATGCCCTCGCGCGCACCAGTCTACGGACTCTAAATGAACTCGTAGCGTCGAGGTTCACCTCCGCACGCGCCAGTCCACGGACTCTAAATAAGACGTAGCGCCGAGGTCCGCCGCACGCCGCGAGTCTCCTGACTATAAAGGAAGTCGAAGGCGCCGAGGTTCACCTGCACGCGCCGATCATGGACTCTAAATAAGACGAAGCGCCGAGGTCCGCCTCGCACGCGCGAGTCTCCGACTATAAAGGAAGTCGAGCGCCGAGGTTCACCTCGCACGCGCCACCACGGACTCTAAATAAGACGTAGCGTCGAGGTCCGCCTCCGCACGCGCGAGTCTCCGGACTATAAAGGAAGTCGTAGCGTCGAGGTTCGCCTCCGCACGCGCCAGTCTACGGACTTTAAACACGACATAGTGGGGAACGCCCTCGCGCCTGCTAAAAGGCGGAGGTCTTCCCCTCGCACTCGGCGGCAGGTAACACCAAGAATAAAGTGCTACTTGGTTTCATTGCAAAAGCAAGGGGGGTTACATGGTTACAAGCATGAGAACCAATACATCATCCCCCCGCCCTACCCGACCAACAGCTCAGTCTTGGCGCGGTGCGGACAAACCCGTGCCGACGTCGTCGTGGTGTTGGACGACTCCTTCGAGCCACCGAAGGAGATCCCCCTCCCCATGCAGCGCTCGCTGCACGGCGACCCTCCGCATCTTCCCGGCGGCCCCGCATCCGTTGGTGGAAGTTCTGCGAGCTAGGCCCGATGGAGCGAATGGCGTCCGAGCATAACTTTGTGGTCGGCCGGGAAGATCCAGTTGAGGATTCGCCAGCTCATGGGTATGTCTACACCCACGAGTGTGAAGCATGGCGAGGGCGAAGCACGCACCAAGATAGCCGCAGTGCTCGCCAAAGGTTCTGGCGCCATGAAGGGCAATGCCCGCCCCCTCCTCGATCAACCCGAGCGTCTCTGACAGGTCCTCCGGCCCGTGCATAGTGTCCAGCACTCTGACGCACAGGTCTCGGAGGGCCTGGTTCAGAGACTCCATGGCCCGCCACGTTGACGTGGATGCATTTTCCAAGACGCGGCTATTCCCTGCAGCAGACTCCGCCAGCTGGGCTTTCTCCCCTTCTAGGACGGCGATCTGCTGCAGGAAGGCGGCGCGCTCCTCAGCCACGGCGCACTTGGCTTCCGTGGCCTCGAGTTGCACGGCTGCCATGGCGCCCTCCAGCGCGCGAAGTGTTGGTGATATGCCCTAGAGGCAACATGGAGATGTTGAATATATCACATACTATGTTTATGATACATTGCTTTGTTCCTTGAAATAGACATTATCATTATTGATCAATGAATATGTGACTTATTCATGAGACTCTTAATGCCAAAATGTTGCTATTTCTAAATGATCCCTGATCATATATCATATGAGGAACAAATATGATTCAAAGATCAGCATATGTATTGATTGATGATCATGTCTCATGGATCATGGTATGGAGATACCAAATCAATAATATGGACATGTGTTAGTGAACATATGTTGGATAGACCCGCCATGAGACACTGCAGAGATTCCATGTGTCATTAGTTGGTCTCAAGTAGTGTTTATGTAGAATCCTTAGACTTGAGATCATCATGGTTCCCAACATGCGTAGTAGCCTATTTTGGGACTACTAACCACTACTCCGTGAATCGGGTAGTCATAAAAGTAGTCTTCGGGTTTGCTATGAAACATGTAGTGGGATGTGAATGATCAAGATAGAATTTGCCCCTCCTTATGGGAGAGATATCTCCGGGCCTCGATGTAATGGATTATGAAAGTGCATGGCCATGCCAATGTGATTGAGGAGTCAATCACAAGTTTATAATTCATCACGGAATCGAGAGAGTGATTGAGCTATTAAGAGGATGACACAGTCTCGCCTTGAGCTTAATCTATATCGTGAGGCAAAGGGATTCGTACATGAGAACATTACAGTTCAAATGATTTGATCTTTACGTATACTTTGGGGTTAATATGTCTTGCTAGAGGCCGCTATTAACAGGGTGACCGGAAAGGTGTTTCGGTCGCGACCAAGTATACGTGAACCTCTGGTCGCACATTTAACGGGTTGGAACACTAATTCGAATGTGATTCGGATGTGGGCTCAATTCGGATAGAGATCCGGATAGACTCCTATTGGGCCTCGGTCCACGAGGCCCAAGTGAGGAGGTCTATATATTTGGAGGCGGGGCCGAGGATGTACGCCTGTTCCTCCCGAGCAAAACCCTAGCCGCCACCTCCCGAGCCAAACCCTAGCCGCCGCGAGTGCCGGTACACTCGCGATCGGCGTTCCAGCCCGGGCGTGTGGATACCGGTGGAGACGCCGCTCGTTGCGGCGTTGATCGGCATCAACAAACTACGATTGGATCTGCTCGTGGTGTGGTTGATCGCGTGGAGGAGACGATCCGCTCGGGACGATCGGCTACTTCCACTACTACCTCGACGCGCGTGGTTGGATCGGCTTCTCCAACTCTTCTTCATTGCTGCTGCGCGTCTAGTGGTAACGATCTATGATCCTCTTTAGCATGATGTCTTGGTGTGCGCGGTAGAAATTTTTATTTTCTGCTATCGTAGCCTACGCGCGTTCCTTCACGAAGCTCTTCATTCTTCGCCGTGAGAGCATTGTTTGCTTCGCGAAGGCTGGCTTCCAGAACCCTCCGCTCCCGAACACGGGCCTCGTCAAAGGCCCGGCTGAGGCAAGCGCCCGGCAAAAACAACAAGTCAACCGCGCCAACAAGCCTTACAAGCTGAAGCGCACATATTTACCCTCATCTCGGAGGCCTGCAGCGCGAGCGCTAGGAGTTCCCCCTCGCACGACGACAACATCTCTCGGTCAAGGCCGTTGTCGGCACCCTCTGCGGCTGCGGTGAGGACGCGAAGTGTCTCCAGGCGAGGGAGGAAGTCCGAGCAAGCGAGCCCCCGCCCCAACGCGCCAGTATTTACCGAGGCGCGCCACATCAACGACAACGGACATCTGCGGGGCACCTGCACAGGCTTTGGACTTCGCGCACACCTCCGTTGCTCGATCGCCGCCACGTCCGAGACTTCGCCTCGCCCGATGTTGGCGAATGAGCGAGCAGATCGGAGAGAGTCTCGCGAAGTCATGTGAAGAGAGGACTCACGCCTACCTCCCGCGCCTCTCGTCGCGGTAGGAAGTGGCGCCGATTCGATCGCCAAGTGGGGCGCGGCGCCTCGGTGGTCGGCGAGAGGTCTTCTCGCGCGCCGACGCCGTAATCCCGCGACAAGGCCCTGTAACGGCGTATCGACCCCTCGCTGGCGGCGGGGACTGCGTCCGAGGGCGTTTCACCTGCGGCGGCACAAGCGAGTCTTCCGCGGCAACACCAGCTACGATTCCCGTCGCCCCCACGGTTTCCTCCGTAGGGGGCGCGCCCGCGCCGGTCGCTGCGGTTGATAACGCACCATCAACCGTGGTTTTCTCACCGGGAACGGTGCTCCCCCCTGGGTTGGCGAGTTCCAGCTCGACGATGGCCGCGAGCACGGGTTCGTTGGCGTCGGCAGAGGGTGCCGGGGGACTCGAGGCGGCGCGCTCCTCCGAAGCAGTGTGGCCGGGCCCACCACCGGTCGCATGCCCTGTCTCAGCTGTGTTAGCCGCAGAGGGGCCTGCGGGGTCGCATACGGCAGCCAGGGAGCGGGCCCGGCGTCGCGAAGATAACACCCCCGCAGGGCTATCACCGTCCTGAGCGCCCGAAGTCCCGGCGAAGCTCCCGCACATCGCGCTCGCAACGCGATAATGCCCAGAGCCTCGCATGTGCGGTTTACCCACCCTTGCTTAGCCGCCTTAACTGCGGCCTCGCAAGCCTGGTGCTCCTTAAGTGTGTACGGGCCGAGAAGCGCCGCAACCGCGCACTCCGCGTCTTCTAGCCGAGGCACTGCGCAGAAGATCACGTCAGTCAGGCGGAGACCAAACAGATACAATGGCGCGCGTACAACGTGCTGGGCGACTTACAAGGAGCGGAAGGTGGAAGCAGGCGAGATACGGATGGGCTGAACCCGTCCTCGCGGGGGCCGTCCTGTCCAACATACTTCCCCCGGGAGGAGAGTGGCGCCACCCCATACATTGTGAACTCCTCGGCTAGGTCGCGCAGGCTCATTCGACGGGCGACACCGACAAGACTCTGTAGCCTTTGCGTGTCGTCAATCTCCGCCTTCAGACTCGGCGTACTGTTAAGCGAGATTGGCCCACCTCGGCATTGCATTCCGCTCTTGTCGGTCACGGTGTAGTAGAACCACTGCCGAGTCCAGCCGGACTCCCATTGCCTCGGCGAGGCTGGCGCGGGGAACAACGTCGCGCATGACACCCGGAGCACGAAGTCCACACCGCCGAAGTTGGACACCGCCCCGTCAACTTTTCTGGGTCGACAGCGTGCGTCGTGCAGTGTGGCGAATAAGCTCGCGCTGGGACGCCGCCCCTCTGTCCGCATCGCCCACGTGAAGACAGCTAGGCGGAGTATTGCGTGGGGCGTCAATTGGGCTAGCTCCAACTTGTAGGCACGCAGGACTTCGCCCATGAACAACGTGGAGGGCATTCGAAGGCCGGCGTCGAAGAACGCGACAAAAACAATCGCCTCCATGGCCCGGGGCTTCGGCTCCGCCTCGTCCCAACGGGGTAGGCGAGCCCCATCGCGATCCGCGATCTTCCCCTCCTCCACGAGTCGCTGCAGCATCCCTTCGGTCATGCGGCTCCTCCCCAACACACGGGAACAGCAGCCTCCCGAGTGCTCCATGGCGTCCCACCACTTGTTGGCGCGCGAGCTCCCCCGCGGCACCAGCTCGTACCCCCGGGAAGAATGGGACACCTCGCCCTGGCTAGGCAAGCAACTGCTGCGGGGAGGGTGGGTGGCGTCGTCATGGCTAGCCATCGCTCTTCGCGACCAGGGAGAAAGAAGCAGGGAAAGGAGCAACTGGCGTTACAGTTAGCACGGGCGGAAGCAAAGCGGCAGATCACAAAAAAAACAAGGGTGCTTCCATCTCAACGCTGGCAACTTATAAAGGCCGCTCGCCTCTCATGTGGCTCGAAGCGCAGACAGATCAAACTTGCAGCGATTCGGCTGCCCACGATTTGGAAAGAAGAACCGCTGGGGCTTAGAGGGCCGTGCCCGGTAGGTGTCCAAACAACGCACAACGCCTCCACGCCCTCAACACGCGTCCAACTTCCCTGGGGAAGAGGCGAACGGCCGCGGTCACGCAACCGCTCACATCCCACGACGCACCAGTCGCGAGTCGCCGCGTGTCCCACACACAGGATGGTAGACTGCACGACGCGATAGCCTGACCTCTGCCAGGCCAGGTGTCGGCGTGATTCCAGCCGCCATTAAAAGCGTACTACTAGACTGCAAGGCCACAACAGCCTCCAATCTTAGCGCGGGCGGGCGCGCGCGTCTCGCGACTGGCGCCACCTCGCCGCCACCCGCTCGAGGGTAGGGGCGGAGCGCGCGCTCGGCTTTGACTTAGCGCCCGGCCTCGCGCCACCCGCTCGAGGGGTAGGGGACGGGCGCGCGCGCGCCTCGCCGACTCAGCGCCACCTCGCGCCACCCGCTCGAAGGGTAGGGGATGGAGCGCGCGCTCGGCCCGACTCAGCGCCACCTCGCGCCACCCGTTCGAAGGGTAGGGGACGGAGCGCGCGCCTCTACTCCGACTCAGGCGCCAGCCTCCGCTGCCACCCGTTCGAAGGGTAGGGGACGGAGCGCGCGCGTCTACTTCGACTAGGCGCCAGTCTCCGCTGCCACCCGTTCGAAGCGTAGGGGACGGAGCGCGCGTGCGTCGCGCCTCCGCTGTACTGCAACATCACCTTCCATCCCACACCTCGAGCTCCCCAACCGCAAGTTTGGAGAAATTCACAGGCCGCAGGGGATGGAGGGGGCCAAAGGACTCGGCGACATGGCTTCGGCCCTGTGAAGCTCTTCACCATGAGAGGCTCCTGTTGTAGGGGTGGCCCCCACCTAAGCCAACAGGCCTGTTAGGAGGTTATAAGAACTAGAGTAACATGTGTAATGACTCAAATGCCCCTAAGGGGGATGTACGGATGTAAGGGCATAATTGTAAAAGTATACTCCATATGAATATATATATCAGGATGAGGGGGAGGGTGAGGCAGAACACTCCCACCTCTCCACTACCATCTCTCTCTGTTTGGTCAGTAACCACAACACCCCTCTATTGCCATATCGGTCCTACAATGAGAAGATTTAAAAGGGAAGTCAAAGAGTAACTGCAGCTTTCTAGGGCAGAGCCACACCCCGAGCAAGGTAGGCTTCAGTCCGAGGTGTGGAAAAATATCTAATGTACAGGTCGGGTAAATTCAGTCCAACCTAGGTAGTATTTTCATGATTCAGCCCAGATTACCTAGATCATTCTACCACTGAGCCCAGGGCATAACTAAATCCTGTCTCCGCCACTAAACTACCCATTATGAGCTTAGAACTATCGAATAATTAGCATATCAAATTCTCAATTACAACCATGGAACTGAAATAGAGCTGCAAAAGATGCCACATTTTCACTTGTTCCATAAAAAAATGCATACTTCTTGTTCCAATTCAGAAAAGCATTTTCCTTCATAAAAATGAGAGCCCGATTCATGAATCTCTGCTAGGGACCAGCCCCGTTGCACGATTTTTCCTCTTTCGGCGAAAGAAAAGTTACAAAAATTCAGTGATCCGTACATCAAGGACGCCACTTACCTGTGTTTTCTTTTATCAAATGCAGAACTAGCTGGAACTCAACTGATCTTTAGATGCGCACTTCGGCCATCAACAAGCGACTTTTTGCGATGCTTGGCTGATTTTGGTTAAGTGCCCTTAAGGTCTAACGCAAAGCCAAGAATCTTTGTGACCTTTGGTGTCATTGAAACATACGGCCTCTGCAGGCCTGATGCTTCAGAAAAGGAGGGGCTCGAAGTGTAGGTACGCAAGCGCAATTACGCATGATATTGGCCATGCATCAGAAACCATGAGACATAAGAGGAAGTTGCTGCCTGGGGCTACCAGTACGGCAAGATGCCACTTCTACATGCTGCGAGTTTCAAGGGAACACCCGATACCGGTAAGAGTCCGACATTTTTCGGTAACCTGTTTTCGAATGCTTGGTGAGAGAGAAAAATATATATGTTCTAGGCGCCTCTGTTAAGTTGCATGCATGGACCGATTATACCTAGAAGTTTAGCTGTTAGGGTTTGTGCGTTATGCTCGCTGTGTAGCAACTCTCACACACTAAGGTTTGGTCAAGCCTAAAATGTAGGTTAATTGCATATTGCGCTATCAAACTGCGGCGTAGACTGGTCACAGCTAGCATCGCAGGGAAATATATAGTTCAAGGCGTGTCAAGGGCGCAAGTGCAGTTCTATATGTCGTTTCTCCAACACCACAACACCAAATTATTTGTTCACAGTAGATAGATTATTTTGGTAGGCCTAGAACTTTGGTGTAAGGACATAGTAACCTTGCAAGCACACCCTATATAAGCCTATACACATAAGAATTCACAAACGAACCTTTAAAATAAACATCTACATAAATATAAAAAAAGGTTAGAAAAGACATCTAATTCAATTTGAGGGCCCTCACCAAAACAATCACTCCAAGGGCTAGAAATTCGGAGTTTCCAACAATAATCAATAATAAAGAAAATAAATCTTACAAATTCTCTCATTAATCATATGTAGATATTATAGCTGTTACGATTGTACAACAAATTATTATTACATCTATAGTTTCAAATCATAGATATGTATAGCAAAATAAAACTATAAGTTTAAATCTAGCCGTACATAGTTTATGCGGACAGTTCGGCTAGTTTTATGTAAACAAACTTCACATTTTTGTACATAACTAGCAGAATGCCCGTGTGTTGCTACAGATTTAAAAACTTTTAGAACATATTTGTATGTATATTATAGAAATTTTAACACCCTGAGTTTTAGAACATGTAGTATGACAAATTTTAAAAATCCGTAGCAACGCACGAGCATTCAGCTAGTAATAACAATAAAGAAAAGTAACAATAGGATAACTACTCTTCTAGGATTCACCAAAATTCACTGATCCTTTGGAACAATAATGATAAGTAACAATAGGATAACTACTCTTCTAGGATTCGTAACATATATACCAAGATGTTTACCAAACTTTTAGAACATGTTGGATTGAATCACACAACCTTCTTTCTTCCTCCAACTCTTACCATTTAACAGGGATTACACGGCTAAAATAAGCCTCATGCGCACACACACAACCTCCACGTACCCACTAACTCCACTAACTTGGGCCTACTCTCATGCCTTCTGGAATCACCCCACGATCCGCACGAGTCCGCTTCTGACGGCTAAGACCGCTTCTCACGACCGCTTCACATTGCTATGATCACTTCACACGACCACCCATGTCTTCCGACTACCCTCGTACCCAGATGCTCCGATTGAGTACCAACTAAGACCACTGCTGTTGTTACGACCACTATAGCTTCTACGACTTATGACTATGGTGTCCTACGACCATGGTGCCTTACAACCAGAGTGCCTTACGACCACAGTGCCTTACAACCATAGTGCCTTACGACCACGAATGCCTTATGACCATGGCCGCTTCGACCACGGTTGCCTTATGACCATGTTGTCATGACCACGTCCAAGCACCGACTGGGTTCTCAAACTTTCGTCTGTTGCTTCGACCATGGCACATCATCTCGATGCTACGACCACGGTACATAAGCCTCATGTGCACACACCTCCATGCACCTACTAACTCTACTAACTTGGGCCTATTCTCATGCCTCCTGAAATCACTCCACGATTCACACGAGACCGCTTCTCATGGCTATGACCGATTCACACGGCTATGATCACTTCACACGACTACCCACGTCTTCCGACTTCCCTCGTACCTGGATGCTCCAACTGCTACAGTGTTCTTCAGAGTACCGACTATGATCACTGTAGCTGCTACAACCACTACAGCTTCTACGACTTACGACAATGGTGTCCTACGACCACGGCTGCCTTACGACCATAGAGCCTTACGAACACGGATGCCTTACGACCATGGCTACTTCGATCACGGCTGCCATATGACCACATTGCCACTATCACGTCCGAGCACCGACCGGGTTCTCAAACTTCCGACTGTTGCTTCGACCATGACGCATCATCTCGATGCTACGACAATGGTACATAAGCCTCATGCGCACACACACAGGACCTTCACACACCCACTAATTTCACTAACTTAGGTCTATTCTCATGCCTCCTGGAACCACTCCATGATCTGCACAAGATTGCTTCTCACGGCTACGACCGCTTCACATGGCTATGATCACTTCACATGACCACCCATGTCTTCTGACTTCCCTCACATCTAGATGCTCCGACTGAGTACCGTCTACGACCATTGTAGCTACTACGACCACTACAGCTTCTACGACTTACGACAATGGTGTCTTACGACCATGGCTACCTTACGACCATGGCTGCCTTACGACCACAGATGCCTTATGACCATGACCGCTTTGATCACGGTTGCCTTATGACCACGTTGCCACTATCATGTCTGAGCACCGACCGGGTTCTCAAACTTCCGACTGCTACTTCAACCATGGCACATCATCTCAATGCTATGACCACAGTACATAAGCCTCATGTGCGCACACAACCTCTATGCACCCACTAACTCCACTAACATGGGCTTATTCTCACGCCTCCTGGAATCAATCCACGATCCACACAAATCCACTTCTCACGGCTACGACCATTTCACACGCTATGATCGCTTCACATGATCACCCATGTCTTCTGACTTCCCGCATACTCGGATGCTTCAATTGAGTACCTAATACAACCACTGCGGCTGCTACGACCACTACAACTTCTATGACTTACAACAATGGTGTCCTACGACCACAGTTGCCTTACGACCATGGCTTCCTTACTGTTTGATGCAAGAAATCTCTCACGGATTTCTTGCCCGGGGGTATAAGGTGTGGGAGAGCCAGTGTACTAAAGTATACAAAATAAATGAACACAACAAAAGATAGGGAAAACATGTATTTATTTATTCATTTGAGAAGAACAAAATTACAAGTTCCCTTTATATATATGCGCTTCGTAGCTTGCTTTGTGTAGCATATCTGACATAGACGATGTGGTGTCCTGGTTCCCGAGGCCTCAGAAGGCTCCCAGTTAACTACATCCATAGGGAAACCCACAGAATACCTTTGATTAAGCTGCGCATTGGTCATCGTCTTCAGTCTTCGTTTTATGTTCTCCATGCAAGGGATGAATGGTTAATGAAGGTGTGGGCGTTGGCATTATCCATAGCCTCATCAATCTATGGGGCCATTGATAGCGTGGTCATCACATTGACCGTGCCCACCCGTGCCATTCGACCACGTCAATATCGAATGAACACAATTGAAGTGATTTGAAGTATGCATGATTAACGTCTAGCATGACCAATCTGACAATAATGGCAGTAAGATTCGGTGTCGAGGACATATCAGTAGTCAAAGATCACATGGTCGAAATCATCGGATGTCACACGTGGTCGAATGTCATCATTGTCAGAACTCATAGAGGAATACCTGTGGTCAAAATCCAACAGAAGAAAGCCCATGGTCGAAATCCATCGTGATCGAAGCTCACTAGGAGCACTTTGTGGTCGAAAGTCACTATGGTCGAACTCATAGGAAGATGCCCGTGGTTGACAGTCACAGTAGTCAAAAGCCATCGAAAGATATTCGCGGTCGAAATCCACTGTGGTCGAACTCATCGAAGGATGTTCGTGGTCGATAGTCACAATAGTCGAAACCCATCGAAAGATGTCCATGGTCGAAATCCACCATGGTCGAAGCACATTGGAAGACGTCCGTGGTCAAAATCCACCATAGTCGAAATCCATTGGAAGATGCCCATGTACGAAATCCACTGTGGTCGAGACCCATCGGAAGATGTCCTTGGTCAAAATCAACCATGGTTGAAACCCACCAAAACATGTCCGTGTTCGATAGCCGCCGTGGTCGAAACCCATCGGAAGATGTCCGTGGTCGACAGTCACAGTAGTCATCCAACGTACTCATAAAAGTACCATGCATATTGGTCATAGGACATACTCGTTGGAGTACTGTAGCACATGGTCATAGGACATGCTCATAAAAGTACTATAGCGCAGAGGATGATCATCACCATATCACTGTGGTCGTAAAAGTGTTGTGGCACCATGGTCGAACATCATGGTATCACCACGGTCATGGGGCATACTCATAAAAGTACTATAGCACACTGAGTCGAACAGGTCACCTATGAAGCCTGGTCGTATGGGAGTACTCATTGGACTACTGACGCATCATGATTGGAGATCTTCAGCTGAAGAAGTATGCGTACAACGGACAGTTGGCAGAGCTTGGGCACCCTAGGTGGTCGATGCTGCTCAGATACAATGAGTGATTGAACACACTTGACTTCGGCAAGTGGTTGTATGTGTTTTTCTTCGAGGAGCAATCGGAGGCATTCGGCTTTGATGAGCAATCGAAGGAGTTCAGCTTTGACGAGCGGTCAAAAACGCCTACCTTTGAGGGGCAATCAGAGGCACTTGACTTTGGCAAGCAGTCAAAGTACGCATCTTTGAGGAGTGATCAGAGAGTCCATCTTCAAAGAGTAGTAAGAGGCTTTCAGCTTCGGTGAGCGGTCGAAGGCGTTCGGCTTCGAGGAGCAGTCGGAAGCATCTGTCTTTGAGGAGCTATCGAAGGGGCTCAACTTCGGCAAGCGGTTAGAGTGCACGTATTTGAGGAGCAATCAGAGTGTTCATCTTCAAAAAGCGGTCGAAGGCATTTGGCTTCGACGACCAGTCGGATGCGTTCGACTTTTACAAACGGTCGGAAGCATCTATCTTCAAGGAGCAATCAGAGGCACTTGACTTCAGCAAGCGTTCGTAGTGCGTGTCTTCGAGGAGCGATCGGAGTGTCCGTCTTCAAGGAGTAGTTGGAGGCATCTTAACTTTGACGAGCGATTAGAGATGTCTGTCTTATGAAGAGATCAGAGGCGCATGACTTTGTGAGTGATCGGAGACATCTACCCACACGAACGATCAGATGCATTCGGTGTTACGGGCGGTCAGAAGGCATGCTCGTAGTAAATGATCAAAGGCACTCGACTTTGTGAGCGGCTAGAGATGCCTGCTCATGAGAAGCGGTCAGAGGCATTTGGCTTCAACGAGTGGTCAAAGTTGTTTGTCTTCGTAAAGAGATCAGAGGCACTTGACTTTACGAGCCATCAGAGATGCCTACCCATAGGAATGATTAGAGGTGTTCGGCGTTGCAGGTAGTTGGAAGGCATGCTCATAGTAAATGATCGGAGGTGCTTGACTTTGTGAGCAGTTAGAGACACCTGCCCATGAGAAGCGGTCAGAGACACTCGAGTGTAGCATCATTCGCCTCACCTTGCAGAGCCATCATCAGATCAAACACACCTAGGGACCAAAAATCTAGTATATGACAGATTGTTGTAGCTGCACGGCTTGGGACTATCGAGCTGCGGGTAAGGGATGAAGCGGTTTTGTGTTTTAAACTTGTGGGATTTGGTAAGTGATCAGTGAACTTGCCAGCATCTTCGTCATGACCACATGCTTTTTGACAACGAACTCCGCAGCACATAAATGATGGTATTGCGAACAGCGATCGTGGGGCTTGGCAATCTTCACTACACACTGCCATCTATCGACATGCAAGATGGCTATATAGTAGAGAAAGCGAAAAGAGGAGATTTACCTTCCAAAGCAAAGTGTGCCATGGCCTTGCCTTCTCCTGAGTTCCTCTGCCTTCTCTTCCTTCCCCCTGAGTTCATTAGGCTCCTGACTTGTCGTTGAGTATTCCATCTATGCTTTCCTCTGTGTTTGTATCTGCCTCTCTATTTCTCCCTCCGTTTCCTCCTATCCCCTTCTCTCCCTCCCTCCTTGGTGAGCGGATGTGCTCGCCCTTTTATAGGTGTGGGCAAGGGTTGTAGGCCTCGTACGTGGCTACCACGTGGTGTCAATCATGCCATTTAAATTGAGATAAGATCCCTGATTGACTATGGATTAGTTACCTTTCAGAACTCTGCTTTCCATATCAAGAGATTCGTTAAGATTTACTTCCATCGGATGGGGATACGGTGCGATCATCTTTCCATTGTGAAAAAAATGCATCCCAAATCAATCTTTTCTTTCCATCTCTAGGCATATGTTTTCGTAAATTGGCCACGCATTTGCAATCAGTCAAGAACATGCAGTCATATGAGGCACAGTGGTGCAACTGATTGAAACGTGGTCGTATGAGGCTCAGTGCCACGGTACTCATGATTGTGATGAGGTGCTGTGGTCAACACATCATAGTTGACAGAATGTGGTTGTAACGGCCAGTTGACACAACGTGGTTGACCCAAGATAAACGAAGAACATACTCGACACCCCATGTGGTCGAAGACATGGTTGCAAAATGTGGTCGTAGTAGGTGCTCAAGCAGGCATGGTCGTAGTACGTGCTCATCTCAACGTGGTCATATCAGACCTTGGAAGTTCATACTCAGATGCTTTCAACCTTGTAGCCATATGAGGTGTAATGCCCTAACTTCAAAATTTTTGTAAAGAAACTCATCAAAAAAAATGCCCCTGCCAAGTTAAGTTTGATGCGCAAAGCGAAATGAACTTGACTTGGTGACACTATTTCGGATAGTCGATCGGGCACCTCATTTATGACAGCCTTAACTCAAACTCTGATAGGAACATGAAGGAGGGCCTCCGAGTTATGGTTGCTGTGGAGGCCGAAACGAAATCGGGTGGAGGAAATTGGTGGAAATTGGGGGCGGAAGCTCGGGGAAAGGTGGGGGATGGTGCTGGGTGATCACGAGATGCGATGGATGACTCAAAAACAGAGGGTGGGATATGGGTGGGAAAACAAAAGTTGACGGCTAGGGTTTGTATGAGAGGTAGCGGAAGCAAGACAACCCGAAACAAAACACGATCTAAACCAGCAACACAACTCGACTAAGGACACAAACTCAACACTACGGACTCTGAAATCAAATTGTGCAAAAGGCTAAATGAGATCTGGGACAGGAAACAACCTATGACTACAAATTTTTTTGTAGGGCTTTTTCTTGGACTCTAGGATGAAACCGAAAACAACAAAGGTAGGGTAAACTCGAACCTGAAGGAACACTTGATAGAAATGGGGTCCTGATCTTCCAACAGGTTCTGGATATGTTCGATTTGGTGGAGGCGCGACACAAATCGATCCGGCTTCTGAACAACACGTTCCGAACCCCGCAATCGTAGCACCACGTCTCCTCAGGTTATCAACCGTTCGTAGCCCGGTTGACCTCGCCAAGAAGGCTAATCCTCTCCTGCGAATCAAAGAACACAAGCAAGAACAAGGAAGAACACAACTGAATTGCAGATGTATTGATTTAGCACTCGAAAGTTGGGGTCTCACAAACCGATGAACGACAAAACTGTTCAAAGACAGAATAATCTAAGCAAAACCCAAACCCTAATGGTGGGGGTGGCAGCTGGATATAGAGGAGTGAGGGGTGTGCAAAACTCCTGGACGCGCCCTAATGGGCTCCAACACGATACAAAGCTGAACGGCCCAAAAGACGGTGGTGCAGCACCCTGACTAATTCTGAATGCCCACTTAGTTCAACGATTCCCATTGACTCAGAAGGAATTTTGACATGGGACTAGATCCATTGGACAAGTCGCCTTCTCAGATTTCCATCCATATGTAGAACATCCAAAACGGAGCTTGGATGCGATCTGGGCGTCTATTTTAGTGCGCCTTGGTCCTGGACTCCGAATTGGGTTCGAAGTCGGCTTGAGTTGGGCGTCCAACATGATTTGACCGCCCTTGCTGGACTTGTGTGCCTCGTGGCCCTTCTCCAAGTACTTCCATGTCCTCTCCATGGTTCCTAATCATAATTAAATCATTAGGTAGCAATCGATTCTCAAATGAACAAAAAGAAGTACTTAGGAACGAGCTCACCTGTAAATTCAATTGTCGGGCGCGAGCTCTAGTGATTGGTCCTTGAATGTCAAGTGGAGGAGTGTTGTGTGTATCCGAAGAAGTGATGTCCACATCAGTTTTTTCCAGAGTGCGACCGCGAGTAAACTTAGTCTCTCGAAATCAGAAGTACCGCCAGTTCAACAGCGGAACTTTTGCTAGGTCGGATGTTCCGAACATCGGAAGTTCCAGCAAATGTGAGCAGAATGTTTTTTTCCAAAGAGCAACCTTTTCAAAACTTAACATCATGGACATCGGAAGTTCCGGGCCTCTATCGGAACTTCCAGAAAACCGGAAATAGCGCATTTTCAATGGCAGAACTACCGCATTTAAGGTGAACGTATGCTTCTGACTCTTTGACATAACCATTCTGAAGCCTCTGCAGAAAAACGGAAGTTCCAGAATTTGTACTACGGAACTTCCGATTTCCCTGAATTTTCAGAGTTAAGTGTTGCAACGGCTAGTTTTGTTTGGTGGGGGTATAAATTCGACCCCACCAGCAGAAGGACATGTTGTTGAACCATCATTTAGCATCCTTGAGTATAGAGCAACCTCTCACACCTCATTTCATCTTTCGTGCATTTAATTGAGGTAGTTGAGTGAATTCAATTGCATTCATCCATAGATTAATCCTCGGCACTTGAGTGTGGTCAAGCACACTATGATTCATTACACTTGGTGTTTACCGACACCTAGACGTCTTGGCGGAAGTGTTCGGTGATTTTCTCAAGAAGGTTGTGAGAAGGCTCGGCAAGATTGTGAAGGTTGGAGCTCGCCTACCCAGAAAGGGTAAGAGCTACCTCTAGTGTTCGAGGTGATTCAGCTTAATTTGTGGAGCCAGTCCGATTTGTTCGGGCTTACCTCAACGTGGACTAGGGAGATCGGCAAGTCTCCGAACACCACGATAAAAAGTGATTGTGACATTTGTGGTTTGCTCTCTTGCACTTCATTTACTTTCAAGCAATTTATTTTCTTAGAATAAATTTGATTGCTTGTATACCTAGAATAGCAAACCTTGACTTAGACTAGAATTATTGTTGCTTTTAGGAAAGTTTATTTGTTCTAGTTGCTATTCGGGGCAAATCAACTTGAATTTAGTTACTACATTGCTTTCTTGTTTTAGGCAAATAGAGTAAGTCATAATTGTTAGCTTAAATTAGAAGAAAGTTTTAAAACCACCTATTCACCCCCCTCTAGTCGGCCTCCTCGATCTTACAAGTGGCATCAGAGCTTGGTCTCTCATTATTAGACTTAAACGTCTAGAGAGAAAAGGATGGCTAGCGAGGGATTTGCTATAGAAAAGGCACCTTTCTTTGATGGCTTGAATTATGCATATTGGAAAATTAGAATGTCTATTTATCTTAAGGTCATGAGTCCAAATATTTGGAAAATTGTAAATGAAGGCTACGTCATGTCTCTTGATCCATTGCACCTAACGGAACAAGACAGGCGTAACGCTCATTTAGATGCCCAAGCCATGAATGCTTTATTTGGGGCTTTAAGTGCGGACGAGTTCAATAGGGTGAGCAACCTTGAAATAGCTCACGCTATTTGGACAACCCTTTCCGAAATTCATGAAGGGATGTCCACGGTTAAAGAAGCAAAATTGCATAGGCTTAGGATCAAATATGAGACATTCACAATGTTGTCCCATGAGGACATCAATGAGATGTACACTCATCTCAACAACATTGTGAATGAACTCAAAGGCCTTGGTACTAACCTTTCCGATGTTGACATTGTAAGGAAAATGCTAAGGGCGTTACTAGAAAAATATGAAATGTTGGTGACTCTTTTCCTCAACTCACTCGAGTTGCCAAGAATGACACTGACGCAACTTTTGGGCAACCTCATCACCAATGAGCTATATAAGAAGGACAAAGAGGAGCTCTTGGAGCAATCCTCTTCCAAAGGTAAGAAAATCACTGCTTTCAAGGCTAAAGCAGTGGTGAGTGAGGAATCCGAAGATGATGAGGAGGATTCCGAAGAGGAGTTGGCCCTTCTAGTGAGAAGGATGAAAAAGTTCATGAGGAGGTGCTCAAACCGAAGCGCAAGTGATGAAAAGGCCAAGAATGGGCGCTCCTACTCCAACAAGCGATATAGCAACATCCGTTGTTACGAATGCGACGAGAAGGGGCACATTGCTTCTCAATGCCCCACCAAGAAAGATGACAAGGAGAAGTCATCAAAGAAGAAGAGCTACAACGGCAAGAAGAAGCTTTTCAAGAAGCTTCACAAAGATGGCAAGAATGAAGCCCACATTGGCGAGTGGGATTCCGAGGAGGAGTATTCCGACTTTGACTCAAGTGAAGACAAGTCTCCCAAGAAGAAGGGGCTCGTTGGGATCGCCATCAAGAAGGTTTCATCACTATTCTCCACTCCTACATGCCTCATGGCTAAAGGAGAGAATGATATATTCCCAAAAAGGTAAGAAACCGGCATACAAGCCCACAAGGTTTGTAAAGGAAAATGGTAAGTATTGAACAAAATGCCGAGAAATAGGACATGAACAATAAAATTGTCCTAAAGGTTAAATCCAATCCATTGGTTTATATGATTCATGTTACATGCTTTAAAAATCTAAAAATGGAAATGTTATTGCTTATTTTATTGGCACCTCGATTTTTGGTGCTAAAAGGAAAGCCATTTGGGTGCCCAAACCTTGGTTACTAACCTCCAAGAACCCAAACAAATTTGGGTACTTAAAAGAACTTGATTTTCTTTTGTAGGTGAACTACGAAACTGGTGGAAGGTTTGGGTGCTTGATAATGGGTGCACTCAACACATGACCGGAGACCGGAAGATGTTCACCACATTCAAAAGCGGGAGCAATGAGAAAATCACCTTTGGGGACAATAGCAAAGGGAAGGTACTTGGTTTGGGTAAAATTGCTATCTCAAATGACTTTTCCATTTCAATTGTATCTTTAGTAGAGACATTGAATTTTAATTAGCTATCCGTTGCTCAATTGTATGATTTAGGCTTAACTTGCCCCGTTCTAAAGAAAATGTAATTATTTCAAAATAAAATGGAAATGAACTTGTTTTCAAAAGTTTTAGATTTGGAAATCTTTATTTAGTAGATTTCTCATCTAATGAATCTTGTTTGAAAACATGTTTAATAGCAAAAACATCTTTGGGATGGTTATGGCATAGGAGGCTAGGTCATGTGGGTATGGTTCAACTCAAAAAACTTTTCAAACATGACTTAGTTGTTGGCTTGAAAGATGTGAAGTTTGAGAAAAATATACTTTGTAGTGCTTGCCAAGCCGGGAAGCAAGTTGCAAACTCTCATCCTTCCAAAAGTATCATGTCAACCTCTAGGCCATTAGACCTCTTACATATGGATTTGTTTGGGCCAACAACCTACAAAAGCATCGGGGGCAATAGCTATTGTTTAGTCATTGTAGATGATTAGATATACAAGGGTATTCTTCTTAAATGACAAAAGCGAAGCCTCCGGCATTTTCAAAATTTTTGCAAAAAGGGCCCAAAATGAATTTGATTTTAAAATAAAGAAAATTAGAAGTAACAATGGTTCCGAGTTCAAAAACACTAAAATTGAAGATTTTTGTGATGAACTTGGAATAAAGCATGAATTTTCCACAACCTACACTCCGAAGCAAAATGGAGTTGTAGAAAGGAAAAATCGAACATTAATTGAAATGACTAGGACAATGCTTGATGAATATAATACTTCTGATAAATTTTGGACAGAAGCTATTAACACCGCTTGTCATGCCATAAATCGCCTTTATTTGCATTGTCTTTTGAAAAAGACTACCTATTAGCTTCTCATTGGAAGAAAACCGAACATATCCTACTTTAGAGTATTTGGTTGCAAATGATATATCTTAAGAAAGGGTGTTCGGCTATCTAAATTTCAAAGTCGATGTGATGAAGGATTTTTTATTAGGCTATTCTTCAAATAGTAAAGCATATAGAGTTTTTAATAAAAATTCGGGTTTAGTAGAAGAGTCTTGTGATGTTCAATTTGATGAAACTAACGGCTCTCAAGAAGAGCAAGAAAATTTGGATGATGTAGGAGATGATGGATTACGCAAAGCAATGGAGAACATGCAAATTGGTGACATTAAGCCAAAAGAAGATCCAATATCACCTACCTCATCAAGACAAGTGGAACCACCAACCTCTTCTACAACGAGCAACGTTCAAGTCATAAAAGATGAAGAAAATGATCAACACCCTACTACCTTCAAGATCCACAATGCAATCGCCAAGGATCATCCAATAGATCAAATATTGGGTGACGTGAGTAAGGGTGTTCAAACTCGCTCTAGAGTAGCTTCATTTTTTGAACATTACTCTTTTGTATCTTCTCTTGAACTAAAATATGTAGATGAAGCTCTAGATGACCCGGATTGGGTCAATGCCAAGCATAAAGAATTAAACAACTTCACTCAAAATAAGGTTTGGACATTGGTGGAAAGACCCAAGGAGCACAATGTGATAGGCACAAAATGGGTCTTCCAGAATAAGCAAGATGAAAATGGAGTTGTGGTAAGAAACAAAGTAAGGTTAGTTGCTCGGGGTTATACTCAAGTTGAGGGCTTATATTATGATGAAACATTTGCACCTGTTGCTAGACTTGAGTCAATTAGAATATTGCTTGCTTTTGCATCTAGCTTTGATATTAAATTATTTCAAATGGATGTCAAAAGTACTTTTCTAAAAGGAACAATCTCCGAACTAGTTTATGTTGAACATCCGGGGTTCAAAGATTCAAAATTTCCTAATCATGTTTATAAACTCTCAAAGGTGCTATATGGTTTAAAACAAGCTCCTAGGGCATGGTATGAGCGCCTTCGAAATTTTCTTGTCTCAAAAGGTTTTAAATTTGGTAAAGTAGATACAACACTATTCACAAAAATCATTGGTGATGATTTCTTTGTGTGCCAAATTTATGTTGATGATATTATATTTGATTCTACTAATCAAGACTTTTGCAAAGAATTTGGTGAGATGATGTCTAGGGAATTTGAGATGTCGATGATAGGAGAACTAAGCTACTTCCTTGGACTTTAAATCAAACAACATAAAGATGGGACGTTTATAAGCCAAACGAAGTATGTGAAAGATCTACTCAAGAAATTTGGGATGGAAGAGGCAAAACCCATCAAGACACCCATGGCAACGAACGGGCATCTTGACCTCAACGAAAGAGGTAAGTCGGTAGATTCAAAACTTTATAGATCCATGATTGGTAGTTTACTTTATCTTACCGTATCTAGGCCCGACATTATGTTTAGCGTTTGCATGTGTGCATGTTTTCAAGCTTCTCCAAAAGATTGCAATCAAATGGCTATAAAGAGGATTCTAAGATATTTAAAATATTCCTCTAGCATAGGGCTTTGGTATCCAAAAGGTGCAAATTTTGAATTAATTGGATATTCAGATTCCGATTATGCGGGTTGCAAAGTGGAAAGAAAAAGCACCTCGAGTAGTTGTCAATTGCTAGGTAGGTCCCTAGTATGTTGGTCTTCCAAGAAACAAAACTCTGTAGCTCTTTCAACCGCCGAAGCCGAATATGTTTCCGCCGGTAGTTGTTCTGCTCAATTACTTTGGATGAGGCAAACCTTGATGGATTATGGAATTAAATTTGAGAAAATGCCTCTCTTGTGTGACAATGATAGTGTCGTCAAGATATCAAATAATCCAGTTTAACACTCAAGAACCAAGCACATAGATATACGTCATCACTTCTTGAGAGATCATGTGAGCAAGGGAGACATTGAAATTAGCCACATCCAAACCGAAGACCAATTAGCGGACATATTCACCAAACCTCTAGATGAAAGCCGCTTTTGCAAATTGAGGAATGAATTTAATGTCATAGATTACTCAAATGTTGCTTGAACTCTTGCCTCATTCAAATTTGCTCATTTGATGTTGTTTTGTGGCATTTTTCATTGAATTATCTCGTTTATTGGACAAAAGTTCATTACTTTCATAAAAACTATGTTCTTAAACTAGTATTAGCATTATTGATGCATAATGATCCTGAATTATCTTATTTGAGTGCAAAACTAGAAATCATTTGCATTATTTTGAGCTCTAAAGATAAAATTTTGAAAAGTTCCAAAAAAATCGAAACTACCACCGGTGTATTCGCGGTACTTCTGATTTTCTAGGGAAATCGGAACTACCAGAGTTATTTTAACGGTACTTCCGATATTCCTGAGAAATCGGAACTTCCGGGGCTTTAAGAGCAGAACTTCCGATTTCTGCGAAATTTAATGCTCAGTCCTATAACAGCCATCTCCCTGCCGTTACACACTTTTCACACTCCTTTTTCCCTCTCTCTCCCTCTCTCTCTCTCTTCACCTCCCAAAAACCGAACTCCCCTCTCTTTTCCCTCACTCTCTCTTAAAGACACTCCGCACTCTCAGATCTTCAAATCCGAGGAGGTTTCTTCGTCTTTGGACATTCTTCTGCACTTCTAGGGTCCATCTCCTTCAACTTCTCAAGGTAAATGAGAACAAGACCCCCTTTTTATCTTACTCTAAGGACCCTAGGGCTAGGTTTTGTTTGTTTGAAAATGCAATGATTTTGCTGTAATTTCTTTGGGCAAATTAGTATATTTGGTGTATAATGATGTTTGCACATCCATACCTTGGATTTAATCCAATAAAAACCCCAAAAATTTAAAGATTAAACTTGCCCTAAAAATGACTCAGAAAAATCAGAACTATCGCTCAAATACCCGGAACTACCAGATTCCCAGAAGTTCCAAAATTTGAATGTCGGAACTACCAGATTTCCAGAAGTTCCGCAGTTTGGCTGTCGGTACTTCTGATTTTTCTGAAACGGCAGCAGTTTCATCTCTTTTCAATTCAAACATCTACTCCTTTTACCCTAGCTCATTCCTTTTGTTCTTAATTCTTGTTAGAACATGCCGAGGAACCGACACAAGCAACGGAGGAGGAAATGGGCAAAGGACCTGCCTTCGACTCTGAGAGTGTATCTGAGGCTTCTCATGATGAAAGTGAGGAGTATGAGTCGTCAGATGAGGCAATACTAGAGGCAGAAGAGCCTTAGGTGGATGTCAGAACCATCACAAGTGAGGACTATGCGATCTTGCAATGAAGGAATCAATATGTTCTTCCCATGAACTCTCAAAACCCAAAGTTTCACACCAATTCTAGGAGCAAGTGTATGTGCAGATATATGGTCCTTCTCGCCTCTTCACACAGCATAAGTATGTGGACTGGGATCATCTGTCGCAGATCGACAAGTACGATGGTGCTTATCATCTCTTTTAGCGAGCAGGTATTCACCAACTTGTCGCACTTCAGTCAAGTTACAATGAGGAGATTATCTGCCAATTCTATGCCACCCTATATGTCTCTCCAAACTATGAGCATTTCTCCTGGATCACTGGACATTAGCTTGTGGATAGCAACAAACATGAGTTTGAGTTGGCACTCCACACTGAATCCAGTGCATACAAGAAGGTGTACAATAAGCCGGCACTTCCAATTGCAGGATACACTGAGTATTATGATCAGAATGCTAGGTTTGTGCCAGGCAAACTGCCAGGGTTGCTTCACATTCCAAGTATTGTAAACAGAATCATCAATCATACCATTCTGCCTAAGAGTGGTAACTACGACGACATTCGTGGTCATGCTTCGAATTTGATTGATTATGTTATGCGAGGCTAGAAGTTTGATGTGGTGGACCTAATCATTAGAGAGATAGACTTCAATAAGAATGACAGAGTCAAAAGGATCAACTATGCCCCATACATCATGGCTCTGATCATTATGAAGACCGGATACTGAGGAGGGCTTGGGACAGTGCACAAGCCTTGCAAGCCTCGCGTAGATCGTCCAGTTCTTTCTCCTCCTCGTCCTTGTGTTCAGCCACAGGAGCCTACCGATCCTCCTCCCTAGGGCGAAGGTGATGTCACTCTCTCTCAGATCTACTTCACCGTGCTCAGGCCTGAGGAGCTTCAGATTGAGACCTCCAATCAGGTTGCTACCCTGATTTCCACTATCTCTTCTCTCGGGGACCGAGTTTCGTCCCTTGAGAGTGCCGTGGCTCGTCCGTCTTCTCCGGTCCGCTACACCCGTCGTCGTCATCGTAGCCCTTCTCCTCGTGCCTCGCAGGATTAGCTCTCTTTTTGGTATCTTGATGCCAAAGGTGGAGAAAAGATGCAAGGAGAAGAATGGAAGGAAGGGTAAAGAAGCAAAATAAACTTTTATCTATCATATTTGATATGTAATAAAGTATGGTGTAATGAGCCATGTAATGCTCAAACTCTTTAGATGCTTAGCTTTAATTTCCTATGCATGATGTAATGGACTATGTTTGGATTATGTTTCTTAAATGTTGTTTCCTTGTCTATGCATTTCTTTGAATATCGTGTTACTTTCACAATATGTTGCTTCCTTCATTTGAAACAAACAAAGGAGACCCTGCATTGTTTTAAAAAAATTGGATGCACATGTTTAGGGGGAGTCTCTCGATTTTGTTCTTTCAAATGCAAATATACTCCCCATACTCGTCATTGCTAAAATAAGAATTGTGATATACAACTTTCTAACAAGGAGTATATCCAAATCTTTATTCTTCTCACATATTGCTTATGTTGTCATCAATTACCAAATGGGGGAGATTGAAAGCATCTAGGCCCCTAAAAAGATTGGTTTTGGTAATTAATGACATTATGTGAACATGGGACTAACATGTGCATTAAGTGTTTGGAAGGATTAGTCCCGAAGGCAAAGTAAGAGATACACAAAAGATTTCATGAGATTCAAAGAACTCCAAGACAACAAGGTAAACAGTTTAGGGTTCTTTTATTTTACCGGTCTTAGGAGAAAGGTTGGAAGACCGGATTATAGATAAATGCCATACTATTAAGAGGGATCATGGTTATGTGCTTGATTTCATGTTTCTGTGCCTTATGGATCAATTTAGGATCATGCATGCACCTTAAAATAAAATTGAATGTTGTAACTGTGCATTGTCAGAAATATAGGAACTTTCGATATTTAAATAATGGAACTTTCGATCGGCTGGAACTTTCGATAATAATGGAACTTTTATCAGAAATATAGTACCGGTGTTTAAATAATGGAACTTTCGATCGGCTGGAAGTACCGGAGTTAAAATCGTGGAACTTTCGATCGGCCGGAAGTATCGGTTTCCAAAGTAGAACGTTTTTCCAGAGCGCGACCGCAAGTAAACTTAGTCTCTCGGAAATCGAAAGTACCACTAGTTCAACGGTGGAAGTTCCGCTAGGTAGGAAGTTCTGAACATCGAAAGTTCCGGAAAATGTGAGCGGAACGTTTTTTCTAGAAAGCAACCTTTTCAAAACTTAACATCGGGGACATCAGAAGTTCCGTGCCTCTATCGAAACTTCCGGAAATCCGGAAGTACCACATTTTCAATGGTGGAAGTACCACATTTAATGTCAACGGATACTTCTAACTCTCTGACATAGCCGTTCTGAAGCCTCTGCAAAAAAACGGAAGTTTCGGAATTTGTACTGCGGAACTTCCGATTACCCTGAATTTTCAGAGTTAAGTGTTACAACGACTAGTTTTGTTTGGTGGGGGTATAAATTCGACCCCACCAGCACAAGGACATATTGTTGAACCATCATGGAGCACCCTTGAGCTTAGAGCAACCTCTCACACCTCATTTCATCTTTCGTGCATTTAATTGAGGTAGTTGAGTGAATTCAAGTGCATTCATCCATAGATTGATCCTCGGCACTTGAGTGTGGTCAAGCATGCTATGATTCATTACTCTTGGTGTTTTTCGACACCTAGACGGCTTGGCGGAAGTGTTCGGTGCTCTTGTCAAGAAGGTTGTGAGAAGGCCCAGCAAGATTGTGAAGGTTGGAGCTCACCTACCCGGAGAGGGGAAGAGCTACCTCTAGTGATCGAGGTGATTCAGCTTAATTTGTGGAGCCGGTCCGATTTGTTTAGGCTTACCTCAATGTGGACTAGGGGAGACCGGCAAGTCTCCGAACACCACGGTAAAAAGTGATTGTGTTAGTTGTGGTTTGCTCTCTTGCACTTCATTTACTTTGAAGCAATTTATTTCCTTAGAACAAATTTGATTGCCTGTATACCTAGAATTGCAAACCTTGACTTAGGCTAGAATTATTGTTGCTTTTAGGAAAGTTTATTTGTTCTAGTTGCTATTCGGGCCAAATCAACTTGAATTTAGTTACTACATTGCTTACTTGTTTTAGGCAAATAGAGTAAGTCATAATTGTTACCTTAAATTAGAAGAAACTTTTAAAACCGCCTATTCACCGCCCTCTAGTCGGCCTCCTCGATCTTACACCGTCCCCACCAGTCAGCGCCACCCTTCTCTCTCTCACTGCACCCGGGCCCCACTTGTCAAACCCTTCGTCCCCGCCGCCTTCTTCCTCCACGCGCCCACCTCTGTCTTCCCGCCAAAACCACCGCTCCCCTCCTGCATGCGCACCACCACCCCACTCCCATCATCTCCGCGCCTACCTTCCCCTCTTCTCGTGCCTGTCGCCCACCTCCCCACTCCCCTCTCCCCGCAACGGTCGCCGCCCACCTCCACTCCTCCAGCGACCGATTCCCGCTCCCCTCCCCTCCCCCAACCCTATCTAACCCCCCTGAGCATCTCCTCCCACCTCGCTCCGCCCTCCTCTTCCCCTCTCGAGAGCTCCAGCACCGCCACACCGTGCACCTTCGCCTCTGCTGCAAAACATCGGTGAGAAATTGCCGCCGCCTTGGCCACTTCTGAGCCTCACCGTCGACGTCCCCGACTTCCCTGCCTCTCTGCGAAGCCCGTGCGCCCCTCCTCTATGCTCAGACGCTGCCGGAGCGCCATCCCCGCCACCACCTGAGCGCCGCTGCTGCTTCCCCCTCGTCGTCGGCCGCCTCCTGTGCTCGCCGAGCCACGCTCAAGGTAGAATCGGACTCCCCTCCTCCTTCTCTCTCAGTACTGCCCTCGCCAGTTGCCGCCGTGCACCGGAGTGCCATCACCGCTGTAGCCCCCCGAGCCCCTCCTCGCTGGCGCAGCCTTATCACCGTCGGTGCCGACGTAGCAGTGGCGTGGGTGCCACTTGGAGCCCGGTGGCACGCCACCTCGCCACACCGAGTCACGTAGAAGCCACACTATTCGGACATCGCCACCTCCCCCCTTTTGGCCATGTGGAAGCCACGTGTGTGCCACCTGGCGGCCACCTCAGCATTCAAGACTACGTGGCAGACACGTGTGCTGCCACGTCAGCACCAGAAGGCCCTTGACCCACGTGGCGCTACGTTAATGCCACCTGGTTGCCACGTTAGTAAAATTGCCCAGTCATCAGCCACATCAGCACCATGTTAGCACCCTGCCATCTCAGCCCACCCTCTAGTCCATGGACCTCGTCCATGTAGACCAGGGCCCACCTGTAAGTGGGCCACCCCTAGGGTTGATGTCAGCTGGCATCATAAATCCGGATTTCCAATAGAAAAATAATTCGGCCAAAATGAAAATCCCTGTTGACGTGATAATTCCCATTTTTCTTTAGAAAAATAATTTCAAAAATCCAGTTTATTCATTTTCTCTGATTTCAAACTTCCGAGAGCCCGTTCTCATCCATCCTAACTCCAACTGAGCCCATTCAAATTTATAAATTCATCAAACATTCCCCTCTATCCATTGCTACCCTCCATTTAAATATTTGAAGTTGTTTTGAATTTATTTTGAATTTATTTGAGTTTGATGGATTATTTTCACGTGTAGCCTACGCACTACAACAAAACATCCGTAGGGAGACATCATATTTGTAGATTAGAGACGTTCTGTTTCGTCTCCCACAAACAACTGAGACGCTTTTATAAAGCGTCATAGAAACGTCTCTAGATGAACCGTCTCAAAAATATAGAAACGCTCTCTAAGGCGTGCCTATATTATTTGAGACGTTCATTAGAGACATCTGCACTGTATCCCTATAAAGTTAGAGACGCTTTTATAAAAACGACTGCACCACATCTCAATTAATATAGGCACGTGCGTTGAGACGTTATGTGATGTCTCAAGATGTCCTATGTAGTATGTATTTTTATTTTGATTGGTATATATTTTCTTCTATACACACAAATACGTATCCATATGAGAATACGTATTCTGAATGACATAAGATTACATGCAGATCGGCAAAGCTTGGTTTGCGACATCGCACATCGCAAAAGAAACTAACATGGAAAGTGGAAAAGAATCGGCGGTAAGGAACGGCATCAAACCTCCGTTTCCACTTTCTGCGATTCAAACGCTTGCTCCAAGTGATATACTCCAAAGTTCAAACTCATTGGAGCCATACTAGCTATATCATGTATATATAATAAATTTATAGGCAGCACCATAATATTGAGTACATATTTTATAAAATATAAGGAATAGGCGTAGCACAACAGATATACTGTTATAAAGAGAAGAAGTTTACATAAGAGAGGTTTACAAATAATTATAGCATCCATTTAAATCAACAGAGTTTACAACTAAATAAAAATCTAATATGCGATAAACACATATCGGTAAACCATCCTCCAATTTGATACACATATTTTTTTAAACTGCTATAATAAATCATTAGGTCTATTTCTTGAATCAGTAAATTGTACATCAAGTCTTCCACTCTGCATTTCTTTTCATAGTCCTCCATATCCTGCAAACATAGCAATATTAACAACAAAATATCAGATATGAGCAATCATGAAAAATCTTACGGTACAAGTTCAGTTAATTAAACTAGAAGTGGCATACCTAGCGAGTAGAACATTTAGGCTTTTTTACCTGAAGCAATAGATATTATATGAGTAACAAGACAAATATTTCTGGTAGGAAAATTATTCTTGTAGTTCAAAGAATTGATCTTACGTAGAACCGTGGCCAAGCAACAACACAACCAATTGCATCCTTTATCATGCAGTATTTTTCAAATGGTCTAGGCAACAACACAACCAGCGTGTGTTCATAGTGCTTCATGTAGCGGTGACCATTTAGTTGCGATGCTCCATACGACTAGCTAAATATGTGGATCTGATATTTTCAACATATTTGAAGCACAATAGAGTACTCTGGAGCATGTCTCTAAAACAAATATAGGGGGCATACGTTAACCCCATTGTGTAGGAGAGTAGTTGCAAAGAGATTAATGCAAAAACAAAAAAAAAATGGCAGCAAAAGTTTTGTAGCATAGCTCTAGTTGAACTGATAGAAGATAACTGCTGCAAGGTATATAATAAATGAAAGAGTAAAAAAAAAGACAAACTTTGATCCAAAATTTTATCAAGTAAATACTGCAACACACGTACATTATTTGGTATATTGTTCCCATTGACATGTGAATCCTCAAGGTTGATAGCAACTCTGTTTGTCGTATTATTATCAACTTGTTCAACAATATAAACCTGCAATAAAAAGTAAAAAACACTGTTGCCAAAGTAGTGCAGCAATGTTGACTAATAACATACACACTGACCAAACTACTAACATAACACAAATTGCAGAGTTATCACAATAACAGAATTACAGAACAGGGCACAATAACACAACATATATCACAATAACAGAACTCAAATTAACAGGTCTCATGAACATATCCACTGATCACATTCACATAGCACAGTGCATACATCTGAGTTCACATCTCACAAACACAGATCACAAATCAACAGCAAAAAAATGAGAACGATAAATGAGATGGGGAATGGAGTGAACCGAGGGGAGAAGTAGTAGCAGAGGGCAGTGAGGTGAAGTCGCCGTCGGTGGAGAAGATGGAGTGGTGCCAGTGGCGCGCGAAGAGGTTGAAGAAGTTGCGGTGATGCCGATGAAGAGGTGGTGGTCGGTGTCGGCGCACGGAGGAGCGATGGAAGGCGGCGCCGAGGACCGTCGGTGAAGAGTTCGCGGGAGGAGGAGGTGGCGGGTGGAGAATGCGGAGAAGTGGAGGTGGTTGGCCGTGGATCTGGAGGGTCACCGGTGGAGAAGAGGAGGAGGTGAAGGGAGGAGCGGTGGCTACGGACGGCGCGGAAGTGGGAGAAAGGATGGGCGGCCGAGATGGGAGACGCGCGGCGAGCCTGAGAAGGGAGTAGAGGTGGCGGCTTGTGGAGGTGCAGTGAGGACGGTGGTCGGAGGCTGTAGAGGAAGAAGCACGGAGTGCGGTGGCGCGGTGGATGCGGCGACGAGAGAGATGGAAGGAGAAGGGAGCGGCGGAGCGTGCGGATGTGGGAGAGGACGGAGAGGCGGGCAAGTAGGAGGAGAAGAATGGAGCGCGGCGGTGGAGAAGTGAGGCAAGGGGGAAGCGGAGAAGGGAGAGCGGTGGGTGGAGAGAGAGTGGTGGCCGGAGAAGGTGGAGAAGGGAGGAAGAGAAGGGAGACGGCGTGGCTGCGCGTGGAGTGCGGCGGAGGAAGAGCGAGGAGAAGGATGCGGCGGCGGTGGAAGGCGAAGAAGGAGCGGCGGCGGTGGAGAAGCGAGGAAGGGGCGGAAGGGAGTGGAGAAGGAGGCGGCGCACGGGTGGCGCGCCGGCGAGTCGGCTGGCCTCGCCGGCGGCCGGAGATGGAGAAGAATCGGGCGGAAGAGAGGAGCAAAAGGGGGCTAAGGAAGCCAGGCTCAAGAGCAATTGCGGCGGCGCCCTAGGGTTATGTGGGCTGGTGGGAATTTTGGCGATTTTCGATTTATTCCTCCCATTTTCCGGCATTCACAATCCAGTCCTTCCTCTATTTGTTTTCTTCCAACTTAGCCCTCTGAAAACCCGATTTCATCGCAGAAAGATCCTACACGTTAGGTGTCGCGCATACATCATGCGGGCAGTCTTGGAATGCCGAATTTGTCGTTTATGCGCCTAGTTCGCGTCGGCCTACGGAAAGAGGGAAGATCCTACACGTTCATGTCGACACGTACATCTGTACGGAGCAGTCTTGGAATGCCGAATTTGTCGTTTATGCGCCTAGTTCGCGTCGGCCTACGGAAAGAGTACAAAAAATGTAAAATGGTCCATTTCGAGCAATTAAATATGAAAAAAATATGTAAATGATGATAAATGGTTTTAAAATGCGAAGAATATAAAGTTAAAATGACGGCTAAATATATGCAAAAATGCAAAAATGGCGCATGTCATTTATGTTTCCAGCCACTGGACAAAAGCGAAAGAAAAGTCTCAGGTTGTGAGTTCGAACTTTGAGATTGATATTTTTTTATGTTTTATATATATATATATATACCGTTACTAACACTATTTTGTTTTTTTTAATATTCTTATATGGAGATAATAGATGAGACGTCTCAAATGATAAATAAGACATCTAAAATTTTGTCTCTATACATGAGACGTACTCCAAAACGTCTCAGCAGCCGTTTTAATAGAAGTTAATAGTGTGCAACCCTTTAGAGCGTCTCAAACTGCGTCTCTATTTCAATTGTGGTTCTAAAAAGAGAGACATGATTCAAAGCGTCTTAAACAAAACGTCTTAATATGTTCATTTTGTTGTAGTGACGATGATTCGAGAAATTTCTTTGACGACGACTCTCACCCCACTACAGAGCAAGGCAAGCCACACTCCTTGACCAAGTTGTACCTAGTTTGCAAATAAAATTATCTTGATTTAAATTACATTGCATGCTTAATTTTAATTCAACATATTTCAACTTAGTTTTAAATTTAGTTAATGCCTACTTGTTAATTACTCCATTGATGTTGAATGCCTCGATACCTTGTCACCATAGATTAAAACTCTAGTTAGTACACTAGTATGGCTAGAGACTATTTGGACAACAAATGCTTAGTCTTGCTTAGAAATAACTTTGGGAGGGATATCTTTTCACATAAAATGACGAACTTTTCACATGAAATGATGAGCTTCTTGAATATATTCTTGACTTCGGTGAGTCAAGAAGGTTTATAAAATTATTTCAAAATAAAATATAAAATCTGGTTTAGACCTAGGCTAATGGTTTGGTGGAGGGTGCAAGTATGCACTGTTGTTCGAAGACACAGTGTTGATTGTTGTGCACATGGGGTATGTGGTAGAGCCTAAGTCAAATTAAGGACCGGTCTGTGATTTACTATTGCAAAGCCTATCATGCTACCACAAGGCTGGTATGGGATAGTCCTGGCTGAATAATTTGCAGGTCCCAACTTGAGTCATGTTGTAGGTTGAAAGTGAGCGTGGCGTGTGCCATGTGAAGTCTCACTCGGCTCAAGAGGGGGTCCTGGTATGGTGGATTCCTTACTGGGGTGAAACCTTAGTGTTGGCTTGGTCAGGTTAAAGGCTTTGCATTGTAAAAGCCTTGTCATGATCTCCTCGCCGCATACCTAAGGAAGTGTGTTAATTGCGTGGCAATATGGGATGATCATGTCTTGTGGGTAAAGCTATACAACCTCTGCAGAGTGTATAATCTATCCTGGATAGCCGTGCCCACGGTCGTGGGCATGCTGAGTGAAAGTTTTTCATGGATTAGACTTTGTTTTTCAAAATGATTTTCGAAAACCTTGTGGATGGATGGAATCCATGAGAGATTGAAAACATATGGATGGATAGAATCCATACGAGTGTTTGAAAAGCTTATGGATGGATGGAATCCGTGAGTAGCTGAAAGCGTGTGGATGGATGGAATCCATACGAGATGTTTTTGGAAAAGATGGTCCAGGTGGGCCCATGGATAGGTTGGTGTTTGGTCGGAGCCTGCACTAATGGTATTATTTTCAATTACAAGTTCTGTTTTTAGTTACTATATTTAATTCAGTAATTTCAATCTATCTACTATATTTCATTAAATGTTGTTTTATGCAAACTAACCCTATAAGCCTTCCATTGATGCCATTATCATTATGTTGCATTTCTCCGTGTGACTTGTGGAGTACAAGTTTGTACTCACCTTGCAATCTCCATACAGAGGAAGATGCCTTCGACTTCGGTGAGGACCTGGATGAATAGGCTGCGTCTTATTGTCGTTTGCCTGTGGGCAGGTTTGGGCTTCACTTCTTATTTGTTCGCTTCTACAGTTATTTGCTTTATTATTGTTGCCAATGAGCGTTGATGTAAGACTTGGCCATAAGGCCGTACTCTTTTATTTAATATAGTTAGTCATTTGTGCTTAATATGTATCTTTGTTTTGCTGTGTGCACTAGCTATTCTTGGACTAGTCCGATTTACCCAAAGGATCTAGGAGTTGTTGCTCTGGGGTCCGACAGAGGAGCAGGCGGCATGTGCTTGAAATTGCCATGGATCTGGTAGCTATGACACGATTTGGCCATCTTGAGGCAATCAGCCAAGATACCGAGCCAATAATATCCTGCTAGCCTGATGCTGTGGTACATTTTTGGCCCACTTGGGTGCCCACCACAGACTCCATGATGCACCTCCCGTAAAACTTGATCAGCTTCTCTATGATCGACACATTGGAGAAGAACTTCTTGCCCATAAGATCGTTTGTAGAGGACACCATTCTTGTAGGTATAAGAAGGGAGGCGACGTTGAAGCTGGTGCCTTTCTACTAAATCATTAGGCAAACTGCCATGTTTGAAATAATCAAGGAATGGCTTGCGCTAGTCATCTTCGGTGGTGACAATGGTCATCATAGTGTTGACTTCGTATTCTACTAAAATAAGTTCGAGGACACCTGGGAGAAGCCATCTCTCTTCAATAGTTATCCGCATTGGTTCACCTTTTGGGAGGACAAGTGCTGCCTCGAGCTTAGCCAAAGCATCTGCTAGTGCATTTCTACTACGCGGTACATGCAAGACTTCGATATGATCGAACTCTTCATAAGCTTCGAGCTGCATTATAATATGGCATGAGCCTTGGCTTGCGAACTTCATAGATATCATTTACTTGTCAAACAATGAGTTGTTAGTCACCATGAGCCCATAGAGAATGTATCTCTATAGAGAGTGCCAATAACAGACCGAAGGTTAGCGCCTCATACTCTACTTCATTGTTAGAGCATTCCTTTTTAAGGAGTGAGAATGAATGATGTATCACCCCTCCCTATGGTGTTTTAAATACCAACCCCATGCTAGCTCTCCACCTTGGAGTACCATCGGGATCATTCTCTACCCGAGAGGCCCCATCAGAGTAGAGGTCCCAAGGTGCTTCAACCTCAGTAGCGAACACTTCCTCATCTGGCAAATCGGTGATAAGGGGAGGGTTATCTGGCACAGGGTGTGCTGCTAGAAACTCTGCTAAAGCTTGGCCCTTTATTGCTTTCTGGGGTACGTAGTAATGTCATAATCCATCATGAGCAGGGCCCATTTACCCAGTTGCCTTGCAAGCATCGACTGGCTTAACATGTACCTTATAGGATCCACTCTGGCCATGATCTGGACTTGGTGTGTTAGCATATAATGTTTTAGTTTCTTTGGAGCAAATACCAGGGCCAAGCAAAGATTTTCTATGGGCGAGTAATGATGCTTGGCGCCGACTAGTGTGCGGCTTAAGTAGTAGTATGCCACTTATTTTCCATCATCATTGTGTTGAGCTAGCAAAGTGTCTAACGAGGCAGGCTACATTGCAATATAGAGGATAAGAGGGCGCCCGTTTACAGGAGCTACCAGCACGAGAGGATTAAGCAAGTATCTCTTGATGCTATCGAGCCCATTTTGACACTCTTCGTCCCATATGAATGGTGCACCCTTCTTCATGAGTTTTGCGAATGGTTGGATGCACCCCGAGAGATTACTTGTGAAACACCGTATGTATACTAATTTTCCTTGCAATGACTTTAACTTCATTAAATTATCTGGAGGTGGCATTTCAAGAATCACCTTGCTTTTTTCGGATGGATCTCTATGCCATGGTGTTGCACCACAAAGCTAAGGAAAATGTTGGATTGAACAGCAAAAGTGCACTTAAGCGGATTCATCTTAAGCTGGTGGCAGCGCAAGCGTTCAAAGAGCACTCGGAGATCCTCCTGATGATGCTTGCAGTCTTTGGTCTTCACGACCAAATCATGAACATAACATTCCATTGAGCGATGTATAAGATCATCAAAAACGTACGCATGGCATGTTGATAGGTAGCACGGCATTCTTTAGGCCAAATGGCATAACTGTGTAGTAGAAATTACCTTTTGGTGTTCTAAATGTTGTATTGATGGCATCCGCCACATCCATCTTTATTTTATTATAACCTGATAACGCATCCATAAAGGACAAGGCACCATGGCCTATGGTTAAATCAATAACGATTTCTATGATAGGAAGAGGGAAATTGTCTTTAGGACAGGCACGGTTTAGATCACAAAAATCTATACACATGCGCACTTGTCCATTCTTCTTTTGGACTAGGACAATATTGGCGAGCCAACGGGGGTATTGTACCTCCTTGATAAAGCCCGCAGTGATAAGCTTATCCACCTCAGCAATGACTTTGTCTTGAAATTCTGGCCATAAACAACACGATGGTTATTTACCGGTCGGGCACATGGGTCAATCGCCAGCTTATGTGTAGCGACATGAGGATCAAGCCCCGACATTTCTTTGTAAGTCCAAGTGAAGCAATATCAGTATTCCAGCAAGAAGCTTCTGTAGTCCTCCCGTTCTCTAACTGTTAGAGTAGCACTAACAAAGGTGGGTCGTGGATCATCATTAGTTCCTAGGTTGATCTCCACCAGATCATCAATAGTAGGTTTTCCTCCATCCTCGAGTTGCTGAGGAGCGGGGACAATGTCAAACATTTCTTCTTGTTTATTAGCGAGGACATCAAGTGATAATGCCCTTTGAGAGGGTTGACCTTCAACATTATCTCTCGTTGTGATAGATAAAGTGCCACAAAAAGCTTGACGATATCTTTTGAACTCTCCATCTCCTTCATTAGAGGAGTGATGTCTTGTGTAGCCAATCCCGTACTTTGGTTGGAACTTGCGTCTTCTTTTGATAAAATTCTCTGTTTGATCCCACCATTCCTCACATACAACCGGCGGCGGTGGCATTCATTAATTCCGTCGAAGTGTAAATCCGGCCTTCTATAAAATCTGAGCCATCCTAGGCTCAACCTTCATTATCAATGTTACTTCCTCTACATCAAGCAGGGGCAAGAAATTCAAATATAGCTTCACATTGTTGTGCTTGAGGAACTTTGTAGAAAATAGTTGGAAGCATACAACTAGGATGCTTGGGACGGCTCAAACTTCTAGTGGAGTAATCACTGACACATAGAGTGACGGGGGCTGTACGTCACAACCACCCTTTGTCACCTCTTCTACCTCCACCGCTCTTCATTTAACTAATTCGCTTAAAATGGGTGGGGCCTCCAGTTTTGGATTCCTACATGCCCACAGCGTAATCACAGATGGCGCATCATTGCTAGTCATGAGCAATTTGCAGCCTCCATCACCTACATCACTTTTAGCAATTAGAGGATTATGTTTTGAAGACATCATAGAGCATGAAGATTTTCCCAGTGAAGAAGTCATAAGCTTTATCGGAGGTTTCTTAGCAGATCTTAACGTAATCGGCATTATCACGGGGGTCCTTGCCTTCAGCAGCAATGGAGCAGCTATAGAAGAAGAGGCACCTCGTCTCGTGGAGTTGGTTGTCTCCATGGAGGATGAAGGCTTATTCTCATGACAAGAGGCCCAAGATATCCAATTACGACCGTTGTTCTTATACTTTGAACGGAGGGATTCTTTACACAAGTGGAAGGGCATGGCATGAGGAGCTGCTTCACCTCACAGGTTGATGAAGAGCCCAGCACAATCAAGGTTGCCGGCATCATTCGCCCTAGTTACCGATCGAGATCTCCAATTGGGAAGTAATATTTTGCATCTGCATGATGTGATTCTTCAATAGTGTAGGGAGCAATATTTCTGGCAATACGTTATTGCATCCCATTTCCATGTTAAAATTTCAAGCATTGATGCAGAGTAGAGGGTGAGATCGACGACCAATAAGTGCAGCAAAGATGGGAGGAGAACTAGGTCCCATCGGGCGTACCATTTTGTTTGACACGAGAAATCGCTCACAGATTTCTTGCCCTGAGGTATAAGGTGCAGGCGTGCTAGTGTACTAAAGTATACAAAATAAATAAACACAATAAAAGATAGGGAAAACTTGTATTTATTCATTCATTTGAGAAGAACAAAATTATAAGTTCCCTTTATATATATGCGCTCCGTACCTTTCTTTGTGTAGCAGCTCTAACATAGGCGATGTGGTGTCCTGGTTCCTGAGGCCTAAGAAGGCTCTTGGTTAATTACATCCACAGGGTAAATCTGCAGAATACCTCTGATTAAGCTGTGCATTGGTCATCATCTTCAGTCTTCGCTTTATGTTCTCCATGCAAGGGATGAGTGGTTAACAAAGGTGTGGGCATTGGCATTATCCATAGCCTCGTCGGTCTATGGAGCCATTGATAGTGTGGTCGTCACACTGACCACGCCCTCCCATGCCATTCGACCTCATCAGTATCAAATGGACACAATGGAAGTGATTTGAAGTATGCATGATTAACGTCTAGCATGACCAGTCTAACAATAATGGCAGCAAGTTGAGGACATATTAGTAGTCAGAGATCACATGGTCAAAATCCAACAGATGTCACACATGGTTGAAGGTCATCATAGTCGGAACTCATTGAGGAATGCATGTGGTTGAAATCCACAACGGTCAAAATCCAACGGAAGAAAGCCCGTGGTCGAAATCCATCATGATCGAAGCCCACTGGTAGCACTTTGTGGTCGAAAGTCGCTATGGTTGAACTCATCAGAAGATGCCCGTTGTTGACAGTCACAGTAGTTGAAACCCATCGGAAGATGTCTGTGGTCGAAAGCCACTATGGTCAAACTCATCAGAGGATGTCCGTGGTCGATAGTCACAATAATCGAAACCCATCAGAAGATGTCCACGGTCAAAATCTACCATGGTCAAAGCACATCAGAAGACGTCTATGGTCGAAATCCACCGTGGTCGAAACCCATCGGAAGATGTCCGTGGTCAAAATCCACAGTGATCGAAACCCATCGGAAGACTCCCGCGGTCAAAATCCACCATGGTCAACACCCATCGAAAGATATCTGTGGCTGAAATCCACTGTGGTCGAAACCCTCCGAAAGATGTCTGTGGTCGATAGCCACCATGGTCGAAATCCATTAGAAGATGCCCGTTGTAGACAGTCACAGTAGTCGTACAATATACATGTAAAAGTACCGTGGCACATTGGTTGTAGGACGTACTCACTAGAGTAATTTAGCACGTGGTCATAAGACATGCTCGTAAAAGTACTATAGCCCAGAGGTTGATCATCACCATATCACCGTGGTTGTAAAAGTGATGTAGCACCATGGTCAAACATCATGGATCACCATGATCCTGGGCGTACTCATAAAAGTACTATAGCACAACAAGTCAAACAGGGCACCTATGAAGCTTGGTCGTAGGGGAGTACTCATTGCAGTACTGAAGCACCGTGATCAGAGATCTTTATCTAAAGAATTATGCATACAATCGGTGCTCGGTAGCACTTGGGCAACCCAAGCGGTCGACACTGCTCAGATACAATGAGTGGTCGAAGGCACATGACTTCAGCAAGTGGTCATATGCATCCATCTTTGAGGAGCGGTCAGAGGCATTCGGCTTTAATGAGCAGTCAAAGGCGTTCGGCTTCGATGAGCAGTCAAAGGCGTTCGGCTTCGATGAGTGGTCGAAAGTGTTTATCTTCGAGGAGCGATCAGTGGCACTCAACTTCACTAAGCGGTCGAAGTGCATGTCTTTGAGGAGCGATCAGAATGTCCATCTTCAAAGAGTGATTGGAGGCATTCAGCTTCAACAAGCAGTCAGAGGCATTTAGCTTTGATGAGTTGTTAGAAGCGTTTGTCTTTGAGGAGCGATCGGAGGCACTCAACTTCAGCAAGTGGTTAGAGTGCACGTCTTCGAGCAGCGATCAAAGTGTCCATCTTTAATGAGCAGTCAGAGGCATCTTGGCTTCAACAATTGATTGAAGATGTCTAATCGACTACAGATTAGATCCCTTCTAGAGCTGTACTTTCCATATCAAGAGATTTGTTAAGAATTACTTCCATCAGATGGGGACACGGTGCGATTATCTTTCCATTGTGAAGACAAAGCATCCTGAATCAATCTTTTCTTTCCATCTCTGCGCATAGGTTTCTATAAATTAGCCATGCGCCTTGCAACCAGTCAAGAACATGCGGACGTATGAGGCACGGCGCTGCAACTGATTGAAACATGGTCGTATGAGGCACGATGCCACAGTACTCATGGTCGTAATGAGGTGTTGTTGTCAAAGCATCACGGTTGACACAATGTGGTCATAACGGCCAGTTGACCCAACATGGTCAACCCAACATAAATGAAGAACATACTCGACACACCACGTGGTCGAAGACGTGGTCGCAAAACATGGTCGTATCTGACCTTGGAAGTTCATACTCAGATGCTTTCGACCTCGTAGCCATATGAGGCATAATGCTTTAACTTAAAAATGTTTATACAAAAATCACCAAACTTAAAAATGTTTATACAAAAATCACCAAACACTTACAACCACAGATGCCATACGACCATGGTTGCTTTAACCACAGCTGCCTTACGACCACGTCCAACACTGACCGAGTTCCCAAACTTTCGACTGCTGCTTCGACCATGGCACATTATCTCGATGCTACGACCATGGTACATAAGTCTCATGCGCACACACGACCTTCATGCACCCACTAACTCTACTAACTTACGCCTATTCTCATGCCTCCTAGAATCACTCCATGATCTGCACGAGACCGCTTCTCATGGCTACAACTGCTTCACACGGCTGTGATCGCTTCACACGACCACCCACGTGTTCTGACTTCCCTCGTACCCAGATACTTCGACTTAGTACTGACTACGACCACTACAGCTTCTACGACTTACGACCATGGTGTCCTACGACCACGGCTGCCTTACGACCATAGTACCTTATGACCATGGCTACCTTACAACCATATAGCCTTACGACCACGGATACCTTATGACCATGCATGCTTCGACCATGGCTGCCTTACGACCATGTTGCCACGACCAAGTCTGAGCACCAACTGAATTCTCAAACTTCTGACTACTGCTTCGACCATGACACATCGTCTCGATGCTACGACCACGGAACATAAACCTCATGCGCACGCACACACACATGACCTCCATGCACCCAGTAACTCCACTAACTTGGGCCTATTCTCATGCCTCCTAGAATCACTCCACAATCCGCATGAGACCACTTCTCACGGCTATGACCACTTCACACGGCTATGATCACTTCACACGACCGCCTAGTCTTCCGACTTCCCTCGTACCTGGATGCTCTAACTACTACAGTGTTCTTCCGAGTATTGACTACGACCACTGCAGCTGTTATGACCACTACAGCTTCTATGACTAACGAACATGGTGTCCTACGACCGTAACTGCCTTACGACCATAGTGCCTTATGACCATGGCTACCTTATGACCATAGAGCCTTACAACCACAGATGTCTTATGACCATGGCTACTTCAACCATGGCTGTCTTATGACCATGTTGCCATGACCACATTCGAGCATCGACCGAGTTCTCAAACTTCCGACTGCTACTTTGACCATGGTGCAACATCTCGATGCTACGACCATGATACATCAACTTGAAGCTTCAACCACAGCTTCTCATGTACTCGGAGTCTTTGACTAACTTCATGCTCGATGTCTTCGACTGCCTTGTACTCAGAACTATAGAACATTACGAAAATAAGGGACAAGTGTGAGACTTAATACATCAATTACAAAAACATTACGAAATCATTCTTTGCCAACTCAATTTTGTGTGCCTTCACAACAGTACCTAGAATAAATTTGCATTACTTTTTCAATAGAACAAACTTGCAAAATTTGTGTTACTTTCAGTACAATGCACTCTAATGCAATTGTTCTTATCGATAACATTCCTCTACATCTCATTCTCAAATACAATTACAGATCATTACTCACTACCATCCTATATAATCTTAAAGATACAGTCAAAGTGTCATCTAGTACAGACTATTGGGCATTAAAAAGAAATAAGCCCCAAACCTCTCCATGGCTACATGAAGCTTTGAAGCCAAACAACATATCAAATCGCACGATCATGAAGGGATTAGAATTCTAGATCCACAAAATCATGAAGTAAAGGGAACCTCTCCACAACATTGACCTTCTCCAACCATATATCGATGAGTTCATGGTCTATCCTTGATTCCGTATAGCAAATCGAGAAAGACAATAGAACCCAAAAAATCTACCAACAAATCAGAGGGAACAAGATCTCAACTAAAATCTATAGTGAAGTACACATATGATAAATCGAGAAATTTTTAGGGAGCCCATAGGTCAGAAGAAATCAAAGAGATAATCTTTTGGCTGGGAATGCCTGGCTGAGGTCGCTCAGGTGTATGAAGCCAGCAGAGCAGTTGAGGTTGCCGCCGAGGGGGGTAGCTGGTGCGCTCAAGCTCCGCCCACTCATCAGCCGTGCTAATCCAGTAGATGAACACCTATGGCGTCGGCTTTGCCATTGTGGCTATCCATACTTCGCTAAGAATGATCAGGACATATCTTATCTCCACCATCTCTGCATGTGTCAACTAGAACATCAGCCCCCACTGCACGGTGGCTGCCCCATCCTGCCCCTCTCCTCCGACTCCGACCATCACTTCTTTAGTGGTGCTGCGACTATGAGGGGGAAGATTAAGACATTGTCTTCTTGGCAGATCAAACAACAAAGAAACCGATGAGCTCACAAGACAAGCAAAAGCATACTGACCTAAAGGCATGAGGTCATTGCCCATGAATGCACTACTGGCATTGTCCATGTTGGCGAGTGCAGCCCCAGGTGACTAGACAGAATAGTCTACGTTGGAGGCAGGTTCCACGATTTCGGTGCCCATAGCATTGTGGGACGTGGTCATCAAGAAGACATGGTGGCAGTCGTGCTCTTGGACCATAAGCTCGATGCGGTTCGGGAAGGCGGCCCCGCTGTCGCTGGAGAAGGGCAAGGTGGGGGAGTTGGAGGAAGGGGTCCATTCGCTCGTCCCCATCCATGGTGTCGCCACATCCCGTCCTCCCCACCCACAACACTGCCAGATCTAGCTGTCCCTAGCCACGGCATGGAAGAGATGTGGTGGAAGGAGGCGGGCGAATCCATTTGTCCCTGTCCATGACACCGATATATCCTGTCCTCCCAGTCCACAGTTGGGTCTAGGAAGGCATTGCAGACGCAGTGCATCTGCTGGATTTGGTGCTCCCATTTATGTCATATCCTTGCCATGTCACAACTATAAATGTTGGCCATTTTGCTAACCATGTCAGCATCTCACTTGGCGAGCTCCTAGCGATTTGCTCCTTCAACCATTGGTTGAACCGATGTTGTGTTGCCTCATGATCCAAACATCCGGCGCTCGGATTACATTGCCGAAGCACATCCTTGTGCTGGTCGACATAAGCGCCACTTGATCGTGTGTTGCAAGACCGTGAAATGAGCTTGAGTATACGTGTCAATATCTGCGTGATTGCTTTCCTTCGATAGTTCCGATATCCTTGACCTCCCCTCATGGCGAGATTGAGGCACACCTATCGGTTGAGTCTGAGCCATATAATCGACACAAAACTCAATGACCTCTTCGCTTGCATAACCTTCGACGATGCTGCCCTCCGGCCGAGATCGATTCTGTACGTAGGACTTGAGAATTCCCATGAACCTCTCAAATGGGTACATGCTACGTAGGAATACAGGCCCGCACATTTGTATCTCCCACACAACGTGAACAATGAGATGGACCATGATATCGAAAAATGGAGGGAAATACATTTCAAGATGACATAGAGTCATCACCACCTCGTCCTGCAGAGCATCTAGTCCTTCGGGATCGATGACCTTCTGAACAATTGTGTTAAAGAAATAACATAGTCTCATGATTGTTTCTCGGACTTTGATCGGCAAAATATTTCTAATTGCAATAGGGAGTATCTGTGTCATCAGCACATGACAATCATGAGACTTCATGCCATTTAACTTCAAATCTTGCATCGAAACAAATTTCTTCACGTTGCCGGAGTAACCAGACGGAACGTTGACACCATGCAAGCACTAGCACAGTTCTGTTTTCTCAGCCTTGGACAGAGTGTAACACGCAGGGGGAAGGTACGTTCGTCCATTATCAGTGCATGTCGGTACTAACTCAGACCTGATGTCCATATCAGCCAAGTCAAGCCGTGCGTTGACGCCATCCTTTATTTTATCATGAATGTTCAGTAAGAGACCAATCAAGCTGTCACATACATTCTTTTCTACGTGCATTACGTTGATGCAGTGTCGAACATCTAGGTACTCCCAATAAGGTAAGTCCCAAAATATTGATCTCTTCTTCCAGGTGTTCTTCTCATGAGCCCTCAATTTACATCCCTTTCCGAGGACAACATCTAAATCCTTAACCATATTATAAACCTCTTTTCCCCTTAAATGCCTTGGAGCTGAACCATCTTTCTTCTCTCCGTCAAATTGTTTCTTCATCTTGTGGTATGGGTGAGACCTCCAAAGGAACCGGCGGTGACGCATGTAGATGGTTTTGCGTGAGTGTTTCAGCCACACACTCTCGGTACCATCTAAACAGTGAGTACAAGCTTTGGCACCTTTTGTACCATGGCCCGATAGGTTACCAAGGGCAGGATAATCATTTATGGTGCAGAACAATAAGGAGCGTAAAGTGAAGTTCTCTCATTTGTATGCATCCCATACCTGTACCCCTTCGTTCCACAGTACTTTTAGATCTTCCACCAACGGTGCTAGGTACACATCGATATCATTCCTAGGTTGCTTTGGCCCTTGGATAAGTATCGACAGCAAAATATACTTTCGCTTCATACACAACCAAGGAGGAAGGTTATAGATGCAGAGGGTCACGGGCCATGTGCTATGTCGGCTGCTTATGCTACTGAAAGGATTCATTCCATCTGTACTCAATCCAAACCTTATATTCCTTGGTTCTGCATCGAAGTCTGCAAAACTCCCATCGATGTTTCTCCACTGGGCGGAATCAGCAAGGTGTCTTAGCATTCTATCTTTCTTGCGCTCCTCCGAGTGCCAACGCAGCAGTTTTGCCTCCTTTGGATTTGCAAAAAACCTTTTCAAACGGGGAATTATAGGAAAATACCATGCCACCTTAGCAGGAGGTCCTTTCTTTGCCTCTGTTCCCTCGCCATCATTTGATTGATTGTTACGTTTGTATCGGGATGCGTTGCACACCGGACATACATGCATGTTTACATACTCTTTACGGTAGAGGATACAGTCGTTCGGACATGCATGTATTCTTTCTACTTCCATTCCCAATGGACAAAGAACCTTCTTGGCTTTATACGTGGTTTTAGGCAACTCATTTCCCTCTGGAAGCATGTCCGCTAAAAGACCTAGTAGCGCCGTGAAACTCTTGTCGGACCAACCGTTGCTTGCCTTCAATTTCAACAGTTCAAGCACGGCCGACAACCTCGTGTACTTTGACCTGCAACACGTGAACAAAGCTTTCTCTGAGTCCTCCATCAAGCCCCGGAATTTAACATACTCTCTCTCTCATCATAGTTCTCTTCTACATCGCGAAGCATCTGATCCAGATTTTCATCCTGTAACCTATCCGAATCCGAACCACAATCGACATCATCTGGTGGCATGTCATTCACTTCACCGGCGATGTCATCCGGCGGCATATCATTCATTTCACCGGCGATGTCATCCGGTGGCATATGATTATTGACTTCGCCATGACTGGTCCAACACGTATAACCCTTTTTGAAACCCCTCCGAATCAAGTGCGCTTCAATTTGCTCTCGGTTCTTAAACATCTTTAAATTCTCGCAGTCAGTGCATGGATAGTACATATATTCCACCCCCTTATTCAGCATATCCTCCTCGGCAGCTCTTATAAAAGCAGACACGCCATTAATATACTCTTCACTCACACGGCTCGCGGCATACATCCATTTTCGGTCCTACGTTATGTATATATATAACAACTTAGTATTAAGAATTAAATTATTTAATTATTACTACATATATATATATATATCACATGCATTCAGGCTTTGCTAGCTTAATTCATATTATAAACACAGCAGCTATTATATAACCAACAATTTTGCAAACCATCTTCAATAACACTCACCAATTACTTACATCTAAATTGTAATGCAAAGAAAAATAAATTTCATTACTAACCATATCTAGAGCAACCAGGAAAGTATGAATATTCAAAGCTCAATCTCTGCTTCAAAGCTCAATCTCTGCCTCCTGAAATCGCCTAGCTTGCCTCCTGAGCGAAAGAGTAAAGCACCGGCTAGATCTGGATCGAAATGAAGACAGATGCGGTTTTGAACAGCGCAATAAATGCGTAGCGTCATTATCACAGATGATTTGTAATAAAAAAACCGTTTGTGATAATCCTGGGATTATCACAAACGGTTTTTTATTACAAACCGTCTGTGGTAATTGCTTATCACAGACAGTTTTTAATAAAAAATCGTCTGTGATAATTCCAGATTATCACAGACAGTTTTGAACACAAACCATCTGCGATACTTTAGTATCACATACGGTTCATCGGTAAGAACCGTCTGTGATACTCGTTTTCTCCGATGCCACCAACACAAACGGTGTCCAAATTAAAACCGTCTGTGTTAGTGTCTGTTGTGGTAACAGACCAAACAGAGAGAGATGTGGTAGTGGAGAGTTGCAGAATGATGGTCCTTCTCCCATAGCCCATGTCTTATATATACAGGTACCCATGTGGGAAGTGTTTTTACAGTTGTACCCTTACATCAGTATATCCCTATCAGGGGTATTTAAGTCGTTATACATATCCTACTCTGGGTCTTACAACCTTCCAACAGGCCTGTTGGGCTTAGGTGTGGGCCACCCCTACAACAGGAGCCTCTCATGGTGAAGGTCTTCACAGGCCGAAGCCATGTTGTGAGTCCTTTGGCCCCCTCTGTCCCCGCGGCCTGTGAGCTTGTTCGGACCTGCGGAGCCTTACTGTGCAGCGGAGCCTGCGGCCTGATGCCGAAGTCGAAGTCAATGTCGGGACTAGAGCTTGTCACTGTTGGGGTCGAAGGCGTAGATGGAGTCGACATCGGATCAAGGTCAGGCCTCGCCTAGCCATAGACACGAATGCTCCGTCCCTTATCCTTCGACCGGGTGGCAGCAGAGCTGGTGCCTAGCCGAAGTAGACGCGCGCGCGCTCCGTCCCCTACCCTTCGAACGAGTGGCAACGCAGCTGGCGCCTAGCCGAAGTAGATGCGCGCGTGCTCCGTCCCTTATCCTTCGAACGGGTGGCAGCGGAGCTGGCGCCTAGTCAAAGTAGACGCGCGCGCTCCGTCCCCTACCCTTCGAATGGGTGGCAGTGGAGCTGGCGTTTAGTCAAAGTAGACGCGCGCGCGCTCCGTCCCCTACCCTTCGAACGGGTGGCAGCGGAGCTGGCGCCTGGTCGAAGTAGACGCGCGCACGGTCCGTGTTGAAGCCGATGCCTGGGCTGAGTCTCACCGTCGGGGAGTTGGTATCGGGGTCTTGAGTGAGTGTGGGAGCGAAGGTAGGCCTCGTGTCACCGACGGCGTTGTGCGCGGAGGCGATTGTGGCCCCGCGGCCCGGTAATGCGCTTTAATGGTGCTCGAACGCGCGACCACGACTTGTCGGGGTCGGCTGTTGCGCCGTCGCGGTTCGCCCGCAGGCGCGGCGGCTTGTGATTGGTGCGTCGTGGGATGTGAGCGGTTGCGTGCCCGTGGCTGTTCGCCTCTTCCCCAGAGAAGTGGGACGCGTGGCGGGCGCGTGTCGGCACTCCATGCTGCCTGGGCACCTACCGGGCGCGCTCCTCCAGGTGCTGGCGGTTCTTTTCCGGAGCTCGGCGGGGTCGTCCGGCTCGGCGATGCCCTGCAGGAAATTGAAGATGCGCTCTCGCCAATCACCCTGCTGGATGATTTGATGAGCAGTCGCGTCCGGTTGTCTGCGATGGCGCTTGTGGTAACACCGTAAAATGCCCGTCGGAGGTGGCGATCTTTGGCTAGCCGCCTTCGGGAGGGCATCAGCCTGCTCATTTTCCGCGCGAGGGATGGCCTTGACCGTGATGCCCAAGAAATGCCTTTCCCTCGCTCTTACGGCCGCGAGGTACTTGGCCAGCTCGGCATCCTTGGCCTGATATGACTTGTCTACTTGGCCTGTTACTAAACGCGAGTCCGTGCGGATGAGCACTCGTCGCGCACCGATTGCCTTGAGCTTTGTCAGGCCGAAGAGCAGCGCCTCATACTCAGCTGTGTTGTTGGTGGCTGAAAAGGCAAGGCGCGCTGAGTATAGCAGGCGCTGTCCCTCAGGTGTGACGATCACTGCGCCTACGCCCGCGCCCGTGACGCCGTAGGCTCCGTCGACAGTAAGCATCCAGACCGGGTCATCGTGCTTCCGGACGGGCTGAGCCGGCGGGGTCCATTCTGCGAGGAAGTCGGCGAGAACTTGAGACTTGTTTGCCGTTTGCGAGGCGTATGTCAGGGAGAACGGGGCGAGCTCAGCAGCCCACTTGCCGATACACCCTGTGGATTCCTTATTGTGATCGGGTGGGCCAAAAAATAATGTCGGAGCTTTCTGGAGGCCATGATCAGTGCGTAAGCGAGCTTTTCAAGCTCCGTATACCTCGTCTTGGCGCCTTGGAGGGCTTTGGAGACAAAGTACACGGGTCGTTGGACGGCGCCTTCTTTTAAGACGAGAATGGCATCGACCGTGTGGCCGACGCGCCGGTCGAGCAAGAGGAGCCTCGCGCCGGGCGACCAGTGGGAGGCTCACGGTGCTTCTTGAGCTCGTTGAAGGCCTCCGCTGTCGCTGTTCCAACGGAATCCATCGCACCGCGAGTGTCTTAAAGAATGGCGGGCCCGCTCGCGCCCGAGATAGGAAACGGCTGAGGGCTGCCATGCGGCCCGCCAGCCTTTGGACCTCCCGTGTCGTCTTCGGCGGCTCCATATCCAAAATGGCCTCGACCTTGTCAGGATTCGCTTGGATGCCTCGTCCGGATACGAGGAAGCCCAGGAGTTTGCCCGCCTGCACACCGAAGACACATTTGTCGGGGTTGAGCTTGATGCCTGCCTTCCTGAGGTTGTCGAAGGTCTCCTGGAGGTCCCGGCCGTGCAAGGCGAGCTGTCGGGTTTTGACTACCACGTCGTTGATGTAGGCTTCCACGTTCCTCCCCAACTGGGCAGCCAGGGCAAGCGCGACGAGGCGAGTAAAGGTAGCACCTGCATTCTTCAGACCGAAGGGCATCCTGACAAAGCAGAAAGTCCCAATCGGCGTAATGAAGCTAGTCTTGTCCTCGTCATCTTCGACCATGTATACCTGATGGTATCTAGAGTAGGCATCCAAGAAGCTCATTAGCTCGCACCCGGCGGTAGCGTCAACCAGCTGATCGATGCGTGGCAAGGGGTAATTGCCTTTTGGGCACGCCTTGTTAAGTGTCGTAAAGTCGATGCACATACGCCAGGCCCCGCTGGCTTTTTTGACTAACACTGGGTTGGCGAGCCACTCTGGGTGGTGGACCTCCGAATGACCCTGGCCCGGAGAAGCTTTGTCACCTCTACCTTGGCCGCCTGTTGCCGATCCATGGACATACGGCGGAGCTTTTGTTTGACCGGCTTGGCGTCGGGGCGGATCGCCAGGCGATGCTCTATTATTGCACGGTCTACACCCTTGATATCCTCCGGCGACCACGCAAAAACGTCGGCATTGTTCTGAAGCACTCGGAGTAAGTCTTGTTCGACCTCCGGAGGGAGCCCCTCGCCGATGGACACAAACTACCCCTCCGCCTGGAGCGGCACCTTTTTGACCCCGCCTTCAGGCCACGGCTTAGGTGTCCATCCCGGGGCGGAGGGCGCGTCGCCAGCCGTGTCCGCGAGGGCGTGCACCAGGCGAGGCAGATCCCGGCTGCTAACTTCGGTGCGCCTGGCAAGGTCCTGGTCGCCGAAGACGGTGATAACACCCTCTGGGCCTAGGAGCTTCATACATAAGAAGGCGTGGTGTGGGACCGCCCCGAAGGAGTTGATGGCGGGCCGTCCCAATATGACGTTGTAGGGGTGTGGGATGTCTACGACATCGAAGACGATATGCTTGGTTCGGATGTTCCCCTCCTGGCGGAGTGTAACTGGGAGGGACATACTCCCCAGGGCCTCCAGCAGTTGACCTCCGAAGCCTTGAAGCAGAGCTCCTGGCTACTCTAGACGATTTCGGGGAATCCCCATACGATCGAGGGCCCCTGCGAACAGAATGTTCGCGGAGCTTCCCCCGTCAACGAGGATGCGCCTGACGTCGCAGCCTGTGATGTGGGCTTGTATAACCAAGGGATCTTGGTGGGGGAACTCCACGCCCCTGGCGTCATCCGAGGTGAAGGTGATGTTGCAGGGCGACATCCACGGTTGTGGCTGCTCCAAGGGAGCCTCCGATAGGGAACCTCCGGTGATGACGCTGATGGTGCGGTGCCGCGCGCCTTCCCCGTCGGAGACTCACGGGGGGCTATCCTTTGGATGCCGTACGCGGGCTTCGGCAGGAGGCCGAAGGGATGAGGCCTGAGATTCGGCTGTGACCCATCGCAGCTCCATGACCGCGATGCACGCGTTCGTGTAGTGATCGCCGTAACCATGCACCTCACACCACTTGCCGCAATCTAGAATTTCTTGTTCCGCATGGGGTCGCTCGTGGCGTCGATGCGCGTCCATCCCGGCCCCTCCCCACGGTATGGGAGGTGGTCCTGGAGGGCGTTCGGCGCCGAGGGCGTGGCGGGCTTTGTGGCCTCTGCCGGTGGCGCGGGCTGCGCTGTTCCTTGAAAAGCCTTCCTGTTCCCTGGTGACGTTACCTCCAGGGACGTCTTCCCGGGGCTCCTGGCTGCGGCCTGCGCCGGGATCGTCACTCGCCCCCTCGCGGCGAACACCCGCTGAACAAGGCCGAGGTGGCGCGCGCGTCTCCGCGCATCTTCCTCTGCCCGTGCGTACTCCTCCATTTTGTCGAAGAGCTTGGCAACTGTCTTGATAGGCTTCCGCACATTGTATTCGGCCATGGGGCCCGGCCGAAAGCCCTGTATGGCCGCGTTAATGACGGTTGTCTCATTAACGTCCTTGACCTGGCAGCGTACCTTCGCGAAGCGTTTGGAATAGTCCCGGAGCTTCTCCGAAGGTTCCTGCTTTACTGCGAAGAGCTGGTCTGCATCGACCCGCTCAACGTAATTCCCTTGAAAGTTGTTGTAAAGGCGATCGCAGATCTGCTCCCACGCATAAATGGAGTTTTGCTTTATGGTGAGAAACCAAGAAATCGCCACTCCTTGAAGCGCGAGGGGGAGTCCCTTCGCCTTCGTGATACCGTCTCCTCCAGCGGCTTCGATCGCGGTTTCGTACACGCGCACGAACTCCCGGGGGTCCGTGTGGCCTTTGTATGATTCGATGACGCTGGGGAACTTGAAGCCTTCGGGCCATGCCGCCTGCTGCAGACCCGCTGAGAGCGGGGACCCTGGATCGACACGTCGCAGAGGCGCGCGACTTGACGTGGGGGCGTCGCGGCTGTCTGCCCCTTCCGGCGTGGGCTCTGGCGCGACCACTGGCGCGGGCTGCTGGCTCCGAGCCTCTTGCAGATCTCGGACAACCCCGCGCAGATCCCCTAGCTCCCGCTGGAAAACGTTGATGACCGCCAGCAAGGCACTTTCCACTGCGGGTGCGGTCGGAGCCGCCGGTGCGCCTAGCGGACGAGTCGGCGCGGCGAGTGTGGCGGGGTCGGTCGTCGTTGCAGCGGTGGCGGGGTCGGTCATCGTAGCGGTGGTGGGGGGTCGGTTGTCGTAGCGGCGGTGGCAGGGTCGATCGTCGTAGCGGCGATGGCAGGGTCGGTCGTCGTAGCAGCGGTGGCGGGGTCGGTCGTCGCAGCAGCGGTGGCGGGGTCGGTCGTCACAGCGCGAGCGCTGACGTCCATGACCGCCGCACCCGCGTCGTCACCCGCGACCGCGACAGCCGATGCCGAAGCCGTGGTACCGACACGACGCCCCGCTCCGGCCGTCTTCTTCCCCTTCACTGCCGCCGACGAGGCCTTTTTTGGTGTCATCCTTCTTCGGATTTCAGGCTTGCTCCTGTCCTCCCCACGGACGGCGCCAACTATTGTGGTTACAGACCAAACAGAGAGAGATGTGGTAGTGGAGAGTTGGAGAATGATGGTCCTTCTCCTATAGCCCATGTCTTATATATACAGGTACCCATGTGGGAAGTGTTTTTACAGTTGTACCCTTACATCAGTATATCCCTATCAGGGGTATTTAAGTCGCTATACATATCCTACTCTGGGTCTTACAACCTTCCAACAGGCCTGCTGGGCTTAGGTGGGGGCCACCCCTACAACAGTGTCGATCACAGACGGTTTTGTCAAACCGTCTGTGATTGGCCGTCTAGTATTAGGCTTTCTGTAGTAGTGAGATTAACTGGAATTTTTGGTGGTTGAGCTGGAGTACAAATTAAAGTTGAGCCACTTTTAATATCAAGACTGGGACGTACGTAGAGTTTTCAGTTGAGCTTTAGTTAGAAGTAGTCCATTTCTATCCGGACTTTGGCCCAGTGTGAGGTATTCCAATTGCACCAATGTACTAGTTCAAATTATACACTTGTTTGCGCCAAAGCCGATCGTTCGATGAGAAGCAGCACATTCAAATCAAATGCATCATTGAGTTCTTTCCTCTTTTTATTTTTTGAGAGAGGAATTAACAATCGAATCGATCAGTTAGTGCAAAGCGCGGAAAAGTACCAGAAGCACGCAATGAAATTGACCTAATCAAAGATCAGGCATTGTGGTCCAAAATTATTGGTTTGGCTGTTAGGTTTCTCCATCGACTTATTTGCTCTGGTTCTCTCGGCAGGTACGTATCTAACTTCCCTACCTGTATATCCTGTTTAGTTAAACCAAAGTGCTGCATCTTTTGATTACTTACGTATGTCAAAGGCCTAAAAAGTGCTTTCGGACTAGTGGCTTTTCTTTCCTTATGTACGAATTAAGGCCGTGTTTACTAGTCATATAGTACGTGATGATCCACGAGGACAACATTATATGTAGGCAGTAGGCCGCATCATAGTATGCACTCAATCCCTACATGACGAGGTGTCGTAGGTCATGGTTTCTTGTAAAGTTACTTTAGGTAAACTATGCCGTATATTGAGAGACCATGTGTGGTGCTATTGGTTATTTTATGATGAACAATTAGCATATTTGTTGAGTTGAATTTTGATTCCACAAAAAGATCACCCATTTTTAGTATTTCTAGCAGTTCGCAATATGACCAATTTGGGGAATCAATTATCAGACCGCTGGACATGGGTGGTCTAACCAATTTGGAGAATCGGTCATACCACTGGACATGGGCAATCTGACCGATTTAGAGTGCCGGTTAGACTTCTAGGAGTGTGGGAGTCTAACCGGCTTGGTAAAAGTAGTCAGAACGAGCCAAAATCTTTTTATGGTATTTTGGATTTATTGGACTAGACAAATGTCACTACTAGAAAGCGTATCATCCCTCACGGGCTTTAATTTTCCTGACGGGCCCGCATAGAACGTGAGGGATATCAATTTTTGTGACGGGCCCACGTACAACCGTCACAAAAATACATTTTCCTGTCGGGCTTCTTTAACCGTCAAGGAAATGCACTATTTTTGTGACGGTATTGTATGAACCGTGAGGATAATTGGAACATAAAGCCCGTGCGGATTTTCCAGCCCGTGAGGCTTTCTGATCCAGCGCGGCCGCTAATGTGGTGCAGCGCGCATCTGGAAACCTAAACCCAAACTTTTCCCCCAAGAATTGGCAGCCGCCGCGCGCTCGCCCGCCTCCTCCGCCCCATCCCCTCGGGCGCCCCCACCTCCTCCCCATCCCCTCGGCCGCCTCCTCCGCCCCATCCCCTCGCGCGCCCGCCACCTCCTCCCCATCCCCTCGGCCGCCTCCTCCGCCCCAGATCCTCGCGGGTCCGCCGCCTCCTCCCCATCGCCTTAGCCGCCTCCTCCGCCCCATCCCCTCGCGCGGCCGCCGCCTCCTCCCCATCCCCTCGGCCGCCTCCTCCTCCGCCCCAGATCCGTGCGGGTCCGCCGCCTCCTCCCCATCCCCTCGGCCGGCTCCTCCGCCCCAGATCCTCGCGAGCCCGCCGCCTCCTCCCCATCCCCTCGGCCGCCTCCTCCGCCCCAAATCCTCGCGGGCCCGCGCCTCCTCCCCATCCCCTCGGTCGCCTCCTCCTCCCCATCCCCTCGGCCGCCTCCTCCCCAACGCCCTAGGTCTACCCCGACGGCCCAGCTCCGCCCCGCCGTGCCGACGCCCCTGCTCCGGCCCGCCGCCCCAGCAAAGGATTTGAAGAAAATTGTAGCAGGTCTGCTGCATCTGTGAAGGTAAGGGATCAGTAACTAGATTGGCCACCAAACTTTCTAAAGTTAATTGGTTCCGTTCTTTCAGCTTCTAGGCAGTACAACCAAACTCTTAAGAGTCCAAACTGTTTCAATTGGAACAGACTAGTCCCTGATCTAAGGATTGCACATTTGCTAGTACAGCATTGTGGCTTGTTTCTTACGGAGTGAGTTGTAGCGCAAAGAGTGCAAAAACCAAAGAGGAGAGTTTAATAGTAGCACACACTTTGGCGTATATAGAGTACATTGTTGATCAGTCTTAGGCCTTTTGTATGGGAACAGGGGGGAACAAAACATCATTGCATTTCAGAATGCATGAGCATATAGCAAGACCAAGACCGTTGTTTATAAATTTTAAACATTGGTGCAATTTTCAACCCTCTACACTATTGCGTTCTTGCTAGTGAGCTATCTGAGAACAAGACCCTTTTTTCATTGTTTGGATCAGACTAGTATCGGCATGGGGTTGGAATCCGAGCCGACTTAGATCTGGCATGGTGTTGTTTGGTAAATATCCGATGCAAACTAGACCCCTACAAACACCCAATGCAATCAACTCCCTTCCAACTCAGTACTCTTAGAAGCCCCAATTTTATGTCAAGTACGCGTTCTGAAAGTAAATTTGCATGGATCCAAAACAACAAGTAAATTTGGTTGGAGGGAGTTGATGTCTTAGTATCTAACACGGTTTGCCCTTATTTGTGTACTCATCTCCCTATCACCCAACATACCATAAGCAATTAATAGAAACATGTACAAATGGTGAAAAATGTTGGCTCAAAAGCCAAAACGATAAGTACTTGAAAACCAAAACCAACTTCTTAAAATGACTTCTATTTTGAACCAGAGATAGTATGCAATAAGTAAGTTACATCATGCATAGGTCAATAACTTCCATGTAAAATTAGTAGATAAACTAGTATATATATACTCATGTACATGCAATGCACATCGTAAACAGAAGATTATGCCATGGATATATACTTTGAAATGAGACTGTATTGTTGAATCCTGCATTTCCCTTTTTCATGGTTTTTGCTCTTCTTTTCCCATTTTCCTGTGAGAGATTCTTTCCTCATTATTTTTTTCATATCTACATTGTTTCATCAACCAAGCAGCTTGTAGCAGAATGATATTGCAATTTTAGAGTCTTTCAGAATTATTCTTGTAGAAACATTACTTAACTAGCTAGTTTTCAACGAGAGGGGCTATTGTGAGTAGTATTTGATTTGGATTTTGCCTTTGATCTTCTCTCGCAGATGAGACGGCCAAGTGGAAGAAGATCACCGACGTTGGGATCGTGACGTGCACCCTCTTGGCAGTGTACACCCTCTCCAAGGGGCACCCCCACCACGAGGAGCCGCCGGTGAGATCTCGTCCTTGGTATATTCATATACACATATCTGTCCATCGACCATTGATAATTGATACATTAAAACAATTGTATAGTGGCTAATATACAAATGCAAATATAGTGGCTGATATACAATTGTATACAAATGCAACATACCTAGTTTTAATACATATAATTTTATGCCTGATATATTCATGTTATGCACACAGAACTATTTCATGGCAGACTATGAATGGATGTATAGTGGTTGGCAGCGTGGTAAAGCTCCCTCAAATGAATGGATTGAACAAACTACAAAGTTCTTAGATCATGCATTCTCAAATCCTAGGATAGTTGAAGGTGACACCATTAAGTGTCCATGTGCAATGTGCAGGAAGTATTTTAGGCACAACAGGCATATTGTAGAGTTGCACTTAAGTAAATATGGGTTTAGGTCAAACTATCAAACATGGACGACACATGATGAACATGACCCTTCAATAGATCACGAGGAAATCAATGAATGTAATTGGATGGACAATCTGTTGATTGACGTAGGCGGTGACCATCCACCGGGAATTGATGAGGAGCCAACAGCCTCTGCCCAAGCTTTCTATAGAATGGTCGCTAGCGCTGACGAACTAGTCCATGAGAACACAACACACTCAAGTCTGTCTGCTGTCGCTCGTTTGCTAGCTATGAAGTCACAATACAATATGTCAATTGCACACTATGACGATGTATTACAAATAATTCATGAACTTTTGCCTCCGGAGTCTAAGTTGTCCGAGGACTTCTACCGTTCAAAAAAGTTGTTAGAGGGTCTCGGAATGCCATATGTGAAAATTGATGTGTGTTATAATAACTGCATGCTTTACTGGAAAGATAATGACCACAAAGACCTTTGTCATCGACTTAGGGAATGACTTCGAAATTACAATTCCATTGATCTCAGATGAAATAACAAATCCAAAAGATTTGGAATTTTTGCAACACCAGAATGCAACACAGGATGAATATGATGAGGATGAAGATGAGGAGCTCCAACCACCAACTTATGATCCAAATGATTTCTAAATTTCCTGTTGTGCTTGAATTGTTTCTTGTAAAATACCTTGTGTAGTTTGTACATGTTTGGAGCTAGACTATTGGAACTACCAATTAACTTGGTCTCTGTTTCTTGATATCTTTTTGTTTTGATTTTCCATGTGGTGGTAACAAATGGCCATTTGATTGCATTTTATTTCATGCTTTGTATATGTAAATATTGATAGATTGGCGCTAACTTCATATTGTAACAATGCAGGATATGAATCATATTCGTCCCATTTGACGTGGAGGTCACCAACCTGGAGGTTGTACCTCGGAAAGAACAAGTGGTGTTGGCAGTAATTGCAGTGGCAATGGCTCCCAAAGGAGCAATGAAGCTGCTGAACAAAGGGGGAGGAAGAAGAAGTCACGAACCAAATTACATATGCCGTCGCGTGCCGGCAAGATTGCCCTAATACCTCAGGGTGACAAGTGAGTACAAACTGCATGAATGAAATACAATATTTCCAATGTTATATGTATCCTGATCAGCTGGTTATCAACAAAAACCAATAAAAATAAATTGGCCATAAATATGTATGCATCTTTTCACCATTTTGGTGCGTGTCACTAACATTCTTGGAGTTGTGTCATGTGTTCATATGTGTCATGGTGCTATGCATGATTCCCAGTGCTTAAAAGTTGCTTTAGAGGTACAAGTGCTTCCCAGTATGCTTGTTTTCTCCTACAGAGTGCTGGTTTTTGCTTATCTTTTGTCATGCACATGCATGTAGGCATGCTAAAGGACATTTGTTATTTTCTGGTTAAACCTAAGCAACACAACAGTTAAACCTAAGCAACACAACAGACACAATTTAATCATTTTAGTAAACTATCTCTGGGTATATTTGACATTAGGAAAGCAAACTATCTCTTAGCTTAATACAGCTGGAAGAATACCAGTTTATGCATCTGTTTGGATCCCTCAGCTGCACTAAAACGAATTGAATTATGTAGGCAATTCAAGTATAGCAATTACCAGCCTAAGAAAGACTACACATATCAAGCACAACTTGGAGTTATTATCAAACATGAGTACCCAGGTGTTGTGGACGACAAGGATGAGCATGGTACTATCTTCAATACCCGTCCTGCATTGACATGGGATGATTATTATGTCAATGAAGACGATGAGGGAATAACCGCTGCAGATCGAGTAAAGCGAGAGTTTTGGGTAAGTAATATGTACTTGTTAGTTCATATACATAAATACTTTACTCGACTACTAGCTAGTAACTACCCTTGTTCTCTATGTAGCATTTGTTCGAAGTAAGCACCAACGATAAGGAAGAAGCAGATCTGGTGTTTGAAAATTATGCTGCGGACCGTGTGAAGCATATGATGTATCAAGCTCGTGTTGATGCAGTCAAGGAGTACTACAGAAAACAAGGAGAGGATATTGACGACACGTTGGCATGTCCAAGGGAACTCCAGTATGAGCAATACTTGGATGGTAAGATTTGGTGGTGCAATGACATAGTATGGCCACATCTTTGTCGTCATTGGTGCACCGAGCAATTCAAGACTAAACGAAAGAGAGGCCAGGAAGCATGGTTGAAATCTGACGATGTTGCTCAAAATCGAGGAGGTTCACGACCATATGTGGAGACCCAACAATACCTGGTATGAATCAAGCTCTTCAGACCATGAGAATTAACAAAACATGTCACATTACAACTTATAACAATACCTGGAGTTTCACCATGTTGTAGGAACACAAATATGGACCAGAGAAGGCTACTTGGCTAAACACATATGCTGTAATGAAATCAGGCATGAAGAATGTAGATAGTAGTGGTAGTAGTGGTCCAATCAGCAGCCAGAAAGCACAGAAATACATTGTAAGTGCACATCTATCCCTAGCTTGTATGATTTGAATAGAATGTGAGGAGCTGGAAGAGAATTTCTGCTGCAAATTATAGTACCGCATGTTCAGCATTTAGATGATATCTTATTCATAGTAGTGTCTAGCATAGTATAGGCAATGGCTTAATGCAAATTAATTTTCTTGACGAGTTCTGATGCATAATGCCTTTAGATGTATTTAGATGATCATCTTATTCACACCATGTATAGCATCAGGTTTTAAGATCCCTAAAGACAGACTAAGATGAACTAGAAAAGTGTAAAACTTGATGGTGTACCTTGTTCTACATGTGTGCCTTTTATTGTTATATGCAAATTAAATATCTATCGTATATTGCAAGCGTATGTTCTTCTCTGAATACATATTTTCTTCGTAGAAGTAATCTGTTCACACCAGCAGTTGCACAGCTAGTCATTTTGGACCATATATATACCCATATTTAGCGTTTATTAGATAGGGGTTGTGTTGGCTGATTTAGTGAAAACACGTTCTTGTGCAAGTTCTAGCAATATAGATTTTATGTTGTTATTCAGTTACGTTAGGACAGTATATACAGAAAACATATTGTTTGACTTCAATGGGGATTATCTGCTGCTTCCATTTGAGTTCTTCTTCATCAATATTGGTTTATTGTATCCTATCCTAGATGGTAGGCTCTAAAACTAAATCTTATTTTGCTAAAACTCCAGATCCAAACAACTCCTTAAAGTTCTAAAAAGTGTGATCTATATCTATAGCAGCACATGTAACACTTGAGCTCTCTGCCGGGACAGCACATGTATGAAACAACCAGGAAGGAGTATATGAAAAAAAAACTCCTCAAGTGTACAACAAAATTGCATTATGCCGGACTAGTGAAAAATAACACTTGGTTTTTTTATCCCATATTAGCATGGATATCAGCAGTAGGATTAGCAAAATGGGAAATTTAAGTTTTCATTGCATTTTAAGTCTCAGCAGCATGATCCTGCTTATTGTCATTGATTGGTGGATCATTGCTATTTTTTTTAAGATAATTCCGGTATAGTTTATAGTGTTGTCACTTTTGGTTTTACATTTAGAAGTAAACTCAGAATATGTTCCTCTTGTGCTGCCGTTTTCCCAACGATTACTCTGCAATGTTACTTTTGTTCTAGGATGATTACTCTGCTGCTGCTATGGCTCAACACGAAGATGATTGGGAGTAGCGTCCACTTGATGGAAGCATATTGTACAACATCAATGGTGGCATGCCCCATGGCCGTGTACCAATAGGGAATGGTGCTATCAAGAAAGATGCTGTTCTAGCAGCTGCCAAATCAAGAAACATCAGGCCATCCAATTCCATCTTTTATCGAAATGTGATTCGACATAATCAAGAACTACTCCAGACACAAGAAGTTCACCGCCAGATGATCTTGGTAATAATGTTCATTTGTTCATTTGTCTGATCTGAAAGTATTACTACTCCTACATGCATGCAACTGTAGTGATGGTTTGAGCTCAGTACAAAGTTGTAGTCTGACATTTTATTTAGCAGAACTGAACTAAATAAAAATCAATACAATTATTTAGCAGAAAGTTGTAGTTTGACATTTTATGATATAATTTTAATATGTAAACAGCCAAAACATAACAAAACACTATGTATAATAGATTGTGCGGTTTTTGTGGGTGGAGCTGTAGATTTACAATTTGTTCCATTTCATTAATCGGCTCTACAGGCTAGCACCTAAATTTTTAGTATGTCAAACTCCCTATTTAAAATCACAAGTACATTTTATTGGAACTGTCATTTAGAAATTTCTGTCTATGGAGGAAATCTAGAATATAAGATTGCACCATCCACTCCTATTGCCATCATTTTGAAGTTGAGTGTGAGAGAAGAATTTGTGGTTGGAGTATTCCATTCAACAGAGGTAATAAGTATTGCCTCTGTATTGATTGTACTCCCTGTTTACTACAATGAGGAGTGCTATTACCTCTGTGATTTTACTCCCTGTTTATTCATTACCGAGATCATCTGGTGAAGACCCACTATTGGAGGTGCCAACATCTTTCAGTCTGTACAAGTACATGGTGCATAAATAAAAAAAAGTGTTTCATTTACAAATTCACATAGGGACTAAATAGCAGTAGATTGGCTTCCTGTTGTTGTGTTGAAGTGATGCTCCGTGATGTGTTCTCTCATGCAAATGTTGCTTTAACCAACCACCATCCATGCAGCACCGATTTATAGTGCTTTGAGCTTGGGATTTACTAACTATATTATAAAGATTTAAGTATCCATGTGGCATGCATGTTTCAAAGAATTGCTATCGATCAGTCAGTTCCTATATATATATATATATCAATCACTAGAGAGATATACATACCAAAGTAGCTTCATCATATTTTTTTGTTGTTGCTCTCCAATAATTCAATATTAACTTGTTTGCACCGGAACCATGCTTAATTAGCAGAACAAAATTTCAGAGGATGTCATGTTAGTACAGATTGTGCATGTCTTTGCTTGCATTGCATGGTTAGTACAGATTATATAGTTCAACTTCAAATGGTACTTTTCAACTGTAGATGCTTTTTGAGAAGATGGGTGAACAACCACCACCAGAGATGCTACGCCGTGCAACACCTACACAAGCACAGGTAATATCGTTTAATACCTACAATTATTGCCTTGTGTGCAAACAAAATTCCGTACGAACTATTATTTTGCCTTGTTCTAGAGTTCAACTTCCATCTGTCACCTTTGTCATACGGAGGACCATTTGTACTATACAACTAATCTTTTTGGTCCATCGATCACAACAAGCGATGTGAAAGTGAGCAAGTGGACTCATGTTGAATGTTCTAAATATGGGCATAACCTGAATCTCATTTACTTATAGTTGATGGTAAGGTGGCAAATGACTTTTCTACTAGTTACTACACCCATACTTGTGAGTTGTTTACGAGGCTAAACTAATCTTGAGTATATGCCAACCTGCAGTAGCTATGAACACTTAGATCCTTTTTTGTTGCTATGGTCTTTTGTGTAGTTATGAAAACTAGCTACCATGCATGTTGTGGGATGTGTATTTAATATAGGACTGTGATAATTCAAACAACATTACAAGTCATTACGGCTTCTTCAATTCAAGTTGACATAATGTTTTCACCTTGCAGCAAGGGACTGGAACTGCGCTTGGGACTGGATCCTCTCATGTGGGCTCAGGCTCACAACCGGATGACGGTGCTGTCGATGGTAACGTTGATGTAAACGATAGGGACAACTGCAGTGGCGACATTGATGGCGACAACAACCATGCTGCCATGTGATTTTCAGTGATTTCTTATAGTTCTTTTGACTAGCTGAACTTGAATGTAATGGAAATACAGACTTTTGTATGTGGTACTTGATTTTAGATGTCTTATGGATGGATGAACTAATATGGAGGTGAAGTTTATGAATTGGTATGCTTGTGTGAATATGAATCAATATATGGATTGCTTATGAAAACCGAACTTTTTATATGTTTGTTCAATTATATGTTTCTTGATTGATGCAAGGATGGTGTTGTGATTAATTTGATTATATGATGCACGCATGTGTAAGATTGACATATCAATGCTTATCTTGTAAATGCCAATTCATTATGGCTGAAAAAATATGTCTAGAATGCAAAATTTTCTGCTATAGGAAATCAATTTTGCTCACGGTTCAAAACAGTCAATGAAATACATTTTCCTGACGGGTAAAATTTTGCCCGTGAGTAAAATTTATTTTTCTCACGGGAATTGTACCGTCAGGTTAACTTATTTCCCTCATGGGTAAAATTTTGCCCGTGAGTAAAATTTATTTTTCTCACAGGAATTTAACCGTCAGGTTAAATTATTTCCCTCACGGGTAAAACCGTCAGGTTATATATCCCTGACGGGTTCCCGTCAGCCAAATTTTATTTTCCTTTCCAGCCAGCCCTGAGGGCTTTTGCCTGACGGGAACCCGTCAGGGATATATAACCTGACGGTTTTCGGTATTTTCCTGACGGTTTTGAACCGTGAGGGATGATATGTTTTCTAGTAGTGTGTGAGGGATTGTTTGGTGGAGAGTTTGCACTAGGTTTTATTGAAAATAGAGTTGTAAGATAAAATTAGATTGAGTTTTCCCAAAATTTTCACAGAGTGCCTGTTTGAGGACTTAGCTAGCTGAAAGTGGCAGTCTGATCGGCCACACCATGGCATCAGACTAATGCATCTGATTAGCATGGTAGTAGACCAGCAGGGATTTGGAATTCTAGAAATTAGGTGATTTTGGAAGACTTGATCTTGGGATGATCATGATACCTGGATCATGATTGAATTGCATTGCATGATGCATTGGTTTGATTAACATAAGTCAAGTGCATGGAAATTGATATTGGTATGGTTGTTTGATTTTTGGATGTGTAGATAGCTTGAATGCCGTATCGGTCGGTGGTGATGGACTAGGACTAGACGGGGGAGTTGAGGTCCAAAGTGGTTATGTAAGTTTTGGTGAGGCTATATGGCTCAATTTAGAGCACAAACAAGACAACAATCATGGTGAGACGAGTTGGTGCATGTGGTGCACCAACTGATGAGACCAATGCATGTAGAGGTGGTTCAAGGGAGACTGAATGTATGAAGATGTGACGAATAATCATTGGACACTACAAGTAATGTGTCAAAGCATGCGGAGATGTTTTGAGGTGAAGACAAAGACAACGTTTAGGGAAGGTGCTTGGAAGATTCGTCGGGGGTATTTTGATGACTTGATCAAAACCGCGGCATGAGAAGGCATGAAGGTAAATTGGTTTAGGTCAAGGAGAGCTAGAATTGCAAGTGGATCAATCCCTAAGGCGTTAGCGGGTTGAGTCTTATAAGCGCATTGAAAAATGTACGTGGGTGTGTAAAACCTGTATTAGTTGGGGTTGACGGGTTTCCCTGGTTTTCTTAATGAGTTAGACTGTTAAGGGCGTGTGTGATGGTTATTTAGTGGGCAGGAGAGGGGTGTCTAGATCAAGGATTCTAGGGTTAGGGTTTCATTTTTCACCTTGGTCTCCTTCCATGGTTGCTAGAGAGAAAGTTTGAGAGATGCTAAGAGTGGTGCTGTGAATGTACCTTGTAAATATCCCTGAGCTTATAAACATCTTCCTCTACTGAATTAATAAAAGCTTTGTCTCAAATCATGCTCTTATTTGTGTTCTTGCTTTGCTATGGTTGTTTTTGAGCTTAATCTATGATTTCTTGTTCCTGCTTATTCTAGCTTGATTCCATGCTTGAGCTACATTGCTAGGACATGTGAAAATAGATCTGGAAGTCCTCATTCCCTAGATCCTCATGAGCCAGCAGTTATTTATGATTTAGGGTTTTGTGATATTCTTATAACCTATATTCAATTCTCTTTGATTCAGTGAACTTGAGTCCAAGAACCTTTGATTCTAGGTTGATTTAGGTTTCTGATAGTTTGAATAAGTCTCACAAAAAATTTGAAAGTGTTTGGAGAAGATTTGGCAAAGTTCTTGTATTTAAGGTTTTGTCCCAAGAGGTTTTCATATGGGGAACAGGGGACCGATCAATACAACCCTGCTCCACCAGTCAGACCGGTGTTTTACTGGCAGTCAGACCCACTGGCATACAATTTGATCAACCTCAACCTGAAGAGCTTATTTTTGTTTCCTCGAATTTTCTGCTTTGTCTTGCCTAGTTTAAGTGATGTGATCTAATATTTTTGACTGTCATAGTCATGGAGAGAAGATTTAAATACCGAAGGGGAAAAAAGTTTTGGGAATCATTTACCTCTCTGATTGTCTGCATCGGTCTACCTATATGTTAATAACAAGTGTCGTCCAGTGATCCATACAACCAATCATTATAACTAGATATCAATGATACAATTGGACGATGCAAAAAGTAGAAGAACAAATAGACACAAGAAGTGAGAGAGAGAGAGAGAGAGAGAGCAATTCGTCAATTCTTTGTTCCAATGACTTCTTGGTACCTAATACATGAGCCTCTCTCCTATATTTATGCCTAAGTCGACTGTGAATTTGGTACGCGTCATATGTCCTATGGGGGTAGGTTGTATCACAGTATATATCAACAAGAATAAACCTTTTTCTGGGGTGATGTGTGTGAATGAAAATCTAGAGGCGAAATGCATGCGTGTGTTGAAACCCATGGATGAAACCAATATGATCAATGAGTTATGAACAAATCAAATCAAAGAAATGCTTTTATGAGTCTTATAACATGAAGAAGTAGGTTAAGGCACCGCCTAGATCTGAATCGAAATGAAAACAGATGCGGTTCTGAGCGGCGCAATAAATATGTAGCAGGATTATCACAGACGGTTTTTAATATCACAGACGGTTCATCGGTAATAACCGTCTGTGATACTCGTTTTCTCCGACGCCATCAACATAGACGGTGTCCAAATTACAACCATCTGTGTTAGTATCGGTCACAGACGATTTTGTCAAACTGTCTATGATTTGGCGTCTAGTATTAGGCTTTCTGTAGTAGTGTATGCATGTGTTGAAACCCATGGATGAAACCAATATGATCAATGAGTTACGAGTGGAGAACAAATCAAAGCAAAAAAAATGCTTTTGAGTCTTATAACATGAAGAAGTAGGTTCAGGTTTGCAATGCGCGATGAGTTGCCAAAGTGTGTTGATGACTGTGGATTACGTTGGACAAATGAAGCAAAGAAGTGGATTGCGTTGGATACATCTCCTCTGATCTTGTGTTGACTTTCTTACGCATAACTTCCAAGTTCCAACACAGCTCATGCACGCAGCCAACATGCAGTGCAAATCGTGTCACGCCGAAGCATCCAGAAACACTCTTTTAACTAAATTATTAAGTACTTCCCCAGTCAAAACTTAAGTGACATTCTGGAAAGTGCATGCATGTTATCAAACTAAATCTTTGATCAACAATATAATATTTAGACAGATTGTGTGAGAACGAAACGAGTAAATTTGTTTTAAAAAAATACTTTCGTAATATCACAACCGTACGTATTAGACTTTGCTGATTAAGTGCTATCTCCGGTTACAAATATATATATATTATTTTAAAATGTATGTAGTCAAACTTTCGAAACTTTGACTATCAATATATTTCTAAATTTTTAGATTAGATATATAAAAATCATATGTATAGATTTATCTTAAAAGATACTTTTATAATATTATAATTTTATTTAATTTTATAGATTTATTACAATATAAATTAGTGATCAAAAATTTTGTTTTGGATGCCATGGTAATGTCCAAAATAACATGTATTTATGACCAGACGAAGTATGTTACAATGATAGAAATTGGTAAATAATGTTATAGGTCAATTATTTGTGACCGGAGGTAATACTTGCGTCATCACAATATCTAAAAAAAGATGCTTCGTCATACCTCGCTAGAATATACAATAAAACTATTGAACGGTGCAATTGTCGATTAAGCTCTATATGACTTATTATTTACGTGCTATCTATTTTCTCTGTACAAAGTAGTCACCTTGCGATCTATTTGATCATATAGTAAATTTGGACTATACTATTGTAATCATAACTGAGTTGAAAAATGTTATAACGAAGAGACTCGGCTTACAAATGCCATCCCAAACAAAAAAAAACGCTGCGAAATGCCACTGTAGTTACCATTATCATCAGTTTTTGCCGTTAATGGTCTGTCGAAGAGAGAGAAAATTAAAAAAAATGTCAAAATTGTCCCGGGCCTAATGTGGCCACGCAGACCGCGAAGGGCTGCCTGGGCGGCGTCGAGCGTGCATGCGCTCTGAACGGCGCGGTAATTGACAGCGCGTTTGTTGACTTCTCCATCATCTACGACTTCCTCTGCGCCATCAAGGCCGCCTTGCCACCACTTGCATCCTTTCTTCTGTCAGCCGTTCCCCTTCCTCCCTGCCTTCCTCGATCCATACGCCATGGCTGAGCTCCCAGTCGTCTTCTTGCTCGCCATATCATCGGCACATAGGACAGATGGCGGGATGACTGCGACGGTGGTGGCACAGCCTAGGTTCGCCGTGGCCCGCGACGGTGCGACCCAAGCTAAGTCATGGGGCGGTTGTAGTGCGCTCCATGGGCGGAGGGTGCTCAGTATGCACTGGCTCCTTAAAATTTTTAAAAACTATGTATATACTCTTTCTTGTTATATACTTTAGCTGATGTTGGGTTTTATTGCAATTTATAATATAATGCTTAAGAGAATTAGATGCAAATTGTATTGCGTACCTTCTTGTTTTGTAGACAGCCCAACACCTATTTTTCTCTGTCTATGAGGCACCATGTGAATGGTACAAAAGTGCTTTATTTTGTTTTTTCCGATTACAAGAAAGACTTACACATGCGCACATAAGCGTGTGTGGCACAAGCCTAGGAACACACAGGTCGAAATAAATCCGTAGCCTCATAAAATTCCTACTGAAGCATCAAGATTTGAATCCTAATAGGTTTGAATCGTACATCTATAACTCTACCACGCCATCTAGAGGTGGTTCACATGTTTTATTTTATTTAGCTATTTGGAACTTTTTTAGTTTCTAACTCAAAATCAAGTGTCCAATCCTCAATTTATTTCAACCATTGCAACCATTACTCTGAGTACAATAATTCAAAACTAATATGGGGTATCTTATACGAGATATTTTACTTATAAATTTTGAAGCTACATATGACGTTAATAGACTACATCAATATTGTCGTACCAAGTATAAATGTACAAAAAATCCTACGTGCTTTTCGAGTGGTAAAGTATATGATCTATCATGCAGGTTATGTAGTGTACTAATAAAAATCTATGGAATTTATTTGTTAATGTTAGTATTTGTTATCGTTATGATGCCATAAAATGGAATTATTTTCACAACTAAATATGTAAAGTAGCCAATTAATTGGGATGAAACCCCAACTGATTATATAGTAATATTAATGTACCATGTAAATACAATATTCAAAATATATGGTTTACCAAGCACTAACATTTTATTATCCACTTCGTTCGTTTTTAAGTGATATTTTTGTTTTTTAGGTATGCGAGACGTGACTTTGACCATTAGTGTTTGTAACTTTATCTTATTATATACTAATAAAATTATAATATTACAAAAGTATTTTTAGTGAAAAATCTAGATAGTTTTAAATATATTACTAGTGAAACTTTAGAAAGTTTGACGAGATGGATTATAGGATGTCAGTTAAAAAATTTGTGTGGGTGGTACGACGAGTCGACGATTGCAAGGGTGCGCGCAGTAGGTGCCCAATAGCCACAGTGAGTGCATCCAAGGAATCGCAGTACGACGGTTGGAGGCGCATCCAAGGAAGCATGGCACGGCGGTTGGAGACGCATCCAAGGAGGTACGACACGCACAATGTGCACACCCATTGACGCCTTAGCTGCGATCATTAGAGTGAAAGAAGCAGGTAGAGCCAGGCTTATTGGAGAAGAAATGGCAAGGGCAGGAAGGTCATTTTGCATGTAACTAACAGGAAAATGGACGGTGATGGCAATTTGCCAGAATTTGTGGATATTTTACGATGGCATTGGAAGTTGACCCTTTTCACCATGGTATTTTTTAACTCCACAATGATTGCAATGTTACGAGCAAATTTAGGTTACAGCTCAAGTTTTGTGCTCCAATTAAGTTGTTGAGGTTCACTAGGTCACACCTCGTGAGCACGATGGCAAGTGGCATGCAATGGGAGTACCGCTAACCCTACACTTGGAGGATCGGTGGTTAGCCGCGGAGATGACATATGGCAAGAGGTAGTGGATAGGGATGATAAGAACAGTCGAGTAGAGGTGCAAGTACAGCATGGGTGCAAAGGTGGGGGCCAAACCAACCTATGATCGACGTGGATCTAGCTCCTCTAACTTAGAGGATCGAGCCAAGTCACTAATTATACACGAGCCAAGTTTATTGGATTGAAATCAAATGATCATCAGACGGTCTAAATCAGAGATATGAGAAATTAAATATGTCACGATATATAAATAGTTTATCGTGAGCCGGCTTCAGCCAATCTGCTCGAGCCAATCTAAACTGTCCGCGGTTTGATACGACGGTCCAAATCTCTCGAACTGCACATTTGCTACTCTGACTTAGGGCATGTACAACCCACAGACTGGTTGTTGTCTGCAAGTTCTTTCCACTTCACACACAGACAACTGAACAGACAGCTTGTACAATGGGTCGTCTATTTAACTGTCTGCAAACTGTTTAATGCATACATACAGCCATGATCAAGCATGAATATGATTCATGTATACCATTGTGTTGCTTCTTGATACAAAACAGATCAAGCATAAATAAGATGAACATAATTACAATATTTTTTAGAACCATCAATATAAATGATATATTAATATAGTATGAAACCACAAGTCCACAACTGGAAAGTCACATAAACAAGAAGCCCAAACCATCATCAATCTTCAACCTCTTACAAAAATGGGCAAAGGTGTTTAATCCGCAGAAGACTAAATCATTCCCTTCTCCATGACCAAAAACAGCATCCAATCTTGCAAAGTAGAGAAAACAAATAGAAATCTCATCTCAGTTTTTCAGTATCAAGTCTTCTCTTCCACTGAAATTCTCTCATCAAGTCTCCCTTAGAAAGCAACAGAGAATCAAATATCAAAATCTCAATTAACTTGTTCCTAGTAAATAAGGCCTACTAAGAGCTTAAAAAAACATACTCCAGATTTATTATATAATCTGGATGAAACATACTCCAGATTTATTATATAATCCATGCCTAAATCAGAAAACTATAAATGCTTCAAACATCACAATTGCTCATGAAGGTCCCAGACATGTGAACCATGTACACATCAACAATTTGTGAATTGCAAAGACATAAACACTACTACACAACAGGGATATAGCAACACCAACATGTGTTACTATAGGTTAAAGAAAGTGTTACTAGCTCTCCTCGTAACACATTTTTTATGTGTTCCAATTGCCCATGTTACTATATACTGGTCTATTGAAACACCATATATGTGTTCTTTTACATCCAAAAAAGTGTTACTAAACTGTGAAGATGAGTTTAAATCTATTTGATTTTCTTATCAACCTAAAAGATAAAGTTTATATCACCTTATATAATTGTAGGGAGGAGATAAGTAGTGATCGCCCACACAATCAAAAGAATTCTACTATTCTCCTATTTAATTTTACGTAGTTTTTTGTTTTTCCATGTTTCTTCCCGTCGTACTTGTTCCTCTCATGATCACGATATATCTATAGCGTAGCTTGTGCTCAACCCAACAGTTTGGAAGTGGGCTCCAGCAACTACACGACATTTTCAATTGCCTAATAGTTGCTGCTCAAGAGTCATGTGAGGACCACGATGTGATTGCCTAACAACCAAGACAACACCGACTGCGACGTACTAGCTTGCAGACCATGAATTGGAAGGTCACATATATACGTTTCTTCGTAACACTTTAGTTGTAACATTGTTTTGTGTTACTATAGGGTATATATTTGGCACATATTTTACATGTTTCATTTATGTGTTACAACATATTACAATCTTTGTAACATTTTACTTGTAACATTAATTTTGTGTTACTATAATTGTTCTCAGTAACACATTTTTACAAAACAAGTGCTTTGTGTTACAACCATTGTCTGTAACACATTGTTTTATGTTACTATGGAATTTCTTTGTAACACATTGGCGAATGTGATACAGGAATGTATTACAGTATCCATGTTTTGTAGTAGTGAAAACTTGCAATGATGGAAGCCCTCTCCATGTCAAATAACAGTATATAAGAACTGAGAACTCAGTGCATTCTATTCTAGCTACTCTGCGTCAGACATATATTCGTGATCATCTAACCAGCAGTTCAGGAATCACATTCGCTATAATTTCAGTTAGGAAACCATACCTCAACATGATTCAGTTAGGAAACGGCCGCTTCCTCAAACACTTCAGTGCAGCAATATGCTCATCTTTTTCTTCACTGGAGAACCCTCCTGTGTCTCGTGAGAGGAGACAGTTGTATGTCTCCATCATCTTTGCTTTCATTTCCAGCTTCTTTATTCTCCATTGCTGCAAGATGGGCAAGTCTTGTTGCTTCAAGCTTCTCAGTTGATAATTTTTATTGTGCCTCCTGCACCTTTAAGCGATTTGTGTGAGCTTCAGTTTAAATTTTGCTGAATTTATCCAGATTTTCCACATCTATCACAGTTTCCTTCGACTTGCCTTGATTTTTAGCTTCAAATGCAGCTTTCTTTGCTTTCTTTTGCCCCATTGGTCGTGGGCATTCATCAGGATCTCTAGGCTCTATGTCTTCCATTACGTCTTTCTGTCCCGACGCCTTCCTTTTACGTGCTTTCTTGAGCTCATCATTGTATATTACCCACTTTGGCTGGTCTCGGCAAACATACCAAACATCCATTAACACAAAATGTCCTAGCTTTAGCTCTTTGTTTTCTTCCACATAGAACCTGTGGGCCATATCAATCCACTGCTGATCTGAATAACCACTAGTATATATTTTGCGAGCCTTCACCCAAGCACATTGGAAAAGGTCAGTCCACTTATTAATCTTGTGCCACCGGTCCTTAGCTTGCTTACGATTCCTTCTCCTAAGTGCTGGGTTGTCATGTTGTATGTCTTAGCAACATCACCCCAGTACTGATCGTTCTTCCTATCGGCTCCAGCAGCTGAGTCCGTTGAATTTTCCAACCAAGAGCTCATCTGCAATTTTATAGAAAAATGTTATCATATAGAAAATGAGATGCAAGTTTATTGAACCATGTTGTTGTACCGAGACTCACCAGCCTAACATCTTCTTCTTGTGTCCATAGAATTCGCTTCTTAGTCCTACCGACCTCATCCCCGCTGTCCACATCAATGGGAACTTGGTCTGGCTGCGGAGTGGGCGTCGCCACGAGTGGTGGTGAAGAACCTCCAATGTCCACAGGCCTTGGAGCCTTGAAAGGTGCATAATGAGAAGGACAACCGACTAAATAGAAATTTTGTGACATTTGCGACTGGTTGTTGAAAAAACTCAAAAATCCACCAGGGGATGTGGGTTGTTGTCCCTGCAAAAGTAGATGAATAATTAGAATCACATATCAATGGACTGCAAAAGTATCATATCTGTTCAATTCTTACTAAGTTAACAACTTTGAAAGCAGCACTCAAGATCAATAAGCCAACTATGCCTCACTACAGCTTCAGCAATTGTAATTGGTTTGTCCCAGATCAAGTATTTCTTGGGTTACAGTGTTACAAGAAGCAGCAAAATTATCCCACTTATTGAGAGTATAATTGCAGGAATAGTCCCTTGGACAGCAATAGTCAACCTTTCCTTAGGCACACTGCATACATTCTCTTGCATGTTATTCTCTTGCAAATTTATATACTGCTATCCACCTGCGACAAACATGAACTATGCATGTTCTTTATCAGAATAAACTTATTTGGATAACAATATTGTGCAATGGTATGGACTTATGCCTATGAGAGGGTTATTTGGATAACAACATTATGATGAATAACGACATCACAAGTAATCCTCTATTTCTTGAGTGCCTAGGTAGGTGAAATACTAACTGCTCTTGTTTTGTTTCATATATGTATATAAATCTGAAGCATCATATACTTGCTGTTAACAAGCACTGATAACACGAGCAATAGTTACTCCTGAAGAAATTATTACTAGAACACAGGATCCTGCTTCTGCAGTTGTTAGCAGAGATGCATAATTCATCCCCTAAATTCGTACAGTTCAAAAGTAGCGCAACTTCAACAAAAGAGCTAATTCATCCATAGATTGAGGGAATGATGTGATACCAGGTTAGAGGTTTTGTAGATTGAGGATGCATCCATGGATTCATTGGGCTACCAGCAGCATTTGGCGAGATGTGGCCGCCGCCGGTGGAGCCTTGTGCGTAGTACAGTGTGGAAAGCAGCCGAGGGAGGTGGGGGTGCCGGTGAAGACGCTGCTCCCGCCGGTGAAGGATGGCGCGGCTTCGACGGGCGCGCGGCCTGCACCAGTCCGCTCCGACGGTGTCGCCCTCCGCTTCCGCTCCCCTGCCGACGCCACGGCCTTCCTCTCCTGTGCCGCCACCGCCGCCTTCCTCTCCTGCACCGCCGCCTGGATCTGGATCTTGCTCTTCCGAGCTGCCGCCGCGCCCTGGATCTGGATCTGGATTTGGCGCGCTTGGAAGGAAATCGCTGCCATTTCGCGCGCCCGCATCTGGATCCGCTTCGCGTCGGTAGGAGACGACGGCTCGTACAACGCGAGAGAAGTCCGGCGGTTCGCCTGGGAGCACGAGCGCATGCCGTCGCCTCGCGAGAGGACGGCTTCGGTTAATTACTGTCCACGTTGGATAATTCTGCTCTGCTGACACTATAAAGACGCTATCGTCTATGGGTTATTCATGCCCTTAAGAGAAGTCGCAGGAGACAGCTCCGATGGAAGTGGCTGCGGCGTCCTATTTTATGGGGATGGAGAGGGCGTGAGCGATATTTATTATTGTTGCATGGATCTTGAGACCATCCAATGGTTGAAAGAAGAGAAATCAATTTAGCTGAATATTTCAGCAAAAATCGGCCTTACGAGTCACCCCCGTGGGCATCCTGGTAAAAATAAATAAATTGTAGCGTAATAAATAAAATAGCAACTATACGACATCTTGGCCAGCTGGTGGGAGGCCTTGGAATGGCGTTCGTGCTCCCAGAACGCTTGTTTTAGTGCTTTTCCCCCCTTTTAAACCAAAAATTTGAATTTAAGTTTAAAAATCAAACAAAAATCAATAAAATCCAAAATTTCTGGTTTTCAGCAATCGATTGGATCCGAACTTTTTTCTAGCCGAAACATTTTTCCCTGATTGAAAGTGACTTATTTTAAGGGAGACATCGGCTAGATGATGGGACTCATAAAGGGGCCGTTTGAAACGGCTTCGGGGCTTCCAGGAGGTCACTTCAGTCTTCTTTCTTGTTTTATTTTTTTTCTCCTTTTTAACCAAAAATTCAAATTTGAGTTTAAAAAATCGAACAATAAATCCAGTTTTTTTTTGTTTCCACCAATCGATTGGATCCGAACTTTTCTCAAGCTGAAACATTTTCCCTGATTGAAAGTGACCTATTTTAAGGGAGACAGCAGCTAGATGATGTGACTTATAAAAGGATCATTTGAAACGGCTTTGGCTTTTGGCTTTTGACTTCTGGCTTTCAGAAGGCCACTTCAGTCTTGAGTTCCAAGAATGTTTGTTTTATTTGCTTCTTTTTTTCCTTTTTAACCAAAAATTCAAATTTGAGTTTAAGAAACCGAACAAAAACAAATAAAATCCAAAATTTCCAATTTTCGGCAATCGATGGGATCCGAATATTTTTTCTTTCCGATTTTCGGCAATCGATGAGATCCGAATTTTTTTCTAGTCGAAACATTTTTTCCCTTGTTGAAAGTGACCTATTTTAAGGGAGACATCTGCTATATGGTGCTTGACTCATAAAGGGGCCATTTGAAACGGCTTCACCTTCTGGTTTCCAAAAGCTAGAGGTTGAATCAAATGTGTGGCTTTTGAAAGTAGCTTTAGCTGGATCGAGCTCCGCTAGTGCCACGAACAATGCCTCCGCACCGTCAGCGTGGCCACACACTCCGCCTCTACCCCGATGACGCTGCCACGAGCTTTGCCTCCTCTCGCTACCTCCACCTCTGCTCATCGCCGCCCCTTCTCCCTTGGCACCACTAATGTCGCCTCCTTCGCCTTTGGCCATCTCCCGACGAGCCCCCTTCGCCTTCAGTCCCCTGTTGACAAGAAACATCTGCCTCTACGCTGCCTCCAAACAAGCCCTCCCCCCTCCATCACCTTCGCCTCCGTGCCACCCCATCCAACTTCACACCACCTCCGCCTCGCTCCATCTCCTGCATTCCACCGCTTCTTTTTTTCTATTTTTTTTCATTTTTTGGGATATAGGCCAATTGCTAGTTAAATAACTTGTGTAATAATAAAATTGATTAGTTGTATAAACATGTGATGCGATAATTGTTGTTAATATTTACTAGTGTAATTATCGGCATCAAATAGTCATCATGTGCTTTAGGGGCAATTCGGACATTTGCCAAATCAGCAACTATTCCAAAGCCAAAAGCTTTAGCTGAATTAAACACCTCTCACTTTCAACCATTTCTGTTTACAGCCACTATAATTGTAAAGCAAAAGCTCCAGCCAAAAGCCAGAAGGTCCAGCCATGTCAAACGCCCCCAAATACTCCTTATTAACGAATATAGTGTATAGTGTTTTGTCTTTAAGACTTAACGAAAGGAAACTAGCTATCCTGCTCCTCAACAGAAATTAACGCACAACTTGATGATGTATATGTAACTATGTTCACAGCTATTCACCATTTTTCTTTTGTAAAGAACTCATCTAATTATTATAAGAATCAGCAAGAACTTCAATCACCAAAATTTATATGTCGAATAAACGTAAACGACAATTAGTTATTGAAAGGATGAGAGGGAGAGAGGAAAGCATATGTATGTAAAAAACATAAACGCACTACTTCGTTTTAGGCGCCAAAGAGATACAATTTCCCTCAAATTACTCTCTGCAGTCACAAAAGAACTTCGTGTTTGGGTACATGTAGTCGAAATTTCTAAATTTTGGATATCGATATATATCTTTTCAATATTTCGGTCGAATGCATGAAAACAATGCATGTAAATTTCTCTCGAAAAGAACTTTCATAATAGTATAATTTTATTAGATTTTATAAATTCATTACAATGAAAATTAGTGGTCAAAGTTATGTATGATTACCATGAAAATAAATTTAATTGATAATATGATATCTTGAAAATGGTGATATTATGATATCTTGAAAATGGTGACGATTCTTAATGAATAAATAACAAATAATATATCATTATAAATACATACCGTGATGATCCAACCATCTAGATTTGTCACAGATTTACCTGCCCGAACATGCAGCTTCATCAATTAGTGACGATCATAGAATGTATGACGATAAGTTTCGTACTGCATGACAAAATTGTTTGTCATGAATAAGCACATTTGGTGACGGCAAAAAATTTGTCACAGGATACTTGATAGTCTGTGACGAAATATTTTTGTTTAGTCAATCCAGACTTTTTTATGTACAACAATATTTTTATGTCATAACCTTGGTTCTGTGACAAAATTAGGCTTTTTGTGATGTTTTTGCATCATCATAGAACTATATGTTTTAAGGACTGCCCCGATGTCCAAAACGACAAATCTTTTGTGACTGAAGGAGCAAAAATCTAAGTATTCCTGAGCGAGGGAGAGAGAGAGAGAGCATGCAAGAGAAATGGGTGACCTTTTCTTTTAGAGAGAGAGAGAGAGAGCATACATGCAAGAGAAGGGAGAGAGACTTTTTTTTAGAGAGAGAGTGAGTAGGGAGAGAGAGGAACGTACAGATGAAATGGAGCTCTTGCTAGAGATAACGAACCCTAACTGCCTCCCTGGCGAAGCCTACGTCGTCTAGCTGCGTCTCTAGTCTCTACCCAAATGACCGGTAAGATCAGTGCGATCTTACGCTACCATCCATATATCAACATGGCTATAAAAAACTCCAACACTGGGATTATAAATGGACGTACGAACTAGCTCTTGTTCATCATCTGCAGATCCCACTAGCGATAGATAGCCATAGCTGTAGTTTGCAAAGAAGCTAACTAGCTAGCTAGCGAGGCAGACAGATCAACCATGAAGCTAGCCCTGTGCTTGTGCATCTGCGTCGTCCTCGTCGTCGCCTCGTCTCCGGTCCCGCTCTCCGACCGCCCCCCGCTGAGCCGGCGTTGGCTGCAGGACGCCGTGGTTATCGGCGGCAACCTGACAGCGAGCACGACCGTGACGTGGCTGCGTGAGACACCGGAGATAGGGTACGATGGGTCCAAGAGGCTCAGCCCCGGGGGGCCTAACCCACAGCATCACTGATCTGATCATCAGCTGCCGCCTCGCTTGTGGTATCAGCCTATCACTCGTAACCATTTCTCTTCATACCGGATTTTTCATCCCTAATTTCTGACATCGGCCAAGTGCCGATCCGGAGTGTGAGTCTAATAATTAATGTTGTCTTGTGTCAGTCTAATATAAACGTGATGTGATCCATTTTTAATTTCTTCACTTGCATGTGTTTTGCGGATGTTGATTTGCGCTAGACTGAGGTCTTGAATAATATAATGAATAATGCAAATCTATATCGCCGCAATTTTTCTCAAAGTTTTACATGTTGTAAGTTGTAACGCGCATGCGCCCGAGTAATAATAGTCAAGTGCTAAAGACTAAAAGTCAACGTCCTCTTGCAATTCTGTCTCGAATTATGTGACTTTTATTTTGATATCACTGGTTGGTGGTAATAGGGATGCAAACGGATCGAATACGGACGGATAATGTCTCTACTATATTTGTTTTTATATTTTTTCTCGGATACGGATACCTCGGATAGGAATACATATATGAATAATATCGAATATAGATACGGAGCATATACGAATCCAAACGAATACGGTCACGAATATTTATCGGAATATGAAAACCCTTTAAACTATATATCCAAAATCAATAAAAATACATAAATAATTTATCTTATCAAAACATTAATAAAATCTAAACAAGCATAAGTATTTTTATTCACAATAGTTATACCATTGTACAGATTGTAAATCTTCAAATAGCAGATAATTTTTCTAAAGTCCTAAATAATTCTTAATGGATTCCTAACATTTAGATGTGACTAAAAAATTAATTAAGAATTTAAATTTGCATCAGAATGATTTAAACGGCAGTACATCAATTTAATCGGTACAAATTTTAATATACCGATAATACTAAATTTATTTTTAATAAATACAAATATTTGCTAGTGGGCTGGTGCAGGGGAGATGAGAGAGGCTGGCTTGGGCTGAGCAATGTTGGGTTGAAATCTCAGATATCCGGTCCGTATTCGTATCCCTATTCACCGGATATTAGGCCTACTTATTCGTATTCGTTTCCGACAAAAAAATTCGTATTTGTTTCCGATCCGAGAATTATCCGAAGAAAATACGATCCGACATAATCCGTATTCGTTTTTATCCGATCGGTCGGAAACTATCTGATCCGTTTTCACTCCTAGATGGTAACCCCCACCAAATAAGCATACCGTGTTCTACTTCTTAGTGATATGTTTACATGTTCTTGGAGCTCTTTTTTTTCTTTAAGAAAAAATAAGGTGCGATGACTGTTGGTCTATTGGACCACCAAGGATGCATACTTTTTAATGAAAATTGAAAGGCATCTTATGTTTAAGAGGAAAAGGCATATCTGACTGTCCGTCTCTCGCTTTCGAGTACAGGATCGTGCAGAAAATATAAGTAGAAAAAAAAGGAGAAGAAGACCCAAACGATCTGCATGTTATCGCAAGAAATATTAAGAAACGTCAGCATGCATGTCATCCGGTCGCGCGCGGAACCGGTTCTCTGCTTCCCCATTGGAGATTGGGAAAGACCCCAAGGACGCAAACGGGCAGACCTAGGTACCGGGTTCCATCTTCCGGTGTCAATCTGCCTGCCCCGTCGGCCTTAAGCAGCAAGTCCTTTCTGACGTCAGAATATATATTCTGTCACTGACTATAAACTGAAACAGTAACAAATACTCTCTCGGTTTCATTGTATTTGTTTATAGCCCACCATGTGCAGGCTAAGGAAACACTGACATGCATACTCGTATTAAGTAACATACCATAAAAACTCTGATCAACTCGGTTTCGACTTCTGGCTTCTGGCTTATTTTTCACTATTCATAAGTTTCGTCTTTTTCTGAACTTTTGGCTTTTTGTTAAGCTTTTTTGCCGGTTCTTTTTTTTCCCGTATTTGTTTGTATTATACGTAATGGGCTAACATATTTTTTTATTTTTAAATTTTTTAAAATTTAATTATGCTAAATAAGCCTCTGTCAGCTACAGTGCTTTTTTCAGCCAACTACAGTGTTTTCAGCCATAAGCCACGAGCTTTTCAGCCGAACCGATCACCACCTATTAATTTCTTCCAAAGCATTTAAGTATGCTCTTAACTCTCTCAACGGACAAATATTTTGAATCTGATGCTCTCGAGGCCATGGACAAATACACACACACATAAATATACACACACACATATATACACACACATCGATGTCTTTTCGAATTCATGAATGTTAACGGCTTTGTCTGATATATTATACATCATTGCACTTGCATGCATCTAAAAGCAATCCAAAAGCAGGGAGGCTTAGTACCCAGTCACCATAGTATCCCATTTCAGTGTCATATATACATATACATATACATATACATATACATATACATATACATATAACCACTTTTCTACTACAGCGGGAGTAGTTACTCCCTATGTCTTATCTCACAACGTAGCGAGTATCTCGTGTAACAAAGGGTATGCACATATAGTATACGAATATATTAAAACATCTAAGTGGTATATATATTTTTTAGATATACTTCTTTTTATATGCGTATATAAAGGTATTTACAAAATACGCTAAAAATTATATACTCTCTTTCATTTTTTTATGTGGTTTACATTAGAGTATCTTATAATTAGTATATGAGTATACTCAAAGTAATAAAGGAGTATGTCAAATTCGTATAGATGGTATATTATAAGTGGAAGTAACTACATATGAGAGTAGAATGTATTTTCTCTCTCTCTCTCTTTATATATATATATATATATATATATATATATATATATATATATATATATATATATATATATATATATATATATATATATATATACGTCATTGTTCATGGCATGTAACAACCTGCCGCTCAGGTGACAGCCCATGTGTTGCTTATGACGAGGTCTTCAAAACAAGACTAATATTACATATCTTTTCAACAATATTTTCTGTAGTGGCTCATTTTGATTTGTTATGTAAGGCTGTTGTCTCCATGGCGTGTATGATTTCTCCCTTAGTATGTTTTACTTGTTTTACCAAGAGTTTGACTTGTTTCCTAGTTTTTAGATGGTGTTTTGGTAGTTCATTTGTCCATGGAACGCACTAATGGAACTACCCTACAATTTTTTAACAAAATTTTAGATATTACATTTCATAAACATGGATGTTCCACTGTTACTTTTAGTTTGTTCCACTAATATTTTTAATTTGTTATGTAATATATGTCATCTTGTTTTGTAGATCTCGTCTAAGGAACACAATAGTTTAAACAAATTCTGGGTTTAAAAGGATGTGTTCATTTGAATTTGAGAAACATAAAGAAAAGTTATCTAGAAATTCATGCATGATTAAAGTTTAGAGGTGGGCGGCACGTGCTTATGCGCCGCGCGCCGTGTACCTCACCCTCCCAGTGCGCATGGCACCAAGTTGTACACATCCATGCTCGCAAACAAAAACAAAGTTGTACACCGGCCTGCATGCATATTCATATCGGTTCGGTGGCTTTCCAATAGCTAGCCTGGCTAAAAGCAGCTGAAAAGGCTCAGGATGAATATTTCAGCTCTATCACTGAGATATCCTCGCCTTACACAGATGATAGCAATCAAGAACTTCCCAATAAAGCTGCTGCAAATATTTCAAATGCTAAAAATGACTGCACGGTTTACACTGATGCCCTCCTACAAGGTTCAACTACTGGTCTTGGATGTTCACGTCCAAGCAAACATGTATTGCCAACGAACTGAAGTAAATAAATGGAAAGAACTAAAAGCGAATCCAAACTTACTCCACCAGCAACAGCCTACTGTCAGGGTCAACTAATCATCGCTTGCCTCAATGCAGCCGGTGTCAGGGTCGACGCCAAGCCCCATCGCACGAAGCTGCAATCCCTTTCATTTATTGTAATCACAACTCAGTTGCTCCCACTTGTTCTTCATTTGCTTGCTGGTGTACGGCAAGCTGGTTCGCTCTGTGAAATTAAGGAGAAGATTTTGCTTGCCCTGCGTGTTCAACCGTGAATACAGCCGGTTCTATGCCTCCACCTCTTTGGCGCATACTTGCAGGAATACATGCGTACTCTTATCGCTCCAAGTAGCAAACATGGTAGCTAAGCATACCCATCTCTCCACACAAGGGGAAGTAAGATATAGTCGAAAGTATGGGCAAGGGAAAGGGTCAAACCTGAATGGGGGCGGGGTGGTCACCAGGAGGATGTCTGCATAAGGTGCTAGGCCGACCCGACAGGGACCTCGCCTGAGCTTGTGAGTTGTAGCGACGGAGGGGCCACGCGACCAGAGGCACCGCAAGTCGCAAATGGCAGAGCTCACGTCATCAGCCCAATCGAAGATTGTGGATCCGTCACGGGGCTCCACAACCCCCAATCTGCGACTACCCCCACGGTGAGGCCACCGCGAACGAGCACAGGGATGAAGGCCCACTGGCGGGGGTGGGAGGGCCCAAGTGGCCACCGCGAGGGGGTCGCCACAGCCGGCGGTGGGGGGGTGGAGATGGCGCAATCGCTAGACGATGGGTGTGGAGGGGCTTCTGTTGGTGAGTAAAAGCACAGCTGCTTGCGGGGGTAGGTGTGTCGCGTAAATGCCGCTTCGGGGCTCCAAAAGACGCCGCATCCACTGACATACCGCTCCGACTCCGACTAGCTTCAGGCTTCTTCATCCAGAAGCCATCAGCTCACGGTTGAAAGCCCAACTGAGTGGAACGAAAGTTTGATTGTTAGCTTAACTCTTTGTTCCTTTGCATCTTTGATTATTCAAAATAAAGCCCTTTCAGATCCCTTACGTAGGGAGGACGTGAAACACTGAACAACAACCATTTATTGAAGTACTACTGCATAATTCTTGGAATATCATATGAATGTACAAGAGAAAATTGTCCTTCCTATATCTTTTGGATCATTTTTGTGCAAATTGGTCCACATATCGTGAATGGGAATTCCTTAAAATGGCATTTGGAAGACCTCACAGTTCAAGAGGTGTGTCTAGTTGTTATTTGTTGAATCTGGATTATCTGAGTGAGGACTGAGGTAGCTTAGTTCACTACTACAAAAAGGGTCATCACAGACGGTTCAAAACTGTCATCACAGATGGTTTTTTTGAGCCGTCTGAATTTATGTGTCAGTGATAATCAGAAGTTATCACAGACGATTTGTGAGCCGTCTATGATAAGTACATCATAGACGGTTTATAACTAGAACCGTCTGTGAAAAACACTACCATAGACGGTTCTAACTACCAACCGTCTGTGATGTGTGAGTATCATAGGCACTTGGTATATAGAATCATCTGTGATACTTCCCCATCACAGACGGTTTTTGGTTCGAGCCGTCTGTGATAATTCTTCACTGACGGTTTATACTACAAAACCGTCTGTGATAGTTCATTCTATATCTAAATTTTTCTATTCTTCGGTTAGCCTCAGGAAATGTTAACCATATCATCTGAAAACAAGCAAATACAGCAACAAACAAAGCAACACATTCTATTTTCATTAAGATTAGAATCCATCAATACAACATCACAAGATATCGAGTAGGTTATCTATAACACTGCATACATAAGAGGACACTTACAATTTTACAAAGATAAACTTCACGGCTACAAATTCAGAAAAATGTTTACACTACATTAAACTATAATCTAAAACAAGTGGTGCGAAAATTTTTTCAAGTAGCAGAAATAAAAAGGCAATGAACACCATTTTTAGCTTCTACGCAAAATCAATAGCTTCTATGCTGGCATTCTTCCTTTCCATCTTGCCATTGCCTTCTTCCTTTCTATCTTGCTTCAAGTGAAATTTCAGTCACTCTTGCCGAACCCTTCGTACCCTTGTCGCATACAAATGAGTTGGAGTAGTACTGGTGGTATTGGTTCTTCGAGTAGAGAGAGGGGGTTAATAAGGGGCGAGAGGTGGGGAGGAGAACGGTGCATGCCATTCGATGCGGAGAGAATGGACGGGTAAGATAGAGATCCTAGGGGATATGCTGTGGATCGGTGATGTGGCGGGACATCACAGACGATTCGGATTACAAACCGTCTATGATAGAGATGTCACAGATGGTTCATAACAAAAACCGTCTATGATATCACAAAGACAATATATCGGTGCAATATAAATAGCTAGTCTAAAAAGATAAAATAGTAAAGTTTTATATGGCTTATATATACTCCTTCGAAAGGTTTCGACGAGATCTACAACTCTGCAGTTGAGGCAAAACCCAAATTCTAAAGGGAAGATTGAAAATTTTGGCAAAAACATAAACCAAAAAGTTGCAACGCAAATTTGGGGCTAAAGATGGCTGATTTTGAGGGTCTTATAAGCTGACTAGCTAAAGTTAGTCATTTTGTTTGGATTGGGCTCATCGTTAGCTTTTCAATGAGTATACGAATGTCAAAAACGGACACCGTATGCAAAAGTTATGCTCATTTTACTGAAAGTGTCTCAAAACTGAATTCTACTCGGACTCAGGTGGGAAATTATGAAATTTTGGGGGATTGCAAGGCGGGAAACACATTACAGACGGGTTTTAATACAAACCATCTGTAATAACTTCATTAGCACAGACGGTTTTTAATACAAACCGTTTGTGATGTCTGCCATTATCATAGACAATTCTTATTTAGAATCGTCTGTGATAATGAAGTTATCACAGACGGTTTGTATTAAAACCCGTCTATGAAAATACCACAGACGGTTATTCAAATGAACCGTCTGTGATACTTACAACACAGACGGTTCCTAGGAACCGTATGTGATGTAAGCGTTCAGTTTAGCCTCTTTTGTAGTAGTGGTTCTGCTTGTGTTGATCATTAATGAGAAGCTGCTTTCTTCCTGAAACTGTACTACAAACTAAAATATATTTTGAAAGGAGCCAACCTACCTTATGGCTGTTAGTGATATGCCCTAGGGACGATCATAGAGATGATTGTATCACTGTTGTGTTTATGATCTTTTGAATAATGTATTATTTTGTCCCTTCAATAAATGTCTTTCATAGAGATGATTGTATCACTTTTATGTTTATGATCTTTTAAATAATATGTTATTTTGTCCCTTCAATAAATATCTTTCATATTGATTAACAAGCATGTGACTTGTTCGTGGAACTTTTTATTAATGTTTTGATGTTATTCTAAATTATCTCTAATCTTATATCATTATGTAAGACAATTATGATTTATAGATTATTATATGCATTGATTGATGATCATGTTTCACGGATCATGGATATGGATATATCAAATCAATTATTTGGATACATGTTAGAGAACATGGTGTTGGATTGACCTACCATGAGATACTGCGAGAATTGTTATATTTTTAAGTGTTACCAATTGGTCTCATACATAGTGTATGTTTAATCCTTAGACCTGAGATCGTTATAGTTTTCTACACGTGTAATAGTTTACCTAGAGGTTGCCAACACTACACCATAACTGGGTGGTTATAAATGTAGCTTTTGGGTTTACTATGAAATATACGGAGGAATGTGAGCGATCAAGATGAAATTTGTTTGTCCTATATAACAGAAGAAATATCTCTGGAACCCTTAATGTGGTGGATTAAGAAATTACATGACTATGCTGAATGTGGTTGAGGAGTTAATCACAAATTGAGTAATCCATTATAGGTTCGAGTGAAGAATCAAGCTATCACAGGATGACATACTTCTCACCTTGAGTTCGATTTGATATTGTGAAGCAAAGAGGTCAGTATATAAGCACTATATATGTTTGTCTGGTATGATTTTTATGCATATTTGGTAGTCAGTATGTCATGCTAGCGATCATTGCCAACTTATGGACTAAACGAGTTTTTAGGCCATGATCGAATATACATGAAATTACAGGGTCACACACTTAATGGATTAGAACGATAAGGGTTTGAATAATAAACTCCAAGTGGGATACAGTCTCTACTCATATTGGATAAGGATCCGGTTGGAGGCTTTCCGAGTGGGATACGATGTCTACTCGTATTGTATAAGAATCCAGTTAGAGGTGCTTCAAGTTGGATACGATATCTGATCGTATTGGATAAGGATCCAATTAGAGGCTATATATAAAGAGAGGCGCAGGGTTGAGGAAGGTATCCCGAGACACACCATCGAAAACCTAGCAACTACCTCTTAAAACCCCTGTCGTGCATGCTGGTTCTAGCACAATGGCGTATGGCGTTCTATCCCTAGACATGTGGACTTCGGTAGAGATATTGCTGCGACTACAGCGCAGACCGGGATGATCGCGAGGAGAAGATAGTGGGCATAAGTTACGACCATGTTCACCGCCACTACACTTCACTTCCTTCAACCATGTAGTAGGCTCTGTCGACTGCTGTAGTCGTAACGCTTTACGACCACACTTTCCTGCTGTGGTCGCTTATGACCACGTATTCCCGTGGTCGTAACTCCTTTACGACCACGTCTACAACTCTGTGACCATAGTCATAATTCCTTTACGACCACGTCTTCAGCACCTGCGGACACCTCCACTCATCGCCGTGGTCGTAAGTTGTTTACGTCCACATCTGCAATCACGATGAACTCGATACACGGTAATTCCCAGAGCTAAACCGCTCTTCTCTTCTTTATATGTTTCTCTCGTTTGATCACATCGATCACTATGATCATCCCGATCGCTCCTACTCTATGTGATTACACCTATCACTTGCGATCACACCGATCACCCTCTACTCTACGATCACATCGATCACCCTCTATTCTGCGATCACACCAATTGCCTACGATCACATTGATCGCCCTCTGCTCTGCGATCACATCGACCGCCTACGATCAAACCGATCGCCCTCTCCTCTCGACTACATCTCTTCAACTCGTTACATTCTCTTGACTACATTGCTCTACTTTTATACTCGACTCTTCGACTATGACTTCGAGAAGGACTCACAGTCTGACTCACACTAGGACTCGACAACGACACCAACTCGGATATAAAATTGTACTCAACTACGACCACGACAACTGACTCGAACTCAAACTCTAATATGTGCGGACTCGGACTCGAATGAGTACACAGACTCAGAAGCAGACTTCAACAACCTCTACGACTGAAACAAGATTATTCTAACAATCACCTCCTTAATCTTGTTTCTCCTTCTTGATCATGCCAATCTTCTCTCTTGCTTCCGCTTCTTTCTTTTACCTGCACTCCTGTGCACCTGAGCCATCACCGCCCTACCGCCTGTGCTTACTCCATCCTGAGCCTTGCGTAATCTGACGCTTGCCACGCATCACACCTGGACTGAACCATCCTTCCTTATACGTCTGCCTGGGCTAGAGCACCTGCTCCCATAGCAACCTTGGCTTCGCCATTACCTGAGCCTCCCGCTCCTCTCTCTCGGACCAAGTCTGTCCACTTTTCCGCGTACATCTCAGCTGAGCTTGCCTCCAATGCTTCCCATGTTCCCTCTACAAATCCACAAAAACCGACCTGTGCTCCAAGTCTTCCTCTTGGACCCTGTGCACCTCCTCCACACGATCAAGACCCTCGTGCATCATTTGTAGCGTCTCCCACGCATTCTGTGCCATCTCCTTGCCAATGAGCTGATGCATCACCGCATCTGGCACCGCCTGGAAGATGAGGGCTAAAGCCACCTGATCCACCTTGTCGTCCACCTCCTTGTCCTTCCCCCTTCAGATCGACTACACCCCAGACTCCCTGGGCACGTATGTTCGCCTTCATCTTCATTGCCCACATCGGGTAATTGTCAGTTGTCAGGAGAGGCTACTGGAGAGAGATTAGCCCACTCCGAGCACTCGAAGTCGATGCTTCACCCATACTTTGATACTACTTGTTATAGTCTTACGATCACTCCCAGGACCCGTACGACCACCTTGTAGTCCCTACGACCACTCACTGCAGTCGTATGACCACGTTGAAAAAGCTATGACTGCCACCTGTGTTGTTATGATGGCTCTGTCAACCACCCTGGCAGTTGTTACGATTAGGTTGTGACCTCTCTGATCACGTCTTGTTGCTCCGACGATGTAGTCATAACTTCAGCAGAAGTTACGACCACGTTCACCGCCATTGCGCTTCACTTCCTTCAATCACGTAGTAGGCTCTATCGACTGCTGTGGTCGTAACGCTTTACGACCACACCTTCCTGCTGTGGTCGCTTACGACCACGTATTCTCGCTATGTGACCATGGTCATAACTCCCTTACGATCATGTCTACAGCTCTGTGACTGTGGTCGTAACTCTTTTACAACCACGTCTTCAGCAGCTGCGGACACCTCTACTCGTCGCCGTGGTCGTAAGTCATTTATGACCACATCTGCAATCACGATGAACTCGATACACGATAATTCCCAGAGCCAAACTGTTCTTCTCTTCTTTATTTCTTTTTCTCATTCGATCACACCGATCACTATGATCATCCCGATCGCTCCTACTCTTATGTGATTACACCTATCGCCTACGATCACACCGATCGCCCTCTGCTCTGCGATCACATCAATCTCTTGCGATCACACCCTACGTTCACACCGATCGCCTGCAATCACACCGATTGCCCTTTGCTCTGCGATCAAACCGATTGCCCTCTGCTCTCAACTACATTTCTTCAACTCGTTGCATCCTCTTGACTACATTGCTCTGCTTTTATACCTGACTCTTCGACTACGACTCCAAGAAGGACTCGCAATCTGACTCGCACTGGGACTCGACAACGACACTGACTCGGATATAAAATTATACTCGACTATGACAACTGACTTGAACTCAAACACGGAAACGTGCGGACTCGGACTCGAATGAGTACACGGACTCGGAAGCAAACTTTGACAACCTCTACGACTGAAACAAGATTATTCTAACATCCATGTTAGACCATTGTAGTTAAGTAAACTCGTCGGTAAGTTTTCTGATGGAATGCTAACAAGTTTCTTCCACTTTAGTTATTGAAAATGCCTAAGTTGGTTTTTTTTGTCAACTGAACCTGACAGCATTATTCTGTGTAGAGGGTAGATAATTCTAATTTATAGCGTGCTGATTTACCTCAAGAACATAGTAGAATGTGTCTGATCAATTAAACCTTGTCCCGTTGAAAGGAATTGTTCTGGATTTTTGCTGAGTAGCTATTTTACCGAGGTTCGCATACTCGCATCAACAAAGACATCTTCAGTGGGATGCTGCAGCCTGCAGATGAATGAAGATGCAAAAGGTATTGCTAGTTCTCTCTTGCCAAATGTTATAGTACCGGAAGAAATGTTGCTTCTGCTTCTGCTTCTGCTTAACAAATTATGACATATTTAAGCTCAATATCTTCATTGTTATTAGTGGAGAATACTTTAATTGGTGTCAGAAAAATGTAAGTCCTTATATGACTTACGAGTGCTACTTTCTGGTTTATATTAGCTTTGACCAAATACTTTAGACCCTCAGGATTCACCTTATTACTTCATTGTAACTGTAGGTAGGTATCAGTTACTCTGAAACTGAGTTTTTCTATTGAGCTCTCGTAAAGTATATCGAATATAGGTGCGCTGGTATTATATTTGCATTTGCCATTTGCTGCATATCGATCGGTTTTAGTGCTTTGTTTCTCTCTCTCTCTCTTGTGAGAGTAGTGTACAGTATTCTGTTTGACTAGTCACATCAATTTGATATACTTCCACTCTTACTAGGACACCACCGCTAGAACTTCAATATGTTAACTTAAAAAGCAGATACCACCTTACATGCTTAGTGGATTTAAGTTTCAACTACCACCAGCCAATATTTCAGCTTTTGTTTTGCGGCGAAGCGATTCACTGACTGACAGATGAACTCATTCATTAATATGCCTTTTCAGTTATGTCCTATTCATTCGTTTCAGTTGCAATCCAGATCACACTTCGTGCCCACATCAGTACAGCACTTGATCTGGCCAAGCGTAAACGTTATATAAAAACGTCCATATCTATCGTTTCATTCTACTAGTGATCTTGAATAGGCTTCCCTGGCGTAAAAAGATTGCGATCTTCGGTCCATATCTGCTAGTGATGTGCATAGAGGGATCAACTGAAGATCCTAAATTTCCTCGGTTATACAAAGAGTAGAGATTTCATACCAGTTAAGAGTACTATGAATTGTGACGGGGGAATATTCAGGTCTGGTTGGAACATATGTCGTGTCGAGGAAGTGTTGAAACACCTATATCTTGCTAGCTAGCGAATGCAGTGTCGTGTTACAACCGGAGGAATTTGCTATACCTTGAATATTAATTGAACAAGATAACTCAGTTTGAAACCAGCTTGTAACTGCTTATTGAACCAAGCACAGCAAATAGATAAAAAGAAATCCTTGGTGTACAAGTTGAATATAGTCTGAAAATCTGAATCCTAATATATCCATATGTGGTACCTTGTTTTCATCAAAACTCTGATACTGCTTCTCCATTCTCCAATGGATTATGACGACGCAGTGCATGTTGCGACGTCGCTGTCGCAAAACATGACAAGACCTCTGGTTACTTTCAGAGGTTGCTATTTGAGTCAGAGCTTATGCAAAGCTGGTATCTGTTGCGTAACCGGTGCATTTACCTACTGCAAGATCCCATATTTCCGTTTCATGACATCAAAAGATTGAAAGAGGTATTGGGAGGGAAATAAGCATAAGGAATAGGTAAAGAGAAATTTGATGATTTGCCTTATCTTTGTTTGCAAACAGCTCATTTGCCCTACAGTTGATATCAATTGATTATTTGCTCCATCATTTTTAATTTTCAGTTGATCATTTATCCTCTTTGCATTTCCAAGCCATTTTCTATTTTTATAATGCTAAACTACCATAGAAAATGACCAAATTACCCCGGTGGAATCCACTTCACATCCCCTTCTTTTCTCTGTCAACTGACGCCGATCCGATCCCCATCTTTTCCCTTGCTCGCCAACTAGAAGTCAAGAACCCGAATGGGACTAGCTCCGGGGATTTTCCCCCTAACAACACTGAACTATAACATTGAATATCAGAAAATTGACTAATATGCTTGGTGCATGGCTAATCTCAGCATCTTTCCATGGGGAATCCAATATGACGAGAGGCTCCAGAAGCCAAATGCCCGGAAAAAGTTCAGTGACAGCATATATTCCGGATCATTATATCGTCACCATACCCAGTTGAGGTTGATACTTGATACCAGATTCATCAAGGTTATTTGGTACCAGATTCCTCTGAAATCTAAGCTCCAGAAGCCTCTGATTGTAACACTATGATGCATAAAGGTTGTCCACCAGGAATTTTTACAAAAAGGAGAAAATGAAATATGAACATAAAATGCGAGGTTATGCTCAACTGAACAACCTTTTGAGTGGCCACAAATTATGCGAGGTTATGCACTAGTTTGCATTGGTCAATCATCTGGAACATATAATCACAAATTAAACCGAAATCATGGAACATATAATCACATATTAAACCGAAATCATGTGCAGCCGGGAAAAGATGGGGATCGGATCGGCGTCAGTTGACAGAGAAAAGAAGGGAATGGGAGGTGGATTCCACTGGGGCTATTTGGTCATTTTCTATTGTAGTTTAGCATTATAAAAATAGAAAATGGCTTGGAAATACAAAGAGAGCAAATGATCAACTGAAATTAAAAGATGGGCAATAATCAATTGATACCAACTGTGGGGCAAATGAGCTGTTTGTAAACAAAGATGTGGCAAATCATCAAATTTCTCAGATCGTAAGAGCCTTCGTGTCCCCATAAGCTAGCTTATAAGGTGAGGGACTATTCTACTTTTAAGTTAGATCTCTTGCCCTTTCACAACCAATATGTGATGGTTCCAACAATCTCTCCTTCACACATGAGTAACCCTCGGCCGTTCGCCGCCCCTTCACTGTACACCGACGGTGTCTCAGAGTTATAGTCCATCAGGTGTTTACACACTAGTGTCCATTGAGCCAGAGATATTAGAACCGAACTATGATACCACTTGTTGGATCATATGAGCATTCTCATCGCAAAAAACTAGTTTATAAGGTGAGAGACTCTTCCACATTTAAGTTAGGTCTCTTGCCCTTTCACAACTAATGTGTGACTATTCCAACACCTTCCCTTTAACATTTCTGTAGGATTGAATACAACAATTAGAGGGGGTAAATGATTGCCTCCGCTTTTTGGAATCTGAAACCAAAACTCAAACTAGAAGAAAAACAATCTAAACAATAGATTATATCTACTGGAACCGAAAAAGCAAACTCTAAGCAAAATAGCAACAAAACTTGAAACTAAAACCTTCTGGCCAGTCAGACCGCAATGGTGAGAGCGGTCTGATCTCTGGCACTATTTACCGATCGAAAACAAAACAACCGACGCGAATGAGAATCGATCTAATTTTGACAAAACAACTCCAATTGACCTCAAATTTGACACACGTAATGCTTAAGATATCTAAAATCTGTTCCAACAAGAAATTGCAAGAAATATCACCTAGATTTGAAGAAATCTAGATTGCAATTGTGGATGTCTACTAGACTTGTGGGTAATTCTAGTTGGTAGGCTACTTCTCCACACTTGGCGGTGATTGGGAATGGGCCCTATATATCTTGTTGTGAGTTTGCCTTTAACTGTAAATCTCTGAATCCCTCAACGAAGTGACACCTTGAGATAAACATGGTCTTCAACTTCAAAATTCAACTCCCTATGACAATTGTCAGCATAGCTCTTCTGTTTGGATTGGGCAGCTTGGAGTTGATCTCTGATCATGCAGACTTTCTCTTCTACCTGCTTAACTGTATTTGGCCTAAAGATATAGCCTTCTCCTACTTCTGACCAATATAGAGAATATTTGCAGTTTCTACCATAGAGGGCTTCGAATGGGGACATCTTAAAACTAGATTGATAGTTGTTGTTGTTGTAGGAGAATTCCGCATAAGGTAAGTATTTCTCCCAATATATGGTAAACTCTAAAGCACAAGCTTGAAGTAAATATTCAAGAATTTGGTTCACCCTTTCTGTCTGTCCATCAAGCTGAGGGTGGTATGTTGTGCTGAAAGCTAAGAGGGTCCCAAGGGCTTCATGAAGACTAGCCTAGAAATGCGAGGTGAATTGAGAACCTCAGTCTGAGGCTATTCTCTTGGGTACTTCATGTAAACACACAATGCATGCCATGTATAACTCGACCAACCTGTCTCCCTTGTAAGTGGTCTTCATAGGGATAAAATGGGTGACTTTTGTCAATATGTCTACTATGACCCATATGGAATCATATTCGGACTTGGTTCATGGTAAACCAGTAATGAAATCCATTCCAACTTACTCCCACTTCACTAAGAGATTTGTAATGGTTGCATCAATCCTGAGGGTTTTGGTGCTCTGCTTTGATCCATTAGCATACATCACAACAAGATACATACTCAGCAGTATCTCTCTTCATACGAGGCCATCAATATAGGATATTCATATCCTGATACATCTTGGTACTCCCTAGGTGCAGGGAATATGCTAAGCTATGGGCCTTTTTGAGTATTAAGTCCTTGAGATCCTTTTAGTGGGGGAACAAAGAGGCGTTTTATGTACCATAGGATCCCTTGTTAATCATCAATCATCCTAGGGGCTTTTCCCTTGACCATGAGGTGCTTGAATCTCTAAACACCAGGATATCCCTCTTGAGCATCCTTGATCTGCTTTTTTAAGGTGGCAGTACTTCCAAAGAGGCTGTGATATCTTGCTCTACTATCTCTAGGTTGAGTGCTTCCAACTCATTGTAGAGCTCAGGTTGTAGTTCTTGGACCATAACATTGCTGCAATAAGACTTGCGGCTCAATGTATCAACCACTACATTAGCCTTCCCAGGATCGTAATTGTTAGATTAGAATTTTGTAATCTAGAATCCTCTGTGATTCTACCATACTATTCTCTAGATCAGTAGATAGTGCTCACAGGTACAGTGTTGAACATCAAATATATATCTTGTGAAAACATAATTAATACAATAGTAAACTTACACATGGGCTGATCAGTCCAAAACCTTTAAAGAGCAGTAGTGGAAACTCAAACTCCACACAGGTGGGACCTTCAGGACATGCTCACAGGCAGCCAACTTGGGTTCACAACCTAGTTCTTGGCATCATTGTCTTCCAGTCTTATTGACACCCTTAGATGATCACAGGGGTTGTATTTCTCCTTTCGACTTACTGAATAATTACTCAGAAGCCATCACACAGAATGCAATAATAATAGATGAGAGGCTAATCAATGGGAGGCGTAAGGTTCTTTTATTTGCGAAAATTTCACTAATTTGATATACAAATATAGCCACTTCTTGAGACTTAGTAATTTTTACTAAAACATATTTTCTAGAGTGTGTGAAAGATTATAATAATAATAGTAGTAGTACAGATTCCATCCACCGTTACATAGTTATGTGCACCATATGCTAGTTTTTCAGCATGACATGCGCTCATTATTATCACTGGGACCAACCACCCAAGGCAACACAATGTAGGGTTTTAACTGCCTGTCACTTTTTCCATCTCACCCACAAAGTTTTTGAAATAGAACTACATCGATGTAAGTTCCCATGCCCGCCCATGACCGTGGGCATGACTATTTGAACAGTTTTCACTCTACATAGGTGGTACATTTTACCCACAAGAGACAATTAGTCCGATATGCTCCACATGATTCCTTGGTCATGCGGATTGAGGAGATCATCATGAAGCCTTTTTAAATAAATTGCCCCTTTGTCATCTCACCCATATGGGCTTATCCCTCACATAGTGGGTCTCATAAGTTGTGCAGGATGTTTCTCACCAACGACTAGCACAACTGGACTATAACTTTCTACAATGACTAGTGCGGCAGGCAAACTTCACCTTTATGTGGTATCCCATTCAAGCTAGAACTTATCTGCTTGCACTACTTCACTCCCCCACCAACAAGATGACTCCGGGGCTTATGGAAAATTGATTTAGCCAAGTTACACATTACAGACTTGTGGTTGTACTATTTTACATTGGGAAGTCATGAAAAGATTCAGTCGTTAGGGTTATCTGGGTGGTTCTACCACAAACCACCCATTCTCGTACTTTCAACAACACCAACCCCTCTTACCATTCGTCCAGATATTTAAGCAAAATGGGGTTTTTGGGAGCATAAAACAATCATATTACAACATACCAGCCACTTTCCATAAATGACTACTGAAACCAAGTTTTCATGTTTGAAATGATGCTAGGGAAAATTAATGCCCCTAACTATCTAACCAAGACTAAGCATGGTGCTTACATACAGACTTATATGTAGTGTGTTTATCATTAATTCTAGGGTGACAAGATTTTATGTCCAAAGCCAAGAAGTGGGATATAATTAAGGAATTATCCATAAGAAATTAACTATGAACTAATGCGAATATAAATTTGCAAAATAACGTAAAGCATACAATTTGATACATTCAAATAAAATAACTTGCATTCAAAAGTTAGGTGCAGTATGATCAATGTAATGACTTACTTTGCTCAATTTACTGAAGTCTTGATCCTACTCAAAGCCTTCTCAGTCAGTGGTCTTGTGCTCTTGGTCTTCGTTTCTTTCTGGATCTCGATCTCATTCGATCCTTTACTTCTTCGAGACTCCAAGTTCTAATTATGCGGTAAAAAAACTAAATCTAAATAAATCCAAATGACTCAAAGTTCCAAATATATCCAACTAAGCTCAATTAAGCTTATTATAATTGGATAGATGATCCAAGGTAAGGTTTAGTGAGTGCTGGACATAGATGGAGTTGAACGAGGTTTGAGCGAGGTGGGGGACGATAGAGGAATAGTCTGCTGAGTCGGATGTCAATGAAGATTGGTGATAGAAAAATATTAATGGGAATATTCCGCTTTAGGTTCAAGGATGGCAAGAAATAGCCGACTATGAAATACCCTAGTTTGACCTTTTTAATTTAATAACTTTTTATTATTTTACATTTATTAATAAAGTTCTATGAGTAAGGTTAGACTTATGGACAGATGCAAGAGTTTAGCCAGGGGTATTAAGTGTTATTGATCGAGTGTTGCCACTTATGGGTTAGGGCATGTATTTCACACGTGATGTGTACAGCCTGGGTTTATGAAATTAATTTTAGTGTTCATATTTCTGGTGAATCGAGATGTAGCATTTTATGAGGTTCCAATTGCCAATAATTGAATGATTAACTAAATTATTAACTAATAATTCATTAAAGCGTGAGATTATTTAATTATTCACAGTTATCAAACCATCCTAGGGTTTAAATACATTTTGGATAAAGTGCAGCCTTTAAGTAAGTCTGGGTATTACTAGACTTCAGATTACCACATATTGGTGTATTAGCAAATTATCTTAATTAAGGTCTAATTTAATTGGACGTATCACCACATAGTCTATCAAATAGTAGATTAGTGAGAACATTTTTAATGGTTGATGACTCAAGGGTCATTATATTTTAATAGATGCACAAAGTTATATTTCAAGATCTCTTATTTAAGTTCCTCTTGTAAATAAATGCCGGTGATATTTTATGTACCTTCACTTTATTGTCTGGCATAGTTAAATTTTGATTAAAATCTTATGAGACAGTTGTGGATGGCTCCTAGTCTAGGACATTCTTTACTAAGATAACACCAAAAAGTGATTCAGAAATTGTCAAATGTGCTAATTATGCTCAATTCTAAGTGCTTGAATTAAATGATTTAATATTGAACTTGTAGCACTCTAAATTGACTTAATATAGATTCTTGGTTCCATTTAGTTTATAGACATGGCTTGGCACATTTTTGGATACCTTTGGCTAAACTATGATCTTGAGTAACTTGACATGCTAAATTTAATTTCAGATTATTGCTCATTTGGCTTTACCTTTGCTATATATGGTTTCCAATGATCTAGATAGCTACTTCACATTATATGGCTTGGTGTAATACTTATAGAGTCACTTTGGATAACTTTCATAGCTCCATAAGCTAAAAATAAATAAAATATAGCCTATTCGTTTCATTCATGCCCTATCTTCTTCCATGCATCTTAATTACTCCATTGTCAAAGCGGAAGAAAGATTAGTAAAAATGCGTATCTAGAGTATGATTTGAGTTTTTGTGCGGATTCTTGCTAAGTTGGAACTTTTATGTTTTGCTATGACTCTCTTCATCTTTTGATCGTTTCTTTCCATGACGAAGGTTAAATAGAAGAATTATTCTTTCATACCTAGAGTAAGATTTCCAAATTTCTTTGGTGTATTTGAAGTTTTTTGTGGAAAACTTGCTCTATTAAGTAGTTTCACTCCTTTTCTAGCTCATGTGATCATTTTCAATCTTTCCATTTCTTTGTGATCATTTTAAGCCTCTCTTTACAAAATTCTCTCTTAATTTCTAAAAACCACCTACTATTTGCATTTTTGGAAAATTGCCAATAGATTCATTAAGGGGATTGAGAAAACATGAAAGAGGGTGTAAGTTGATTTGTGATGAACCATTGTCATTTGTGCTGAGTTGTTTTTTGAATTTTTCAAAATCTATAGTTTTTCATAATCTTTTCATTGCTACCGGTCAGACCGATCGGCCTAGCGTGCTATCGATGAGTCGACCGGTTAACTTCAGCGATTTGACCGGCTAGGTGTGATTTCAGCTTGAAATTTGGTAATTTGGGAAAGTTGATTATGGAGTGATTTGAATTGTGTTTTGTCGGGGCATTAATGCTGCATGATGCATGTTTTAGCTAATATGGATCATGTTGTGAAGAACTTGTGTCCGGAAAAGATTTCTTAGTCTTTAGATGTATAGGAGGCCTACAGTCAACCATGGTCAATAGCGAGGATCGCGGCTATGCTCACAGAGGAGCTAAAGCTCGAACGATTAAGGATACTAGGTAAGATGGCTGAGCTGAAGCATGGTATAAGGAAGGCAAAAAATATTGTAGGAAATGTTTAAGCGGTGGTTTGCACCATGCAGCTTAGTCGGTCCATGTGAGGCATGGTCTAGTGGAACTAGAATGAGAGAGACTCGCCAACATGTGGCAAGCAAGAAGTGCACCTACACATGGCAAGCATGTTGATTACTTGCAAGGAAGATAAAAGACCGGGTCAAGGAAGAGTATTTTGGTAAAACAGCCAAATAGTAGAAACTATTTTGGGCCAAAACCGCAAAGCTTGAGCGGCATTTGAGAAAGCAATTTAGGTCAAGAATAAGCTGAGATGATCAAGTGGATCAAAGAATGAAGACTTAGCAGATTCAGATTTATGTGCTTTAAAAAACGTGTTTGAGTTAAGTATGTGAGTAAAACCTAGTTTTTGCCTGATTTTGGTGCAACATTGCTAATTCTTGAGAAAGGTCTGAACTTTGACAAGGATTCAAGTGATCCTTGGATGGAATAGGTTCCTGAGACCTCAAGCATGATGTGTGCAAAATCTCATCTCATTTGGTCATATATATTTGGAGTTGCACTAAAAGTGGTCTTGACTCAGACTAATTTTCTGTTTGGGAACATGAGAGCAGTCAGACCACCACACCCACAGGTTAGACCACCAAAAGGCTAGCGGTTAGACCGCCAGGGGCACCGGTCACACTGCCGTTAAGCCGCTGGTCAGACCGCCCAGATGCAGGTTTCCGTTCTTAGACTTCTGAGTTGATTGTTTTGGTTTTAGCTTTCATTCTTGATCTTCAATTCATAGCTTAGAAGCTATTGAAATGAACGATTTGTGAATATTTGGAGAAAATTTTTGATAGCGCTATTCACCCTCTCTGTTGCCATACCGGTCGTACAATGAGAAGATTGAAAAGCGAAGTAGAGTAACTGCAGCTTCCCATTATGAGTTTAGAACTATCGAACAATTAGCATATCAAATTCTCAATTACAACCATGGAACTGAAATAGAGCTGCAAAAGATGCCACATTTTCACTTGTTCCGTAAAAAAAATGCATACTTTTTGTTCCAATTCAGAAAAGCATTTTCCTTCATAAAAATGAGAGCCCGATTCATGAATCTCTGCTAGGGACCAGCCCAGTTGCAGAATCTTTCCTCTTTGGCGAAAGAAAAGTTACAAAAGTTCAGTGATCCGTACATCAAGGACGCCACTTACCTGTGTTTTCTTTTATCAAATGCAGAACTAGCTGGAACTCAACTGATGTTTAGATGCGCACTTCGGCCATCAACAAGCGACTTTTCGCGATGCTTGGCTGATTTTCGGCCAAGAATCTTTGCGACCTTTGGTGTCATTGAAACATATGGCCTCTGCAGGCCTGATGCTTCAGAAAAGGAGGGGTTCGAAGGGTAGGTACGCAAGCGCAATTACCCACCATATTGGCAATGCATCAGAAACCATGAGACATAAGAGGAAGTTGCTGCCTGGGGCTGCCAGTATGGCAAGGTGCCACTTCTACATGCGAATTTGTTGTACAAATAATCTATTTTTTATTCAAAATTACAGAAATATACCCGCGGCAATACTTTTTACACAAATAGGCTCGATCGTCAATAGAGGGCGATCGGAGCCAATCGCCAATGGCCAGCGACAAAGCTCTAGTCGCCGACCTTTGGGCGATCGAACCATCGTCCCCATTGGGTGACTTGATGTGCGCGCCACCCAAAGGAGACTGGTTTCATTCCCCCGTGAATTTCGTTCATTTTGTCAATTTTGTAGTTTATAACTGGAAAATAATCTGCTAGATTTGTAATAAAAGTTTATGGTCATTGTATGTTGTAGGTGCGTAACAAAATTTGGGAAATTTTTTTTAAGAACGATTGACCATAGAACGATCGGTACATACGATGGTAAGTGATATTGTGATGATACTGGAAATTCGTATACGGAGAAAACCGGTATGTTAATATTGTTAGATGACTTGCTATGTGATGAGGCGCGATTGCCCTAACATGATCGATGAGGCGCGCGTCGACGGTGTTGCCGTGGCTGGTGGTGAAGAGCACCCAACTAAGTAGCCACAGCAAGTGCGCCTCTAAGTGGCGCGAGACCTGGTAATCGTCTGCCTCTGGATCCATTTGCTCCACCTAAATGCAAACAAGATGTTATTAGTACGTAATAGCGCAAATAAGAGCTTCCACGACACGACCGATTATAAAGAGCACGTACCTAAAACTGTGCGAGCCACCTCAGCGATGGCCCGTGCGTCTGACTCGCCGGGAAGATGTAGTAGTCATCCGCGGCACCAGGCGGAAGGACCCCATCTAATCTGCCGAGCAGGGCAGCGGCTCCTGCGATCGGAAGGCCAAGCAGCAGGGACACATCCTGCAATGTAGGCGTCATCTCCCCGAATGGGAGGTGGAAAGTGTGCGTCTCGGGCCACTAAAGCCGCCAGCAGGGAACGGTCGAATGGAAAGCGTCGTGATCATTCCACGACGTCGTCCCCGCCCATTGCCACGGTGGGTCCATCCTTGTCAGTGGCTTGCACCATCTGGGCAAGAGGGAATAGTCCGGCATCCTGCAGCCTGCAAACAAAGTGAAGGTCAACAAGGAACGTACATACGGTAATACTAAAACGCTGGCGGAGTGCAAACCTGACTGTCCAATGGGGGTCGAGTCTTTGGGCCACGCGAGGTGTGCGTGTCCGGACCACTCCCAGCTCAACTAACTCGTCCACGCTTCCCGTAGGTGGCACACGATGGGAAGTGCGATGCAGGCGGTCCACGTGCTCGTCCAATAGGGGGTACCGCCAGTCCGACTCATGAAGATCACGAGCCATACCTACAAAAAGAGTTCAAGTTAGCACTTATTAGGAACCAAAAAACATTGCATGTAAACTAACAGTATATAGAACTTGTAAGTAAATAAACAGAGCAATACTACGCTACCAGTACAACACCAACTAAATTTCTGAAATGGGGAATGTAACATAGCAGTTGTACAAATGGTACATGAAATATACGATATATTTAGTATGACATTCCGCACATCATAAGTGCGTAATAACCAAACACAATTTACAATGCAAATTTATTTCTAGTCTCCAACATCTAGTAGTATATACCATGCTGCTCTGCCTACTGATCAGCACATGCATTACATCGTCTAGCTGTGTGCCCCTCCTGACCGCATCGCCCGCAACATGCACCAGATGCTCTAGCTTGCGATTCGTCTATATCATTTCTAATACGCCGGCTCTATCGCTGACCCTTCCCACCCTTCAGCATGTTAACATCTGGAATCTGGGTCCTCCCTGCAATGTCCAAGGTGGCGAAGTTTCTCACAACCCTGAACCCCCGGAGCTCCCCACACCACGCATGCAGTATCCTCTCCTTGAAGAAGTACTCCGACATGAAGTTCGAAGGATCTATGCCCACGGTCCCACATGCAGCGAGGACATGAGAGCATGGCTTGTGTAATGGCTTCAACTTGTTGCATGTGCAGCTAGATTCATTTGCATAATCTCCAAGGCATACCTTGTGGGTAACAAGGGAATGATCCATCCCAAATCTGGCTCTATCATGGAGTACCACGTCGAAACGATGCTCCCTGTTGCCCATGATGTGCACTGTATGCAATTGACCCTTCTGTGCCTTCATCCCCATGTATGCCGTTTCGACGAATACAATGCTCGGGGATTGGCCGCATGAAGTGCGCCATTCGTGTGCCTCTCCCTGAAGTAGCCGATTGTGTTGTGAAGAACACCTTCCACGATAGCGATAAGGGGCTGAGAACGGAGGCCCTTGAGAACCCAATTGTACACCTCGGCAAGGTTAGTCATCATTATGCCATACCTTGTGCCGTCCGTGTCGTGCAACAGTGACCACTTCTCCAATGGTTCTCCCTCGATCCACTGCAAGAAGCACTTGATGTTTCGTAAGCCCCTCCATCTTGGCCCAGTTGGGTTAGGCTCATCGAGTGCTGGCAAGCATTCCGATTATGTTGCCCCAGGCATGATCGGCCCCTTGCTCCTCTCGTCGATGTGCTTCCTGCTGTACTCATCCAAAAACGCACACAAAGCATCAAATTTTCAATGCGGGTTCTGCATAGCCAGCCTCTTGAATAGCGTCATCAATGGTTGTTTTGGGAACTGTTTGAAAACGTTCACCCCTAGGTGATGAATGCACCACCTGTTCCTCATATCCGGCCAAGAAAAGGGCTCTTCGGGGTCTTCCTGAAGTTTTCTTATAGCCTTTACAATCCCGGCGTGGCGATCATGGATTACGAACACACCAGGATGAGTGCTGACAACTCCAACCCTGACATGCCTGAGAGGCTGAGAAACCACAACCAGCTTTCATAATTCTCGTTTTCCATGAATGCGATGGCCAGCGGCAATATTTGGTTGTTGCCATCAACGCCTATGGCTGTCAGGATATGCCTCTTGTATTTGCCTATCAAAAAGGTTCCGTCAACTGAGATAACTGGTAGCATGTGCTTGAATGCCTCGATGTAAGTACCAAATGCTAACAAGACTCTCTACAACACTGTATATCCTGGCGGACTTGTGGACAGCTTGTCCTGCATAGTGATATACGTGCCCGAGTTCCTATCCTGCAACACCTTAAGCATACGAGGAAGATTATCGTACGTCGCCTCGAAAGAGCCACATGTTTTTCCAATGCCTTCTACTTGGCATGCCACGCCTTCGCGTAACTAATCTTGTACTTGAATTTCTTCACGATAGCTATCATGATATGCATGGCCTCTATGTCTTTCTTCTCCACTATCTCTCCGTACATCAAATTGGCTATAAAGGTAGATGTTAGGTTATGATGCCTTGTCAAAACACTACTGAGAATGCAAGAGTGTGGCTCCATCTTTGACACAATCCAGCGAGTCTCATACTTGGGTCTACATGCGTGCACCCTCCAAGGACAACCAACCTACTCTTACTTCACGGTGTACTGCTCCTGGCTAGATTTCACGACCCAAAAAGTCCGCTACATTGAATGGGCCCACAGCTTGATGGCATCCTGCAGTGCTGCCTTGTCAGCAAATATAGAATGCAACCGAACCTCTATCTCATGATACTCCCACACTAATTCATGCTCATCATGTGCGAAAACACCCTCAGCATTAAACCGGTTCCATTCGTGTGGAACAGGAGCTTCATCCTCATCTGAACTGTCCTCGTCGTCATCCTGTACAGCTTCCTCTTCAACCCATGCTATCTGGTCATCACAATCCATCTGTTGCACGATGTACTTAGTATGCTCCCCTTCATCGACTTGTCTTGTTCTCTCTGCATGGCTTGACCATTGTACCTCTCCCCCATGTACCGCATCGGCTTCATCACGAGAAACTTGATTCTCTTCGCCAACATGCGGGCCACCCGAGCTGCTAGCACCTCCCGGAGCAAGGCCGTACGCACAACCTTCCACAGCTTCTAATGAGTATGGTTGCACAAGCAGCACACACTTTTATCCACGGCGCCGGCACCCTTGCACAAACCCCTTCCACGCAGCAGCGCGTAGCAATGTCCTCAACTCCCATCTGATATCTATGGGAGACTGGCTCCAAAGCCCTTACACGACGATGCTGCACACCTCGGGGTCCAACGAAAAACTCCAGGTAAGCCAATGCATCACATCTGAGATCCGAGCATTCTCGCAATCTGGATGTACTAGAGTGGCTTGCGGAAAACCGCTCAAATCCACACCATTCGAAGCTTCACGAACGGTTCCAGCACCATAATGCACTCTCAATGTAGTGGCTATTGGCATTGCTGATGTCAGCCTGCATATATATTTTAATTTTGCAACATGTAAAATTGCATCACATAATACCAAAGTACCGACGTACTGTAATTCACATTTCGCCGATCGTTCGCATGTTGTAACCCCATACAATAAACGCATACTATGAACTTCCTATCGGTTTTTGCAATATTTTTCTAAGGTTTCTACATGCGAATTAATTAAATTCTAACAAAACTATTTACTGCATTTTTTAATATAAATTTAGCAGACGATTAATTTGTATGTTACGGTGATTGAATTTTCTACAACTACAATTTCGTATGCATGCAAATTTCGTAATGATGCTAATTTTCTAAAACTATGTTCCCTAATTTATACACAACTACACGTTTCTACGACTTTTAATTTTCTAAAACTATATTTTAACTAAATTTTGTATACCAAAAATTTAACTATTTCTATCTACGTCTATAATTTTCTACTAACAATAACAATCATATACAATATTTCTATCTACATCTACACCTACTGTTGCATCTTCTCTCCTCTCTGTTTCTACAACTGCTAATTTCCTATGACTACGTTAACTAAATTTTCTATACTAAAAATTGAACTACTTATATTTACATCTACAATTTTTACTAACACTAATATTAAATCAAAAATATACTACAAAAACAACATTACAAAAAAATATCTGGATCTAGTTCTTCCTCTTCTCTCCTCCCTCTCCTCTTCTCCCTCTCCTCTCCTCCCCTCTTCTCCCTCTCTTTTTCCTCTTCTCTCCTCTTCTCCCTCTCCTTCCTCTCCTCTTCTCCTCTCTTTTCTCCTCCTCTTCGGCTGAACAAACAAAAATGAACACAGTGATGCGTGGGGCGGCGCGACCGAGCGCGCAACACTTTTAACCCCCTCACACCCGCCGTTGGGCGCGAGCTCAATCGGCCAACCATATGGCGATTGGAGCTCCATCGCCGCCTGCTGCGCGATAGCAATTATTCGGCCAACGGTTACCATATTTCCCATGTGTCGTGTGAGACCCCGGAGTAGAAACTCCTGGACCTCCTGTGCATTACAGTACTAGTCCCAGATCAACGCTAGTACACACAGTTCAAACAGAAAAGATGATACATTGCCAACAACGCTTTATTATCATAATCGAGATTACAGACCTCGAAGCCTTTATTACAAATGAGGTTTTAAGACCTCACACCAAACAGAAAATTACAGCGGAAGCAAAAAGAAACTAAAGCAAGACCCATCAATACGCCACAGGCAATTGACTGGGGAAACGAGTCCTAAGCATCCGGGAAGAATCCACCGTATCCACACTCGGCACAGAAGTCGAATTCTCCAGCTTGAGCTTCTTCATTCTCTGCTAAGGTATTTGTAAAACAACATGTGAGTACAAAATTGTACTCCGCAAGTCTTGGGAAAGGTGCATAGATGCAAGGCTTCACAAAGGAAGGCTATATGGTTCTTTTGCAAAAATCAGCATTTTATTTCAAATCTACATAATTACTTCAAAAGCCATTTGATAAACATCTTTGTTTTTCATAAATGAAATTAGATAAATAACTTAGTGAAGGTTAAACCACCAACACTAAGATCTCAGGCTATTTGCCAACTTTAAAAACTCAGGTTAAACCACCTGATCTGGTTACACCACCAGATTTAAATCACGAGAGTTACACCACTCCCAAGTTTGACAAACCATTTTATTTTAAAATCAAAATCAAACTTCTACCATGTGAATGCATTCCTTGCCCGCCCTTGACCGTGGGCACGGCTATTCGAATAGTTTATTACTCTGCAGAGTTTGTACACTTTACCCACAAGAGATAAATTATCTTAATAGTCAACATGCTTCCTTTGGCATGAGACCCAGATAAAATATCACAAAGCCTTTCACCTACTCCAGTATAGCTAGATACCACCCGCTAAGGTTTCACCACAACTCGAATCCACGAGTCGGAGCCCCCTCTTGCGCCGTATGAGTACAGTAAACCCTGTCCCTCACTATGAGTAACCAGTACACCCTGGCACTCAATACACCACTGGTGATATCTAAACTACACCTTTATAGGTTAGTTAGCTAGGTCGTACCCATATAGACTTGTGGTTGCACTGTTTTGCTCAGTTTGGACAAACACAAGCGTCGGTCCTTAAACGACCAGGGTGGTTCATTCACAATTCCAAAAAATTCTCGTGCTAAACTGCACCAGCCAAACCTTCCATCCACCCTTGTCAACATTTCCCTTTGAAATTCATTTTTACTTTTAAATTAACAGTGGTAACATCCATTACCACTTTTCAAACAAATCATTTAACAATGGTAACATCCATTACCAATGTTCAAACAAATCATTTAACAACACATTTAGCAAACATGCTACTTATTTGAGCATTATTACATTGATTTGCTACGCTAAGCATTTGCTAATATTTACAAATTCAACAGATGTAATACTAACTCATTATTAAGTCAAAGGGATATCCTAAGTTGACAATGGTACAAGTTAAACAATTTTCAATGGAAGGTATAACAAATTGGGTATTTAACTAAATTTTCTAAATCAAATTATCACTTGATATAACATAAGCATGCAATAATTTAAAATAACTACCTAATCATTTTATAAATCAATTGAGCAAGTTGATCAAAGAAAACTTGCAAAACATAGGATCAAAATGATCAAAGGAGACTTGCCTTCCTGTGCTGGGTTGAAATTTTCCGGGGCTTGCTCTTGAAGTTCCTCGGACAAATCGGTCTCTACACGTAAATCAAGAAATCCAAATAAATAAAATAAAAAAAATTCAAAAATTGAAACTAAATATACCAATTGAAAGATTAGAATTTTAGATGAATTTAGAAATTTGAATGGACCAATTTGGATTTAAAATGAGCAAGTTATGGCTGTTGGAAGTTTGAAATCAGACAAAATGGAAAAAGATAATTTCTGGAATTAAATTTATACCGAAAATGAATTATGACGTCAGCATGGATTTTCTGGGAATTATTTTACAAAAGTAAATTCTAATTATGACGTCAGCAAGGGAATTAAAAATAAATTACAGAGGCTGACATGTGGGCCCGGTCTACGGTGGACCGCGTCCACGGACAACTACGATTCTTGGCGTGGCGGCATCGAGAGTGACACATGGCATCTTGGCGTGGCGATCTTGGCGTGGCATGGGGCGAAGGGTTTGGCCGACATGGCGCCGACGTGGCAAACACGTGTTCGCCACGTGGCTTGACACGGTCGGATAGGACTGACGTGGAGGCTGAGGTGGCGGAGCTGACGCGGCGGGTGCGCGGCTGTCGGCGGAGGTGGATCGGACGGCTGGGATTTCGAACGCGTGGCTCGATCCCGAGCGTTGGCTCAGATCCAGATGAGCGGCGGTGATGAGGCGGCGGAGACGCGGGCGTCCGGTGGATGGATGCCGTGTGGCGCGACGCGGGCGACGGGGCCGAGGCGGTGCGGACGTGGACGGCCGAGATGAGGACGTGTAGGCGCATCCGAGCCATCGAGGAAATAACGGTGGAGATGGCGCGCGGCGGCGGAGTCCGGCGATCGACGACGCAGCGTCGAGCGCGTCGCCGACGAGCGTCGCGACGCCGCGCTGGCGCGCGAAGCGCGGGCGCGGCAGCGCGATCGAGGGACGGCGTGCGGAGCGTCTCCACGCGCGGACCGAGGGGCGGCGCGAAACGAGGACGCGGCGGAGGACTCACCGGTGGCGACCAAATCCGGCGGCGACGGTTTGAACGGCGACGACACGCACGCGAACGGGAGAGAGAGAGAGCGCAAAGGGGTGAGAGGGTGGCCGGGTCGGTTTATACGCGGCGGAGGAAGAAACGGCGCGCGTTCGCGGCGAGTTAATACGACGGTTTCGTGGCGCGAAACGCGGAGTGATGGAGTGAGTGCGCACGACGCGCGGAGCTCCGGGGTTCATGAATGGCGGCGAACGCGGTCGAGAGGCGAGCGGCGAGCTCGGCGGCGGCGCAATAATGGCGACGACGCGCGAGTAGGAAACGGTCGCGCGGGGACGAAGGCTCGACAGTGGGACCCATCGGCGGTGACCTCCGCGAACTGCGGTCTCGGCAGTGGGGCCCGCTTGTCGCAAAAACAAAGAAACTCAACCTCGCGCGCGAGCGGGCTCGAACGCAGCCGAGGAGCGGGAGGAAGAGAGCGGCGGTGTAAACCGGTCGGGCGGGAGGCATTGCCTACCCAATAAGGGTAGGTAATCCTTTGAGGATTAGGCTGCGGAAGCCGACGGATGTACGACACGTGGCGCACGGAGAGGAGGAGGCGGGATGGCGCAGACGGCGGGGATCGGTCCGGCGGAGATGGACGGATGGATGGGCGCCACGTGGCGGCGGGAGGATTTAGAATTTAAATCTTTTATAGATTTCAGAAATCAATAGGAGGCTTTAAAATAGTCAGAAAAATACCAAACAAATTCCAAAAATTGCAGAAAAATTCACATAATTCACTGATAATGTTTTGAACATATGAAAAATATTTCCAACCTATTTTGATATTAATTTTTTATTTTTAAACAGATCTTTATATTCTGAAAAATCCAAATAAATTGAGATAATTAATTTAAAATTATTTCTTCCAAATAAAGCAAAAATTGGGATGTTACATGTCGCCTCCCCCCCCCCCCGGCGTTGGGCAACAGGAGCCTATTTGTGTAAAAATGTTGCCGCAGGTATATTTCTATAATTTTGAATAAAAATTAAATATCCGTACAAAAAATTCTTCTACATGCTGCGAGTTTCAAGGGAATGCCTGAGAAAACAGGTTATCACTGGTAACCAGCCAGTAACCGGTGCCGACAAGAGTCCGATATTTTTTGGTAACTTGTTTTCAAATGCTTGGTGAGAGAGAAAAATATATATGTTCTAGGCGCCTCTGTTAAGTTGCATGCATGGACTGATTATACCTAGAAACTTAGCTGTTAGGGTTTGTGCGTTATGCTCGCTGTGTAGCAACTCTCGCACACTAAGGTTTGGTCAAGCCTAAAATGTAGGTTAATTGTATATTGTGCTATCAAAGTGCGGCGTAGACTGGTCACTGCTAGCATCGCAGGGAAATATATAGTTCAAGGCGTGTCAAGGGCGCAAGTGCAGTTCTATGTGTCGTGTCTCCAACACCACAACACCAAATTATTTGTTCACAGTAGATAGATTATTTTGGTAGGCCTAGAACTTTGGTGTAAGGACATAGTAACCTTGCAAGCACACCCTATATAGGCCTACACACATAAGAATTCACAAACGAACCTTTAAAATAAACATCTACATAAATATAAAAACGGGTTAGAAAAGACATCTAATTCAATTTGAGGGCCCTCACCAAAACAAATACTCCAAGGGCTAGAAATTCGGAGTTTCTGACAATAATCAATAATAAAGAAAATAAATCTAATAAATTCTCTCATTAATCATATGTAGATATTATAGCTGTTACGATTGTACAACAAATTATTATTACGTATATAGTTTCAAATTATAGATATGTATAGCAAAATACAACTATAAGTTCAAATCTAGCCGCACATAATTTTTGCAGACAGTTCTGCTAGTTTTATGTAAACAAACCTCATACACAATAATAGACCCCATGAGCACTTATTCAACTTTGATCAACAATTTCTATCTAAATTACATTGGAAGTTAGGATTCCCTTTTGCCATGCAAGCGTGGACCTAACTGGCAAAAACATATATCTGCACGTTGCTCCAATGGAACTTAAGTTTATTTCTGCACGACGCACATCCTTTTAATATGTATGACTTGTCGACCTGAGCTAGAGTCGCAGATTAATTGAAATTTTTGGTGGTTGAGCTGGAGTACAATTTAAAGTTGAGCCACTTTAAGTATCAAGATTGGGACGTACACAGAGTTTTCAGTTGAGCTTTAGTTAGAACTAGTCCATTTCTATCCGGTGCGACTTTGGCCAAGTGTGAGGTATTCCAATTGCACCAATGTACTAGTTCAAATTATACACTTGTTTGCGCCAAAGTCGATCGTTCGATGAGAAGCAGCACTTTCAAATCAAATGCATCATTGAGTTCTTTCCTCTTTTTATTTTTTGAGAGAGGAATTAACAATCGAATCGATCAGTTAGTGCAGCACGCAATGAAATTGACCTAATCAAAGATTAGGCATTGTTGTCCAAGATTATTGGTTTGGCTGTTAGGTTTCTCCATCGACTTATTTGCTATGGTTCTCTCGGCAGGTACGTATCTAACTTCCCTACCTGTATATCCTGTTTCGTTAAACCAAAGTGCTGCATCTTTTGATTACTTACGTATGTGAAAGGCCTAAAAAGTGCTTTCAGACTAGTGGCTTTTCTTTCCTTATGTACGAATTAAGGCCGTGTTTATTGGTCATATAGTACGTGATGATCCACGAGGACAACATTATATGTAGGCAATAGGCTGCATCATAGTATGCACTCAATCCCTACATGATGAGCTCGTAGGTCATGGTTTCTTGTAAAGTTACTTTAGGTAAACTATGCCGTATATTGAGAGACCATGTGTGGTGCTATTGGTTATTTTATGATGAACAATTAGCATATTTATTGAGTTGGATTTTGATTCCACAAAAAGATCATCTATTTTTAGTATTTTTAGCATTTGGCAGTATGACCGATTTGGGGAACCAATCAGACCGCTGGACATAGGTGGTCTGACTGATTTGGGGAACCGGTTTGACCGCTAGACATGGGTGGTCTGACCGATTTGGGAAACCGGTCGGACCGTTGGACATGGGTGGTCTGACCAATTTAGAGTGCCAGTTAGACCTCTAGGAGTGTGGGAGTCTAACCGGCTTGGTAAGAGCGGTCAGACTGAACCAAAATCTTTTTGTGGTATTTTGGATTTCTTGGACCAAACAAATGTGAGGGATTGTTTGGTGGTGAGTTTGCACTACGTTTTACTGAAAATAAAGTTGTGAGGCAAAATTAGATAGAGTTTTCCCGAAATTTTCAAAGAGTGCCTGTTTGAGGACTTTGCTAGGTGAAGGTAGTATTCTGATCGGCCACACCATGGCGATCAGACCGGTGCAGTCTGACTAGCATGGTAGTAGACCGATAGGGATTTGGAATTTTGGAAATTAGGTGATTTTGGAAGACTTGATCTTGGGATGATCTTGGTTCCTAGATCATGATTGAATTGTATTACATGATTCATTGGTTTCACTAACATAAGTCAAGTGCATGGAAATTGATATTGGTACGGTTGCTTGATTTTTGGATGTGTAGGTAGCACTACTACAGAAAGCCTAATAGTAGACGCCAAATCACAGACGGTTTTGTGAAACTGTCTGTGATGTACACTATTACAGACGGTTGTAATTTGGAGGCCGTCTGTGGTATTTGTGGCGGGAAAAAGGAGTATCACAGACGGTCAGTCTGCATTAAGAACCGTCTGTGATAATCCCAGATTATCACAGACGGTTTTTAATAAAAAAACCGTCTATGACAAGCTGGTTATCACAGACGGTTTTTAATTAAACACCGTCTATGATAATTCAATTAAAAACCGTCTGCGATAATGGCACTAGGCATTTATTGCGCTGCTCAGACCGCATCTGTCTTCATTGCGATCCAGATCTAGCCACTGCTGCGCACTTTTTCACTCAGGAGGAAGCTAGGCGATTTTAGGCCAGTTAATTTGGTGGGAAGAGACAGAGATTGAGCTTTGAAGATTCATACTTTCCTGGTTGCTCTAGATATGGTTAGTAATAAAATTTATTTTTTCTTTAATTGCATTACAATTTAGGTTTAAGTAATCCATGAGTGTTATTGAAGATGGTTAATTTGCAAAATTGTATATGTGAATTGGCATTTTATGTATATGTGATGTATATGTGTGATGTACATGTGAATTGGCATGCATTTATGTATAGAACAATGCTGCAGTGTGATGTATTTGTGAATTTGCATTTATGTACATGTGAAAATGTGTGATGTAGTCAATTTTGAGAATGACAAAATGTATCAAGAAATACACTGTGTGAATGTAGCTGGTTGGTATTGTATATGAATGCAGCTGTTTGGTGGTTGATCATGAATGCAGCTGTGATTATTGGTGTTGTCTTAATAACTACAGTCAGCAAAGGCTTATCACAGACGATTCTGAACTTAGAACCGTCTGTGATATCAATATCACAGACGGTTCTAAGTTTAAAACCGTTTGTGATAACCTCCCTATATATACCCTCTGGCTAGGGTTTTCCGTGTGCGCTGCAGTTATTCTATCTAGATCTCGAGCCCATCGTCGCCGCCGCCTCCTCGAGCCCGTGCCGGCCACCTCCCCGAGCTCGTTGTCACGGCCGCCTCCTCGAGCCCTCGCCAGACACCTCCCCGAGCCCTTGCCGGCCACCTCCCCGAGCCCGTCGTCGCGGCCGCCTCCCCGAGCCCGTGCCGGCCACCTCCCCGAGCCCTCGCCGGCCACCTCCCCAAGCCCGTCGTCATCGTGCAAGTTTGTTAATCTTCCATATATTATCTGGCACTGGTAGACATACATTGCCTGCGGGATTTACAGTTGCTCGATGATAATAAATTCATATACTGAGATTGGTTCATTCGGTCTTTGAGCTCTAATAGCTGCCAACTCTTTTGTCATAATTAACTTTAAACCCCAGAAGACAATCTCTAGACATTGATATATTGTTCTTGTTCTTGTCGGTTCATGCAGTTTTCAGGTTATAGCATGTTATTAAATTGATCTGTTAGGATTTAATCTTGACAAGTTGAAAGACTGAATTATTGGGCAAAGTTAACTTGTATGGTCTTGATCTGTATGAATACTGCTGTCTGAATATATGCATGCTGAATATATCTTGATCTTGAGATTGTAGAGTTTGTATCTAGAGCTCAAAAGACTAAATTCATTATTTGGCATAACCAATCAAGGAAGAGTATATGATTTAGTAGCGGACGACCAAGATTAATCTTGTGCAACCCTACAATTTGAGAGCACAAATTAATCAATTAAAACTTGAGCTTGTTGCTAGTCTTAATTGATACATGCCTTTTACATTGTCATACATATTCATGTTTAGACTGTTATTGATTCTATTATTGATGCTTGTTGCTTGTTGCTTCATATTGCTACCATTATATATGTATATATCGCCTATATTGAGCGAAATAGATAGATATTGCACTTTCTTATCTTATGTTATGGCACTTTCTTATCTTATCCTAATAGACCCACAAATTGAGCAACATGTCATCTGCGCATTCTTCAACACCATCGCCGGAGTCGTCCGCTCCAACATCAAGACGCCAAGAAGAGGGCTATCAAAGAAGCCTGAGGGCCGATTGACCATCACAGCGGTGGATGCATCTGGGGTCCCTCTCCTTCCTCACAAAGCAGTAAACGCATTCCGAAGCATGGTCGGAATAGTTGCACGAGAACGAATTGAGATCACATACAATTCGTGGAAGGTTTGTCAATCTTCCCATAATTACTTCATACTTATCACGTTACATATATACGCACATTGATATTCCTATCGACAGGCTGCGTACATCCCGTCAACTCCATTGAAATAGCCTGATCTTGGACGGATTCGAGCAGAGTTGGCGTACTTTTTGCTGACTCAAGTCATAAAGCCAGAAGGCCGGTTCCACTTCGCACCATAGATACATAATCAACGAACTTGAGGCGCACAAGCTATACTTGTGTATTTGTTAATGGATATTTTATTTCAATTCAATTAATTGATTTGCAAACTGGATGCTTTATGTTTGTGAAATGAAGTGCGTTGTCAATTGGATGTTTTATGTCTGTGAAATGAATTGAGATGTGAAATGTATCTGAAATGAAATGAGATGTGTGAATTGTATGTTTTATGTCTGTGATTATCTACTTGTTTCAGAGGGCATGGCTAGCATTTCCTGAGGCTAGCCGATAAACGGAAATAGATTTAGATTTAGGAGAAAGGAATATCACAGACGGTTTTTTACTAAAACAGACGGTTTTTAAGTAAAAACCGTCTGTGATATGTGATAATCACAGACGGTTTTTAATGAAAAACCGTCTGTGATATCTGGTAATCATAGACGGTTCGAAAACCGTCTGTGATAACCTTCGATTATCACTGACCCATAAATTCAGACGGTTCAGAAAATCGTCTGTGATGACGTTTCTGAACCGTCCGTAATGTGGTTTCTGTAGTAGTGTAGCTTGAAGGACGTAGCGGTCGGTGGCGATGGACCAGGACTATGCGGGTGAGTTGAGGTTCAAAGTGGTCATGTATGTTTGGGTGAGGCTATATAGCTCAATTTAAAGCACAAAGAAGACAACGATCATGGCAAGAGAGTTGGTGTATATTGTGCGCCAAGTGATGAGACCAATGTACATAGGGTGGTTCAAGGGAAACCAAATGCATGAAGATGTGACGGGTAATCATTGAGCACTACAGGTAATGTGTCCAAGCATGTGAAGATGTCTTGAGGTGAAGGCAAAGACAGAGTCAAGGGAAGGTGCTTGGAAGATTCGTCGGGGGTATTTTGGTGACTTGATCAAAACCGCGGTGTGAGGAGGCATAAAGGTGGAGTGGTTTAGGTCAAGGAGTGCTAGAATTGCAACTGGATCGATCCCTAAGGCGTTAGTGGGTTGAGTCTTGTAAGCTCTTTGAAAAACGTATGTGGGTGTGTAAAATCTGTATTAGTTGGGGTTGACGGGTTTTCCTGGTTTCTTAATGGGTTGGACGATTAAAGGCATGTGTGATGGTAATTTAGTGGGGAGGAGAGAAGGTGTCTACATCAAGGATTCTAGGGTTAGGGTTTCATCCTTCACCTTGGTCTCCTTCCATGGTTGCTAGAGAGAAAGTTTGAGAGATAGTAAAAGTGGTGCTGTGACATCACTTGTAAATATCCATGATCTTATAAACATCTTCCTCTACTGAATCAACACAAGCTTTATCTCAATCAAGTTCTTGTTTGTGTTCTTGCTTTGATTTGGTTGTTCTTGAGCTTAATCTATGATTTCTTGTTCCTGCTTATTCTAGCTTGATTCCATGCTTGATCTATACCTTGCTTGATCTACCTTGCTATGACATGTGAGAATAGATCCGAAGTCCTCATGCCCTAGATCCTCATGAGCCAGAAGTTATTTATGATTTAGGGTTTTGTGATATTCTTATAATATAGGTTCGATTCTCTTCGATTCAGTGAACCAAGAACCTTTGTTCTAGGTTGGTTTAGGTTTCTGATGGTTTGAATAAGTCTCACAAAATTTGAAAGTGTTTGAAGAAGAATTGGCAAAGTTCTTGATATTTGAGCTTTTGTCCCAGGAGGTTTTCATATGGGGAACAGGGGACCGGTCAATCCAACCCTACTCCACCAGTCAGACTGGCGTCTTGCTGGCGGTCAGACCCATTGGCCTACAATTTGATCAACCTCAACCTAAAGAGCTTATTTTTGTTTCCTCAAATTTCCTGCTTTGTCTTGCCTAATTTAAGTGATGTGATGTAATCTAACTGTCATAGTCATTGAGAGAAGATTTGAATACCAAAGAGGAAAAACGTTCGGAAATCATTCACCCCTCTGATTACCTGCATTGATCCTACCTATATGTTAATAACTAGTATCGTCGAGTGATCCATACAGCCAATCATTATAATTAGAGATCAACGGTACAATTGGACGATGCAAAAGTAGAACGAATAGACGCAAGAAGTGAGAGAGAGGGAGAGCAACTCGTCGATTCTTTGTTCCAATGACTTCTTGGTACCTAATACATGAGCCTCTCTCCTATATTTATAGCCTAAGCATACTATGAATTTGGTACGCGTCATATGTCCTATGGGGGTCGGTTGTATCACAGTATATATCAACAAGAATAAACCTTTTTCTGGGGTGAAGTGTGTGAATGAAAATCTAGAGGCGAAATGCATGCGTGTGTTGAAACCCATATGGATGAAACCAATATGATCAATGAGTTATGAGTGGAGAACAAATCAAATCAAAGAAATGCTTTTGAGTCTTATAACATGAAGAAGTAGGTTAAGGTTTGCAATGCGCGATGAGTTGCAAAAGTGTGTTGATGACTGTGGATTACGTTGGACAAATGAAGCAAAGTAGTGGATTGCGTTGGATATATCTCCTCTGATCTTGTGTTGACTTTCTTACGCATAACTTCCAAGTTCCAACATGTACAGCTCATGCACGCAGCCAACATGCAGTGCAAATCGTGTCACGCCGAAGCATCCAGAAACACACTTTTAACTAAATTATTAAGTACTTCCCCAGTCAAAACTTAAGTGACATTCTGGAAAGTGCATGCATGTTATCAAACTAAATCTTTGATCAACAACATAATATTTAGACAGATTATGTGAGAATGATATCAGTAGATTTATCTTTAAAAATACTTTCGTAATATCATAATCGTATTAGACTTTACTAATTAAGTACTCTCTCCGGTTACAAATATATATTATTTTAAGATATGTGTAGTTAAACTTTCGAAACTTTGACTATCAATATATTTCTAAATTTTTAGATTAGATATATAAAAATCATATGTATAGATTTATCTTAAAATATACTTTTATAATATTATAGATTTATTATAATATAAATTAGTGGTCAAAAGTTATGTTTTGGATGCATTTTAATGTCCAAAATGATATGTATTTATGATCAGAGGGAGTATACTACAATGACAGAAATTGGTGTGTAATGTTATGTTTTGGAGACCACACAAATGTCAAATAGGTCAATTATTTGTGACCGGAGGTAATACTTGCGTCATCACACACTCTAAAAGGTTCCTGGCCTGGCGGCCTAATGTGGCCACGCAGACCGCGAAGGGCTGCCTGGGCGTGGGCGGCGTCGCGCGTGCATGCGCTCTAAACGGCGCGGTAATTGACATCGCATTTGTTGACTTCTCCATCATCTACGACTTCCTCTGCGCCATCAAGGCCGCCTTGCCACCACTTGCATCCTTTCTTCTGTCAGCCGTTCCCCTTCCTCCCTGCCTTCCGCGATCCATACGCCATGGCTGAGCTCCCAGTCGTCTTCTTGCTCGCCATATCATCGGCACATAGGACAGATGGCGAGGGATGACTGCGACGGTGGTGGCACAGCCTAGGTTCGCCGTGGCCCGCGACGGTGCGACCCAAGCTAAGTCGGGGCGGTTGTAGTGCGCTCCATGGGAGGAGGCAAGGGGTGCTCAGTATGCACGGATTCCTTAAAATTTTTAAAAACTATGTATATACTCTTCCTTGTTATATGCTTTAATTGATGTTGGATTTTTTTGTAACTGTGATCGTTTTGGCTTCAGCTTTAACTTCTGACTTATTTTTCACTATTCATAAATTCGTCTTTCTTTGAACTTTTGGTTTTTTGTTGAGCTTTTTGGCCGGTTCTTTTTTCTTGTATTTGTTTATATTATACGTAATGGGCTAACATATTTTTAATTTTTTAATTTTTAATTTTAATTATGCTAAATAAGGCTCACTATTCTGATGTTTTTTCAGCCAACTACAAGATTACTTTTCAGCCATAAGCCACCAAAAATAAGCTCAAGGGAATTAGATACAAATTGTATTGCGTATCCTCTTGTTTTGTAGATAGCCCAACACCTATTTCTCTATCTATGTGGCACCATACGAATGCTACAAAAGTGCTTTATTTTTATTACAAGAAAGACTTACACATGCGCACATATGCGTGAGTGGCACAAGCCTAGAAACACACAGTCGAATAAATCAGAACATCATAAAATTCCTCTCTGAGCGTCATGATTTGAATCCTAATAAGTTTGAGTCGTACATCCATAACTCTACCACGCCATCTAGAGGTGGTTCACGTGTTTTATTTTATTTAGCAATTTGGAACTTTTTTAGTTTCTAACTCAAAATCAAGTGCCCGATCCTCAATTTATTTCAGCCATTGCAACCATTACTTTGAGTGCAATAATTCAAAACTAATATGGGGTATCTTATACAAGATATTTTACTTACAAATTTTGAAGCTATTTATGACGTTAATAGACTACATCAATATTGTTGTACCAAGTATAGATGTACTAAAATCCTACGCTTTTAAGTGGTAAAGTATATGATCTATCATGCGGGTTATGTGGTGTACTAATAAAAATCTATGGAATTTATTTGTTAATATTAGTATTTGTTATCGTTATGATGCTATAAAATTAAATTATTTCACAACTAAATATGTAAAGTAGCCAATTAATGGGGATGAAAACCTAACTAATTATATAGTAATATTAAAGTACCATGTAAATACAATATTCAAAATATATGGTTTACCCAGCTACACTAACATTTTATTATCCACTCCGTTCTTTTTTAAGTGATATTTTTTATTTTTTAGGTCTGCGAGACGTGACTTTGACCATTAGTGTTTGTAACTTTATCTTATTATATACTAATAAAATTATAATATTACAAAAGTATATTTAGTGACAAATCTAGATAGTTTTAAATATATTAGTAGTGAAACATTAGAAAGTTTGACGAGATGGATTATAGGATGTCAGTTAAAAAATTTGTGTGGGTGGTACGACGAGTCGACGATTGCAAGGGTGTACGCCAGTAGGTGCCCAATAGCTATAGTGAGTGCATCCAGGAATCGTAGTACGGCGGTTGGGGCGCATCCAAGGAAGCATGGCACGGCGGTTGGAGATGCATCCAAGGAGGTACGACACGCACAGTGTGCACACCCATTGATGGCTTAGCTGTGACCACTAGAGTGAAAGAAGCGGTAGAGCCAGGCTTATTGGAGAAGAAATGGCAAGGGCAGGAAGGTCATTTTTGCATGTAACTAACAGGAAAATGGACGGTGATGGCGATTTGCCGAATTTGTGGGTGTTTTATAATGGCATTGGAAGTTGACCTTTTCAGCATGGTATTTTTAACTCCATAATGATTACAATGTTATGAGCAAATTTAGGTTACAGCTCAAGTTTTGTGCTCCAATTAAGTTGTTAAGGTTCACTAGGTCATGTCTTGTGAGCACGATGGCAAGTGGCATGCAGTGGGAGTGCCGCTAACCCTGCACTTGGAGGATCAGTGGTTAGCCGTAGAGATGACACATGGCAAGAGGAGGTGGACAGTGATGATAAGGACGGTCGAGTAGAGGTGCAAGTACAGAAGGGTTGCAAAGGTAGGAGCCAGCCAACCTATGATTGACGTGGATCTAGCTCCTCTAACTTAGAGGAGTCAGGTCACTAATTATACATGAGTCAAGTTTATTGGATTAAAATCAAATGGCCATCAGACGGTCTAAATCAGAGATACGAGAAGTTAAATATGTCACGATATGTGAATAATTTGTCGTGAGCCGTCTTCAGCCAATCTGCTCGAACCAATCTAAACTGTCCGCGGTTTCATACGACGGTCCAAATCTCACGAACTGCACATTACTGTGCTCCTCTGGCTTAGAGAAGTCACAGGAGACAGCTCCGATGGAAGTGGCTGCGGCGTCCTGTTTTATGGGGATGGGGAGGGCGTGAGCGATATTTATTATTGTTGCATGGATCTTGAGACCATCCAATGGTTCAAAGCAGGGAAATCAATTTAGCTGAATATTTCAGCAAAAATAGGCCTTACGGGTCACCCCCGTGGGCATCCTGGTCAAAAAAAAGAAAAGAAATTGTAGCGTAATAAATAAAATAGCAAAATTGTAGCGTAATAAATAAAATAGCAACTATACGACATCTTGGCCAGCTGGTGGGAGGTCTCCAAACCTTGGAATGGCATGTCTTGAGTTCGTGCTCCCAGAACGCTTGTTTTATTTGCTTTTCCCCCCTTTTTAACCAAAAATTCAAATTTAAGTTTAAAAAATAAACAAAAAATCCAATAAAATCCAAAATATCCGGTTTTCAGCAATCGATTGGATCCGAACTTTTTTCTAGCCGGAACATTTTTCCCTGATTGAAAGTGACTTATTGATCGAGTGTTGCCACTTATGGGTTAGGGCATGTATTTCACACGTGATGTGTACAGCCTGGGTTTATGAAATTAATTTTAGTGTTCATATTTCTGGTGAATCGAGATGTAGCATTTTATGAGGTTCCAATTGCCAATAATTGAATGATTAACTAAATTATTAACTAATAATTCATTAAAGCATGAGATTATTTAATTATTCACAGTTATCAAACCATCCTAGGGTTTAAATACATTTTGGATAAAGTGCAGCCTTTAAGTAAGTCTGGGTATTACTAGACTTCAGATTACCACATATTGGTGTATTAGCAAATTATCTTAATTAAGGTCTAATTTAATTGGACGTATCACCACATAGTCTATCAAATAGTAGATTAGTGAGAACATTTTTAATGGTTGATGACTCAAGGGTCATTATATTTTAATAGATGCACAAAGTTATATTTCAAGATCTCTTATTTAAGTTCCTCTTGTAAATAAATGCCAGTGATATTTTATGTACCTTCACTTTATTGTCTGGCATAGTTAAATTTTGATTAAAATCTTATGAGACAGTTGTGGATGGCTCCTAGTCTAGGACATTCTTTACTAAGATAACACCAAAAAGTGATTCAGAAATTGTCAAATGTGCTAATTATGCTCAATTCTAAGTGCTTGAATTAAATGATTTAATATTGAACTTGTAGCACTCTAAATTGACTTAATATAGATTCTTGGTTCCATTTAGTTTATAGACATGGCTTGGCACATTTTTGGATACCTTTGGCTAAACTATGATCTTGAGTAACTTGACATGCTAAATTTAATTTCAGATTATTGCTCATTTGGCTTTACCTTTGCTATATATGGTTTCCAATGATCTAGATAGCTACTTCACATTATATGGCTTGGTGTAATACTTATAGAGTCACTTTGGATAACTTTCATAGCTCCATAAGCTAAAAATAAATAAAATATAGCCTATTCGTTTCATTCATGCCCTATCTTCTTCCATGCATCTTAATTACTCCATTGTCAAAGCGGAAGAAAGATTAGTAAAAATGCGTATCTAGAGTATGATTTGAGTTTTTGTGCGGATTCTTGCTAAGTTGGAACTTTTATGTTTTGCTATGACTCTCTTCATCTTTTGATCGTTTCTTTCCATGACGAAGGTTAAATAGAAGAATTATTCTTTCATACCTAGAGTAAGATTTCCAAATTTCTTTGGTGTATTTGAAGTTTTTTGTGGAAAACTTGCTCTATTAAGTAGTTTCACTCCTTTTCTAGCTCATGTGATCATTTTCAATCTTTCCATTTCTTTGTGATCATTTTAAGCCTCTCTTTACAAAATTCTCTCTTAATTTCTAAAAACCACCTACTATTTGCATTTTTGGAAAATTGCCAATAGATTCATTAAGGGGGGATTGAGAAAACATGAAAGAGGGTGTAAGTTGATTTGTGATGAACCATTGTCATTTGTGCTGAGTTGTTTTTTGAATTTTTCAAAATCTATAGTTTTTCATAATCTTTTCATTGCTACCGGTCAGACCGATCGGCCTAGCGTGCTATCAGTAGTCAGACCGGTTAACTTCAGCGATTTGACCGGCTAGGTGTGATTTCAGCTTGAAATTTGGTAATTTGGGAAAGTTGATTATGGAGTGATTTGAATTGTGTTTTGTCAGGGCATTAATGCTGCATGATGCATGTTTTAGCTAATATGGATCATGTTGTGAAGAACTTGTGTCTGGAAAAGATTTCTTAGTCTTTAGATGTATAGGGAGGCCTACAGTCAACCATGGTCAATAGCGAGGATCGCGGCTATGCTCACAGAGGAGCTAAAGCTCAGAACGATTAAGGATACTAGGTAAGATGGCTGAGCTGAAGCATGGTATAAGGAAGGCAAAAAATATTGTAGGAAATGTTTAAGCGGTGGTTTGCACCATGCAGCTTAGTCGGTCCATGTGAGGCATGGTCTAGTGGAACTAGAATGAGAGAGACTCGCCAACATGTGGCAAGCAAGAAGTGCACCTACACATGGCAAGCATGTTGATTACTTGCAAGGAAGATAAAAGACCGGGTCAAGGAAGAGTATTTTGGTAAAACAGCCAAATAGTAGAAACTATTTTGGGCCAAAACCGCAAAGCTTGAGCGGCATTTGAGAAAGCAATTTAGGTCAAGAATAAGCTGAGATGATCAAGTGGATCAAAGAATGAAGACTTAGCAGATTCAGATTTATGTGCTTTAAAAAACGTGTTTGAGTTAAGTATGTGAGTAAAACCTAGTTTTTGCCTGATTTTGGTGCAACATTGCTAATTCTTGAGAAAGGTCTGAACTTTGACAAGGATTCAAGTGATCCTTGGATGGAATAGGTTCCTGAGACCTCAAGCATGATGTGTGCAAAATCTCATCTCATTTGGTCATATATATTTGGAGTTGCACTAAAAGTGGTCTCGACTCAGACTAATTTTCTGTTTGGGAACATGAGAGCAGTCAGACCACCACACCCACAGGTTAGACCACCAAAAGGCTAGCGGTTAGACCGCCAGGGGCACCGGTCACACTGCCGTTAAGCCGCTGGTCGACCGCCCAGATGCAGGTTTCCGTTCTTAGACTTCTGAGTTGATTGTTTTGGTTTTAGCTTTCATTCTTGATCTTCAATTCATAGCTTAGAAGCTATTGAAATGAACGATTTGTGAATATTTGGAGAAAATTTTTGATAGCGCTATTCACCCTCTCTGTTGCCATACCGGTCGTACAATGAGAAGATTGAAAAGCGAAGTAGAGTAACTGCAGCTTCCCATTATGAGTTTAGAACTATCGAACAATTAGCATATCAAATTCTCAATTACAACCATGGAACTGAAATAGAGCTGCAAAAGATGCCACATTTTCACTTGTTCCGTAAAAAAAATGCATACTTTTTGTTCCAATTCAGAAAAGCATTTTCCTTCATAAAAATGAGAGCCCGATTCATGAATCTCTGCTAGGGACCAGCCCAGTTGCACAATCTTTCCTCTTTTGGCGAAAGAAAAGTTACAAAAGTTCAGTGATCCGTACATCAAGGACGCCACTTACCTGTGTTTTCTTTTATCAAATGCAGAACTAGCTGGAACTCAACTGATGTTTAGATGCGCACTTCGGCCATCAACAAGCGACTTTTCGCGATGCTTGGCTGATTTTCGGCCAAGAATCTTTGCGACCTTTGGTGTCATTGAAACATATGGCCTCTGCAGGCCTGATGCTTCAGAAAAGGAGGGGTTCGAAGGGTAGGTACGCAAGCGCAATTACCCACCATATTGGCAATGCATCAGAAACCATGAGACATAAGAGGAAGTTGCTGCCTGGGGCTGCCAGTATGGCAAGGTGCCACTTCTACATGCGAATTTGTTGTACAAATAATCTATTTTTTATTCAAAATTACAGAAATATACCCGCGGCAATACTTTTTTACACAAATAGGCTCCAGTCGTCCAATAGAGGGCGACTGGAGCCAATCGCCCAATGGCCAGGCGACAAAGCTCTAGTCGCCCGACCTTTGGGCGACTGGAACCAGTCGTCCCCCATTGGGTGACTTGATGTGCAGTCGCCCACCCAAAGGGAGACTGGTTTCAGTCCCCCGTGAATTTCGTTCATTTTGTCAATTTTGTAGTTTATAACTGGAAAATAATCTGCTAGATTTGTAATAAAAGTTTATGGTCATTGTATGTTGTAGGTGCGTAACAAAATTTGGGAAATTTTTTTTAAGAACGATTGACCATAGAACGATCGGTACATACGATGGTAAGTGATATTGTGATGATACTGGAAATTCGTATACGGAGAAAACCGGTATGTTAATATTGTTAGATGACTTGCTATGTGATGAGGCGCGATTGCCCTAACATGATCGATGAGGCGCGCGTCGACGGTGTTGCCGTGGCTGGTGGTGAAGAGCACCCAACTAAGTAGCCACAGCAAGTGCGCCTCTAAGTGGCGCGAGACCTGGTAATCGTCTGCCTCTGGATCCATTTGCTCCACCTAAATGCAAACAAGATGTTATTAGTACGTAATAGCGCAAATAAGAGCTTCCACGACACGACCGATTATAAAGAGCACGTACCTAAAACAGTGCGAGCCACCTCAGCGATGGCCCGTGCGTCTGACTCGCCGGGAAGATGTAGTAGTCATCCGCGGCACCAGGCGGAAGGACCCCATCTAATCTGCCGAGCAGGCGCGGCTCTGCGATCGGAAGGCCAGCGGCGAGGACACATCCGCAATGTAGGCGTCATCTCCCGAATGGGAGGTGGAAAGTGTGCGTCTCGGGCCACCAAAGCCGCCCGGCGAGGAACGGTCGAATGGAAAGCGTCGTGATCATTCCACGACGTCGTCCCCGCCCATTGCCACGGTGGGTCCATCCTTGTCAGTGGCTTGCACCATCTGGGCAAGAGGGAATAGTCCGGCATCATGCAGCCTGCAAACAAAGTGAAGGTCAACAAGGAACGTACATACGGTAACACTAAAATGCTGGCGGAGTGCAAACCTGACTGTCCAATGGGGGTCGAGTCTTTGGGCCACGCGAGGTGTGCGTGTCCGGACCACTCCCAGCTCAACTGACTCGTCCCACGCTTCCGTGGGTGGCACACGATGGGAAGTGCGATGCAAACTCATGAAGATCACGTCCACGTGCTTCGTTAGCAATAGGAACCAAAACATTGCATGTAAACTAACGCTTGTAAGTAAATGCGATCTACGACTCATGAAGATCACGAGCCATACCTACAAAAAGAGTTCAAGTTAGCACTTATTAGGAACATGCACCAGATGCTCTAGCTTGCGATTCGTCTATATCATTTCTAATACGCCGGCTCTATCGCTGACCCTTCCCACCCTTCAAGCATGTTAACATCTGGAATCTGGTCCTCCCGCAATGTCCAAGGTGGCGAAGTTTCTCACAACCCTGAACCCCCGGAGCTCCCCACACCACGCATGCAGTATCCTCTCCTTGAAGAAGTACTCCGACATGAAGTTCGAAGGATCTATGCCCACGGTCCCACATGCAGCGAGGACATGAGAGCATGGCTTGTGTAATGGCTTCAACTTGTTGCATGTGCAGCTAGATTCATTTGCATAATCTCCAAGGCATACCTTGTGGGTAACAAGGGAATGATCCATCCCAAATCTGGCTCTATCATGGAGTACCACGTCGAAACGATGCTCCCTGTTGCCCATGATGTGCACTGTATGCAATTGACCCTTCTGTGCCTTCATCCCCATGTATGCCGTTTCGACGAATACAATGCTCGGGGATTGGCCGCATGAAGTGCGCCATTCGTGTGCCTCTCCCTGAAGTAGCCGATTGTGTTGTGAAGAACACCTTCCACGATAGCGATAAGGGGCTGAGAACGGAGGCCCTTGAGAACCCAATTGTACACCTCGGCAAGGTTAGTCATCATTATGCCATACCTTGTGCCGTCCGTGTCGTGCAACAGTGACCACTTCTCCAATGGTTCTCCCTCGATCCACTGCAAGAAGCACTTGATGTTTCGTAAGCCCCTCCATCTTGGCCCAGTTGGGTTAGGCTCATCGAGTGCTGGCAAGCATTCCGATTATGTTGCCCCAGGCATGACCGGCCCCTTGCTCCTCTCGTCGATGTGCTTCCTGCTGTACTCATCCAAAAACGCACACAAAGCATCAAATTTTCAATGCGGGTTCTGCATAGCCAGCCTCTTGAATAGCGTCATCAATGGTTGTTTTGGGAACTATTTGAAAACGTTCACCCCTAGGTGATGAATGCACCACCTGTTCCTCATATCCGGCCAAGAAAAGGGCTCTTCGGGGTCTTCCTGAAGTTTTCTTATAGCCTTTACAATCCCGGCGTGGCGATCATGGATTACGCACACACCAGGATGAGTGCTGACAACTCCAACCCTGACATGCCTGAGAGGCTGAGAAACCACAACCAGCTTTCATAATTCTCGTTTTCCATGAATGCGATGGCCAGCGGCAATATTTGGTTGTTGCCATCAACGCCTATGGCTGTCAGGATATGCCTCTTGTATTTGCCTATCAAAAAGGTTCCGTCAACTGAGATAACTGGTAGCATGTGCTTGAATGCCTCGATGTAAGTACCAAATGCTAACAAGACTCTCTACAACACTGTATATCCTGGCGGACTTGTGGACAGCTTGTCCTGCATAGTGATATACGTGCCCGAGTTCCTATCCTGCAACACCTTAAGCATACGAGGAAGATTATCGTACGTCGCCTCGAAAGAGCCACATGTTTTTCCAATGCCTTCTGCTTGGCATGCCACGCCTTCGCGTAACTAATCTTGTACTTGAATTTCTTCACGATAGCTATCATGATATGCATGGCCTCTATGTCTTTCTTCTCCACTATCTCTCCGTACATCAAATTGGCTATAAAGGTAGATGTTAGGTTATGATGCCTTGTCAAAACACTACTGAGAATGCAAGAGTGTGGCTCCATCTTTGACACAATCCAGCGAGTCTCATACTTGGGTCTACATGCGTGCACCCTCCAAGGACAACCAACCTACTCTTACTTCACGGTGTACTGCTCCTGGCTAGATTTCACGACCCAAAAAGTCCGCTACATTGAATGGGCCTGACTTGATGGCATCTGCAGTCTGCCTTGTCGACAAATATAGAATGCAACCGAACCTCTATCTCATGATACTCCCACACTAATTCATGCTCATCATGTGCGAAAACACCCTCAGCATTAAACCGGTTCCATTCGTGTGGAACAGGAGCTTCATCCTCATCTGAACTGTCCTCGTCGTCATCCTGTACAGCTTCCTCTTCAACCCATGCTATCTGGTCATCACAGTCCATCTGTTGCACGATGTACTTAGTATGCTCCCCTTCATCGACTTGACTTGTTCTCTCTGCATGGCTTGACCATTGTACCTCTCCCCCATGTACCGCATCGGCTTCATCACGAGAAACTTGATTCTCTTCGCCAACATGCGGGCCACCCGAGCTGCTAGCACCTCCCGGAGCAAGGCCGTACGCACAACCTTCCACAGCTTCTAATGAGTATGGTTGCACAAGCAGCACACACTTTTATCCACGGCGCCGGCACCCTTGCACAAACCCCTTCCACGCAGCGGTAGCAGCAATGTCCTCAACTCCCATCTGATATCTATGGGAGACTGGCTCCAAAGCCCTTACACGACGATGCTGCACACCTCGGGGTCCAACGAAAAACTCCAGGTAAGCCAATGCATCACATCTGAGATCCGAGCATTCTCGCAATCTGGATGTACTAGAGTGGCTTGCGGAAAACCGCTCAAATCCACACCATTCGAAGCTTCACGAACGGTTCCAGCACCATAATGCACTCTCAATGTAGTGGCTATTGGCATTGCTGATGTCAGCCTGCATATATATTTTAATTTTGCAACATGTAAAATTGCATCACATAATACCAAAGTACCGACGTACTGTAATTCACATTTCGCCGATCGTTCGCATGTTGTAACCCCATACAATAAACGCATACTATGAACTTCCTATCGGTTTTTGCAATATTTTTCTAAGGTTTCTACATGCGAATTAATTAAATTCTAACAAAACTATTTACTGCATTTTTTAATATAAATTTAGCAGACGATTAATTTGTATGTTACGGTGATTGAATTTTCTACAACTACAATTTCGTATGCATGCAAATTTCGTAATGATGCTAATTTTCTAAAACTATGTTCCCTAATTTATACACAACTACACGTTTCTACGACTTTTAATTTTCTAAAACTATATTTTAACTAAATTTTGTATACCAAAAATTTAACTATTTCTATCTACGTCTATAATTTTCTACTAACAATAACAATCATATACAATATTTCTATCTACATCTACACCTACTGTTGCATCTTCTCTCCTCTCTGTTTCTACAGCTGCTAATTTCCTATGACTACGTTAACTAAATTTTCTATACTAAAAATTGAACTACTTATATTTACATCTACAATTTTTACTAACACTAATATTAAATCAAAAATATACTACAAAAACAACATTACAAAAAAATATCTGGATCTAGTTCTTCCTCTTCTCTCCTCCCTCTCCTCTTCTCCCTCTCCTCTCCTCCCCTCTTCTCCCTCTCTTTTTCCTCTTCTCTCCTCTTCTCCCTCTCCTTCCTCTCCTCTTCTCCTCTCTTTTCTCCTCCTCTTCGGCTGAACAAACAAAAATGAACACAGTGATGCGTGGGGCGGCGCGACCGAGCGCGCAGCACTTTTAACCCCCCTGTCACCCGCCCGTTGGGCGACTGGAGCTCCAATCGGCCAACCATATGGCGATTGGAGCTCCAGTCGCCCGCCCGTTGCGCGATAGCAATTATTCGGCCAACGGTTACCATATTTCCCATGTGTCGCCTCCCCGCGTTGGGCAACAGGAGCCTATTTGTGTAAAAATGTTGCCGCAGGTATATTTCTATAATTTTGAATAAAAATTAAATATCCGTACAAATAATTCTTCTACATGCTGCGAGTTTCAAGGGAATGCCTGAGAAAACAGGTTATCACTGGTAACCAGCCAGTAACCGGTGCCGACAAGAGTCCGATATTTTTTGGTAACTTGTTTTCAAATGCTTGGTGAGAGAGAAAAATATATATGTTCTAGGCGCCTCTGTTAAGTTGCATGCATGGACTGATTATACCTAGAAACTTAGCTGTTAGGGTTTGTGCGTTATGCTCGCTGTGTAGCAACTCTCGCACACTAAGGTTTGGTCAAGCCTAAAATGTAGGTTAATTGTATATTGTGCTATCAAAGTGCGGCGTAGACTGGTCACTGCTAGCATCGCAGGGAAATATATAGTTCAAGGCGTGTCAAGGGCGCAAGTGCAGTTCTATGTGTCGTGTCTCCAACACCACAACACCAAATTATTTGTTCACAGTAGATAGATTATTTTGGTAGGCCTAGAACTTTGGTGTAAGGACATAGTAACCTTGCAAGCACACCCTATATAGGCCTACACACATAAGAATTCACAAACGAACCTTTAAAATAAACATCTACATAAATATAAAAACGGGTTAGAAAAGACATCTAATTCAATTTGAGGGCCCTCACCAAAACAAATACTCCAAGGGCTAGAAATTCGGAGTTTCTGACAATAATCAATAATAAAGAAAATAAATCTAATAAATTCTCTCATTAATCATATGTAGATATTATAGCTGTTACGATTGTACAACAAATTATTATTACGTATATAGTTTCAAATTATAGATATGTATAGCAAAATACAACTATAAGTTCAAATCTAGCCGCACATAATTTATGCAGACAGTTCTGCTAGTTTTATGTAAACAAACCTCATACACAATAATAGACCCCATGAGCACTTATTCAACTTTGATCAACAATTTCTATCTAAATTACATTGGAAGTTAGGATTCCCTTTTGCCATGCAAGCGTGGACCTAACTGGCAAAAACATATATCTGCACGTTGCTCCAATGGAACTTAAGTTTATTTCTGCACGACGCACATCCTTTTAATATGTATGACTTGTCGACCTGAGCTAGAGTCACAGATTAATTGAAATTTTTGGTGGTTGAGCTGGAGTACAATTTAAAGTTGAGCCACTTTAAGTATCAAGATTGGGACGTACACAGAGTTTTCAGTTGAGCTTTAGTTAGAACTAGTCCATTTCTATCCGGTGCGACTTTGGCCAAGTGTGAGGTATTCCAATTGCACCAATGTACTAGTTCAAATTATACACTTGTTTGCGCCAAAGTCGATCGTTCGATGAGAAGCAGCACTTTCAAATCAAATGCATCATTGAGTTCTTTCCTCTTTTTATTTTTTGAGAGAGGAATTAACAATCGAATCGATCAGTTAGTGCAGCACGCAATGAAATTGACCTAATCAAAGATTAGGCATTGTTGTCCAAGATTATTGGTTTGGCTGTTAGGTTTCTCCATCGACTTATTTGCTATGGTTCTCTCGGCAGGTACGTATCTAACTTCCCTACCTGTATATCCTGTTTCGTTAAACCAAAGTGCTGCATCTTTTGATTACTTACGTATGTGAAAGGCCTAAAAAGTGCTTTCAGACTAGTGGCTTTTCTTTCCTTATGTACGAATTAAGGCCGTGTTTATTGGTCATATAGTACGTGATGATCCACGAGGACAACATTATATGTAGGCAATAGGCTGCATCATAGTATGCACTCAATCCCTACATGATGAGCTCGTAGGTCATGGTTTCTTGTAAAGTTACTTTAGGTAAACTATGCCGTATATTGAGAGACCATGTGTGGTGCTATTGGTTATTTTATGATGAACAATTAGCATATTTATTGAGTTGGATTTTGATTCCACAAAAAGATCATCTATTTTTAGTATTTTTAGCATTTGGCAGTATGACCGATTTGGGGAACCAATCAGACCGCTGGACATAGGTGGTCTGACTGATTTGGGGAACCGGTTTGACCGCTAGACATGGGTGGTCTGACCGATTTGGGAAACCGGTCGGACCGTTGGACATGGGTGGTCTGACCAATTTAGAGTGCCAGTTAGACCTCTAGGAGTGTGGGAGTCTAACCGGCTTGGTAAGAGCGGTCGACCAACCAAAATCTTTTGTGGTATTTTGGATTTCTTGGACCAAACAAATGTGAGGGATTGTTTGGTGGTGAGTTTGCACTACGTTTTACTGAAAATAAAGTTGTGAGGCAAAATTAGATAGAGTTTTCCCGAAATTTTCAAAGAGTGCCTGTTTGAGGACTTTGCTAGGTGAAGGTAGTATTCTGATCGGCCACACCATGGCGATCAGACCGGTGCAGTCTGACTAGCATGGTAGTAGACCGATAGGGATTTGGAATTTTGGAAATTAGGTGATTTTGGAAGACTTGATCTTGGGATGATCTTGGTTCCTAGATCATGATTGAATTGTATTACATGATTCATTGGTTTCACTAACATAAGTCAAGTGCATGGAAATTGATATTGGTACGGTTGCTTGATTTTTGGATGTGTAGGTAGCACTACTACAGAAAGCCTAATAGTAGACGCCAAATCACAGACGGTTTTGTGAAACTGTCTGTGATGTACACTATTACAGACGGTTGTAATTTGGAGGCCGTCTGTGGTATTTGTGGCGGGAAAAAGGAGTATCACAGACGGTCAGTCTGCATTAAGAACCGTCAGTGATAATCCCAGATTATCACGCGGTTTTAATAAAAACCGTCTATGATAAGCTGGTTATCACAGACGGTTTTTAATTAAACACCGTCTATGATAATTCAATTAAAAACCGTCTGCGATAATGGCACTAGGCATTTATTGCGCTGCTCAGACCGCATCTATCTTCATTGCGATCCAGATCTAGCCACTGCTGCGCACTTTTTCACTCAGGAGGAAGCTAGGCGATTTTAGGCCAGTTAATTTGGTGGGAAGAGACAGAGATTGAGCTTTGAAGATTCATACTTTCCTGGTTGCTCTAGATATGGTTAGTAATAAAATTTATTTTTTCTTTAATTGCATTACAATTTAGGTTTAAGTAATCCATGAGTGTTATTGAAGATGGTTAATTTGCAAAATTGTATATGTGAATTGGCATTTTATGTATATGTGATGTATATGTGTGATGTACATGTGAATTGGCATGCATTTATGTATAGAACAATGCTGCAGTGTGATGTATTTGTGAATTTGCATTTATGTACATGTGAAAATGTGTGATGTAGTCAATTTTGAGAATGACAAAATGTATCAAGAAATACACTGTGTGAATGTAGCTGGTTGGTGTTGTATATGAATGCAGCTGTTTGGTGGTTGATCATGAATGCAGCTGTGATTATTGGTGTTGTCTTAATAACTACAGTCAGCAAAGGCTTATCACAGACGATTCTGAACTTAGAACCGTCTGTGATATCAATATCACAGACGGTTCTAAGTTTAAAACCGTTTGTGATAACCTCCCTATATATACCCTCTGGCTAGGGTTTTCCGTGTGCGCTGCAGTTATTCTATCTAGATCTCGAGCCCATCGTCGCCGCCGCCTCCTCGAGCCCGTGCCGGCCACCTCCCCGAGCTCGTTGTCACGGCCGCCTCCTCGAGCCCTCGCGAGACACCTCCCCGAGCCCTTGCCGGCCACCTCCCCGAGCCCGTCGTCGCGGCCGCCTCCCCGAGCCCGTGCCGGCCACCTCCCCGAGCCCTCGCCGGCCACCTCCCCAAGCCCGTCGTCATCGTGCAAGTTTGTTAATCTTCCATATATTATCTGGCACTGGTAGACATACATTGCCTGCGGGATTTACAGTTGCTCGATGATAATAAATTCATATACTGAGATTGGTTCATTCGGTCTTTGAGCTCTAATAGCTGCCAACTCTTTTGTCATAATTAACTTTAAACCCGAAGACAATCTCTAGACATTGATATATTGTTCTTGTTCTTGTCGGTTCATGCAGTTTTCAGGTTATAGCATGTTATTAAATTGATCTGTTAGGATTTAATCTTGACAAGTTGAAAGACTGAATTATTGGGCAAAGTTAACTTGTATGGTCTTGATCTGTATGAATACTGCTGTCTGAATATATGCATGCTGAATATATCTTGATCTTGAGATTGTAGAGTTTGTATCTAGAGCTCAAAAGACTGAATTCATTATTTGGCATAACCAATCAAGGAAGAGTATATGATTTAGTAGCGGGACGACCAAGATTAATCTTGTGCAACCCTACAATTTGAGAGCACAAATTAATCAATTAAAACTTGAGCTTGTTGCTAGTCTTAATTGATACATGCCTTTTACATTGTCATACATATTCATGTTTAGACTGTTATTGATTCTATTATTGATGCTTGTTGCTTGTTGCTTCATATTGCTACCATTATATATGTATATATCGCCTATATTGAGCGAAATAGATAGATATTGCACTTTCTTATCTTATGGTATGGCACTTTCTTATCTTATCCTAATAGACCCACAAATTGAGCAACATGTCATCTGCGCATTCTTCAACACCATCGCCGGAGTCGTCCGCTCCAACATCAAGACGCCAAGAAGAGGGCTATCAAAGAAGCCTGAGGGCCGATTGACCATCACAGCGGTGGATGCATCTGGGGTCCCTCTCCTTCCTCACAAAGCAGTAAACGCATTCCGAAGCATGGTCGGAATAGTTGCACGAGAACGAATTGAGATCACATACAATTCGTGGAAGGTTTGTCAATCTTCCCATAATTACTTCATACTTATCACGTTACATATATACGCACATTGATATTCCTATCGACAGGCTGCGTACATCCCGTCAACTCCATTGAAATAGCCTGATCTTGGACGGATTCGAGCAGAGTTGGCGTACTTTTTGCTGACTCAAGTCATAAAGCCAGAAGGCCGGTTCCACTTCGCACCATAGATACATAATCAACGAACTTGTGAGGCGGCACAAGCTATACTTGTGTATTTGTTAATGGATATTTTATTTCAATTCAATTAATTGATTTGCAAACTGGATGCTTTATGTTTGTGAAATGAAGTGCGTTGTCAATTGGATGTTTTATGTCTGTGAAATGAATTGAGATGTGAAATGTATCTGAAATGAAATGAGATGTGTGAATTGTATGTTTTATGTCTGTGATTATCTGCTTGTTTCAGAGGGCATGGCTAGCATTTCCTGAGGCTAGCCGATAAACGGAAATAGATTTAGATTTAGGAGAAAGGAATATCACAGACGGTTTTTTACTAAAACAGACGGTTTTTAAGTAAAAACCGTCTGTGATATGTGATAATCACGAGCGGTTTTTAATGAAAACCGCTCGTGATATCTCGTAATCATAGACGGTTGAAACCGCTGCGTGATAACCTTCGATTATCATCGACCCATAAATTGGGCGGTTGAGAAAATCGCGTCGTGATGACGTTCGAACCGTCCGTAATGTGGTTTCTGTAGTAGTGTAGCTTGAAGGACGTAGCGGTCGGTGGCGATGGACCAGGACTATGCGGGTGAGTTGAGGTTCAAAGTGGTCATGTATGTTTGGGTGAGGCTATATAGCTCAATTTAAAGCACAAAGAAGACAACGATCATGGCAAGAGAGTTGGTGTATATTGTGCGCCAAGTGATGAGACCCATGTACATAGGGTGGTTCAAGGGAAACCAAATGCATGAAGATGTGACGGGTAATCATTGAGCACTACAGGTAATGTGTCCAAGCATGTGAAGATGTCTTGAGGTGAAGGCAAAGACAGAGTCAAGGGAAGGTGCTTGGAAGATTCGTCGGGGGTATTTTGGTGACTTGATCAAAACCGCGGTGTGAGGAGGCATAAAGGTGGAGTGGTTTAGGTCAAGGAGTGCTAGAATTGCAACTGGATCGATCCCTAAGGCGTTAGTGGGTTGAGTCTTGTAAGCTCTTTGAAAAACGTATGTGGGTGTGTAAAATCTGTATTAGTTGGGGTTGACGGGTTTTCCTGGTTTCTTAATGGGTTGGACGATTAAAGGCATGTGTGATGGTAATTTAGTGGGGAGGAGAGAAGGTGTCTACATCAAGGATTCTAGGGTTAGGGTTTCATCCTTCACCTTGGTCTCCTTCCATGGTTGCTAGAGAGAAAGTTTGAGAGATAGTAAAAGTGGTGCTGTGACATCACTTGTAAATATCCATGATCTTATAAACATCTTCCTCTACTGAATCAACACAAGCTTTATCTCAATCAAGTTCTTGTTTGTGTTCTTGCTTTGATTTGGTTGTTCTTGAGCTTAATCTATGATTTCTTGTTCCTGCTTATTCTAGCTTGATTCCATGCTTGATCTATACCTTGCTTGATCTACCTTGCTATGACATGTGAGAATAGATCTGGAAGTCCTCATGCCCTAGATCCTCATGAGCCAGAAGTTATTTATGATTTAGGGTTTTGTGATATTCTTATAATATAGGTTCGATTCTCTTCGATTCAGTGAACCAAGAACCTTTGTTCTAGGTTGGTTTAGGTTTCTGATGGTTTGAATAAGTCTCACAAAATTTGAAAGTGTTTGAAGAAGAATTGGCAAAGTTCTTGATATTTGAGCTTTTGTCCCAGGAGGTTTTCATATGGGGAACAGGGGACCGGTCAATCCAACCCTACTCCACCAGTCAGACTGGCGTCTTGCTGGCGGTCAGACCCATTGGCCTACAATTTGATCAACCTCAACCTAAAGAGCTTATTTTGTTTCCTCAAATTTCCTGCTTTGTCTTGCCTAATTTAAGTGATGTGATGTAATCTAACTGTCATAGTCATTGAGAGAAGATTTGAATACCAAAGAGGAAAAACGTTCGGAAATCATTCACCCCTCTGATTACCTGCATTGATCCTACCTATATGTTAATAACTAGTATCGTCGAGTGATCCATACAGCCAATCATTATAATTAGAGATCAACGGTACAATTGGACGATGCAAAAGTAGAACGAATAGACGCAAGAAGTGAGAGAGAGGGAGAGCAACTCGTCGATTCTTTGTTCCAATGACTTCTTGGTACCTAATACATGAGCCTCTCTCCTATATTTATAGCCTAAGCGTACTATGAATTTGGTACGCGTCATATGTCCTATGGGGGTCGGTTGTATCACAGTATATATCAACAAGAATAAACCTTTTTCTGGGGTGAAGTGTGTGAATGAAAATCTAGAGGCGAAATGCATGCGTGTGTTGAAACCCATATGGATGAAACCAATATGATCAATGAGTTATGAGTGGAGAACAAATCAAATCAAAGAAATGCTTTTGAGTCTTATAACATGAAGAAGTAGGTTAAGGTTTGCAATGCGCGATGAGTTGCAAAAGTGTGTTGATGACTGTGGATTACGTTGGACAAATGAAGCAAAGTAGTGGATTGCGTTGGATATATCTCCTCTGATCTTGTGTTGACTTTCTTACGCATAACTTCCAAGTTCCAACATGTACAGCTCATGCACGCAGCCAACATGCAGTGCAAATCGTGTCACGCCGAAGCATCCAGAAACACACTTTTAACTAAATTATTAAGTACTTCCCAGTCAAAACTTAAGTGACATTCTGGAAAGTGCATGCATGTTATCAAACTAAATCTTTGATCAACAACATAATATTTAGACAGATTATGTGAGAATGATATCAGTAGATTTATCTTTAAAAATACTTTCGTAATATCATAATCGTATTAGACTTTACTAATTAAGTACTCTCTCCGGTTACAAATATATATTATTTTAAGATATGTGTAGTTAAACTTTCGAAACTTTGACTATCAATATATTTCTAAATTTTTAGATTAGATATATAAAAATCATATGTATAGATTTATCTTAAAATATACTTTTATAATATTATAGATTTATTATAATATAAATTAGTGGTCAAAAGTTATGTTTTGGATGCATTTTAATGTCCAAAATGATATGTATTTATGATCAGAGGGAGTATACTACAATGACAGAAATTGGTGTGTAATGTTATGTTTTGGAGACCACACAAATGTCAAATAGGTCAATTATTTGTGACCGGAGGTAATACTTGCGTCATCACACACTCTAAAAAAGGTTCCTGGCCTGGCGGCCTAATGTGGCCACGCAGACCGCGAAGGGCTGCCTGGGCGTGGGCGGCGTCGCGCGTGCATGCGCTCTAAACGGCGCGGTAATTGACATCGCATTTGTTGACTTCTCCATCATCTACGACTTCCTCTGCGCCATCAAGGCCGCCTTGCCACCACTTGCATCCTTTCTTCTGTCAGCCGTTCCCCTTCCTCCCTGCCTTCCGCGATCCATACGCCATGGCTGAGCTCCCAGTCGTCTTCTTGCTCGCCATATCATCGGCACATAGGACAGATGGCGAGGGATGACTGCGACGGTGGTGGCACAGCCTAGGTTCGCCGTGGCCCGCGACGGTGCGACCCAAGCTAAGTCGGGGGCGGTTGTAGTGCGCTCCATGGGAGGAGGCAAGGGGTGCTCAGTATGCACGGATTCCTTAAAATTTTTAAAAACTATGTATATACTCTTCCTTGTTATATGCTTTAATTGATGTTGGATTTTTTTGTAACTGTGATCGTTTTGGCTTCAGCTTTAACTTCTGACTTATTTTTCACTATTCATAAATTCGTCTTTCTTTGAACTTTTGGTTTTTTGTTGAGCTTTTTTGCCGGTTCTTTTTTCTGTATTTGTTTATATTATACGTAATGGGCTAACATATTTTTTAATTTTTTTAATTTTTTTAATTTTAATTATGCTAAATAAGGCTCTGTCAGCTACAGTGTTTTTTCAGCCAACTACAGTACTTTTCAGCCATAAGCCACCAAAAATAAGCTCAAGGGAATTAGATACAAATTGTATTGCGTATCCTCTTGTTTTGTAGATAGCCCAACACCTATTTCTCTATCTATGTGGCACCATACGAATGCTACAAAAGTGCTTTATTTTTTTATTACAAGAAAGACTTACACATGCGCACATATGCGTGAGTGGCACAAGCCTAGAAACACACAGGTCAGAATAAATCTGTAACATCATAAAATTCCTACTGAAGCGTCATGATTTGAATCCTAATAAGTTTGAGTCGTACATCCATAACTCTACCACGCCATCTAGAGGTGGTTCACGTGTTTTATTTTATTTAGCAATTTGGAACTTTTTTAGTTTCTAACTCAAAATCAAGTGCCCGATCCTCAATTTATTTCAGCCATTGCAACCATTACTTTGAGTGCAATAATTCAAAACTAATATGGGGTATCTTATACAAGATATTTTACTTACAAATTTTGAAGCTATTTATGACGTTAATAGACTACATCAATATTGTTGTACCAAGTATAGATGTACTAAAAATCCTACGCGCTTTTCGAGTGGTAAAGTATATGATCTATCATGCGGGTTATGTGGTGTACTAATAAAAATCTATGGAATTTATTTGTTAATATTAGTATTTGTTATCGTTATGATGCTATAAAATTAAATTATTTCACAACTAAATATGTAAAGTAGCCAATTAATGGGGATGAAAACCCAACTAATTATATAGTAATATTAAAGTACCATGTAAATACAATATTCAAAATATATGGTTTACCCAGCTACACTAACATTTTATTATCCACTCCGTTCTTTTTTAAGTGATATTTTTTATTTTTTAGGTCTGCGAGACGTGACTTTGACCATTAGTGTTTGTAACTTTATCTTATTATATACTAATAAAATTATAATATTACAAAAGTATATTTAGTGACAAATCTAGATAGTTTTAAATATATTAGTAGTGAAACATTAGAAAGTTTGACGAGATGGATTATAGGATGTCAGTTAAAAAATTTGTGTGGGTGGTACGACGAGTCGACGATTGCAAGGGTGTACGCCAGTAGGTGCCCAATAGCTATAGTGAGTGCATCCAGGGAATCGTAGTACGGCGGTTGGAGGCGCATCCAAGGAAGCATGGCACGGCGGTTGGAGATGCATCCAAGGAGGTACGACACGCACAGTGTGCACACCCATTGATGGCTTAGCTGTGACCACTAGAGTGAAAGAAGCAGGTAGAGCCAGGCTTATTGGAGAAGAAATGGCAAGGGCAGGAAGGTCATTTTTGCATGTAACTAACAGGAAAATGGACGGTGATGGCGATTTGCCAGAATTTGTGGGTGTTTTATAATGGCATTGGAAGTTGACCTTTTTCAGCATGGTATTTTTTTAACTCCATAATGATTACAATGTTATGAGCAAATTTAGGTTACAGCTCAAGTTTTGTGCTCCAATTAAGTTGTTAAGGTTCACTAGGTCATGTCTTGTGAGCACGATGGCAAGTGGCATGCAGTGGGAGTGCCGCTAACCCTGCACTTGGAGGATCAGTGGTTAGCCGTAGAGATGACACATGGCAAGAGGAGGTGGACAGTGATGATAAGGACGGTCGAGTAGAGGTGCAAGTACAGTAAGGGTTGCAAAGGTAGGAGCCAGGCCAACCTATGATTGACGTGGATCTAGCTCCTCTAACTTAGAGGAGTCAGGTCACTAATTATACATGAGTCAAGTTTATTGGATTAAAATCAAATGGCCATCAGACGGTCTAAATCAGAGATACGAGAAGTTAAATATGTCACGATATGTGAATAATTTGTCGTGAGCCGTCTTCAGCCAATCTGCTCGAACCAATCTAAACTGTCCGCGGTTTCATACGACGGTCCAAATCTCACGAACTGCACATTACTGTGCTCCTCTGGCTTAGAGAAGTCACAGGAGACAGCTCCGATGGAAGTGGCTGCGGCGTCCTGTTTTATGGGGATGGGGAGGGCGTGAGCGATATTTATTATTGTTGCATGGATCTTGAGACCATCCAATGGTTGAAAGCAGGGAAATCAATTTAGCTGAATATTTCAGCAAAAATAGGCCTTACGGGTCACCCCCGTGGGCATCCTGGTCAAAAAAAAGAAAAGAAATTGTAGCGTAATAAATAAAATAGCAAAATTGTAGCGTAATAAATAAAATAGCAACTATACGACATCTTGGCCAGCTGGTGGGAGGTCTCCAAACCTTGGAATGGCATGTCTTGAGTTCGTGCTCCCAGAACGCTTGTTTTATTTGCTTTTCCCCCCTTTTTAACCAAAAATTCAAATTTAAGTTTAAAAAATAAACAAAAAATCCAATAAAATCCAAAATATCCGGTTTTCAGCAATCGATTGGATCCGAACTTTTTTCTAGCCGAAACATTTTTCCCTGATTGAAAGTGACTTATTTTAAGGGAGACATCGGCTAGATAATGGGCCGGACTCATGAAGGGGCCGTTTGAAACGGCCTTCGGGGATTCCAGGAGGTCACTTCAGTCATCTTTCTTGTTTTATTTGTTTTGTTCTCCTTTTTAACCAAAAATTCAAATTTAATTTTAAAAAATCGAAGGAAAAAAATCCAAATTTTTTGGTTTTCAGCAATCGATTTTTCCGAACTTTTCTCAAGCTGAAACATTTTTCCCTGATTGAAAGTGTAAGGGAGACATCGGCTAGATGATGTGACTCATAAAGGGGTAATTTGAAACGACTTCGGCTTTCGGGCTTCTGCCTTTCCGAAGGTCACTTCAGTCTTGAGTTCCGAGAATGTTTGTTTTATTTGCTTCTTTTTTCCTTTTTAACCAAAAATACAAATTTGAGTTTAAGAGACCGAACAAAAACAAATAAAATCTGGAATTTCTGATTTTCGGCAATCGATGGGATCCAAATTGTTTTCTAGTCGAAACCTTTTTTCCCTTGTTGAAAGTGACCTATTTTAAGGGAGACATCTGCTAGATGGTGCTTGACTCATAAAGGGGCCATTTGAAACGGCTTCACCTTCTGGTTTCCAAAAGCTAGAAGTCGAATCAAATGCGTGGCTTTTGAAAGTAGATTTAGCTGGATCGAGCTCCGCTAGCGCCACGAACATTGCCTCCGCAGTGTCAGCATGGCCACACACTCTGCCTCTACCCCGACGGCGCTGCCACGAGCTTTGCCTCCTCTCGCTACCTCCACCTCTGCTCACCGCCGCCCCTTCTCCCTTGGCCCCACTAATGTCACCTCCTTCGCGTTTGGCCATCTCCCGACGACCACCCTCCGCCTTTGGCCACCTCTTGACAAGGAACCTCTGCCTCTACGTTGCCTCCAAACAAGCCCCCTCCCCCTCCATCACCTTTGCCTCCATGCCACCCCGTCCAACTTCACACCGCCTCTGCCTCGCTCCATCTCCTGCATTCCACCACTTCTTTTTTTTTTTTTTCATTTTTTGGGATATAGGCAAATTGCTAGTTAAATAACTAGTGTAATAATAAAATTGATTAGTTGTGTAAACATGTGATGTGATAATCAAATAAGCCATCATGTGCTTTAGGGGCAATTTGGACATTTGCCAACTCAGCAACTATTCCAAAGCGAAAAGCTTTAGCTGAATTAAACACCTCTCAGTTTTAACCATTTCTATTTACAACCACTATTATTCTAAAGCCAAAAGCTTCAACCAAAAGCCAGAAAATCCAGCCGTGTCAAACGCCCCCGAATACTCCTTATTAACGGATATAGTGTATAGTGTTTTGTCTTTAAGTCTTAACGAAAAGAAACTAGCTATCCTGCTCCTCAACAGAAATTAACGCACAACTTGATAATGTATATGTAACTATGTTCATAGCTATTCACCATTTTTCTTTTGTAAAGAACTCATCTAATTGTAAGAATTAGCAAGAACTTCAATCACCAAAATTTATATGACGAATAAACATAAACGACAATTAGTTATTGAAAGGATGAGAGGGAGAGAGGAAAGCAGATGTATGTAAAAAACATAAACGCACTACTTCGTTTTAGCGCCAAAGAGATACAGTTTTCCCCAAATTACTCTCTTCGTGTTTGGGTCCACGTAGTCAAACTTTCTAAATTTTAGATATCGATATCTTTTCAGTATTTAGGTCGAACGCATGAAATCAATGCATGTAAATTTATCTCAAAAAGAACTTTCATAATAGTTTAATTTTATTAGGTTTTATAAATTCATTACAATGAAAATTAGTGTTCAATGTTACGTATGATTACCTTGAAAATAAATTTAATTGATAATATGATATCTTGAAAATGGTGACGATTCTTAATGAATAAATAACAAAAAAATATATCATTATAAATACATTCGGTGATGATCCAACCATCTAGATTTGTCACAGATTTACCTGCCCCAACATGCAGCTTCATCAATTAGTGACGATCATAGAATGTATGACGATAAGTTTCGTACTGCATGACAAAATTGTTTGTCATGAATAAGCACATTCGGTGACGGCAAAAAATTTGTCACAGGATACTTGATAGTCTGTGACGAAATACTTTTGCTTAGTCAATCCAGACTTTTTTATGTACAACAATATTTTTATGTAATAACCTTCGTTCTGTGACAAAATTCAGCTTTTTGTGATGTTTTTGCATCATCATAGAACAATGAATTTGTTGTAGTAATTTTAAGGACTGCCCCGATGTCCAAAACGACAAATCTTTTGTGACTGAAGGAGCACAAATCCAAGTATTCCTGAGCGAGGGAGAGAGAGAGAGCAAGAGAAATGGGTGACCTTTTCTTTTAGAGAGAGAGAGCATACATGCAAGAGAAGGGAGAGACCTTTTTTAGAGAGAGAGAGTGAGTAGGGGGAGAGAGAGAGAAACGTACAGATGACACGGAGCTCTTGCTAGAGATAACGAACCCTAACTGCCTCCCTGGCGAAGCCTTCGTCGCCAAGCTGCGTCTCTAGTCTCTACCCAAATGACCAGTAAGATCAGTGCGATCTTACGATACCATCCATATATCAACATGGCTATAAAAAAACTCCAACACTGGGATTATAAATGGACGTACGAACTAGCTCTTGTTCATCATCTGCAGATCCCACTAGCGATAGATAGCCATAGCTGTAGTTTGCAAGGAAGCTAGCTAGCTAGCTAGCGAGGCAGACAGATCAACCCATGAAGCTAGCCCTGTGCTTGTGCATCTGCGTCGTCCTCGTCGTCGCCTCGTCTCCGGTCCCGCTCTCCGACCGCCCCCCGCTGAGCCGGCGTTGGCTGCAGGACGCCGTGATTATCGGCGGCAACCTGACAGCGAGCACGACCGCGACGTGGCTGCGTGAGACACCGGAGATAGGGTACGATGGGTCCAAGAGGCTCAGCCCCGGGGGGCCTAACCCACAGCATCACTGATCTGATCATCAGCTGCCGCCTCGCTTGTGGTATCAGCCTATCACTCGTAACCATTTCTATTAATACCGGATTTTCCATCCCTAATTTCTGACATCGGCCAGGTGCCGGTCCGGAATTAATGTTGTCGAGTGTGAGTCTAATAATTAATGTTGTCTTGTGTCAGTCTAATATAACCACGTGATGTGATCCATTTTAATTTCTTCACTTTCATGTTTTTGCGGATGTTGATTTGCGCTAGACTGAGGTAGTGAATAATGAATAATGCAAATCTATATCGCCGCAATTTTTCTCAAAGTTTTCCATGTTGTAAGTTGTAACGCGCATGCGCCCGAGTAATAATAGTCAAATGTCAAAGACTAAAAGCAGCGTCCTCTTGCAATTCGGTCTCGAATTATGTGACTTTTATTTTCATATCACTGGTTGGTGGTAACCCCCTCCAAATAAGCATATCGTGTTCTACTTGTCGGTGATATGTTTATACTACTACAGAAAACCGTATTACAGACGGTTCAGAAACATCATCACAAACGATTTTGTGAGCCGTCTGAATTTATGGGTCAGCAATTATATGAGATCATCACAGACGGCTTCCGAACCGTCTGTGGTGCAAATATCACAGACGGTTTTTAACTAAAAACTGTGTGTGATAGTTATAATCACAGACGGTTTGCAACATGTTCGAAATAGCACCGACAATAGCACAGACGGTTTTTAGTTAAAATCCGTCTGTGATATTTGCACCACAGACGGTTCGAAAGCCGTTTGTGATGACCTCGTATCATTACTGGCCCATAAATTCAGACGGCTCACAAAACAGTTTGTGATGACGTTTCTGAACCGTCTGTAATACGATTTTTTGTAGTAGTGAATTCACGGATTATCACAGACGGTTTTTAATAAAAAAACCGTCTGTGATATTCTAGTATCACAGACTGTTCATCGGTAAGAACCGTCTGTAATACTCATTTTTTCCGACACCAACAACACTGACGGTCTCTAAATTAATACCGTATATCATAGTGTACATCACAGACGGTTTTGTCAAACTGTTTGTGATTTGACGTCTACTAATAGTACTTCTGTAGTAGTGTTACATGTTCTTGGAGCTCCTTTTTTCTTTAAGAAAAATAATGTAAGATGACTGTTGGTATATTGGACCACCAAGGATGCATACTTTTTAATGAAAATTGAAAGGCATCTTATGTTTAAGAGGAAAAGACATATCTGACTGTCCGTCTTTCGCTTTCGAGTACAGGATCGTGCAGAAAATATAAGTAGGAAAAAGAACAAAATAAGAAGACCCAAACGATCTGCATGCTATCACAAGAAATATTGAGAAACATCAGCATGTCATCCGGTCGCGCGCGGAACCGGTTCTCTGCTTCCCCGGTGGAGATTGAAAAAGACACCAAGGACGCAAACGGGCAGACCTAGCTAGGTACCGGGTTCCATCCTCCGGTGTCAATCTGCCTGCCCCGTCCTTAAGCAGCAAGTCCTTTCTAACGTCAGAATATATGTTCTGTCACTGACTATAACTGAAACAGTAACAAAATACTCTCTCGGTTTTATTGTATTTGTTTATAGCCCACCATGTGCAGGCTAAGGAAACACTAAACATACGAAAAGTTAATAAGGAATAACCATACATAATCGTATTAAATAACATACCATAACCACTTAATCTCTTCCAAAGCATTTAAGTATACTCTTGACTCTCTCAACGGACAAATACTTTGAAACGTATGCTTCCGAGGCTATGGACAAATATACATATATACACACACATATATCTACACAGTACACACACACACACACACACACACACACACACACACACATATATATATATATAGGACGCTGAAATGGGACACCTAGGTGCCCAGACACCTAGGCTCCCTGCCGTTAGATTGCTTTTAGATACGTGCTAGAGCAATGGTATGTAATATATTAGGCATGCTAAATCAATCATGGAAGGAAAGTCTTAATCATGGATGGAAAGTCTCAATCACACTAGCACGCATCTAAAAGCAATCCAAAGGTAGGGAGACTAGGTGTCCAGACACCTAGGTGCCCTCATTATTTATACTATATATATATATATATATATATATATATATATATATATATATATATATATATATATATATATATATAAAATGGTTCTATACTCCTGGGAGTATGTGCTCCCACTTCTAATATACCTCTTTAATGGTGTTGTTATACCTCATTATCTATTTAAGCATACTCTAATAATAATTATACGATACTCCAAAGTGAGTCCCATAAAAAATTTAATCAAAGTTCACTTTTTATAGTATAATTTGTGTATGTGTGTGTATAACCTCTTTTCTACTCCCAGATGTATTATTAGAGGTGGGTGTAATTACACCTGAGAGTAAATGATATTTTTCCTATATATATGTGTGTTTGTGTGTGTGTATGAAGCCACTTTTCTACTCCCAGGAGTAGTTACTCCTTATGTCATATCTCACAACGTAGAGAGTATCTCATATAACAGAGGGTATGTACGTGTAGTATACGAGTATATAAGACCATCTAGGTATTATATATATATGCTTCTTTTTATATGCTTATATGAAGGTATTTACAAAATACGCTAAAAACTATACTCTCTTTCATTTTTCGTATGGTTCACATTAGAGTATCTTATAATTAGTATATAAGTATACTCAAAATGATAAAAGTGCATGTCAAATTTATTTAGATGGTATATTATGGGTGAAAGTAATTAACTATATGAGAGTAAATGTATTTTCTCTCTCTCTCTCTCTCTCTCTCTCTCTCTCTATATATATATATATATATATCTATATATATATATATATATATATATATATATATATATAGTGAAATGATAGGAGTAATAGTACGTCATTGTTCATGGCATGTAACAACCTGCCGCTCAGGTGACAGCCCATGTGTTGCTTACGACGAGGTCTTCAAATCAAGGCTAACATTACATATCTTTTCAACAATATTTTCTGTAGTGGCTTATTTTGATTTGTTATGTAAGGTTGTTGTCTCCATGGCGTCTATGATTTCTCCCTTAGTATGTTTTACTTGTTTTACCAAGAGTTTGACTTGTTTCCTAGTTTTTAGACGATGTTTTGGTAGTTCATTTGTCCATGGAACGCACTAATGGAACTAGCTACAATTTTTTAACAAAATTTTAGATATTACATTTCATAAACATGGATGTTCCACTGTTGCTTTTAGTTTGTTCCACTAATATTTTTAATTTGTTATGTAATATATGTCATGTTGTTTTGTAGATCTCGTCTGAGGAACACAATAGTTGAAACAAATCCTGTGTTTAAAAGGATGCGTTCATTTGAATTTGAGAAACATAAAGAAAAGTTATCTAGAAATTCGTGCATGATTAAAGTCAGAGGTGGGCGGCACCTGCTTATGCGCCGCGCGCAGTGTACCTCACCCGCCCAGTGCGCATGGCACCAAGTTGTACACATCCATGCTCGCAAACAAAAACAAAGTTGTACACCTGCATGCATATCCTGATATCCATATCGGTCCGGTGGCTTTCCAATAAGCTAGCTAGCCTGGCTAAAAGCAGCTGAAAAGGCTCAGGATGAATATTTCAGCTCTATCACTGATATATCCTCGCCTTGTACAGATGATAGCAATCAAGAACCTCCCAATAAAACTGCTGCAAATATTTCAAATGCTCAAAATGACTTCACTGTTTACACTGATGCCCTCCTACAAGGCTCAACTACTGGTCTTGGATGTTCACGTCCAAGCGAACAAACAACTCTAGCAGGTTACAAGTGCAGGCGACTACAAATTCTTCAATTTCAGCTCTTCATGCGGAGGGACAACCGGACAAGTAGTCACTACTACAAAAAGCCTAATACTAGACGTCATATCATAGACAGTTACTTAAAACCATCAGTGTTAAAAATAATTACAGACGGTTTTAATTTAGAGACCATCTATTTTGATGCCAGCGCTAAAAAGCATCTGTGAAGATGTAATATCACAAACGGTTCATGATAAAATCTATTTGTGAAGTATCACAGACGGTTATTAACAAAAATCATCTATGATATCACAGACGGTTTTCTATTTGAACTGTCTGTGAATACTTCACATACGGTTTGTATTAAAAACCGTCTGTGATAAAGTCATCACAAAAACCATCTGTGATAATTCCACTATATTAATTGCGCAGACCCGTCGATCCTCTGTCTTAAATTCTAGATTAAGGTTACTGCTTTGAGCTAGAGGCGGGTCTTTGAGAAGGCCATTCGGTGAAAAGAGACTATTTGGGAAGAGTGATTGTAGATCCATTCATTTCTTAAGCACCTATGGTTAGTAATTTGTTCCTAATTATATTATAATTTAGAATTAGCTTTTGGTGAAAAGAGAATTGAAGATGGTTTAGATCTGGCTAGCATGGTCTAGGTTTACAGTTTAGTTAATTTATAGTCTATTGGTACTTAATTCAATTTAATTAATTATTCTTGCTATATATAGCTACTTTAGATCGTATATATCTAGGGAATTTATTTCTTTTTGAAGATTAAGAAAGAGCCGAAATAGCGTGAAATAAATAATAATTGTTCCGATGTAACCTTCCACTGAGAATTACCCATTGATACATGGCATAAATATAGCGTTAATGAATTAACTGACTTATTTTACTTATTAAAATAAAATCTAAAATCTGACATGTTAATGTTCCAAGGTCAAAAGTGTAGTTTAAAGTAAAAAATCTACTTTATATATCATTAAATCATATAAATAGGGGTAAATGGGGGTTTTGATGTCTCATAGAAATCATTTGTTACGTCAGAATCAGGAGAAACTAATTTGTTGCATGTGTAACGTAGGACCACAGTTGAATGTACGTTGGGAACCATGTGAGTGAAGAGTACATTAGTGACATGTCTACTTTTACAAGAGCTGCTGAGGAGGATATGTTGAAGAAGAGGGTGGAATATATGTACTGTCCATGTATTGATTGCGGGAATCTAAACATGTTTAAGAACCGAGAGCAGATTGAAGTGTACTTGATTCAAAGAGGTTTCAAAAAGGGGTATGCATGTTGGACCAGTCACATAGGAAGGTAGTAATAATGACATCGCTGATGAAGTCAATGATATGTCGCCGGATGATGTTGATTGTGGTTCCAATTCGGATAGATTGCATGATGACAATCTAGATTAGATGCCTCGCGATGTAGAAGGGAACTATGATGAGAGAGAGTATGTTAAATTCCGGGGCTTGATGGAGGACTCGGAGAAACCTTTGTTCACATGCCGCAAGTCAAAGTACACAAGGTTGTAAGCTGTGCTTCAACTGCTGAAATTAAAGGCCAGCAATGGTTGGTCTGACAAGAGTTTCACGGCATTGTTAGGTCTTTTATGTCGGGACCCCGGATTACCAAACCCGGACCCTCTGTGTTTTACCGCACTAGTCCCAGATCAAAGCTAGTGCACACAGTTAAACAGAATGGAAAACATCACCTTCAGCGATTTATTACAATAATTAGAGTACTGACCACCGGGTCTCATTATTACAATAGAGGTTTAAGACCTCGCACACATGAAATAAAGCGGAAGCAAAATAAACTCGATGACGACCCATCAATACGCCACGAGCAATTGGTGGGAAACGTGACCTAGTCCTCGGGAAGAATCCGTCGCATCCATAGCGAAGCGATAGTCGTAATCTCCTTCTTGAGCTTCAACTTCTTCGAGATTTGTTTTTGAGTGTAGCATGTGAGTACATAAAGTACTCCGCAAGTCTTGGGAAAAATGCATAGATGCAGGGCTTAACAAAGGAAGGTTATATGGTTCTTTTGCACAAAGCAACATTTTAAACTTTAATTACTTTTAATTATTTTAAAGGCATCAATTTAACAAGTATTTGTTTTTAACAGAATTATCATTAACTCTCTAGTGAAGGTTCCAACTACCAACACTAGCTAACAACTTGAACAAATTTAATACTGCGGGTTACCTCCACCCTCTCTGGCTCCAACCGCCAGGATACCCTTCCGAGAGTTCCCTCCACTCTCGGAATACAAAACATTTGATTTTAAAACCAAAACCAGAAATCTACCATGTGAATGCATTCCTTGCCCGCCCTTGACCGTGGGCACGGCTATTCGAATAGTTTTACACTCTGCAGAGGTTGTACAACTTTACCCACAAGAGATAAATTATCCTAAAAGTCAACACGCTTCCTTTGGCATGAGACCCGGATAAAATATCACAAAGCCTTTATCTTACTCTAATCTAGCTAGATACCACCCGCTGAGGTTTCACCGCAGGTAGGCTAACTGCCGAACCGAAGCCCCCTCTTGCGCCGTATGAGTACAGTAAATCTCTGTCCCTCACTTGTGAATAACCATCCATCCTCGGCACTCACTTTCCATGGTGGCACCTAAACTAGATTATCATAAGTTAGTCGGCTAGGTCGTACCCATATAGACTTGTGGTTGCACGGTTAATGCTCGGTTTGGACAAACACAAGCGTCGGTCCTTAATTGACTAGGGTGGAGCAGACACTTAACAAGATCTCGTGCTAATCGCACCAAGCCAATCCAGCCATCCACCTATTCTAAATCAACTTTCACATTTTATTTTACTTTAAAAGAACGATGGCATCTCCAATTACCACTAAGTTTGCAAACACAAGATTATTACCATAAATCATAATTTCCCTTTTTCAATATTTTCTAAAGTGTTGAAAAGCGGGACTAAGCATTATACTACCATACTAACATCAACAAGTAAATATAATATTCTCATTAATGAGACAAAGGAAATCTCTAGGGTTACAATGGTACATGGCATTCAATTGCAATGGAGGGTATAACAAAGTTGGATTAACTATATCCTAAGACTTGAACTATCATTTTATGTAAATAGCAATGCACATAATTTAAAATAATAAAAATCTTTTAAAATCATAGGTTCAAGATGATCAAAGGAGACTTGCCTTCTTGCAGATTCTCTGGGTCTTCTTGCTGTTGGGTGGAGGATCGTCGACAACGTTGGAATCTCGCGATAAGCACGAAGCAAACAAAGCAAATAAATACACACGAAATTCAAATAAAATCCAAAAAATTCAAAAGAGGCCATATTTGGGTAGATCATGATTTTAGACGAATTTAGAAATTTGAATGGCTGAAATTGGAGTTAAAATGAGAAAGTTATGATCATTTGAAATTCTCACTTGAATAAATCCAGAAATTCGAAAATTTCGACAGGTGGGAGCCCATGGGATTCTTAATTGTTAATCTTTATTTTATTCCGAGAATCGGCAGGTGGGGCCCACTGAACAGATAACCTCCGGCGGTCAGCGACATGTGGGACCCTCTGCCGGTGACCTCATCTGCTGGTCAGCGACAGGTGGGACCCATCGGGATCTGGACCCACTTGTCGAGGTCGACGCAGCAGTGGGACCCAGCGCGATGGCAGCGCCGGCCGGCGGCGGCGGCGTGTGGGGCCCACTTGTCGGACACGAATAAGCGAAGAAAAACTCAACCTCGGCGTGCGGGCGGAGGCTCGAACGCGCGCGAGGAGTCAAGTGGAAACGGCGGCGGTGCTAGCAGTGGGCGGAGGCGTTGCCTACCCATAGTGGGTAGGTAACCCTCTTGAGGGGTACCTTCGGGGCCCGCGGCGATGGTCGGGCGTCGGCGCGGCGGCGAGGAAGGCCGGGCGTGCTCGGGTGATCGTGGATGTAATCTACGTGCGAAGGGGTTCGGTTGGAGGGTCGGCGAAGTTCGGGGGCGAGCGGAGGTGGCGGCGGCGAGGAAGCGGCGGAGGCGGCTCGGTGCTCGGTGCGGCGGCGCCCGGCGGCGGGAGAGGTGGCGAGGTGCCCAAGAGATCCACCGATGCTCGGAGAAGGCGTAGGTGGCGGCTACGGGCTCCGGAGAGGTCCGAGGCGGCGGGAAGGCTCACCGGAGTTGGCGGGGCTCGGGAGAAAAACTTCGGCTGGGCGTCTCGGGAGCTCGGAGAAGCGGTGGGCGTTGGAAGGTGGTGCGGGAGAGGCGGAGGTCGAGGGGTATTTATAGGAGCGAGAGGAGCGTGGGTGCGGGAATTCCTCAGCGAGTCGGCGGCGTCCGTTTGAATTGGGATAAGCCGTCGGAGCGGCGCGAGTCTAGATTCAAGCAGGGATAAAAAGCTTATCTCCCGCGAATTCAAATCCCGAGCGAATCGAAGGAAGAGATAGAATTTGGTTTGGATTGGTCGCGGTTTCTTGGAAGAAAGAGAAAGGAGGAAGAGTCCGGCGTCCGCGCGGAGACGAAGGGCCTGACAGGCGGGACCCGCTGTCAGCGAGAGGAGAGAGGCGGGGTGCGGGCGGCGCGGATTTCAGCCACGTGGGCCGAAGGCTGATCGAGCGCGGAGTGCGTTTAAATGGAGGCGGACGGCAGATCGGCGGGCGCGGGGCGCGCTCATCAAGCCGTCCACGCGTCGGGCGAGGAGGAGGGGAAGGTGGGGCTGACGGGCCGGGCCCGCTCGGCAGAGGGAGAGAGAGAGGAGTGGCCGGGATGGCCCAGGCGGCGACGTGGACAGATCGGGGCCGCCCACGCGTCGCCCGGAGGGAGGGAGTTAGATTTTATTTTCATAATTTGATTTTGATTTTCAGAAAATGCTAGAAAAATATTTAGGCCTCGAGAAAAATATGAAAATACCTCCAAAAATTCCAGAAAAATTCACGAAGCTCCTAGACATATTTTGGACTGAATAAAATTATTTCCAACTTCATTGGTATTTAATTTTATACGTTGACTTACTTTTTATTTTTAAAAATAGGTTTTAAATTCAGAAAATTCAGAAAAGCCAAATAAAATCCAATTACTTTAAAATAATTAATTTGAATTTAAATTTTTCCAAAAGCAAATTTTGGGATGTGACAAACCTACCCCTTAGAAAGAATCTCGACCCAGAGATTGGACGGACTGAGGAAAAGGTGGGAACTCTTCTTTTAGATCCTCTTCACGTTCCCAAGTAAGCTCCGATTCGAATGGTTGCTCCACCGCACTTTACGAACTTGATGACCTTGTTTCGCGTGCGACGTTCGACTCCTCCAATATCTTCACGGGATACTCGGGATAAGTTAGGTCCTCATTCACATTTACTTCTTCTAGTGACGTCTGTTCTTCGGCACTCGGAGACATTTCCTCGCTTGAGACACATGGAAAATGTCATGCACTTTTGTGATTGAGGTGGAAGCTCAAGCGGTAAGCAACTTCTCCTCGCTTTGCTACCACCGGAAAGGGTCCAATGAATCTAGGAGCAAGCTTTCCACTAACTCCAAAACTTCTCATTCCCTTGAGAGGTGACACCTTGAGGTAGACATGATCCCCGGATACAAACTCTAATGCCCTTCGACGATTGTCGCATAACTCTTACATGCTGGTTTGAGCTGTTTTTAACTTTGTCTGGATTAGACGAACTTGTTCTTCACCTGCTTCAACACATCTGGTCCAAACACTTGTCCTTCTCGGTTTCCTTCCAATACAATGGAGTCCTGCATTTTCTGCCGTATAAGGCTTGAACGGAGACATTTGCAAACTAGATTGATAACTATTATTGTAGGAGAACTCGCATAGGGCAAACTTTGATCCCGATTAGTCTTGTTTGCTAGGACACAAGCTCTCAACATATCTTCAAGATTTGATTTACTCTTTCATGCCGCCCATCCGTCTGTGGATGATAAGCCGTCTTGAAGTTTAAGTTCGTGCCCAAAAGTTCATGCGACTTCGCGGAATCTTGAAGTGAATTGAGTTCCTCGATCGACACAATCCTCTTGGGAACTCCATGCAAACTCACAATCCTTGACATGTACAACTCTGCGAGTCTATCGCCCGAATAGGTGGTTTTTTTGGGATGAAATGGCGACTTTCGTCGAGACGGTCCACAATAACCCAAATCGAATCATGCCCAGATTTTGTTCTCGGTAACCAGATTATAAAATCCATACCAATTTCTTCCCATTTCCACTCGTGGATCTGCAATGGTTGTAAAGTCCAGCGAGCCTCGGTGTTCAACTTTAATCGCCGCACACATCACACAAAGCTACATACTCTGCAATCTCTCTTTCATACACCTTACCAATATCTTTCTTTGAGATCTTGGTACATCTTTGTACTCAGGATGAATTGAATATCTAGACTCATGGGCTTCTTTCAGAATTAAGTCCTTTATTTCTTTCTTCTGCACGATAATCCTTTTACCAAACGATGATACCTTCCTCATCTTACGAAAATCACAGCGCCTTTCCTTTCTTCATATTTTCTTTAATTTCCTTGACATACTTATCTTCTCCTTGAGCTACCTTGATCATCTCCTCTAAAGTTGGTTGAACCTCGAGTAGCTAGGAATCCTTCCTCTACTACCTCTAAGTTGAGTTGCTGAAATTGCAGCAGAAGTGCGAGCATCTTGTCCTTGATCCACGACTTCTGCGGTAACTCTTTACGCTCAATGCATCTGCTACTACATTGGCCTTCCCTGGATGGTAATGTATTCCTACATCATAATCCTTTATTAACTCAAGCCATCTCCTTTGCCTCATATTGAGATCAGTGGGTAAATATATACTTGACTTTTGTGATCGGTGTAGATTTCACAACGGTTCTGATCAAATAATGCCTCCATATTTTTAGAGCATGAACTACAGCAGCAAGTTCTAAATCGTGGGTTGGGTAATTTCCTTCATGGGGTCGTAGCTGCCTTGAGGCGTGCGCTACTACCTTTCCCTCTTGCATCGGACACGACCTAGTCCTTGCCTGGGCGCATCACGAAAAACTTCAAAGTCCTTCTAATATCTGGAAGTGTTAACACCGGCGCAGTTAACCTTTTCTTTAGTTCTTGGAAGCTATCCTCACAGCTTTACTCCATTCAAACTTCTTCTCCTTCTTTAGCAACCGAGTGAGAGGTCTTGCAAGCTTGGAGAATCCTTCAATAAAGCGACGATAGTAACCAGCCAAACCTAAGAAACTTCTAATCTCAGATACTGACTTAGGTTGGGTCCACTCGAGCACATCGTTTACTTTCTCGGGGTCTACTGACACTCCTCCTGCGGAAATCACATGACCTAAAAAGGCTACTTTCCTCAACCAGAACTCGCACTTGCTAAACTTGGCGTACAACTGGTGTTCTCTAAGTTTTTCCAAAACTATCCTTAGATGCTCCGTATGCTCTTCCTCATTCTTGGAATATATCAGAATATCATCGATGAACACCACTACAAACTTATCCAAATATTCCATGAACACCTTATTCATCAGGTTCATAAAATATGCGGGTGCATTTGTCAAGCCAAATGACATCACTGTATACTCATACAATCCATAACGAGTAGCAAATGCTGTCTTTGGTATATCCTCCGGTCTTATCTTCAACTGGTGATAACCTGACCGAAGGTCAATCTTGGAGAAGACACATGAACCTTTCAATTGATCAAACAGATCATCTATCCGGGGCAAAGGATATTTGTTCTTGATCGTCACATCATTCAGAGATCGATAATCCACGCACATGCGAAGACTACCATCTTTCTTCTTTACTAGCAGTACTGGTGCTCCCCAGGGTGACGAGCTGGGTCTTACAAATCCTTTATCTAGCAACCCTTCAATCTGCTTCTTAACTTCAGCCAAATCGTTTGCAGACATACGGTAGGGTCTCTTCGAAATCGGGCCGCACTGTGCAGTGCAGTTGATAACAAACTCAATTTCCCTATCCGTGGCATTCTGGCAAATCTTGGGGAATACATCCAGGTATTCACATGCTATCGGCACCTTCTCCAAGGTGATTCCTTCAAATGTTTATCTTACCCACCTTACGGGAATGTGCCTTTGGTGAAACAGTACTTGTATCCCTTCCGTGTTGGTAAGAGTAACAGCAGTCGGCACAATCTATCTTTCCTTTATACTTGGCTAACCAATCCATACCAAGTATTACATCTAAACCCTTGAGTCTATTATAATAAGATTTGCTAGGAACTTAACTCCATTAATATTCACGCTTGCGTTAGGGCAAACCGTGTTAGTCCTCATTTCCTTTCGGGATTGGACTAGCATGGGGTTCGTAATCTACGCACATCCCAATTATATCTTTCAACCACATCTTTTGACACAAAAGAATGCGAAGCTCCAGAATCAAATAATGCTGATGCAGGTACTGAGTTGACAAGGAACTTACCCAGAACTACGTCAGGTGCATCCTGGGCTGCTTCCGCGGTCACATGATTGAGATGTCCTCTGCTTACCACTTGCGGAGCCCTTGGAGTCTGAGGGGTCCCACGGCCTTGTCCTGCATTTGGAGTTCGTGCTGGTGTCGTTCCCAAATTGAAGCGAATGGGGTCACACTGGCGCCAGGGGGACGATTGCTAGCATAATGCCCCATGTTCTTGCAGTTGAAGCACTGCACTCCTGCTGCTGAAGTCCGGCTCTGCTGGGGTTGAACACCATTGCCCGTTCGGGGAACTTGTGAGTTTGGGCGAGGTCCAGTGAATGGAGTCCTTGGCACAATTGGTTCTGAGGTTCTATGGAACTGAGGTGGGTTAGGGCGGAATCGGGAACCACTCGCACCCTGCTGAGCTTGAAACTTTCTCTTCCTACTTTCATACAGTTGACGTTGAGCATCTTCTTGTACAAAGGCCTTGTTCACCATGTGTTGGAAGGTTGGAAAATCATTCGACACTAGCTGCACCTTGAGGTTGGGGTCGAGTCCTTGCATGAACCTCCAGATCTTCGTTGCCTCCGATGTGATCTCTTCAGACACATACCTGTATAGTTGGGTGAATTTGTTCAGGTATTCGGAAACGCTAAGGTTCCCTTGTTGCAGCTGGTAGAACTCTCTCTTCTTCATGTCCATTATTCCCGTAGGAATATGCGCAGTGCGGAAAGCTTCCTTAAATTCATCCCATGCGATAGCTTGCGCGTTTTGATGGGCGGCGCGATAATTCTCCCACCAATTTGCAGCGGTTCCCTTGAGTTGGTGGGCAGCATATAACACCTTCTCATTGTCATTGCATTGGGCTAGGACCAGCTTCCTTTCCACATCCTTGATCCAATCATCGCCTCCATTGGATCCACCGAACCAAGAAAAGTAGGAGGCCTTGTTCTCATAAATTCTCCCATCCTAGACTGGGAGCTTGGTTGGGTGCTGAGCTTGTCTGCACTTGGTTTTGAGCTAAAGCTTGAAGAAGCTGCAGCTTGCATGGCTATCATCTGCTCCAAGTGGGGCTTGAGCGAGGGGTGGTGGAATGTTGTTCTCTGGTGAGGTTGGCATCACGGTACATTGTCGTGGTTGCTCCTTGTGTTCACCATCCGGCGGTTTGAGTTAGCATAAGGTAAGAGGAAATAGCAAAGGTAAGAGATTTAGGAGACTAAGTCACATCCCAAGCCAACACACAAGAAAGAAACAATCATCCAACTAAAGCGAAAGAACCTTTATTGAAATCAAACTAGTTTTAAGAATGGTGTACCACAGTGCACTTAGGCTTGGTACACCCATCTAGCACACCAAAACATAATTAAACGTTCTAATAACGCGGACATTTTATTTGGGTACTACTAACTCAAGAGACCACTAATCCTCTCCAAAGATGCACTCCTCGTGGTCCTCCTCGGGTTCTTCTTCCTGTTCTTCCTCCGGTTCTTCTTCCGGTTCTTCCTCTGGTTCTTCTTAGGCTCTTCTTAGGCTCTTCTTCCGGCTCTTCTTAGCTCTTCTTCTCGGCTCTTCTTGCTCATTTACGTGATGCCGTGAACAATCACAAGCGGTCGAGGGACGGTTTCATCGGCGGCAATAACGCGAGCGCGAAGGAGAAGGCTTGCGCCTCTTGAGAGTGATGACGGGTGGCGGGTGGGCGGTGCACCTTCTTGCGTCTTTGTGAGCCCGTACGGTCCTGCAGTCGCAATGGTGCGCGTTGTTGGGGTCGGTGGCTGGCATTGCGAAGACGCGTGTAGTCGGTCATGCTTTGAGGCGTCTCGGTCCAAACTCGTCCGTCTCGGTCTCGAAGAAGCTGTGGCGCGAAGAGTGTCGAGTCCGATAGCCGGAAGTGAGAAGCATCCGAGTTGTCCAATCTCCTCCGAGCTCTTGCGTAGGTGATCGCCATCGCTGGTGAGCTGCACTGATGTGAAAGTCGAGGGTCGTTAATCGGAATGTCAAAGGATCTGGATACCTCTGTCTGCTCGAGGTTGATGAAGAAGCAAAGGGGATGATGTACGGCATCCTTGTGCAAATGGCACAACTCGTCAATGGCAAGACGTCTTTGCATCTCGGACAGCGTCGAAACAATGGGACCGAGGGTGCTTGATGGGGTATTTTGGGAGTTGAATTCCCATCCGTGCATACAGAATACCTCCATCGACCACAAGTCTCGATCCAGGATCCGTGTCTTCCGTCCCCTGAAAATGGGCGGCTGACGGTACTCCAAGCACTGCATCAACTGTCGGAGAAGGCTAGCGAAATCTCCAGCATCCTCTCCATGTGAGTAGTAGTCCCACGGGGCAGCGGCCATCTACAAAGTTGAATAAAAGAAAAGATTAGTAAAAGTTTTACAAGGGAATGTAGAGACAAGAGTGAGATACTAAGTAAGAAGAGAGTAGAAGCAAAGAAGCTTATAAATTTTTAATATATTGCTTTTATAAATATAAGTCCTTATGGTTTTGCCATTCCTAAACTAGGTCACGTCCTACAGTCAAATAGGCTCTGATACCATCTCTGTCGGGACCCCGGATTACCAAACCCGGACCCTCTGTGTTTTACCGCACTAGTCCCAGATCAAAGCTAGTGCACACAGTTAAACAGAATGGAAAACATCACCTTCAGCGATTTATTACAATAATTAGAGTACTGACCACCGGTCTCATTATTACAATAGAGGTTTAAGACCTCGCACACATGAAATAAAGCGGAAGCAAAATAAACTCGATGACGACCCATCAATACGCCACAGGCAATTGACTGGGGAAACGTGACCTAGTCCTCCGGGAAGAATCCGTCGATCCGCAAGCGAAGCAGTAGTCGTAATCTCCTTCTTGAGCTTCAACTTCTTCTGAGATTTGTTTTTGAGTGTAGCATGTGAGTACATAAAGTACTCCGCAAGTCTTGGGAAAAATGCATAGATGCAGGGCTTAACAAAGGAAGGTTATATGGTTCTTTTGCACAAAGCAACATTTTAAACTTTAATTACTTTTAATTATTTTAAAGGCATCAATTTAACAAGTATTTGTTTTTAATGAATTATCATTAACTCTCTAGTGAAGGTTCCAACTACCAACACTAGCTAACAACTTGAACAAATTTAATATGCGGGTTACCTCCACCCTCTCTGCTCCAACCGCCAGATACCCTTCCGAGAGTTCCTCCACTCTCGGAATACAAAACATTTGATTTTAAAACCAAAACCAGAAATCTACCATGTGAATGCATTCCTTGCCCGCCCTTGACCGTGGGCACGGCTATTCGAATAGTTTTACACTCGCAGAGGTTGTACAACTTTACCCACAAGAGATAAATTATCCTAAAAGTCAACACGCTTCCTTTGGCATGAGACCCGGATAAAATATCACAAAGCCTTTATCTTACTCTAATCTAGCTAGATACCACCACGAGGTTTCACCGCAGTAGGCTAACCGCCGAACCGAAGCCCCTCTTGCGCCGTATGAGTACAATGAAATCTGCCCTCATCGTGAATAACCACCCATCCTCGGCACTCACTTTCCATCGGTGGCACCTAAACTAGATTATCATAAGTTAGTCGGCTAGGTCGTACCCATATAGACTTGTGGTTGCACGGTTAATGCTCGGTTTGGACAAACACAAGCGTCGGTCCTTAATTGACTAGGGTGGAATGACACTTAACAAGATCTCGTGCTAATCGCACCAAGCCAATCCAGCCATCCACCCTATTCTAAATCAACTTTCACATTTTATTTTACTTTAAAAGAACAGTGGCATCTCCAATTACCACTAAGTTTGCAAACACAAGATTATTACCATAAATCATAATTTCCCCTTTTTCAATATTTTCTAAAGTGTTGAAAAGCGGGACTAAGCATTATACTACCATACTAACATCAACAAGTAAATATAATATTCTCATTAATGAGACAAAGGAAATCTCTAGGTTACAATGGTACATGGCATTCAATTGCAATGGAGGGTATAACAAAGTTGGATTAACTATATCCTAAGACTTGAACTATCATTTTATGTAAATAGCAATGCACATAATTTAAAATAATAAAAATCTTTTAAAATCATAGGTTCAAGATGATCAAAGGAGACTTGCCTTCTTGCAGATTCTCTGGGTCTTCTTGCTGTTGGGTGGAGGGATCGTCGACAACGTTGGAATCTACGCGATAAACGACGAAGCAAACAAAGCAAATAAATACACACGAAATTCAAATAAAATCCAAAAAATTCAAAAGAGGCCATATTTGGGTAGATCATGATTTTAGACGAATTTAGAAATTTGAATGGCTGAAATTGGAGTTAAAATGAGAAAGTTATGATCATTTGAAATTCTCAGCTTGAATAAATCCAGAAATTCGAAAATTTCTCGATGTGGGGCCCATCGATTCTTAATTGTTAATCTTTTATTTTATTCCGAGAATCGGCAGGTGGGGCCCATGAACAGAACCTCCGCGGTCACCGACATGTGGGACCCCTCTGCCGCTGACCTCATCTGCTGGTCATCGACAGCGGGACCCATCGATCTGGACCCACTTGTCGAGGTCGACGCAGCAGTGGGACCAGCGGCAGCGGCGCGAGCCGGCGGGCCGGCGACGTGGGGCCCACTTGTCGGACACGAATAAACGAAGAAACTCAACCTCGCCATGCGGGCCGAGGCTCGAACGCGCGACGAGGGAGTCAAGTGGAAACGAGCGAGCGGTGCTAGCTAGGTGGGCGGGGAGGCGTTGCCTACCCATAGTGGGTAGGTAACCCTCTTGAGGGGTACCTTCGGGGGCCCGGGCGGCGATGGTCGGAGGCGTCGGCGCCGGCGGCGAGGGAAGGCCGGACGTGCTCGGGTGATGCGTAGATTGTAATCTACGTGCGAAGGGGGTTCGCTGGAGGGTCGGCGGTTCGGGACGAACGGAGGTGGCCGCGGCGGAAGCGGCGGAGGCAGCTCGGTGCTCCGGTGCGACGGCGCCCGGCGACGGGAGAGGTGGCCGAGGTGCCCAAGAGATCCACCGATGCTCGGAGAAGCGTAGGTGGCGGCTACGGCTCGGAGAGGTCCGAGGCGGCGGGAAGGCTCACCGGAGTTGGGCGGCTCGGGAGAGAGAAACTTCGCCGCGGGCGCCTCGTGGCTCGGAGAAGCGGAGGGCGTTGGAAGGTGGTGCGGGAGAGGCGAGGTCGAGGGGTATTTATAGGAGCGAGAGGGAACGTGGTGCGGGAATTCTCAACGGAGTCGTGGCGGCGTCCGCTTGAATTGGGGATAAGCCGTCGGAGGCGACGCGAGTCTAGATTCAAACAGGATAAGAAGCTTATCTCCCGCGATTCAAATCCCGAACGAATCGAAGGAAGAGATAGAATTTGGTTTGGATTCGCGCGGGTTTCTTCGGAAGAAAGAGAAAGGAGGAAGAGTCCGCGTCCGCGGAGACGAAGGGCCTCGACAGCGGGACCATCCGCCGCGAGAGAGAGAGGCGGGTGCGGGCGGCGCGATTTCAGCCACGTGGGCGAAGGTCGATCGAGCGGCGGTGCGCGAAATGGAGACGGACGGCAGATCGGCCGGCGCGGACGCGGCTCATCAAGCGTCCACGCGTCGGGCGAGGAGGAGGAAGGTGGGGCGACGGCCGGGCCGCTCGGCGAGGGAGAGAGAGAGGAGTGGCGGGATGGCCCAGCGGCGACGTGGATGGATCGGGCCGCCACGCGCCGCCGGAGGGAGGGGAGTTAGATTTTATTTTCATAATTTGATTTTGATTTTCAGAAAATGCTAGAAAAATATTTAGGCCTCGTAAAAATATGAAAATACCTCCAAAATTCCAGAAAAATTCACAGAAGCTCCTGGACATATTTTGGACTGAATAAAATTATTTCCAACTTCTGTTGGTATTTAATTTTATACTTTGACTTACTTTTTAATTTTTAAAAATAGGTTTTAAATTCCAGAAAATTCAGAAAAGCCAAATAAAATCCAATTACTTTAAAATAATTAATTTGAATTTAAATTTTTCCAAAAAGCAAATTTTGGGATGTGACATTTTAGCGGACATATTTCTGGAGGAAAACGAGTTGCCCAAAACCAGTTACAAAGCAAAGAAGGTTCTTTATCCATTGGAAATGGAAGTAGAAAGAATACATGCATGTCCAAACGACTGTATTCTCTACCGTAAAGAGTATGCAAACATGCATGTATGTCCAGTGCAATGTATCTCGATACAACCATAAGAATCGCTTAGATGGCGAGAGGAATAGAGGTGAAGAAATGACCTCATGCTAAGGTTACATGGTATCTTCCTATAATTCTCCATTTGAAGCGGTTGCTTGCAAATCCAAAGGAAGCAAATTGTTGCGTTGGCACTTGGAGGAGCATAAGAAAGATGGAATACTAAGACACCATTCTAATTCTGCCCAGTGGAGAAACATCGATAGGAGGTTTGCAGACTTTAGTGCAGAACCGAGGAATATAAGGTTTGGATTGAGTACAGATGGAATGAATCCTTTCGGTAATGTGAGTAGCCGACATAACACTTGGCCCATGACTCTCTGCATCTACAACCTTCCTCTTTGGTTGTGTATGAAGCAAAAGTATATTTTGCTATCGATACTTATCCAAGAGCCGAAGTAACCTAGAAATGATATTGATGTATACCTAGCACCGTTGGTGGAAGATCTAAAAATACTATGGATCGAAGGGGTACATGTATGGGATGCATACAAACAAGAGAACTTCACTTTACATTCCTTGTTGTTCTGCACCATAAATGATTATCCTAGGCCAGAGTACAAAAGGATCCAAAGCCTATACTCACTGCTTAGATGATACCGAGAGTGTGTGACTGAAACACTTGCGCAAAACTTTGTATATGTGTCACCGTCGATTCCTCCAAAGGGCTCACCCATACCGCAGGATGAAAAAACAATTCGACGGAGAGAAGGGGGACAGTTCAGCTCTAAGGTATTTAAGCGGAAAGAGGTCTATGATATGGTTAAGTATTTAGATGTTGTACTCAAAAAGGGACGTAAATCAACGACTCATGAGAAGAACGTCTGGAAGAAGAGATCAATATTTTGGGACTTACCTTATTGGGAGCACCTAGAAGTCCGCCAATGTAACACCCCATTTTCAAAACCTAGTGAGAATGTAAATTTCAAGCTTATGTTAAAATTCAAAAGGCTTTATTCCTAGCTTGGTTATCCTTTTTGCTTTTCAAAAAAAATTCAAGAGGTGCAAAAGTGATTTTAAAATGAAAGCCTTGTTTATCTCCAAAGAAGAAATTCAAAGTCACCCTTCAAAAATTTGGATTTGTAGTTATCTTCAAAAATTAGAAAATTTCAGAGAAGGAAGATTTGCTTTTAGCTTTTAAAGAGGAAGGGAAGAAAAACAATATTTTGAATAGTGCAAAGCTCCTTTCAATCTTGGCCGCCCACCCTTTCCCATTCCATCACAGCCGTCCATTCCCTTTTCTTCCGGTTGCGTGTTCCTCTCCTCCTCCTCTGTCCATGCAGCTGCTGTCGCCTTCCGCCACCAATCGCGCGGCGAGTAATTGCGGCGACGCCCTCGCCTTCGCGCCGCCGCCTTCAGCGCCAGCAGCGGCGCGCCCGAGGTCGCCTCCCGCCCTCGCGCGAAGCGCGCGCCGTGCACGCCGCCGCCGCCGCTCCCGCGCTACGCGCGCGTGGTCCTTCCCGGTCACGCCTGTTCCATCCGCGCCGCCGCTTTGCCTCTCGCGCCACGCCTCGCTGCGACCACTGATCGAAGCGCCGCACTACTCGCATTTACTCGCACCGCGACAACCCTGGTTGCTGCGCCCGTCCTATGGCCGCACGGTGCTGACGCCTCCCGCACGCCGACGCCATGCCGCTCTGCTCCTCAATGTCTTCTTCCCCTTCTGCCTGGGCTAATTACTTTCTCCTTCCCCGAAGGCCGCCGGCGACGCACTTCTTCACCAACACCGGCATCGGGTCCTCTTGGTAAACTGCCGCACCCCAAGCCGATTCAACGCATTTGGAGCACCGCCGAGGTACCCTGAGCACGTCCCCCACCTTGCCAGACCCCGCTTCCCTCCCCAGCGAGCCGCCGCCATCTCCTTCTTCGCCGCCGAGCACACTTCCGCCGCCGGCCCGCCCTGCTCCACCTCGGCCACAGTTAGTGCCCAAGGTGAGCTCAAGGAGGACCGTAGATGCTTCACCGTCGAGGAATTGTGCCCAAACAGCCCGAGCCGCCGGCGCCCTTGCTCCCCTGTCTCAGCCGCCGCCCTGCTCGCCGCCGGTCGCCACCAGGCCAACTCTGGCCGATTCCCTCCTCCCCGAGGAGCGCGCTAGACCGCGCAGCCCATTTTGGTCAGCGCAGGCACACCGCCGTGGCCTCTCCGCCGCCGGCCGGCTCTGCCTCCCTTGTGGCCGGGATGAACCAGAGAAGGGAGCAACCATGCATTAACTCCACTAACTACCCGGTTGTCCTAAGCCGACCGATTAAAAGGGGTATTAACGCTGCTATTGAGGGCCCACCTGTCGGCCGGGGTGCAGCAGTAATTAACCGAGCAGACCATTAATTCCTCTCGGGCCCCACCTGTCAACAGCTCACACCCTCTCTCCCCTTTTATTTTCTGAATTTCTAGGATTTTAAAACTTTGAAAAGTCATAACTTCCCAACCATAACTCCGAATTTGATGAAACAAATTTCTAAATTCTTTTTAAATCAAGACCTATCTATTGGATCTGGTTTGGTTCAGTTTTGAGTTAATTTGAGTTTTGTTTTATTTTATTTGGTATTTATTTTGTGCTTGCTCTTTTGTGTTGTTTCTCCGGTTCGTTCTTCCAAGTAGAGTTCGAAGACGTGAACGAGCCCAAAATCGAAGCAGCACAAGACCCCCAAGATCTTGATCCAGGCGAGTCAATACTTTGATCATATTGCGCCTATATTTTATGTAAAGCTATGTTCATTTAAATTATAAAAATCTGCATGCTTTACTTTATACGCAAAAGTATGTCACTCTTAAGGTAGTTAACAACCATGTGTTTACCTAATAATATGATACCCGACTAGTAGCATTTGAACTCACCTGACCATTGTCACCTTAGATATTACGATAACTATGATAGTTATAAGTCTTATTATTGCCATGCTAGATTTCTCAAGTCCCGGGGTTGTAGCGACCCTGATCATCATTCTTTGTTCATGAGAACTTGTTTTGGGCAGTCACGGGAAGTACGTGTCCGAATAATTATGGTAACTTATGTTATGCTTCTCCAAACCCTAAAAATCTGCTATACCGGTCTGGGCGAATGGTTAGCGTGGTGGGTGTGGATGTAACACAGGGGTTGTGGAATGAACCGCCCAGACAAATTAAGGACTTAATCCTGTGTGGACCCCTCCGTGTACAACAAAGACAACCACAAGTCGGCATATCAGAGGCTTGGCTGAATAATTTACTAGACTCTCTAGCCATTTCACGGAGAACGTGTGTAGGTGGGTAATAAAAGCCCCATGTGGAATGGGACATCGGATGTAGGTGATGTCGCCAAGGCTAGTGTACGTGGAAAGTGGAGTCCGACTGCGCTAACCTGTGGTAGACATCCCACACAACCTATGGAAGCAACCCCATAGGAGTGAGATGTTAGAGAGCAAGGTATTGTAAAGGCCTCGTGGTAGTCTCTCGATCTGCATGACTAAGGAATCATGTAGAACCATCGGGATTATTATCTCTTGTGGGTAAAGATGTACAGTCTCTGCAGAGTATACAACTATTCGAATAGCCGTGCCCACGGTCAAGGGCAGACATGGAAATCTTCCTCGAGTTAGTTCTATTTCAAAACTTTTGAGGTTGAGAATAAGAGTCTGTTAGGTGGATGTAACCTGACTTTGGTAATTTATCCTGGAGGGACGTACTCCAGTGTTGGTGATAAGGTGGAAGTAACCTGCTACTCAAAAATTAAGCATTGGTGGATGGAACCATGAAATCGGTGGATGGAACCTACCCCATTATGAATTGTTGCACACTTTCAAATTATCTAAACATGAGCTTTTGTAAAAATGCTAGATCATAGGGATTTTAAAGTTGTAATTATTGTAAAAGTCGCTTTAAGCAAATAAAAGAACCCGAGCCTCCCTTGTTTAGCCCTGCATCAGTATTTATATCCATTCTGTGTGTTGGCTCGTGGAGCACGTTGAAGTGTGCTCACCGCCTCTTAACCCCTTCGTAACCCATAAATCAAGGGCACTATTGCTACTATGAGGATCGGGATGTCAAGGAAATGAAGATGGTGAAGATTAGATTAGGCTTTGGTAGTATTGCCTCTCGCCTCACCCGTTAACGATGCTAGTTTTGGTGGGTGTGTCTGCTATTAGTCAGGTCTCTGACCCACAGCGGTGACACCTAGTCTGTCTCAGTCACTTGCCTGTGGCGAGTTGTACCTATCCCGCTTATGTACGCTTCTGTTTCCGTTCTTATGTATTGTAAGACATTTGGCTTCGACGCCCCTATTGTAACTTCAGCCGACGCGTCTATTTGAACTCGTATTGTAATGTATGGTTTTGTCGTATGAAATGATGCAAGATTAGATCTGTGGGCACTATCTACCGATCCGCAGAATAGTGCAAGTGTTATCACAGAGGATTCGTGTTAGTAAACTTGGGGTCCGACAGAGTTGGTATCAGAGCATATGACTGTAGAAACATTAGCTAGACTAGTCACGATCTAAGGCCTGAGTCCTATTTACAAAAACTATGAAAGATTTTTACAAAATATAGCATAATACTGCTTTACTTAACTCTCTTAGTTTCTATACTCACCCAAAATCTCTTTTGTATTTTCTTCTATTCTAACCTATTGGTGTTCAAAATTTTAGATGGCCGGAGCTTCACCAGCTGGTCCGTGGGATCACTTCTCCCACGGGGAAGACGATGGAGAGTTCGTCGAGATCCTACGGCAGCTTCTATAGTATCTTGGGTACAGTCGCCAGCCCATCTTCAGGGGCAGGAGAGTCCGCATCCAAAACATGGACTTGTGGACCATGGAGGTCTTCTTCTACGCACGGGACGGTACTAGGGAGCTGCACTCCCACACTATCCACACCGAGTCTCCGCGGATGCACCTCATCGACGCCATCTAGGATGTGGCACGTCTTGCTGCAGCCCACCTGTGCCAGGTGCACGAGGGGAGGCTGCAACAGTCGCCTTTCGCCACACTATTCTCGCATCCGCCCGGGGCAGTTCCTCCCAGATCGCCTCAACACCAGGGTTGGCGACCCGCGGCTATCGCACCAGATCCAGTTGACACAGGCGATGTCAGTCATCTACGCCTACGCCCTGCAAGAGATCGGGCAGCTGCGCATTCTCTTGACCTCGAGCCTGCAGCACTCGGACGTCCTCCGCGCCCAGCTCAACTGCTGTCAGATCGCCTTTCAGGCGGCAGAGCACGAGAGGCTCGCTGCCGAGGCTGGGCTTGAGCACCTTTGAGCCAGGGCAGCCTACCCTCTGCCTACGCCACCATCGGTGCAGGTGCAGGTGCAGGCAGTAGCTCCAGCGCCAGTGCTAGCACCAGTGTCAACTCCAGCACCAGTGTCAGCTCCAGCGCCAGCGCCAGACCCAAAGACCAAAGACTGGCTCGACTGTGGACACTTCACCCTGCTGACGGCGCGCAAAGCGTCGCGCCACCGCCTGTGGGCACCTCGAGAGTCCAGAGGGGCGCTGCTCGTCCCGCTCTTGTTCCTCCAGCGACGAATCGAGCCCTTCTCAGTCCCGCTCTCACTCCCGGTCTCCCAGCATCAGTCGGAGCCGGTCCTGTTCCCGCTTCCCAGGAGATTGCATCTTCTGTGGCCGGAACCACTCCCCATCCCCAGAGGTGTAGACTGCTGTAGGTTAGGCAGTAGCGTGTCTAGGCAGTCTCTTTTTGGTGTGCATGCACACTCCCCCAGTTGTACCCCCTTATGTACCTAGCTAGTAGATGTTGTGTATTCGGTGTCATGACTTGTAGTAAGCCCGTGGACTATGCCCGGCTGTCATGTAACACCTAGCCCCCCTAATGTAATGAACTATCCTAGGCATAATGCCTTGTGTTTTATTGCCTCTCTTTTGTTCGGTTTTCTATTGTGCTAATAGGGGGCTAGAAAACCCTCATATATGCCTTTCCCTCCTTCTTTTAGTCTCTAAAAGGCTCTATATTGTCCCAGATGGCTCCCAGGAGGGCTGTTGCTCGTGGTAGAGGTCAAGCTCCAGGGGCCGCAGCTCGCGGAAGAGGTCGAGGCAAAGGCCGTGGTTTAAACTTGCCGCCACCACCACCAGCACCACCAACCATGGCACAAGTATTGGCACAACAAACACAAATCCTTCAGGCAATGCTCTCCAGTCAGCAAACCAGTGCAGCTGGCCGCAACTCCAAGTTATCTGACTTTTTGATGACCCGACCAATGACTTTCTCCTCAGCAAATGAGCCCCTAGAAGCTGAAGATTGGCTATGTGATACAGAAAAGAAGCTTAAACTTGCCTGTTGCACTAAAGAAGACAAGGTGGACTTCACCACCCACCAGCTTAAGGGTGCCGCGGTGGCGTGGTGGGAGAACTACCTCGCCTGTCGTGGAAAGAAGAACCCCTTGGGCAACAACTCAGACGAAGAGGGAGAACAAGAAAAAGAAGAAGAAGAAGAGAAAGGAGTGGAAGTTGAAAACCCAGGAGACGCTCAGCAGGAAGAGCAGGAAAATGAAGGGAACCACAATGAAGAGGGAGCGGAACCAATAGCAGACGAGTCCGTCATCACCTAGGCCGAATTCAAGACTGCCTTTCGGCAAAACTTTGTTCCAGCAGGTATCATGAGAATGAAAAAGAATGAGTTTTAGAACTTAAAACAAGGCAACATGTTCGTCTTAGAGTATCTCACGCGATTCAACCAACTAGCTCGCTACGCCTCAAGGGACGTAGCCAAACAAGAAGAGAAGATTGATTGATTCCTGGAAGGGATGCATGAGGAGATGCGAGCACAACTGATTATGCACGACCATGCCAGTTTCCACCACTTGGTGAATAAGGCTCTTATCCTGGAAAACAAAAGGAAAATCCTGGAAGCCAACAAGAAGAGGAAGTGGACAGCTCAAAGCCCTCAGGGTAGTTTTTAGTCCAAACCAGCGTACCAAGGCAGCTCATCTTTGCGCCAGGTGGCAACGCCAGCACCCAGAGCTCCATTCCAAGCACCACGCCCTAACAATAGTGGAATCCAGGTGTCCCGCCCCATAGGACAATCTTCCACAACCAACCCAGCTGCAAACCTCCACTATTTTAGCTGCGGAGCAAAGGGGCATTTCGCCAACAAATGCCCGGATCGCCAAGCTACCCTAGGGAAGTTCAATCCAGGAGTCACTTCATCCCTAGTTTAGTCATCAGCACCAAACAAGGTCTATCAGCACCTCAGCGCCACGGACAAGATCAACTCCGAACCATGGTTGTGTCAACCATATCACCACAGAAGACGCCCAAGATGCCTCAGGAGTACTTATGGGTACGTTCTCTGTTAAGTCAATACCCGCACAAGTTCTGTTTGATTTCGGTGCTTCGCATTCTTTTGCTTCTGGGGAGTTTGTTGAAAAGGTTAAGCTGCCAACCTTTAGACTAAGGAGACTGTGGTACTTAGTTCCCAAGGAGGACCCTTAACTGCTACTCTAGTTAGCCCTAGGGTAGAAGTCACCATGGAAGACTTTGAATTCCCTGTAGACCTCTTGGTATTGCATTCTCGCACTTTGGACATCATCCTAGGGATGGACTGGCTAGCCAAATATCAAGGAATGATAGACTATGCTAATAGGAAGGTAGTACTCACCAAGTACCTGGCTAGTAATAAGAGTTAGTGTGGATCGCCTCCTGTCACAATTCATCACCTTGAAGCAAGGTCATTAGAAGAAACACCGGTAGTTCAAGATTACCTGTAAGTCTTTCCGAAGAACTACTGTGCATGGCGCCGATAGGAGATAGAATTTGTAATTAACCTAAAGCCAGGGACTGCCCCAATTGCTAAAAGACCATACCGAATGGCAGTAAATGAACTTGAGGAACTAAAGAATTGAATTGAGGATATCCAAGCCAAAGGATTCATCAGACCCAACTCATCCCCGTGGGGTTCCCCAGTACTCTTTGTCAAAAAGAAGGATGGCACCGCCAGATTATGTGTGGATTACAGAGCCCTCAACGAAGTAACCATCAAGAACAAGTATCCCTTGGCTCGAATAGATGACCTGTTCGACCAACTATCTGGGGCTACCGTCTTCTCTAAAGATTTAAGGTCAGGGTACCATCAACTTAAGATCAGGGCAGAAGATATCCCTAAGACAGCTTTTACTACACGGTATGGCCTATTTGAATATACAATCATGTCATTTGGGTTGACCAATGCCCCAGCCTACTTCATGAACCTGATGAACAAAGTGTTTATGGAATGGTTGGACAAATTTGTAGTCGTATGCATAGACGACATCCTGATCTACTCTAAGACTACCGAAGAACATGAGGAGCGCCTACGGGTAGTCCTCGAGACGCTTAAGAGACATCAGTTGTACGCCAAGTACAGCAAGTGTGAATTCTAGCTACATGAGATTAGTTTCCTTGGGCACATCGATTCATTGGAGGAGTAGCAATGACTTCGAGAGACCATGTGGATGTGACCCCATGAGTGTGATGAGTAATTGACTTGTGGTTTAGAAAGTTTGAGTTTGATTTGGGTGCTTTGTGCTTAGTATTTTCTATTAATATAAATGTTGACTACATTATCTCGAGCGGTGCTACGTGATGTGTTTCTTGTCTGTGATGGCTACAGGATTTTGAGGCGGAGTCGTGGCGAGGCACGGGATGACCGGACTATGCACAGGCGGTGTCGAGGTCAAAGCGGTCGGGATGTGCCGAAGATGGCGAGAACTCGAGGTGGTTGCGAGGCTTGGACGACAAGAAATGTGGAAGCTTCCCAGAAGGTGCAGGAGGGGCATTTTGGTAAATACACAAGGCTGCACAAAAGGAAGCGGATGCGGTTCGGGTTAATGGATAAAGCGCAGAGTTGGTGGAGTTATCGGGTAAAGTGCATATGTGAACCCGGTAGTGGAGGCTATAAATAGAGAGGGTGTTCTCTAATAGCCTTTGAGGGTTTTAGTGCTTTGGCTCTCCTGGTGATTGAAAAAGCATTTAGGGTTTTGTTTTGAGTCTTTTTTGCCTTTCTGTTGAGAGTTTGTTGGAGAGAGTAGTTGAGTTGGTGTTCTTGAGTGAGGGCTCTTGATGTAAGAGATGGCTGTGAACAAACCTTTGCGAGCATTCATGTCTTTGTATCCATTTCATTATGAGAGACTTTGCTTGAGGTGGTCTGGCTATCTATCTTCTCTTAAGTATCTTTCTTTCGGTTGTTGATTGCTTCGGTTCCCTCTTCATCATTCTCTGTTGTCCTCACGAGTTGAGGTTTCACTGATTGATCTTTGGAGAAATAGTTTCAGCCGTATGCATCCTCTTTCTGAAGTCAATTCTCTACTATGATCTATTATCTCTTGGTAAAGATACTCAGGAATTGCAAGTTTCAGGACATTAGTCTCATTTCCTTGTTTGATATTTGAGTGTTGATTCTTTCTTTTTGTTTTTAGCCGAATAGTCTTTGTTTTGTTCCTGAAGCTATTTTGCTGTTCGGATTAAAGTTCAAATCTTCTTACTCAAGAAGAGGAGTAATCAATTGATCTCTGATCTTGTGTTTCCTGTTTTCTTTGGGTATTTTCTGTACCGAAACTTCTGCAGTTGATTTTCTGCTTTTTCAGTCGCCTGTCCTTCTTTCCATTGGTTGGCTTCTTTCAAATTTGTTTCTTTTGTTAGCTGGCTGTTGTCTGCAGAAAAGCATGTCTAACCGAACTCAAGTTTTGCCTGGAGCTATTTTTAGTTGTGCAGTCATACCTCTTTTCTCCTGTCGGCCAGCTGCTCGGTTCCTTTATGGCATATTACAGGGGGTTTGATCGGCAGTATGTTGGCCCTTGTTCTCAAGCTCAAGTCAGTTCGGAAATTGAAGTACTTGTGTGCTCTCGGTTCTTGTTCGGCTATTATTCAGAGCTCTTGCTGCCCTTTCGGCTGGATTGTTTTATGCTTTTTTAACGCTTTACTGTGTTCGACACCACAACAGTTTTTAACTGGTACTCATCAATTACTTTCGGCAGCAAGAAGTCTTTATCTGCAGTCGGTTGGTTCTATTTTGCTTTTGTCTCCAGTGAACAGGTTTGAGCAAGTAATCAGTTGAAGCATTCTTGCAGATCTTCAGCCGAGAGTCTCTTTGTTTCTTTTGACAGTTTTCGGTAAAAAGCTATTTCTGCTTTTCTTCGTTGTCTGTAGGTTCTTGAGTTATCATTTCCCAGTCTCTTTGCAGCTTGTGATCTTTTTACTCCCTCGTCCATTTCATTCTTTTGGGCAGTTCATGTTGGTCTGGTTCTTGTTTCTTCCGTGAGTTTCTTGAGGCTTTCTTCAAAATTATTTGCGATTTCTAGAGAGCTTGAATCATCTTCTTCGTAGCTTTTTTATAGCTATCGGAGAGTTGAGTTTTTCGTGAATACTTTGGGGACGAATTTTAAAAGGCATCATTCACCCCCCCTCTGTTGCCATTTCTGATCCTCCACCCTCCAAAGTAGAGGCAATTCTAGAATGGAAGCAGCCCACCTCAGTCACCGAAGTGCGTAGTTTTCTGGGTCTAGCCGGATACTACAGGCGCTTTATAGAAGGCTTTTCCAAGATATCTAGGCCAATGACAAACCTACTCAAGAATGAAAAGAAGTATGAGTGGACAGAAGCATGTGAAAAGAGTTTTCAAGAACTAAACAAAAGATTAACCACAGCCCCTGTGCTAGTTCTGCCAGATATACACAAGGATTTTGAAGTACATTGTGATGCATCACGCCAAGGCCTAGGCTGTGTGCTTATGCAAGGGGGTAAAGTTGTAGCCTATGCTTCCAGATAGCTCCGTCCCCATGAGAACAATTACCCAACTCATGAGTTGGAGCTAGCTTCGGTAGTGCATGCTTTAAAAATGTGGCGACACTATTTGATTGGGAACCACTGTGACATTTATATGGACCATAAGAGTCTCAAGTACATCTTCACTCAAGCCGACCTCAACCTGAGACAGAGAAGATGGTTAGAACTAATCAAGGATTACGACCTGGACGTCCATTACCACCCCGGAAAGGCGAATGTAGTAGCCGACGCCTTGAGTCGCAAACCCCAATGCAACAACTTTATGGTGAAGGAATTGCAACCTGAGCTCTGCAGAGAGTTTGAAGCCCTTAACTTGGAAATAGTAGAGCATGGTAATCTCGCTACCATGGAAGTACATTCAACTCTCGAGGAGCAAATCAAGGCAGCCCAGAAAGGACACCCTAGAGTCCAGAAGTTCAAGCGCCTCAGGACCCAGGGGAAAGCCCCTAAAATGGTAGAAGATAAACAGGGAGTTCTATGGTATGGGAAACGTCTCTTTGTTCCCCACCAGATGGACCTCAAAGATCTGATACTAAAGGAAGCCCATAACTCTGCTTATACTCTACACCCAGGCAGCACTAAAATGTATCAAGAAATGAAGACCCTATATTGGTGGCCTTGTATGAAGAGAGATATCACTGAGTATGTAGCCTGTTGTGATGTATGCCAGAAGGTCAAGGCTGAACATCAAAAACCTACCGGACTACTTCAACCCCTGCCGATTCCCCAGTGGAAATGGGAAGAAGTGGGAATGGATTTTATAACTGGTTTGCCCTGCACCAAGTCAGGATATGACTCCATCTGGGTAATCGTCAATAGGTTGACTAAGGTTGCTCATTTATCCCTATGAAGACCACCTATAAGGGGGACAAACTGGCTGAGTTATACATGGCTCGCGTTGTATGTCTACATGGCGTACCTAAGAGGATAGTCACAGATTGAGGTTCCCAGTTCACCTCGCATTTCTGGGCCAGTCTACATGATGCTCTTGGAACCCATCTTGCGTTCAGTACCGCGTATCACCCCCAAACAGATGGACAGACCGAAAGAATAAACCAAGTCTTGGAAGATATGCTACGAGCCTGTGCTCTGGAGTTCACTTCAGATTGGGAGAAATGTTTACCCTATGCAGAATTTGCCTATAACAATAGCTATCAATCGAGTCTCAAGATGTCACCTTTTGAAGCTCTTTATGGACGAAAATGTAGAACCCCTTTGCACTGGTCAGAAAATAGGAGAATGGTACATCTTTGGACCAGATACTCTGAAGTAGGCAGAAGAAAAGGTTCGCTTGATCAGGGATCGCTTACAAGCTGCTTAGTCTAGACAAAAGAGCTACGCCGATAACCGCCGTAGAGAGTTGACATTCCAAGTTGGAGATCATGTGTACCTCAAGGTGTCACCCCTCCGAGGAATCCGCAGAATCAAGGTGAAAGGCAAGCTTGCTCCGAGATACATAGGGCCATTCCCTATTATTGCTAAGTGTGGAAAAGTTGCTTACAAATTAGAGCTACCAGCAAGTCTGTCGGATGTGCACAATGTGTTCCACGTTTCTCAACTCAAAAAGTGTCTCAGAGTTCCCGAAGAGTAGACCCCAGCAGAAACCATGGAGCTCCAGAAAGACCTGTCCTACCCAGAGCATCTGATCAACATTCTCGACACTATGGAAAAGAAAACAAGACACCAGACCATTCGCCTCTGCAAGGTCCAATGGAGCAACCACTCCGAGCGAGAGGCAACCTGGGAGCGAAAGGACCAACTTAGAGCCGACTTTCCCTTTCTTTTTCCAGAGTAGTCAAATCTCGGGGTCGAGATTCATTTTAAGGAGGGTGGGATCTGTAACACCCCATTTTCAAAACCTAGTGAGAATGTAAATTTCAAGCTTATGTTAAAATTCAAAAGGCTTTAGTTATCCTTTTTTCTTTTCAAAAAAAATTCAAGAGGTGCAAAAGTGATTTAAAATGAAAGCATTGTTTTATCTCCAAAGAAGAAATTCAAAGTCACCTTCAAAAATTTGGATTTGTAGTTATCTTCAAAAATTAGAAAATTTCAGAGAAGGAAGATTTGCTTTTAGCTTTTAAAGAGGAAAGGGAAGAAAAAGAATATTTTGAATAGTGCAAAGCTCCTTTCAATCTTGGCTATCCACCCTTTCCCATTCCATCATAGCCGCCCATTCCTTTTCTTCCCGGGCCGTAGTGCTCCTCCTCCTCCTCTGTCCGGCGCCGCCGCCGCCTTCCGCCACCAACCGCGCCGGTGAGTAATTGCGGTGACAACCTCATCTTCAACGCCGCCTCTCAGAGGAACACGCGACGCTACACTAGCGTAGAATAAAATTTTCTACCGCAGAAACCAGGAGCCATGCAAGTAAGAGATCATAGATTGTTACCACTAGACGCGAGTGCAGCGGAAGTATCGTTGATGCAACCGATTCAACGGCGCGCGCATCGATGCAGCAGAGTAGTCGAATGTTCTCCATCCAACTGTCTCTCCTCGTGATCGCCCCGGTTAGCGCCGCAGCCACAGCAGCGCTCTACCAAGTCCACACGCCCGTGGATGGAACGCCGCGGCGCTGTGTGCTAGCACCGCGCGCCGCTAGGGTTTCGGATACGGCCAAGGAGGTGGCGCGCAGGGTTTTGGGAATAGTATATTGTATACCTCGCACCCGCCTCCATATATTTATAGAGCATGCTAATGGGCTTCCACGTTGTAGGCCCATTAGAACCCTAATCCCATATGGATCAATATCCCTTTAGCCTATAAAACCAAATTGTTTATGATTGCCTCTTGGGCACATCACTAACAATCTCCCACTTGCACTAGAGACAATCATATAGGCAAGCTTTCCAATTCCAACCCCTTAAGTGTGTGACCCGTTAGGTTCATGTGTAGCCAGCCATGACCCGAAAACCCTTTTCAAGCCATACATCAATAGTGGCACCTAGCAGGGCATGTTGAATCCCAAATACACATAAAGATCATATCGGCTAAACCTTGATATACACATACTTTTATCCCTTTGCCACATGATACCAGTCGAACTTAAGGCGAGATTCGTCCCACCCTTGTGATAGCTCAACCATTCACTCGATCTTGTGGTGGATTACAACTCATGACTAACCCTTTAGTCACATTGTGATTAACTCTTTAATCACCTTGGCATGCCCATGCACTTCCCTAATCCAACCACATCAAGGGGCCCAGAGATATCTCTCCTGTTATGTAGGAGGGGCAAATTCCATCTTAATCCGCTCACATCCCATTCCATGTTTCATAATACACCTGAAGACCACTTTTATAGCTACCTAGTTACGGAGTAGTGTTTGGCAGCCCCAAAGCGCACCACTACACATAGTGAGAAACAATGGCGATTTCAGGTCGAAGGATCCAATAGGTATACCACTCGAGATCGCTTGATGGCACATATTAACATAACAATCCCAACAACGTCTCGAAGTGGGTCAATCCAACACCATGTTCTCTAACATGTGTCCACATTATTGATTTGATATTCTTATATCCATGATCCATGAAACATGATCATCAATCAATACATGTGCTAGTCCATAAATCATTGTTGTCCCAATGAATGACATAAGACTAGGATCTTTAGAATAACATTAAATAAAACAAAGAGTTTCACGAACAAGTCACATACTTCCCAATCAATGCATACAATCATTATTCAAGGAACCAAATAACACCTTATTCAAAATTTCATAAACACAGACTTGATGCAATTATCTCCCACTCACACTAGAGTCAATTATGTAAGTACCTAATATCCATTGCACTCATGTGTGCCTCATGCTTTGTTCTCGGGAGAGGCTTCACAACGGATCAGCAACATTCAAATCTGTGTGCACCTTGCAAATCTTCACTACACCTCTATCAATGATCTCACGGATAAGGTGATAGCGCCAAGTATATGTTTGGACTTTTGGTGTGACCTAGGCTCCTTTGCTTGCGCAATGGCTCCACTATTATCACAATAGAGATCCACCGGATCGACACACTAGGGATCACACCCAACTCAAAAACAAATTTTCTCGATCCAAACAGCCTTCCTTTGCAGCTTCGTGCTGCAATATACTCACCTCAATTGTCGAATCAGCTACCATCTCTTGCTTGAACTTTTCCACCACGCCCTCCATTGAGGCAGAACACAAAACCAGATCGCGATCCGCTATCATCTTTATCGCTTTGGAAACTAGCATCGTGTAACATTTTACAACAAGCTCTTCTTCACCTCCAAAAATAAGGAACATATCCTTAGTCCTTCTAAAGTACTTAAAAATATTCTTTACAGCCACCCAGTGAGCTAGACCGGGCTAGATTGATACCGCCGTAACACTTAGAGCATATGAAACATCCGGCGCTGCATAAAGCATAGCATACATGATGGATCCGATGGCTGAGGCATACGGAATTGCACTCATCTTCTTTTGCTCATCAAGTGTTGAAGCACACTGAGTCTTGCTAAGACTAATGCCATGTGACATAGGCAAGAAACCTTTCTTGAAATCTTGCAAATTGAACTGCTTCAATACCTTGTCAATGCATGTACTTTGGCTTAATCCAATTAGCCTCTTCGATCTATCTCTTTAGATCTTTATGCCCAAAATGTAAGCTGCCTCTCCGAGATCTTTCATTGAGAAACTTTTTCTCAAAGAAGACTTCACAACTTCTAGCATTGGAATATCATTTTCGATCAATAACATGTCATCTACATACAAGACCAGAAAAACAAGTGCGCTCCCACTAGCCTTCTTGTAAACACAAGGCTCTTCTTCATTCTTGATGAAGCCAAACCCTTTGACTACTTCATCAAAATGAAGATTCCAACTCCGAGATGCTTGCTTCAATCCATAAATGGAATTCTAAAGCTTGCATATTCTCCCAAAGATTTTTGGATCAACAAAACCTCAAGCCGTGTCATGTACACATCCTCGCTTAGGTTTCCATTTAGGAAAGCTGTTTTGACATCCATCTGCCATATCTCATAATCGAAATATGCAGCAATAGCTAGAATGATCCGGACAGACTTAAGCATAGCGACGGGTGAGAAGGTTTCATCATAATCAACACCTTGAATCTGTTTGAAACCCTTCGCCACCAATCGTGCTTTATAGATATGAACATTTCCATCCATGTCTATCTTTTTCTTAAAACCCACTTGCACTCAATGGTTTTACACCATCGGGTGGATCAATTAAGTTCCAAACTTGATTATCATACATGGATTGAATTTCGATCTCATGGCACCTTGCCATTTCTCGAGTCCGCCCATCATCGCTTCTTCATAATTCTTAGGCTCATCATTGTCTAACAATAAAATGTCATACCGATACCTTATTGGTAGTTGACGAGCCTTTCAAACCTACGTGGGGTGATGCCTCTTCCACAAAGTTGTACAACATCTTGTACACTCAGAGAGCTTCAATGAGCTGAAACATTTTCGATGTCTCTCGAATTTCTTCAAGACTCACCGGCTCCTACTAACTCCTTTTGAGAGAAACTCTTTCTCCAAAAGACAACATTTCTGCAACAAACACTTTATTTTCATGCCTTTTATAAAAATAATATCCTTTAGTTTCATTAGGATACCCTACGAAGAAGCATTTATCGATTTAGGTGTTAGCTTGTTAGACGTCAAACGCTTTACATATGCTTCACATCCCCATGTTTTGAGAAAAGACAACCTCGACGCTTCCCCCATATCTCATATGGTGTCTTCTCTACACTTTTGATGGAACCCTATTTAATGTGAACGCAGTTGTTTCAGAGTATACCCCAAAAAGATAATGGCGATCAGATTGGCTCATCATCGACCGAACCATGTCCAACAAGGTCCGATTCCGCTGCTCGACACCCCATTCCATTGAGGTGTTCTCCGCGAGTCACTGTGGAACAATTCCGCATTGCTTCGATGATCACCAAACTCATGGCTCAAATATTCACCTCCATGATCTGATCGCAAGGTTTTAATTGTCTTGCCAAGTTGATTTTGTACCTCATTCTGAAATTCCTTGAACTTTTCAAATGATTCAGACTTATGCCTCATTAGGTAGATGTATCCATATCTACTAAAGTCATCAGTAAAGGTTATGAAGTACTCGAAAACCACCTCCGCGCTTGAACTCATTGGTCCACATACATCTGAATGTACTAAGGCCAACAAGTCATTTGCCCTCTCACCTACACCAGTGAAAGTTGTCTTAGTCATTTTGCCAAGTAAACAAGACTCGCATGTTTCAAATGATTCAAAATCAAATGAGTTTAGAAGGCCATCTTTATGGAGCTTCATCATGAGCTTATCATTTATGTGACCCAAATGACAATGCCAGATATAAGTGGGATTCAAATCATTAGGCCGAAGCCTCTTAGCATTAATGTTATAGATAGGCACATCCTCAAGATTTAAAACATATAATCCATTTATCAATGGAGCATGACCATAAAGCATATCATTCAAATAAATTGAACAACAATTGTTCTTTATTCTGAACTCATAACCTTCTGCTCCCAAACATGAAGCAGAAATAATGTTTTTGCTTAAGGCAGGAACATAATAACAATTATTTAATTCCAAAACTAATCTTGAGGGAAAAGATAATGGTAAAGTGTCGATAGCTAACGCAGCAACTCTTGCTCCATTGCCTACGCAAAGATCGACTCGCTCTTGCCAAACTCTTACTCCTTGTCACCGCATCGAATTGCAAATATGAGCAACCGATCCGGTATCAAATACCCAAGAACTAACATGAGATGTAGCAAGATTTATTTCTATAACATTTATACCAAGTAGAAGTCTTACTTCCTTTCTTCTTTTCCAGCTTCGCCAAGTACTTCTTGCGCTTTCTTTTCCAATGTCCAATCCCTTGGCAATGATAGCAAATGGTTTCAGTGCAGCACCAATCTTGAGCTTCAAGCTTAGATTTGACACTCGAGATCTCATCTTGAGTTTTACCCGTGCCCTTTCCTTTGCTCAAAGCCTTATTATTCTTCTTTTGAATTTGGTAGTCTTCTCAACCATCAACACATGATTAGAGCTTTTCTTAATGCTCTCCTCTCACGACTTAAGCATCCCATGCAACTCGGTCATTGATTCTCCATGCCATTCATATGAAAATTCAAAATGACTGCTCAAAGCTCTGAGGAGCGATCGAGAATCACATCGCAGCCAACTCTTGGCTAAGGGGAAAACCAAGTTTTTCTAAACTCTCAATGTAACCAAGCATCTTGATCACATGAGGGCTGACCGGATTTCCTTCAGCTAACTTGCACGCAAACAATGACTTAGAGGTGTTGTACCTTTCACCTCTTGCCTGGTTCTCAAACATGCCTTTAAGACCCACAATTATATTGTAGGCATCCGTGTTCTCATATTGCTTCTGAAGCTCAGAGGTCATGGTGGCGAGCATGAGACAGCTAACATCCAGTGAGTCATTACAATGTTTGTCACACTCATTCTTTTGAGCACGAGTAGCATCTTCAGCTGGTTCATCTGGATATGGAACCTCTAGAACATATTCCTTCTTTTCTTGCTTGAGAACGATTCTCAAGTTGCGATACCAATCAATGAAGTTTGTTCCATTTAATTTTTCTTTCTCAAGAATAGATCGCAGGTTAAAACTGGGTGTGGAGGAAGTAGATGGCGGCATTGTCTACAACATAAAATATATGCGAAAATTCAGCGCTATGTTTATGTGAATACTTCCATTAAACAATTTAACAAAAGATACTTCCACTATATGTTTAAAATCAAATACCCTCTAATAACATATAGTGAGTCAAGATCCATATTTCACTAAGCCCTAGTGAGCTTTGGCATCACCGCTAGAAACCTAGTGACGTAGGTAAGCAATGCTTGCTAATCACATCTTATGTGACTCTTGTTTGTTGGGTGGCATCCAATGCCCCGGCTCCCAACACCATGCCCCAAGGACCAAATCCAATTTGATAGCCTTGTCAAGTAAACCAACACTATGCATTTGGATGTCCGACATCCACCCTATTAGATTAAGATAGTTGATGGTACTTTGCTTTGGCACCTACCAAACAATGATCGTAATTTTATAGGCGTAGCAATTGGAAGGGCATCAAATAAATTCTTAATTTTTCTGAGGGAAGCTATTATGTCATGAAAATACATCCTCTACAGTATGGCATGAAAGAATAGTATGACAGAAATAAACATCACATGCATATAATCACATTATACTGTGAATGGTATGGCCTTTGAATCATAGTGGTCGCCATCGCCATGGTTCCACAGTGATGTCCTTCGCCACACTTCCTGTCCTCTTTGTCATCATGCTTGAAGCCTCCATGGTAAAGAACTAAACTATTACAACTAATAGCTAGCAAATGAATTACATGAGGAGCACAAGCATCACAAGTCGACACGCAGGTCGTTATACAATTAAAGAACAGCCTCAACCCAGCTGTGATTAATACGACACACAGGCCGCCAAAACACACATGCATCACATATACATCTATGCCATAACATTCACATCATTCCTGCAAAAACAAGTTGCGTAGAGTCGCTCATGGGTTTCAGTGGCAGCACCGAAAACCTCATGGGACTACATAGATCACATCTATGAAATCGCTATGAAAATCTCATCGAGTCGATCAAATCAACCCAAATTCGAGCCATTCAAAATGTCTCAATTTTCATTAGATCAATCACATTGATCATCGCGATCGGTATACTTGAGGAGACCGCAACACAAGACCTCGATCTGTTGGCTCGATCTACTGATTGTGCATGCGCTAGCCCGATGGTGATTCCACCAGTAGGGGCAATTCGCGCACATCAAAGAAGGAGCACGAACTTCTTCACCAACACCGGCGTTGGTCCTCTTGGTGAACCGCCGCCCCCATGCCGATTCAACACATTTGGAGCACCACCGGGTACCTCGAGCACGCCCCCACCTCGCCGACCCCGCCTCCTCGCCGCCGAGCCGCCATCTCCTTCTTTGCCTCCGAGCACACTCGCCGCCGCCTGCCTCGCTCCACCTCAGCCACGCTTAGTGCCCCTGTGAGCTCAAGGACGCCGAGATGCTTCACCGCCGAGGAATTGTGCCCAAACACCGAGTCGCCGCACCCTTGCTCCTCTATCTCGCCGCCGCGCCGCGCCGGTCACCGCTAGGCCAACTCGCTGATTCCTCCTCCCAAGAAGCGCACCAGACCACGTAGCCCATTTTGGTCAGCGCAGGCACGCCGCCGTGGCCTCTCCACCACCAGCCGGCTCCACCTCCCTTGCGGCCGGGATGAACCAGAGAAGGGAGCAACCATGCATTAACTCCACTAACTACCCGGTTGTCCTAAGCCGACCGATTAAAAGGGGTATTAACGCTACTATTGAGGGCCCACCTATCGGCTGGGGTGCAGTAGTAATTAACCGAGCTGACCATTAATTCCTCTCGGGCCCCACCTGTCAGCAGCTCACACCCTCTCTCCCCTTTTATTTTCTGAATTTCCAGGATTTTGAAACTTTGAAAAGTCATAACTTCCCAACCATAACTCCGAATTTGATGAAACCAATTTCTAAATTCTTATAAAATCAAGACCTGTCCATTGGATCTGGTTTGGTTTAGTTTTGAGTTCATTTGAGTTTTGTTTTATTTTATTTGGTATTTATTTTGCACTCGCTCTTTTGTGTTGTTTTTCCGGTTCGTTCTTCCGAGTAGAGTTCGAAGATGTGAACGAGCCCCAGATCGAAGCAGCACAAGACCCCAAGATCTTGATCCAAAGTAGTCAATACTTTGATCATTTTACGCCTATATTTTTTGTGAAGCTATGTTCATTTAAATTATGAAAATCTGCACGCTTTACTTTATACGCAAAAGTATGTCACTCTTAAGGTAGTTAACAACCATGTGTCTACCTAATAATATGATACCCCACCAGTAGCATTTGAACTCACCTGACCATTGTCACCTTAGATAGTACGATAACTATGGTAGTTATAAGTCATATTATTGCCATGCTAGATTTGTCAAGTCCCGGGGTTCTAGCGACCCTGATCATCATTCTTTATTCATGAGAACTTGTTTTGGGCAGTCACGGGAAGTACGTGTCTGAATAATTATGGTAACTTATGTTATGCTTCTCAAAACCCTAAAAATTTGCTATACCGGTCTGGGCGGATGGTAAGCGTAGTGGGTGTGGATGTAACACAGGGGTTGTGGAATGAACCGCCTGGACAAATTAAGGACTTAATCCTGTGTGGACTCCTCCGTGTACAAAGACAATCACAAGCTGGCATACTGTAGGCTTGGCTGAATAATTTACTAGACTCTCTAGCCATTTCACGGAGAACGTGTGTAGGTGGGTAATAAAAGCCCCACGTGGAATGGGACATCGGATGTAGGTGACGTCACCAAGGCTAGCGTACGTGGAAAGTGGAGTCCAACTGCGCTAACCTATGGTAGACATCCCGCACAACCTATGGAGGCAACCCCATAGGAGTGAGATGTTAGAGACTGAGGTATTGTAAAGGCCTCATGGTAGTCTCTCGATCTGCATGACTAAGGAATCATGTAGAACCATCGGACGATTATCTCTTGTGGGTAAAGATGTACACCTCTCGCAGAGTATACAACTATTCGAATAGCCGTGCCTACGATCAAGGGCGCATATGGAAATCTTCCTCGAGTTAGTTCTATTTCAAAACTTTTGAGGTTGGGAATAAGAGTCTGTCAGGTGGATGTAACCTGACTTTGGTAATTTATCCTGGAGGGATGTACTCCAGTGTTGGTGATAAGGTGGAAGTAACTTGGTACTCAAAAATTAAGCATTGGTGGATGGAACCATGAAATCGGTGGATGGAACCTACCCCATTATGAATTATTGCACACTTTCAAATTATCTAAACATGAGCTGTAAAAATGCTAGATCATAGGGATTTTAAAGTTGTAATTATTGTAAAAGTCGCTTAAGCAAATAAAAGAACCCGAGCCTCCTTGTTTAGCCTTGCATCGTATTTATATGCATTCTGTGTGCTGGCTGAAGCGAGCACGTTGAAGTGTGCTCACCCTCACCCTTAACCCCCTTCAGAACCCATAAATCAAGGGCACTATTGCTACTATGAGGATCAGGATGCCGAAGGCAATGAAGATGGTGTGATTAGATTAGGCTTCGGTAGTATTGCCTCTCACCTCAGTCCGGTTAACCATGCTAGTTTTGGTGGGTGTGTCTGCTATTAGTCAGGTCTCTAACCCAGAGCGGTGACACCTAGTCTGTCTTAGTCACTTGCCTGTGGCGAGTTCTGCCTATCCCGCTTATGTACGCTTCCGTTTCCATTCTTATGTATTGTAAGACATTTGGCCTGACGGCCCTATTGTAACTTCGGCCCGACGCGGTCTATTTGAACTCTGGTATTGTAATGTATGGTTTTGTCATTATGAAATTGTTGTAGGGGTGGCCCAACCCCCCGTGACTGGGCCGTGCAACTAGTCCAACATGTAATAGGCCCAATAGTGTAGAGGAATATAACAAAGGTAAATATACCAATGTACCCTCATCCTTTGTAGCACTAAGGGTAGAATGGGGATTTCCCATTCTACCCCACTCATATATATAAACCCTCAGAGGCGCAAAGGAGGGACATCTCCTCATTCTCACCACCTCTCCGCATCTAGCTCTCTTCCTCTCCTATCGATCCCCTCTTCCCTGCTTAGCCCGTAGATACGACAGATGGCGCCGTCCGTGGGGACGATTTAAGAGCGAGAAGCCGCGTAAGGCGCTAGGGGTGGCTACAACTGAAAGAGCTTCCTAGCGGAATGGAAGTACTGAGGTTGCTCATATCATGAGCGCCACGATAAGTTCTCGAAGTTCTCATTTCGCTTCAGCCCAGATCCGTATATCCGGTCGTAAGTGTACAGGTTTTGCCTATATCCCTTGTTGTACTTTGTAGGTGGTGCATCGAGTAGATCTAGTCGAGTAGCCCACCTCTATTTTGTTGATTATCTTTGCTTTACTTGCTTCGCCATGTTTCGTCGTGGTACCTATCCGCGCGGCGCGAGCCTTCGCGCATGCGGTTTACACCGAACCAGCGCCAGCCTTCACTGCCGAGCCTCGGCGCAGTAGTCTCGCGCCGCGCGCAGCCTCGCCTCGCCGCTCGAAGCTCCGCTATGGCGCCGACTCCGCATGTGCGCTCAACCCGCGGGCGGCGTGGTTAGCTTCGCGTATGCACGTGGGCTCAGTGGAATAAAGTGCCCGGAATTCGTAGTCTTCACGGGAATTTTTACCGTTAGCTAGCCGCCGTCAGACAACCATGTATCTAGAATATGCATGTCTCCGTAAAGATTCACGATGCATATCTAGCCCCGCATGCATGCGCGTAGCCATCTCGCTTGCGTACGCAGTGCATTAGCTGAAGTATGCTTAGCGCCGCATGATAGCGTAGTAGTACATAAACACTATTAAAAACGCGCGAGTAGTACATAAACACTACTACGCCGCAGCGCCCGCTTCGCGGCACCCTTTTCGGTAGGGAACGGCAGCCTCGCTTCTACTCTCCGCGGCGTAGCGCCCGCCACGCCGCAAACCGCCGCCGCGGGCACTCTTTTCAAGGTAGGGAACGCGGTCTCACCTTCTACTCGCGCGTAGCGCCGCGCTACGCCGCAGCGCCCGCCTTCGCGGCACTCCTTTGAAGGTAGGGGAACGGTCTCGCTCGCCTCACTTTCGGCGTATGAGTGCCTTCGCCTACGCCTCAGCGCCGCTCCGCGGGCACTCCTTTTGAAGGTAGGGGAACGCGGTCTCGCCTCTATTTCCTCGGCGTGCGTAGTGCCTTCACCTACGCCCAAGCGCCTCTCCGCGGGCACTCCTTTGAAGGTAGGGGAACGCGTCTCGCCTCCTCTCGGCGGCGCGTGAGTGCCTTCGCCTACGCTCCAAGCGCCTCTCCGCGGCACTCCTTTTGAAGGTAGGGAACAGCTGTCTCGCCTCTACTTTCGCGTGGTGAGTGCCTTCGCCTACGCCCCAGCCGCCCTCCGCGGCACCTTTTGAAGGTAGGGGAACGGCGGTCTCGCCTCCTACTTCGGCGGCGAGTGCCTTCGCCACGCCCAAGCGCCTCTCCACGGCACTCCTTTTGAAGGTAGGGGAACGCGGTCTCGCCTCCTACTCGGCGCGCGAGTGCCTTCGCCTACGCCTGCCGCCGCCCCGCGGCACTTTTTCAAGGAAGGAGAACAACAGTGTCGGCGCTGCCTTCGCGCGCCGACCGCCCGCTTTGTAGGCATCGCCGGGCGGACGGCACGCTTCGCGCGCGATGACACGCCTTCGCTCGACGACATGTTCGGGCGCCGACGACACGCCTTCGCGCTGACCGCCGCCCGCTCGTAGGCATCGCCGCGGGACGACACGCTTTCAACGCCGACTCGCCGCCCGCCTCGTAGGCATCGCCGGCGGGACAACACGCTCGACGCTGACCACCGCCCGCCGCGAGGCATCGCCGGCGGACGGCACGCGGGCGCCGACGACACGCCGCTCGACCGCTGGCCCGCTCGTAGGCATCGCCGGCGGACGACACGCTTCGCGCCGACTACGCCGCCCGCCTCGTAGGTATCGCCGGCGGACGGCACGCCGGCGCTGGCGACGCGCGCCGACTCGCTGCCCGCCGTAGGTATCGCCGGCGGGACGGCACGCTTCGGCGCTGACTCGCCGCCCGCTCGTAGGCATCGCCGCGGATGGCACGCCGGCGCCGACGACGCGCTCGCCGACTCGCCGCCCGCCTCGTAGGCATCGCCGGTGGGACGGCACGCTTCGCGCCCGACTCCACCATCCGCTTGTAGGTATCGCCGGCGGGACGGCACGCTTCGGCGCCGATGACGCGCTCGACTCGACTCGCCGCCGCTCGTAGGCATCGCCGCGGACGGCACGCGCTTCGCGCTGACCGCCGCGCTTTGTAGGCATCGCCGGCGGGACGGCACGCTCGGCGCTGACGACACGCCGCCTCGACTCGCCGTCCGCCTCAGAGGCATCGTGTCGGGACCCCGATTTCAAACCCGACCTTCAGTATATCTCGCACTAGTCCCGCATCAAAGCTAGTGCACACGCTAAATGAAATGATTCATGACCAACAACGATTTATTACAATTATAAAGAGTATCGACCACCGTGTCTCATTATTACATTGCAGGTTTCAAGACCTCGCACAATCGAAACACAGCGGAAGCAAAGTAAACTCAAAGTAGACCCATCAAAATGCCACAGGCAGTTGACTGGGGAAGCGCGATCTAGTCCTCCGGGAAGAATCCATCACAGCCACAAGCGAAGCAGTAGTCGTAAACACCTTCTTGAGCTTCATGTTCTTCTAAGGTTTATTTTATGTAGCATGTGAGTACATAAAGTACTCCGCAAGTCTTGGGAAAAATGCATAGATGCAAGGCTTGACAAAGGAAGGATATATGGTTCTTTTGCACAAAGCAACATTTTAAAATTCAATTACTACTAATTATTTTCGAAGGCATCAAGTTAATAAAGTAAATGTTTTAGCAGAAACTATCATTAACTTTCTAGTGAAGGTTCCATCTACCAACACTAGCCAACAACTTGAACAAGTTTAATATCATGGTTAAATCCACCCTCTCTGCTCCATCTCCAGATACCCTTCCGAGAGTTCCTCCACTCTGAATACAAAATTTTGATTTTTAAAACCAAAACCAGAAATCTACCATGTGAATGCATTCCTTGCCCACCCTTGACCGTGGGCACGACTATTCGAATAGTTTACACTCGCAGAGGTTGTACAACTTTACCCACAAGAGATAAATTATCCTAAAGGTCAAGACGCTTCCTTTGGCATGAGACCCAGATAAAATATCACAAAGCCTTTACCTTACTCTAATCTAGCTAGATACCACCCACGAGGTTTCACCGCAGTAGGCTAATCGCCCAACCAAGCCCTCTTGCGCCATATGAGTACAAGAAATCCTGTCCTCATCGTGAATAACCACCCATCCTCGGCATCCACTTTCCACGGTGGCACCTAAACTAGACTATCGTAAGTTAGTCACCTAGGTCGCACTCCATATAGACTTGTGGTTGTACGGTTAATGCTCGCTTGGACAAACACAAGCGCCGGTCCCAATTGACTAGGTGGAACATACACATTACAAGATCTCGTGCTTCCTGCACCAATCCAAACCAACCATCCACCCTAATCTAAACCAATTTTCACATTTTAGTTTATTTTAAAAGAACAGTGGCAACTCCAATTACCACTAATTTTCATAAACACAGGGGTATTACAATAATTCATAATTTCCCATTTGCAAGATTTATGAGGTATTCAATAGCATGGCTAAGCATTGTTCTACCATTCTAATACCAACAATTTAATATATTACTCTCATTAGTGAGTCAAAGGAATTTCTAGGGTTGCAAAGGTACATGGCATTCGAATTCAAATGAGGGCATAACAAGGTTGGATATAACTAATGCCTTAAGATTTGAACTAATATTTTATATAAATAGCAATGCACATAATTTAAAATAATTAAAACATTTCAAAATCATAGGTTCGAGATGATCAAAGGAGACTTGCCTTCTTGTGCACTGGTTAGTCCTCTTGCTGTGGTTCGCAAACTCTTCTGGCGACGCCGGGTTCTACGCACAAACGACAAAACAAACAAAATAAATTCAAATAAAAATTCAAATGAACTCCAAAAACTGCAAACCCAGAACCAAAAGATAGAGCTCAATTTTAGATGGATTTAGAAAAAAGAATCGGGTTGATCGGAGTTCGGACGAAGGAGAACGAGCGATCTAAAGTTTGCCGAGGCAAGAAAATGCTGAAAATTCACAGATGTTACTGTTTATCCGAGAACAGTACTTTTGGCGAGAAAGCTAGCGCTGGCGAGAGGAGGCATGGGAGGGGAATCTAACTAGCAAAAATGGGTTGCTAGGGATCCAAGGCACACATAGGAACTGACGGCACGCTAAACGGAGAACGATGACGGCACGGGCGGCTTACAACTACATGGGTAGGAGAGAGGAATAAAATCCGGCATAGGACATGGAGAAGTAGGGTGAGCACGGGCTAGAACGTGGCTTGGCGGTTAGGAAAATTATCGGCTCGCCAGAAACCCATTGGAGATTTACGCAATCGACGCTTGAACGACGCCGGAAGGGAAAAGCAAAACTTGATATCTTGGTGCTCGTGAACGAAATCTAAAACCACTTGGAGGGTAGCTACCTGGGATGGTTTGGCACAAAGTGACGCTTAACGGATTGGTGAAAACATCACCGGTAGATGGGGACACGCGATGCCATTGGCGCCATGGCGAGGTTCGAGGCTAAAATTTGTGGAGGCTTTTTGGGAAAAGGAAGTGAGCACGGCGAGAACGCAGTGAGGCAAGTCTAAGAAAATTATGGCATGGGCTAAAGCTCAACAGAGACGACGAATTGATGCCAGAGTCAAAACAGCCATTTTCGTGGAAAGCTCAATTCGACAATTGGCTCCACGAAAAATTAAACAAAATGGTAGAAAATTTCTTAGAGTCTAGGACACAATATGACGCGACTAAAAATTTAAGCGCTACCAAAAAGGTGTACGCGCAAGTACGCTTTAGTGTCCGGCTCGACATGGTCGACGAGGACTTGGGGATCTTCAGTGATGGCGATGGAAGCACGACGAGAACGCGCCGAGGCAAACTCAACTGCATGCATTTGCGGTTCGCCAAAGGATATCGAATGGTGGCGAACACGACGGAGAAGACCTTTATGATCGCCGGTTTGACATCGCATTCCGGACAAACAGAGGAGCAAGACTTACGGCAAAACGAAGAGTAGAGCGTGGGAACGTGATGCTCACCGTGGCAACGCGAGGAACGACGACGCCGCTATGGCCCACGGTGGTGACGGTGTTCGCAAAGTTCCGCGAAGGCGAGGTGAGCACCGCGTAGAACGCGATGAGGCGAATCCGAGGATGTGCTCAAAAGTGGCGGCTCCACCGACAAGGCGCAATAAGCCAAGAACGCCGCTTGGAACACAAAAGAAAAACTCCGATTGCGCCAAGAAAAGAGGAGTGGGGACTTGATATTTTCGGGTTGAGTGAGGATGAGGAGGGGCTCACGGTGCTCCTTTATAGGGGTGGGGAAGGTCCGAGATGGGAGATCAAGAGACCATGTCCATCAATGGCATGGGTTAATTTCGCAAACGGCTCATGAATGAGGGGAAAACGGTAGGGAAATGAAAGAGTTTGATGAGAGGAGTTGAATGCAATTTATTTCACGAAACCGTTGAGAAAATCAAAAGTTATGGAAGTTACAAAATGAGCCATGGCGACGCCGACGACGCCTCCGCCGCTTCACCGTTCCTTCATAAGCATTGCCTCTAGGGTCCGCGAGCTATCGCTGCATCGCACCCTCGTGCTTGCCGTCAGTGAACGGGGGCGGTGGTTGATCGCGCGCCGCCCATCGACCTCGCCATGCTATCGAGGGAGTATCATAGGGGTGGCCCAACCCCGTGGATCTGGTCGTGCAACTAGTCCAACATGTAATAGGCCCAATAGTGTAGAGGAATATAACAGTGTAAATATACCAATGTACCTCATCCCTTGTAGCACTAAGGGGTAGAATGGGGATTTCCCATTCTACCCCACTCATATATATAAACCCCTAGAGGGGCAAAGGGAGGACATCTCCTCATTCTCACCACCTCTCCGCATCTAGCTCTCTTCCTCTCCCGTCGATCCCCTCTTCCCGCTTTAGCCCGTAGCTACGATAGAAATGATGCAAGATTGTATCTGTGGGCACTATTTACCGATCCAGGAATAATGCAAAGTTATCACAGAGGATTCCGTGTTAGTAAACTTGGGATCCGACACCAATATGAAGAAACTTGTTTCGATTTAAGATTTGAAGTTAGTTGGCATGAAGTCTCATGATTGTCATGTACCGATGACAAAGATGCCGCCTATTACAATTAGAAGTGTTTTTCCGATCAATGCCTAAGACACAATCATGACACTCGTGTTATTTCTTTAACACAATTGCTTAGAAGGTCATCGATCCCAAGGACTAGATGCTCGCAGACAAGGTAGCGACGACTCTATGTTATCTTGAGATGTATTTCCTTCATCATTTTTTGATATCATGGTCCATCTCATTGTTTAGATTGTGGGAGATAAAAATATATAGGCCCGTGTTCCTACATGGCATGTACCTGTTTGAGAGGTTTATGGGAATTCTCAAGTTCTACGTATAGAATCGATCTCGGCTAGAGGGCAGCACCATCGAAGGGTATCCAACCAAAGAGATCATTAAGTTCTGTGTCAATTACATGGCTCAGGTCAAACCGATAGGCATGCCTCGATCTCATCATGAGTGGAGGCTCAAGGGTATCGGGACCATCAGAAGGAAAGTAATCACTCCAAATATAGATGCGTGTGCTCAAACCCATTTTATGGTCTTGCAACATATGACTGAAGTATCCCCATATATCGACCAATACAAGGACATGCTTCAGCAACAGAATCTAGAGCGACCGGATGTTTGGATCACAAGACAACACAACAGTTGATTCAACCAATAGTTGAAGTGGCGATTTGCTAGAAGCTCATCAAGTGATATGCTGACATAGTTGGCAAAATGGCCAACATTTATTGTTGTGACATGGCAAGGATATGACATAAATAGGTACATATTCTATATGCAGTTCTATGTCCTATCACCCTAAAAGCCCAGCTTTAATTTGATGGCCACATTCGCTTGACAAAACATAGTGATAATAAATATGATATTAATATAAACACGGTAGTTTAGGAACTTAGCAAAATCTTTCCACTATTAAGAATTTTGATATCTGTCTAGAGTTTTGAAAGAAAGGTTTTAGGGTAAGCGAGGATCGCTAGAGACCTTAAAAGCAGGTCGGACCCATGACCTTAACCTAGGGTGGAGGCAAGAATTACAAATCGGTAACAATGTTGTGGCACGGGACATGAATTTGTGGGAGGAGATTGCCTCAGTGAAAATATAAGGACTAGACCCTTATGCTGAGTAAAGAACACAGTGATCGCCCAACCACAAGCGTTGATACGTCAAACCTGGTCTAGTAATCGCCAAATTCGATTGAACCTCTACATAAGCGGTTGGAGGCAAAGTGTGAGTCCATACTAAGGGAGTTAAGAAGTGCCGTATGGAAGTTGGCCATTATTATTTTTACTATTGATTTGATTATTAGTTGTTCACACAATAGTGGGCTGAGATAAGTCAGGTAGTGGCCTAGCTTGTTGAGGAAGCCTACTAGGTAGGGGCTATATAAAGAATTGAGCAGCGAACAACCTTGTTTTCTTAACTCTTTAGCGGAGGTAAGGGATCTTGTGGGTAAAGCGGTCACTCTGCAAAGTCATGACTAATGGTATTCGAATACGCCGTGCTTCCGTAAATGAAGTCGTGTTTAATGGGTGGTTCCAATAACGAAGCATAAGTAGATTTGGAATGGTTTTGAAGTGTAGAAGTGTGTTAATCGAGTTTGGAAAACCCCCAAATACCTTAAGTTTATGATTTAATATTTTATGTTTAAAGGCAAAGTGTTTACAAACAAAATTGCATTCACATAAAATAATAAACTGCTATACTGCTCCATGGCAATCTCTTGCATATAGTTAAATAGCATTTCCCATGTGACTTGTTGAGTACGGTTGGTTGTACTCATACTTGCTAAAATCATTAACAGAGAATGCTTGTCAAGAAAATGAAGGAGTTTATGAAGACGCTGAGCTCTACGATGTAGACGACGCCGAGTGTTAGGTTTAATTCTACACTGTGCCCATCAGGAGTTTCTTTGTAATGTATCTTTGGGTTGTACGTCCCTTTATGTAAAACTTGGTGCTAAGCCTTACTTTTATAATAAAATTTAATTTTATGCTTAAGTTTGTCTTGGCAATGGTGCACATTCTTCTACAGTACTCGTAGCTGAACAGTCCTAGGCAGTTACGAGGGTAACCTAACGCTCCCAAAAATAGGGGTTGTTACAGTTCGATGCGAAGCAGCACTTTCAAATCGAATGCATCATTGAGTTCTTTCCTCTTTTGATTTTTTGAGAGAGGAATTTACAATCGAATCGATCAGTTAGTGCAGCGCGCGGAAAAGTACCAGAAGCACGCCATGAAATTGACCTAATCGAAGATCAGGCATTGTTGTCCAAGATTATTGGTTTGGCTGTTAGGTTTCTCCATCGACTTATTTGCTATGGTTCTCTCGGCAGGTACGTATCTAACTTCCCTACCTATATATCCTGTTTTGGTAAACCAAAGTGCTGCATCTTTGATTACTTACGTATGTCAAAGGCCTAAAAAGTGCTTTCAGACTAGTGGCTTTTCTTTCCTTATGTACGCATTAAGGCCGTGTTTATTGGTCATATAGTACGTGATGATCCACGAGGACAACATTCATCGCTACAGATAGCCTATCGCTGCATTTGTTCGAACCGCCGTGTTTAGGTGTCGCGATAGTAGGTGGTTATCACAGACGGCTCCCAAACCGTCTCGTGATAACTCACATTACGACGGTGTTTTATAAAACCGCTTGTGATATTCGACTATGACAGATGATTTTTTATTAAAAATCGCTTATGATAGTTGAGTATCACAGATGGTTTTTTTATAAACACCGCCGTGATACTCGACTATCTCGCATTTTTTTATAAACACCGCTCGTGATTTACACAATATCACGCATTTGTTAGTAATAAAATCTGTCTATGAAATTGTACATATCATAGACGTTAGTAATAAAGGCCGCTCGTGATATCATTCATACCACGACGCACTCTTGAAATCGTTCGTGATATATCACGACATTTTTAACAACGAACCGCTTGTGATATCAAGTGCATCAACCATTTTATTTGCTTTTTTTTGGCTAGCTCGTGATATGCTAGCCATGCCCTATGAAAGCAAGCGCGATTACGATAAATGACAGATATAAGTTAATTGCAACTCAAGGTAAATTACAACAAAATTCGATACATGTATGAATGTAACAAATCGCCACTGATCACATACATATATAGAATGAAAATCGTTACACAAAATCGACAAATGAATTAAATTGAAGGAATTGTTTGATTTGTACAATTGAATCCAATGTTTCAACATCTAATTATCACCATTGCCGCGTGGAACTCTCCTCTTATTTATGACCTCTCATAGCAAGAATTGGGAGATGATTGCACGAATGTCGATGAGATTGTCAAGATCATATGCACTTTCGTTGAAGTCCACTACCGCCGCTAGGAGCAATGTTAAGTCATTAATTAGCATGTGTGTGTAAATATATATACATATATATAATCAAAAATAATAATTATTGGAAGGACCAGATAAACCTCGATCATTGATCTTAGTATCCATGATTTCTTCATATGGCGGCAAACGAGAATCCACATACGTTGCCCTCGTAGCTGCCTGGTGGCACCGCAAAAATAGAATTACATACATCGGTATTATCAATTCTAGAGGCATTATAACAAAGTATGATATAGGATTGTTGTGTTGTAGCGGTACCGGAAATCGTGTTGTGTCGTGAGCGTGTCACCGGATTTGTCGTGTCTTCCTCCTTGGGCAACATAATCGCAAATGCCCTACGTGATTCAAAAAGTTAGCCTCGGCCGTGGCAAACAAAAGAAATATTACAATAGAGTTATGTATGGAGGAAATGAGTTTACTCATATATTTTCTTGCACACGATCAAGTCGTGGTTGCTCTTAAGGAGAGAATCAAGGTATATTACCTTGCTCCACTTTGGTACAATCACAATCAAAATCCAGTGATGCCTAGTCATGTGTGCCGCCATAGTGATTAATCCTAAGTTCATGCTGCATGTAAAGTACAAATGAAACATATGTGTGGCAACTAGTGAAGCACTTACCCTTGGTTGAAGGGTACCATGACGCACTCTTTGTCGCTGTGAGCAATCAATCCCCTCGTTATGTAACCTGCACTAAGGATGCATCTACATTGATAGATTGCTCGAGACCAAGTGAGGGTCGAGAAACCCACCGGTCGTCGCGATTGCTGGACTTCTTGGATCATGTATCTATACATAAAGAAAGAGTAATGACATTTATCCAGATAACGTGAATGTTGAACTTCATTGTACAATACACTTACAAGGTCCAAAGATCGTAGAAGTGAGGCGTTGAGTTCTTCGAGATTGAATAGTAAGAATAAATCTTCGAATGTCATGACGATATAGCCCGAGTCGTGGAGGAAATGCGCCTCGTTATATTTCAGAGTGAATGCACTCACGGATTGGCTTCATGTTGGACTTCTCCATGTACCGCATGCAATGTATTGCAAATCAAACCAAGCCGATAATTGTGACTCGCACCAACGACACTCCTAGAATAAACTTCCATGGCACGGACGCGCTTAGTTTTCTTCAGATGAGCCCCGGAGCCCGCTTATGATATGTTCTGCGTGCGCCGCGGAGCCGATGCAACAGACTTCATCGGTTTTGGAGGTGGAGGTGGAGCCACCGAGCTGATGTGCAGTCCAGTGGCGACGCCCTCTTGGGCCACCGGATGTGAAGATTGTGGCACGCACATGTCGAGGACGATGTCCTCTTGGGCCACCAATGAATGTGTGGACAGCATCCCCAATGTCTTAATCTCTTCGCTTGGGGGCTTCTCAAGAGGGACGGTCTTAAAATATCATTAATCATGTCCACATAGACCTTTATGAAACCGTGTCTACTTGTACACCATGCACCGCCTCCTCGCAAGAATGGATACACCATGTCGCGCCCAAAGATCAACGGAATAGAGCCAACAAGCCCGACTTTGAGATCGCAAGGTATGGGCTCCTACATAACGATACAAGATGAGTTAAGGCGCCCACTAGAGAGATCTATGTACCATTCTAAAGAGGTACATTAATTGAATGTCATCAATAGGTAAGTGGGCGCACTATGTTCAGAATTGGACGCGCAGCCATCGCGACGTTGAGGGGACCGGTACCGAGTAGTAGGAGGGTTGCGATTGGTTGCGGACTTGTCTCGCTTCTTCCCGCAATGAATCTATCTCTCCTCGGTGAGGTAGTCCGCTTGAAGTGAGGCGATAGTTGTTCCTCGTTGAGCACCAAGCCTGCTTTATTTGTCTCATGCAGACGCCTTGGATCTCTTCCTACTCCTATATGTCTTGGAGTAACTGGAAATCTGTGCTCTAAGGTACATAAACCCCATGCCTCGTGTGACCTGGTGCCTTTGTTTCTCAAGGTCTGTGATAGTAAATCTCTCTCCTATATTCTTCAAAGGAGCCACGAGAAGATTCGTAGTCAATTATTGCTGCAAGAGGCAATTAATCATTTTATTTTTGATCCCATAAAGTTCAAGAGGTGTTAACAACTATATAGTTTAACATATCTTACCATGCGTCGATACTTCCTCATCTGCGGGTTTTGAAAGAGACACCAAGATGTGGTTGATGACCTCGCTCTAACTTCGAGCGCTTGCTTATGCATCTCGGCAAATGGCGGAGAGGCCTCCAATCGGATTGCGACCTCATCCTGCATCCTCCATTGCGGATTTTACCCGCTGCACCCAGCCGTGTCGAGTCCGTGAGGGTGCGTGTTTGTGACTGAGAGCCTTGTGCGCCGCACTTTGTTGTTCAAATTCGGCCGTTGTCTTCATCCGCACAAAGGCCTCCCATGTCTCGTGACACGAAGGATACTTCGTGAAGGGCGTGACATCCTTGGCCACGCATTTTGTCACAAGAGTGCTCTTAAAATTCTTCCATACTTTTCCCATCGCGAGGAACGCTCGCACAAGTCCCCGATTTCGTGGGGATCTTGAACGAATTTGTAATTTCTCCCATAGTTGATTTTTATGATCCGTGTCAAATCTTTCCAGCTTGCTATGGTGATGGGGACCGTTGCCTTCCAATTATCCCGCAGTAGTCCAAATGATGACGCCGCCGTTGGTTCCAGAGGGACCCCATTCGAGAGACCACCGTGATGGTCATTCGCTCCGCCTTTTCGATACTCCTCGCCACGCTTAGTTTTCGCAATCTTGGGAGCGTGAGACCCGATGACGCACGCACGAAGACCGTGTGGACATCATCTCTCTTCTAAGAAAAACTAATCGCAGTGAGCTATGGGCCTTCCAAATAGGCTAAACAAAGTTCTATGAAGCAAATGACACAAACCAAAGGTATCAAGTTCATTGAACAAGATACACTGGAGTGTGTCACTTGCTTCATGCCTTTGACAAAGTTCTAACGATTGACTAATTGCAGTGAGCTATGGACCTTCCAATAGACCTTGTAGCTAACAAGTGAGCTAAACAAAGTTCTATGAAGCAAATAACACAAACCGAGTATCCAATTCATTGAACCGATACTTTGGAGTGTGTTACTTGCTTTATGCCCTTTGAAGGCCTAAACAAAGTTCATCGAACAGATACACCGAGTGTCACTTCCTCGATAAACAGATATATTATATGCTACAATTTAGCAAGCTAACATGTGAAACTAACATATCAAGCATATATCGAAAACTAACATATCAAGTATATATCAGAAACTAACATATCAAGTATATCAAGCATATCTAGTATATCAAGTATATCGTGAAACTAACATATCAAGTATATCAAGCATATATCGTAAAACTAACATATCAAGCATATATCGTAAAGCTAACATATCGGAGGGACCGTGTCGGGAGGGACCGACGCCGAGGAGCGGCGCGAGAGGGACCGACGGTGGGAGCGAGGGGCGCGGAGGAACGGCGTGGGAGGGACTAAAACCTAGCTAGCAGGGGCGCTCGGAGAGTTGAGACAAGAGAGCGCGCGAGGCGGACTCCGCACCTAGTCGCGGTATTTATAGGTGCTATCACGCACGCCGTTCCTTAAACGAACTGCTTAGATAGTGATATCACATACTGTTCTATAAATATAACCGCTCAGGATATAATATTATCACAAATGGTTCTATAGATAGAACCGCTCAGATATGCAATTATCACAGCATTTGCTTTATCGATAGAACCGCCTCGTGATAGTTCATACCGCAGCTAGCTAGGTTCCTATGTCATTTTACAATTACAATGGAACATAGATACATTTATGAAAAACGCAAGCATAACCATAAATATAACTATTTCTTAGTTCCCGAAGTCATTTTACAATTACAATGGAACATAGATACATTTATGAAAAACACAAGCATAACCAATATAACTATTTCATAGTTACATAATTTATTACACTTGGCTATATCATTTTAAATAAATTTCTTCACGATGATCGACATGCATATAGCTTGCTTCATCGCTTTGTTCTTCGTCGAGCTCGATGCCATCTTCGAATGGAGGAAAATCATCAAATTGATTGTACTCTTCCTCATCCACAACATTCTCAACCCCGACAATCCTTCTTTTCCCTCAAGAACTACATGGCGCTTCTTATTTGCCGGTCGGTTACATAAAATACTTGAACAACTTGCCTCGCAGAGTACGAATGGTTCTGCCTTTGTATCCTACACATTCGAGGTCCACGGTAGTGATGCCGCATTTGTCAACCTTTACACCCCGTGGGAGTTGGACCCAACGGCACCAAAATAGAGAAATTTTAAAAATTACGTAGTTAAGCTCCCAAATCTCCTCTACAAGCCCGTAGTACGAGCTTGGCCCAGCGGTACTATCGTGGCGCATCATAGGCATCTATGCGACACCGAAGTTCTACATCGTGGCTCTTTCTATCTTGATCTGTTGTATAAAATGTGTAGCCATTAATGTCGATCCTTGCCATGTCACAATTGTAAATTTTGGCCCTTTTGCCAACCATTGTAGTGTTTCACTTGATGACCTCCTAGTCAATTGCGCCTTGAACCATTCGTTGAACTCGACGGTTGTGTTGTCTCGTGATCCAAACTTCGACTAGCCCGCATTCTCCGACGTAGCATGTCCTTGTGCTCTTCAATATATGGGGTCACTTCACCATGTGTTGTAAAACCATGAAATGGGCTTGAGCATACGTGATTTTGATCCGAGTTATTGCTTTCCTACCGATAGTCCCGATACCTCTAGCCTCCTCGTGACGAGATAGAGGTACACCTATCGACTCTACCGAGCCATGTAGCCGATGCAGAATTCAATGACCTCTTTCGTTGTATAACCTTCGATGATGCTACCCTCCCACAAGATCGACATGCATATAGGACTTCAGAATTCCCATGTACCTCTCGGGAAAGGGTACATATGATGTAGAAATACGAGGCCACATATTTTATGTCTTTCACAAGGTGGACAATGAGATGGACCATGATATCAAAAATGATGGACGGAAATACATCTCTAGATGACATAGAGTTGTCACCACCTCGGTTTGCAGAGCATCTAGTCCATCCGATCAATGACCTTCGAGCAATTGCGTTGAAGAAATAACATAGCCTTATGATTGTCACTCAACCTTGTTCGCAAAATACTTCTAATTGCAACAGTAGCATTTGTGTTATTAGCACATGACACCGTGAGACTTCATGCCAATTAATTTCAAATGTTCCATGGAAACAAGTTTCTTCATGTTTGTGGAGTGACCGATGGAACTTTCACACCATGTAAGGATCGCATGCTTTAGTTCTCTCTGCATTTAGACAGAGTGTAGCATGTCAGGGAAGGTACGCCCAGCCTTTATCGGTCTCTATCGGTGCTAACTCTGGTCCCGATGTTCATAGCGACCAAGTCACGCCTTGCATTAACACAATCCTTTGTTTTATCAGAATGTTCAAGAAGAGACCAATCAAATCGTCACATACATTCTTCTCTACGCATGACATCGATGCAATTGCGTAACTTCTAAGTGCTCCCAATAAGGCAAGTCCCAAAATATTGACCTCTTTTTCCACATGTTCTTCCTCAATTTACGCCCCTTTCCAAGCACAACATTTATATCCTTGACCATATCACACACCTCTTTCCCGCTAAAAGGTCTTGCAATCGAGCCATCCTCTTTTTTTCTCACAAATTGTTTCTTCATCTTATGTATGGGTGATACTTTGGAAGGAACCTACGGTGATGCATGTACATAGTTTTTCGTGAGTTGTTCAACCACACACTCCTGTGATAACCTGCAGCATGACACGCTTTGCCTCCTTTTGTACTCAACTCGACAGTTACCAAGGGTAGGAAAATCATTAATGGTGCAGAACAACATGGCGCGAGAGTGAAGTTCTCTCGCTTGTCCTCATCCCATACTTGTACCCCTTTGTTCCATAGTATTGCAAGATCTTCCACCAATGGTGCTAGGAACACATCAATATCGTTGCCAAGTTGCTTCGCCTTTGATAAGTAGTGACATCAAAATATACTTCGCTTCATACACACCAAGGAGGAAGGTTGTACATGCACAGAGTCACGCCAGTGTGCTGTGCTACGCTCATGTTACCAAAAGGATTCATTCCATCCTGACTCAACCCAACCTTATATTTCTGCCCACACCGAAATCTACAAATATCCTATCGATGTTCCTCCACCGCAGAATTAGCAACATGTCTTATCATTCCGCCTTTCTTATGTCGCCGCAGCGTTAACGCATCAATCTTGCATCCTGCGGTTTGCAACAAACGCTTCAAACGGGGATTACAGAAGATACCACATCACCTTAGCAGAGGTCCTTGCTTCACCTTGATGCCCTTCCCATCATCGTAGTCATTTTTAAGCTTGTATCGGATGCTTTGCATAACCTGACAAACATGCAAGCTAGCATACTTTTACTACAGATGTGATATAATCATTCGACATGCATGTATTCTTTCTACTTCCATTCCTAATGGACAAAGAATCTTCTTGGCTTGGTAGGTGGTTCTCGCAACACATTTCCTCACAAAGCATGTCCGCTAGAGACCCAATAATGCTGTGAAACTCTTGTCGGACCAACCATTGCTTGCCTTCAATTTCAGCAGCTCTAGAACTCGATGACAACTCGCGTATTGCGTCTTGCAGCTGGGAACAAAGGTTTCTCCAAGTCCTCCATCAAGCCCTCGAATTTACCAAACTCTCTCTCACTATAGTTCCTTCTCAGATCACGTAACATCTGATCCAAATTATCATCCGCAACCTATCCTCATGATCCGCATTGTCATCCTCGCGACCTATCCTCATGATTGAAAGAACAATCCACAACCGCATATCGTTGTCTCTCT